>CM064870.1:69371473-69971473 GCA_032719365.1 Prinsepia uniflora
ACCGCCACCGTGCACGGCGGGCATCCCCAACTTCACCACCTTGTTCCACGTTGCTTAATCTTTGGTTTTTGTTCACATAGCACCCTCAATTGGAGATAGTTGGGGGTTTGAATTCTTCACCGTCTTTGTATCTCTGTTTTTAACCCCCAAACCGTGCAGCTAATATTTGAATCGTGTGGTAAAATTGAGAGATTGCAAGCAGGTTCCACCATCATCCAGACCCAGCCATATGTCAACAATCCTATGGCACCACTTTCAATCAACAGCCAAGTGTCCTTCTCTGAGTGGGCACAGCTTCCAAGGCAGAAAATGTCCAGAATACCCCATCAAGGGCAAATTACCATTTTTCCCTTCACTTTCCTTGACCCGTATCTTAACCTTCCGAACATCATAACTTCCTCCTCAGATGTCGGAATCGAACGTGCCACATGTCTATGAACTCGTGACATCCCAAAATACATCACAGTCATCGGTCAAAGTCCATTTGACAGCCCGAACTAAAAGTCAACATTTTTGCCCAGTCCAAGGGCAAAATCGTCATTTCGTACCATCCGTCCGAACGCATCCAACTAATCACCGTTTAACTTCACTAGCCCATCATTAACCACTAATCTAATCCCAGATTACGGAACGAGTCGTTACAGTCCACCCATTGACTAGATCTTTTGATGTCGTTCCACACTCCTCTTGCTTTCGAGTTCATTGCTTGGTTCCTGAAACTTGTTCAAGTTAAGATTGGAAGCTTTATGAGAAACGATTAGTGGATGGAATTGTCCTTTGATGAAACAGTGTGGTTCTGGGGTTGAAACACAAAATCTGAAGTGCAATTGGAGAGTAGTTTTTCTCTATGGATAGCGAAAGCTGACTTTGCGTCTTTTTGATATATATATATATATATATATATGTATGTATATGTATTTATAGGAACTTATTAATATTATTTCTTTCGGAAATTTCTCATTTTTCAATGATTAAGGGAGCTCAAGGAGTCCGATTGCGATAATTCAAGCAGTGTTATGCTCTATATTCAGAGATGATCATTTCAAGAAGCGAGAAGGTATACTTTCAGCAAATTCTTGAAGAACTCACTTTGTGGGAGTTACTAGTTGGTAGATGTGAAGGCTGATGTTGGACTAGCATCAACACATTTCCTCTTTAGGCACGATGATAGGCTGGTGCGGTGAACATTATGTAGTTGGCATCAGTATTTTGGGGCTGGTGTCAACGTGTTTGTACTCCCCTGCCATGTGTAGGTAGACTTACAGAGGTTATCAACGCAGATGGATTCTAGCTGTCATCCGTTATATGTTTGTTAGTCCCACAATTTGGCAGCTAGTGGATATGAGTAATGGACTTATGAAGGCTTTCGACGTAGGTGTGCTTTAGTTGTCATTCGTTGTCTGCTTGTTAGTCCTGGGATTTGGTAGCTAGTTGCCACTGAATTGACTCGGTGATTCTATTCTTTCCCATATGGATGCGACTTGGCTTACTTGGAGGATTCGCATATTGGAAGGTAAACGAGCTGGAAACGACATGTAGAGAAGATGTTTCTCGGAAGAACTGAGAAATAGGCAAAGACTTTCTGGCTTGTCCATTCTTTTCCTTGTCAAAATAACTAAGAAGTTGGTAAGGGTTATTGGCTTGTCCATTTTTTTCCTTGTCAAAAGAATGGCTTCTGGTTGACCTCAACCTTGCAACAAGTAACATCAATGTGACTCTTGTACTTCAGACATGCATTAGACTTGCCACTGTGCGAGGTTCCACATATGATAATGCAAGGATAAATTTCTTCCAACTTGGGGTAAAACTTCGTCCAGTAATTGATGAGATTTGATCTTGAAGGCTCTGTCGAGATTAAAGTAGGGTGGCACTAAGGTGGGACTCAATAGTGGAAGATTGAACATGTCCCATGTGAAGCTTGTGATGTCGCACTTAATTTTTCTAGCTAGATAAGGGAAGAGAACTTGGATATCTTATATGTGAAGCTGACACACCCATTGAAATGTTCCACACCATCTCCACAGCGAGAAAAAAAGGAACTGGTATTTGATCTCAATACGAGTGGCATGTTGACACATAGTGCTAAAGACACAACTGTTGTTCATAATGATGTCAAAACTGTCTTCGTTAAGCCTAGTGATGCCAAAGTTAATGGAGTTAAAACAATTGGCCCCATTGTTCATTGGAGAAGAACTTGAAAATTTGAAATTCAAGCCATATTCTCTGTTGTATGCCCCCAAACTTCGCATCAAATTGAATACTATGCTCCTTCAACAAGTGCACAAACTTGAGGACTCCGTGAGAGATTTGAGGCAAAAGTTGTTTGTGGTGAATTGCAATGAATCAAGAAGGGGCATCTCCTGTATTGAAATCTTTTGACCAACTTGTTCCCTTCAACTTCATAATCCTTAGGTTTTTTTTTTCTTCTAAGTGTTGGAATGTTGGTTTTCTCATGCTTCTACATGAATATTTTAGGAAAAGGGTTAAAGAACTAAGGTATAATCTAATATGATTATGGTGCAAAGAACCTAATTATGTTTGACATGACTCACCCCTAATCCCCCGGGATTAAGGGTTAAACTCTGCTCTCGTCTAACATAGGCATAACATGAGGGCTAAACTGACCTCCAACCTCCATGTGACTCGTAATTCGAATAAGGGATTCTCGATCCAACCATCCTAAAAGTGTTCAGACTTCCCAGAGTGCACCGAAACTACTGTGGATCGTACGTGTGATGTCTCCATCTCTCTCGACCAACAGCCCGCACCGCAACAACCTGTAGGGTATCAAAAACACGAAAAGACTGTGAGTGGAAAAAATAAATAATAAGTTCAAAAATAGTTCAATAAAACAATTAAATTTTACCCTCCACGCAAAAACCAATGCATGCATATCAGTTCATGTTATGAAACCATTTCACATCAAAAACCATCAACAAAAACCATTATTGAAAACCCGAATCAAAGTCGTCATTCAAATCCAGGCCTCAGCCTCAAATCACAAATCAATCTCCAAGTACGGGAACTCAGTCCCAAAACTCATCAAATCCAAATCAACCGGGCCATTGCCCAAAACATAGGAAAACCAGTGAAAAATATCAATCATACAAGTTTACTGGATCTCAAGTGCGCCCGAGTCTTTAAACTCAAAATCATGCTCAATAACCAGACCTTCCCGGGATATCAACGAGTCTTTAAACTCAAAACACAATCATAGGCCTCGGGGGGTATCATAACCGAGTCTTTAACTCAAAACATATACCGAGTCTTTAAACTCAAAACATATCAATCCGGGGTCCTCCCCCCATCAATCAATCCGAGTTTTTAAACTCAAAACCAGATCCAGTGGATTTTTCTCTTTTTCCGAGTCTTTAAACCCAAAACCATTTTTTCAACTAACAGTGAAAACCACAGAAAATCCTTCTCCGAATTCGCAACAATGATTCCGTTAGCTAGCATCCGGAACCATCATCCCGAACCCAAATCCAAATTTCCTTTCCAAATCTCAAAACCGAAAGCTCGTTTATCGAAATCTCAAAAACAGGGCACCAAGCCCGAAATCACTTTTTCGAAATCCATTTCAAATCATTGAAACCAAAGCACATTTCAAATCCCAAAATCAAACCATTAAACCATGATCAAATCGCAAGATAATTCAAAATCTCGTAAAACGTGAAATTCCGTAAAATACCTCGAAAGACATGCAAAATCGTAAACCATCAAGATCATAAATCAAATCATAGAATCACGTATGAAAACATATGAAAACATATATGCATGCATCATAAGTTAGAAAGCAAAGTCCACTCACAGACCATTCCGACGTCGCCTTGATACGCGCGCACTTATGCCGTTCCTGGCCATTCCGTTATCCTCGGCTTTCCCGAACCCGTCCAAATCCCATACTAAGGTCACTAACTACTTCACAATACTCATACTAAAGCCCCATAATTTTCCCGTATTTTTAACTATGTTTAAACGAGCCCTAAAACCTTCGGACATCCCGAAAACTATCGAGACGATATCCGATTGACTGGAAACCAGCGCCAAAATGTTCGTTACATCGAATACTTTAAAAGTTATGTTGGAACCTTCCTCTAAATATGTGCCACGCGCCCACACGCGCCACCCAACGGGGCTGCGCGTGGGCTTCACGTGCGGCTACTGTTCATCTTCAACCTTGGATAGACCGGTCCAACCCGAACTGGCGTGGGCGGTTTTTGTCCATTTTTCGTCCAAAATCGAGTCTAGTTCCTTCTTTAAGTTCGTCCAAGCTTCTAGGATCTTTCTAAGTAATTACAAACACAAAACTGGGCTTAAGTAATTACCTTCGCAATTTGCAGAAAACTCCGAAATATTTCTCCTGTTTCCTAGCTACAACCATCGTCCTCTGACCATGGCTTCCTTACCCTGAGTTCGTCTCAATTTCCAGAAACACCACTGACTCATCAAACTGATAAAGAACGGTCAAGTCTCAGGTTTCCAAGTTTGAACCGTGGCAGAGGAAACAAAGGAATTCAAAAATGTCTTACATTCTCTTTCGTCGACCGTCAAGGCCTCCACCGTAGTCCTCAGGTCACCCTAGTCCCTTTTTCCTCACTACTCATGACAGGACCCATCCCAATCCCCCCGGGATTACCGTGGAATGTGCCCTGCTCCCGTCCAACAAGAGGTGTCAGACAAGGGATAACCAAGAGCCACTGCCCAACGGGGCATCCAGAGTGCGCAAGGATCGATGGAGGAGGTGTGCAATGTCCCAGTCTCTGCTGCAATCGCATCCGTGATCAACCTGAAGGGCATTAAAACCAAAAGCTGTGAGTGGACAAAAACCAATAAGTTTACCAAATACATTTATAAGACATTTATGCTCTCCAATAAAAACGTATGCATGCCACAAAAACCAGTAACCAAAACGTTTGCTCAACCGAGCCCTTAGGGCCTTAGCCCAAAAACCGTTAACCAAAAACCAAGTGTGGGAACTCAGCCCAAAACTGTGGAATACCACCACCATACATATTAAAACCATGTGGGTCACTACCCACGACCATAAATGAACATCAATTAAAAAATCCAAAACCATTTAGGGTCCCTGACCCGACATACTATTTCATAACCAATAATCCATTTTTACCACATAACACATATCCAACCGAAAAGCCATTTCATAGATCCATTAATCCATATTTTACCATTACCATCACCAGCATCCCAGATGCTTAGCGTCCCAGACGCTTGACGTCCCTGACGTCATATCTCACGGTTTCATAAGCTACGCGTGCTGCCCGGGGTCTCTCCGGGTCCATATATCTGACATCCCTGATGTCTGACGACCCTGACGTCAATCATAGCAATCCTGCTCCTGAGTCATCATACGGTCCGGCTGCTCCGTATAATGACCCCTCGCAGGCAATGCACCGTGACTTCCCCAGTGTCCCAGACATCTGGAGGAGACCATCATATATCCTTGTATCCAGATGGTATATGGAAAAACAGTTTTATTAAATCTTTTTATCACATCATTACCATTGGGCCCTGCCCGAAATTTCCATAAAACCATGTAATTCCATTTAGGGTCCCTAACCCAAAATCACAATTATTAATCATAGGGTCCCTGACCCGAAATCACATTTATAATCCAACTGGGCCTCATGCCCGATTTTATGAACCACTGGGCCCACGACCCGATTTGTAAACCAACTGGGCCCCTGGCCCGATAACATGACTCAAATGGGTCTCAGCCCGATTTCATATCAACTGGGCCCCTGGCCCGATTTCATTAACCAACTGGGCCCCCGGCCCGATTCTCAAATGGACTCCAGGTCCGAAATTTCCAAAACAAGTGGGCCTCAAGCCCGAGTTCATATTTCCAATTTCAAAACCATTTCATCATATTATATCTAAGTCATAAATATGGAAAATCCATGTAAAACTGGAAAACCTCGATTTACGTGCAAGCACGTAAATCGCCTCGAAATACGTGAAACCGTACAATTTACCAACAACCAAATCAACATCATACAATCACAACCATAATCCATATAAAACATTTAAGCATGCATAGAATTTATAAAACCAAAGTCCACTCACAGACCGTTTTAACGGTATGCCTCGATACGCGTGCCACCGGCCCTCCCGGGCCTCACCACTATCACCGGGACTCCCAATCCTGTCCAAATCACATTAGAGGGTTACTAACCTCAACATTAACATCCTATCAAAGTCCCGTAATTTTCCCGAATTTTTACTTATTTTTAAACTTAATTTAAAACCTTCGGATATCCCGAACAATATCGAGACGGTGTCTGATCGACACGAAACCAATTCCAAAATGTCCGTTACATTAAATAGGACAGAAGTCATGTTGACCTCACCTCGAGATTCGTGCCCACGCGCTGTCACGCGCCACCGTGAGTGGCTGCGCGTGAAACCCACGCGCCTGCTACAGTGTCACCAGCACAACCCGTTTGTCTGGTAAACGGGTCCTTTAACCCGCGACACAACCCGGTTCAATGTCCATCAATTCAGCCTTAATTCCTTCAATTAATCATTCAGTTAGTTTCGTTTTAAGTCCAATTACAAGTCTGTAAACTCAATTACACAAATCCTTACCTAGATTCCCACGATTCGATGATGAACACCAAGAACACCCAGGTTACTGTTCGTTCATGGAATCCCCTCAATGGCTGCAGGTTTCATCCAATTGATGATCCCAGAAGCATCAACGGACCTTGAGGAACAATTCCCCCACATCAATTTCGTCCATCGAAGCCTCCAACTTCACGACTCAAACTCGAATTTCCTCCTCTGTCACCAAGTGTGATCAGAGCCAAAACAGCACCAATTCATCTCGTTTCTTCGACAATTATGATCGTGGCACTCCCAGGAAGCTGAAGGTAATCTCCAATTTGATCCTCACGGTTCAAATCTTCCAATTCGAATTTTCCCTCTAATTTTCCCGAAATCCAAAATCCAAAATTCAACCCACACTCAATCCCTCGTGTTTCCCCGTTAATTCAATCATCTTAGTCTCTCAGTTTTCTCTCAGGAACGGCAGAGAGAGGGAGCCAATTCTCCCAATCTGATTCCCCCAATTTTGTGCACGGTTTAGGAACAAAGAAGAGGAAATTAGGGAAAATGGTGGATTAGATGATGATGATGTAGTAATGATGGTGTTGGGAGGGAAACATGGAGCTGGAAACAAGGGATGGGTGACACTTGTCACTCATCTGGATGTGCACATTCAACGGTCACTATTCATTATTATATTATTATTTTAATCCGAGCCTCGGTTCGTTAGTTCGTTTCCTTGACCATAACGTTGTCGTCGAATCTCCGATTTCGGCATGCCGCCTGTCATTGGATTCGTATCGACGATACCTACGTAACGGTCCTTGGCCCTCGTCCATCGGACCTCCCGGTCAAAAAGTCAACATTTGACCCCTAATAAGCCAAATTACCAAAATACCCCTCAACTTTCGAACCTCATAACTTCCTCTTCGAATGTCGGAATCGAACGTGCCACCTGTCTATGAACCCGTGACGTCCCGAACTACGTCACGGTCATCGGTCAAAGTCCATTTGACCGCCCGATCAAAAAGTCAACATTTTGCCCACGACCAGGGGCAAGACGGTCATTTTGCACAATTTGTCCGATTCCGCCCTACTAACCACCGTTCAACCTCACTAATCAAGATTAGTCACTAAACTAATCCCGGAATTCGGGACGGGTCGTTACAACTCACCACCAAAAAATGAAAGGCACAGAGGTTGCACGTAGAGATTTTTTTCACGGCAATGCCACAGTTCCCTCTCTGCTCTGTCTTCTCACACTCACACAGCGTCTTTGTTCCTCTTCTCACACAATCCTAATTGATCGACTCACTCACTTAATCTCTCTAGTTTTCTCTCAGACACACACAACCAACACTGAACGCACACAATTGAACCAAAAATGCACGGTTCCCTCTGCCCTATTTTTAAGTTAATCGATCAACACGGGAGAAAAAGCTAGAACTGCCCAGAATTTTCCCACGTGTCCTTATCTCCCAAATCTGGTGAAAAATATCCAATTCCTTAGGGGCAGATGTCCCTCTCTGGTTGCTCACATATCCCACAGGTTTCCCAAAAGACTATTTTGCCCCTAGCGCTTAAATGACTATTTTGCCCTTCACATACTTAGACTCGTAACTCAACCGTCTGGTGTCCGATAACGGCGTGCCGCCTGTCGTTGGACTCAGGGCAACGAGACCTTCCTAACGGTCCTCGAAGTTCGAGAAAATTCCATATCGTATGAAAAGTCAACAAATTGACCATTTTTAATGAAATTAACGAATTGCCCTTGGACTTCCGAACGTCATAACTTTTTACTCGAATGTCGGAATCGGACGTGTCACCTGTCTATGAACTCGTGACGTCCCGAATTAGGTCACGGTCATCGGTCATTTTACCCAATTTCAAGGTTAAAATCGTCATTTCTCCCCGTCCGTCCGAACACCTCCAACTAATCACCGATTAACTTCACTAATCACTAATCTAATCCTGATTTCTGGAATGGGTTGTTACAATCTACCCCCCTTAAAGAATTTCAACCCCGAAATTCCAAATCTCGTACTTCCGTATCTAACTGGGGAAAATCTAACTGGTCTCACACCTGGGCCTCCGTCCCGGTGTCCAGCACCTGCCACTCCGGCGTATCCTGACAGTTCCCAGAGTGTCACCACATCTCTGCCAAGCAAACTAACTCAACCAACTTTCAATCCATCTGACACTCATTTCATTCTTACCGAGGTCAACACATTCCAACTAACGTCGCACCAGCCGGCCTTTATGGCTATTAGGTACGCCACAACACCATTTCTACCAGGGTCAACATCCTTAATACCTCTCCGAGTCCAGCGTACCTCGTACTAAGACTTCAGTACATCGTGTCAGTTTGCCGTCAACATGCACAAATATCACATACACTCTTTACAAAACGACATCTACCGGTCACGGTACTCCTGTGCACCAAGATTCGTACAACGTTCTATACTACTTCCGTCAGCGTACCTCGCCGACCTCACCGGAGTCACAATGCACTCGTCGATACTCCCAATTCATCCAATCTTCTCACCAGTGGCTCCACTAACCACCATCACAGTCGACCTGGACCCTAGCATAAACCAATCACCCCGTGATCACATATCTCAATATCAGGGTCCTACCAGCCACTCATGGATCTAAGCATCTAGCTCATGTCAGACTTGACTCCAGCCATGACCCATCAAACACTCAGGATCACCCTGATCCAATCCACATCTCAATCGTTTAATCACACCCAACGGTCCTGATCCACTTACTCCTAAGTGGATCCCACCTCCTAGCTCACTACTTCACCTCTTTACTTCCCACAAATGATCAGACCACCACGTCGGATCAAATCGATAGAGTAATCAACACATCTTAAAGGCACGTCTAGATTGTGGGTTCTCTTTAATAACCTCATATCGATCAGTTAGTCACTCCTTCTGGTGATCGCATTCCAACCTTTCCGAGGTTCAACCTCGAGCACCGCTATCATACTCGTACCCAACCCTCGGGATCACAATCAACGATCTCTAACCTCAGCCTTCCATGTCATGATCCCCGAGTTTGTCATCAACAAATCTTAGATAATTTCTAAGCACAGGCTTTGGCACTACCCAAATGCCAACCTCGGCATCTGTCGACATCTACCAACACGCCTGGGAAAATCTACTAAAACCAACCTCACGAGCGGTCAACCCTGACCTAGTCCGATCTAGGTCCACCACACTTCCGCTACGCCACTCTGATCAACTAACGACATCCTGACCGTTCGTCCCGAAACATGACCTACCAATGGTCATCACATACCCCCCTCGGTTAGTACTTTCTACCAGACACCGTCACCTCAAACCTGGCCACAACCTCGACTTGATGTGCCCATCCGACCATACAAGCATCCCCACTCGTGGCACATCATTTCGATCTAGGGTCGCAGCACACTAGTCCCGAGCTTCTGCTCCTACCGGCCAAAACCCTCAGTCTACGCTCGGGTCAAGGAAACTGACCTCCCTTGTACTCCACATTTCTGAGTAACATAATGCTGAACCAAACGTCATCATCTCACTGGACTCGTCCAGAGTCTTCCACCAGCCACCCACTACCTCTGCTGCACCTAGCAGCACCACCTCCAATCCGGTCGTAAGTCGGCCCAAACCACAATGATAATCCTGTAATCCCACGGGGTTCCTCAAAACATCCTCGTCGTCTGGGTTATCCAAACCCGCGACAGCCACTAGAGCATCATAACCGTACCACTCGGGTCGTCACACCCGACTAAGACCATTCCACTAATCCTCAAAATAGTGTCATATACCCGGTCACTCGAGGCATCCAGCTATATATAGCCACCCAAATCCAAACTCAAAAAATCTGACCAAATAGTCATCCAATTGCCATCCGGTCCAACAGGCCACCACCAACCGACCTCCTCGGGCCATGTATACCACCAGCTAAACCAGCTACAATCGGGCCCCACAAGCCGACCAACCTACTCATCCGTAGCTCACCAGCTACCATCCAGGTTAAACTCGCTGGCATATCTCCGACTCTAAGGTCCAACCATCAAGCATAACCAGCGCCAATGCACTAACGGTTCCGACCCTAAGCCGAAGTACGTCAACTCTCGCACCGCGTATCGAGCGACGATCACCTTGGCACAAACAATCGCTGCTAACTAACCACAACGAACGCACTATCACTATCATATCCAGGTTAATGACGGGCTGTTCCACGTCGAGACATCATATCCACAATAGTATCACAACACCCACGTCGACAAACCAACGATTCCCTGGGAACCAAACCTCGCACAAAGTGGACAAAACCTGCTATGATACCAATTGACAGGACCCACCCCTAATCCCCCGGGATTAAGGGCTAAACTCTGCTCCCGTCTAACTTACGCATAACATGAGGGCTAAACTGACGTCCAACCTCCATGTGACACGTAAGTCGAACAAGGGATTCTCGATCCAACCGTCCTAAAAGTGTTCGAACTTCCCAGAGTGCAACGAAACTACTGTGGATCGTACGTGTGATGTCTCCATCTCTCTTGACCAACAGCCCGCACCGCAACAACCTAGAGGATATCGGAAACACGAAAAGACTGTGAGTGGACAAAATAAATAATAAGTTCAACAATAGTTCAATAAAATAATTACATTTTACCCTCCACGCAAAAACCAATGCATGCATATCAGTTCATGTTATGAAACCATTTCACATTAGAAACCATCAACGAAAACCATTATTGAAAACCCGAATCAAAGTCATCATTCAAATCCAGGCCTCAGCCTCAAATCACAAATCAATCTCCAAGTACGGGAATTCAGCCCCAAAACTCATCAAATCCAAATCAACTGAGCCATTGCCCAAAACATCGGAAAATCAATGAAAACCCAGTGAAAAATATCAATCATACAAGTGTAATGGATCTCAAGTGCGCCCGAGTCTTTAAACTCAAAACCACGAGCAATAACTAGGCCTTCCCGGGATATCAACGAGTCTTTCAACTCAAAACACAATCATAGGCCTCAGGGGGTATCATAATCGAGTCTTTAAACTCAAAACATATACCGAGTCTTTAAACTCAAAACATATCAATCCAGGGCCCTCCCCCCGACAATCAATCAGAGTCTTTAAACTCAAAACCAGATCCAGTGAGTTTTTCTCTTTTTGCGGGTCTTTAAACCCAAAACCATTTTTTCAACCAACAGTGAAAACTACAGAAAATCCTTCTCCGAATTCGTAACAATGATTCCGCAAGCTAGCATCCGGAACCATCATTCCGAACCCAAATCCTGATTTCCTTTCGAAATCTCAAAACCGAAAGCTCGTTTATCGAAATCTCAGAAACAGGGCTCCAAGCCTGAAATCACTTTTTCGAAATCCATTTCAAATCATTGAAATCAAATCACATTTCAAATCCCGAAATCAAACCATTAAAATCATGAACAAAATCACAAGATAATTCGAAATCTCGTAAAACGTGAAATTCTGTAAAATACCTCGAAAAATGTATAAAACCGTAAACCATCAAGATCATAAATCAAATCATAGAATCACATATGAAAACATATGAAAACATATATGCATGCATCATAAGTTAGAAAACAAAGTCCACTCACAGACCATTCCGACTTCACCTCGATACGCGCGCACTTACGCCGTTCTCGGCCATTCCGCTATCCTCGGCTTTCCCGAACCTGTCCAAATCCCATACTAAGGTCACTAACTACTTCAAAATACTCATACTAAAGCCCCATAATTTTTCCATATTTTTAACTATTTTTAAACGAGCCCTAAAACCTTCGGACATTCCGAAAACTATCGAGACGATGTCTGATTGACTTGAAACTAGCGCCAAAATGTTTGTTACACCGAATACTTTAAAAGTTGTGTTGGAACCTTCCTCGAAATCTATGCCACTCACCCACACACGCCACCCAATGGGGCTGCGCGTGGGCTTCACGCGTGGCTACTATTCATCTTCAACCTTGGATAGACCCGGTCCAGATCGGTCCGGTTCAAACCGATCCAACCCGAACTGGCGTGGGCAGTTTTTGTCCATTTTTCGTCCAAAATCGATCCTAGTTCCTTCCTTATGTTCATTCAAGCTTATAGGATCATTCTAAGTAATTACAAACACAAAACTGGGCTTAAGTAATTACCTTCGCGATTTTCAGAAAACTCCGAAATATTTCTCCTGTTTCCTAGCTACAACCATCGTCGTCTGACCATGGCTTGCCTTCCCTAACCTCGTCTCAATTTCCAGAAACATCCCTGACACATCAAACTGATAAATTGACACGACCCATCCCAATCCCCCCGGGATTACCGTAGGATGTGTCATGCTCCCAACTGACACGAAGTGTCAGACAAGGGATAACCGAAAGTCGCTGCCTCGACGGGCGTCCAGAGTGCGCAAGGATAGATGGAGGAGGCATGCAATGTCCCAGTCTCTGTTGCAGTCGCATCGTCGATCAACCTGAAGGGCATTGAAAACAATAAAGGCTGTGAGTGGACGAAAATAAACAAGTTCATAAAATACATTTTATAAGACATTTATGCCCCTCAGTAAAAACGTATGCGTGCATCAAAAATGAAATAAATATTTATTAGAAATAACCGTTAGGGCCTTAGCCCAGAAACCATAAACACTGTTTCAACCAAAAGTCATTTCATGAATCCAGTGATACACATACACCACATTACCATCTCCGGCATCCCAGATGCCTAGCGTCCCAGACACTTGACGTCCCAGACGTCATATCTCACGGTATTAAAGCGATGCGTATTGCCCGGGGTCTCACCGTGTAACAACCCGTCCCGAGAGCCGGGATAAGTAGAGTGGTTAAGGTGTGATTAGTGAGGGTAATCAAGGGTTAGGTGGTCCCGAGGGGTCCGGGAACCTAGAATGACGATTTTGCCCCTGGGTCGGGCAGAAATGTTGACTTTTATTTCGGGTGGTCAATTGGGGATTGACCAGTGACTAGGACGTAGTTTAGGACGTCACGAATCCATAGGCAGGTGGCGCGCCTGATTCCGACATCCGAGGAGGAAATTGTGATGTTCGGAAGGTTGAGGGCATGACCGTAATTTGAGGAAATTAGGGGGGAATAGTTGACTTTTTGAATAATCGAGTTTTGGTAGGTTGACCTAAGATGGTTAGATAGTTCTTGTCGTCCTGAGTTCGATGACAGGCGGCACGCACTCATCGGACTTACGAGGCGAGAGTTACGGGTCTAGGAAGTTTTAGTAAAATCGTAAAAATGTGTAAAACAGGAGGGTATTTTGGTCTTTTTGGTTTCTAGGGATTTGTGCAGGAAGAAAGAAATGGACGGCTGGGATGGAGCCAGTTGGTGAGAGAGAGTGGGGGATGGTGACATGTGGCAAGTGTGTAGTGGGTTCTGGGGGGTTCTCTGGTGTGTACGCGGTTCCATTATTTGGGGTGCAACCGTGTGCGCTCGTGTGTGTTCCTCGACACAGAGAGAAACAGAGGGAAGGAATTGAGAGGTTTGAAAGGTTGATCACGGGCGTTGGTGAGTTGTGAGTGTGTGTGAGTGTCCAGAGAGTGGAAGAGAGACGGTGAGGAGTTTGGGGGGATGAGGAAGTCGTGTGGTGGTGTGGTTGGGAGCCACGGGGAATTCAGAGAAAACAGAGAAGGCTGAGGGCTTGCGGTGGTGCGGTGGCCGTGTACGGTGCAAGGGAACTCGAGAGGAGGCTGAGGTAGCTCTGGGGACTCCAGGGAACGCGGCGGCGAGTACGGCGGTGACCAATTGCAGGTAATTCCTAAGTCCTGTGTTCGATACTCTGTTTTCCCGTCGAGGTTCAAAGTGAGAGTCGTGAGTCTTGAGGTCGAATCGATGAGTCTAGGGTGGTCTAGGTGACTCAGGGGAGACTTGGGTATCTCCTGGTGGTGATGCCGTGACGGGTGGTGCACAGTGGCGGCCGGCACGACGGAGTGCACTTGTGTGCTCTGTTTTAGCCGTGAGGTTCGAACGGCGAGTCGTGAAGCTGGGGAGTGAGTCGACGGTTCTGGTTAGCTGGGTTAGGCATAGAGAGGTCCAGGGGAGAGTTTGGTGTAGCCACCGTGAAGGGAGGTGAACTGGGTGGCCGGGAAGGAAAACAGGGGAAGTAGGCCGTCTGATTTCGAGCTTCAGTCGACGGTGTAGAGGCCGTGTCGAGGTGAACGGAGTACGGGAAGAGATAGGGCAGGTCTGGACGCAGCTGTGAGAGAAAAGAGGGGTTGAACTGGTGGCCGGACGGCGGAGATCAGTTCTCGCCGGTTCAGCACAGGTTGAAGATGGTACTGTAGCTGGCGCGTGGGGCCACGCGCAGCCACTTTGGGTGGTGCGTGGGGGCGCGTGCGGCGGCGGTTGGAAAAGTGATCAACTTGGATTTTGGTCTAGGAGTTATGGTGAGTTCAAGGGAGTTGGTTTCGAGTCAATCGGACGTCGTTTGAGTTTAGTTCCGCGAGGGTGAAAGTTTAGGGTCCCGGGTTATTACGTTAGGAGTCGGGGATTTTTGAGGGAAATTAGGTGAACTTTCGTGAACGTGTTAGTAACGTACTTTGGTGATTGTGAACAGGATCGGGATTTCCCGAGGAAGCCGAGGAACGGGCTGGACGTTCGGGACGCGAGTAGGGCTCAGTACTGTGAGTGGACCCCTTTCTTTAAACTCGAGCATGCATAACTGTTTTCTATAACTGTTTTATGGTTTTGATTATGATTCTATGTTTATCGAATATGTTTTGGTTGGTTTTACATTATTACATGTTTTTCGAGGAAATCGGTTTTTAGCACGTTTTCCGAGAAAGTGGTTGGTTTATGAAATTGATGCTTTAGTTTTGGGATTTAAATTGATAAGTGACTTCTAATGATTATAAATGAATTTTGGAATATGATTTTGATAATCAAGGTTTTCGGTTTTAGAATCGGATTTCGGAAGCGAAATTTGGGTTTAAAGTTGAAAAGTGAATTTCCGGATTTGGGTTCGGAATGACGGTTCTGGATGCCGGAAGGGCATCAGACCAGTGATTTCGGATTCGGGTTTGGATGTGGATTGGTACATGGTTTTCAAATGGTTTTGAGATTGGATTTGCTGGATCTGGATATTGGGTTTAAAGACCCGGATATATGTGACGGGGGACCGGCCGGATTGGGTTTAAAGACCCGGATTGAGTTTAAAGACTCGGGAGTTTAAAGACTCGGATGTATATTGATTTCCCCCGTAGGCCTTGAGTTTAAAGACTCGGGAGTTTAAAGACTCGGATATGATTAAGGCCTGGATTGAGTTTAAAGACTCGGGAGTTTAAAGACTCGGATAGGTCCAGCAGGTTCGATCGAGGGAATGAGGATTTGATACGGTTTCTGATACTCATGCTATGATTTCTTATGATATTTTATAGTGTTTCTGTTTCTTATGATGTTTTATAATGATTATTTTATAACTGTGTTCATAACTGTTGGTTATGCATGTGGTTTCAAAACGGAGGGTTAAACTCGGTTTTCATATAACGTGGTTTTGAACTTTGTGTACTTTCTGGTCCACTCACATTTTTGTTTTAAATTGCCCTCCAGGTTGTGGAGCTAGCGCGGGGTCTTAACGTCGAGGCAGTGTCCGAGGCATAGCAGTGACGTAAGGGATCCTAGAAGAGTTTAAAGGCTTCTGTGTGCGTGTACTTTATCAGTTTTTATTTTCCTTGTAATTTAGTGCTATGCTCTGTAAACGATAAGGTTGGGATATTTTGTAATTACTCCTGCGTCTGACTGGGTTCGAGTGAGTTTTACTTGAGTTTTGTGTCGGGGAGTCAGACGGGAGCGGGATTTACCTCGGGTTTCGGGGTGAAACCGGGGTGGGTCCTGACACACCGGGTCCATATCTCTGACATCCCAGATGTCTGACGTCCCAGATGTCCAATCATAGCAATCCTGCTCCTGAGTCATCATACGGTCCGGCTGCTTCGTACAATGACCCCTCGCAGGCAATGCACCGTGACTTCCCCAGGGTCCCAGACACCTGGAGGAGACCATTACAATCCTCATATCGAGATGGTTTATGGAAAAAAATTTATCATTCATTTCCAAAATATCACAAGGGCCCTGCCCCGAATTTCCATAAAACCATCACAAGTCCAAGTACTTGGTTTATTAAATCCAAAATCATTTATTCAATTCCATTTTAGGGTCCCCGATCCGAAATCACATTTATAAATCAACTGGGCCCCTGGCCCGATTTCATAAATCAACTGGGCCCTTGGCCCGATATTATAACTCAAATGGGTCTCAGCCCGAGTTTACTTTATCAAGTCTATAACTGTTTCATGAAATCATATCCAAACCACAAATATGGAAATCAGTGCAAAACTGGAAATCTCGATTTACGTGCAAGCACGTAAATCGCCTCGAAATGCGTGAAATCATATTAATTCACCAATATCCGAACGAAATCATATAATCACAAATATAATCATCATGAAACAGTTATGCATGCATGGAATTTATAAAACCAATGTCTACTCACAGACCGTTTAACCATGCGCCTCGATACGCGTGCCATTGGCCTTCCCGAGCCCCGTCACTAACACCGGGACTCCCAAACCTGTTCATATCACATTAGAGGGTTACTAACCTCTTCATTAACATCCTATTAAATTCCCGTAATTTTCCCGAATTTTTAACTATTTTTAAACTAGACTTAAAACCTTCGGACATCCCGAACAATGTCGGAACAGGGTCCGATTGACATGAAACCAACGCTAAAATGTCTGTTACATTGTATAGGATAAAAGTCATGTTGACCTCACCTTGGAATTCGTGCCCATGCACCGTCACGCGCCGCTGTGAGTGGCTGCGTATGACAGCCACGCGTCGCCGTGAGTGGCTGCGCATGACAGCCACGCGCATGCTACAGTACCAACACTGTTCATCGTCTTCACCCGTTTCCACTGGTAAACGGGTCTGTAACCCGCGACTTGACCCGATTCAATCCCTGCGATAAAACACTTGATTCTTTCAATTGATCACTCAGATAGACTCGCAATACACTGAATTAGATGTCTGTGTCATTCATTCAAGTCGACACGGCCTACAACCACCTTAATTGAACACAAGTCTCAATCGGGTTCAAAGTTCCAATCCATCACAAATGCACTGTTTTCTTTCAATTGATTAGTTAGGAAGCTTCGTATACTCATTCTAAGGATGATTTCACAATTAATTTCATTTGAACTCACCTCACACACCACGACTCCAAGCTCAAATTTTCCGGCCATCCACCACATCCGTCCATGGCTCCAGGAGCTTCAAAACATGCCACATTTGATCTGGATCGACTAACTAATGTCCTAGAAAGCTTATTCGAACCTCAATTAGGCATGGGCTGGCCTAAAACTGAAATTCGAATTTGAATTTGTCAATGGACCAGTTTCGGGTTTTTGGGTATTCCCTTACCATTTTCCTCTCATTTTTTTCCATTTCTCTATCTCAGAGTATTCCTCTCAGCACCTTAACCAACTTCCCGTTCACAATTCCCCTCGGTTTGGCCTTGGAAAGGCTGATCACCCGTGGGAAACAATTCTGTTTTCTTCCCATTTCAGAGACACCAGCCATACCCGTGCACATTCCTCCTGCAGCCTATGCCTCCCACTTACATATCTAAACAATCCATTATCAATTGAATAACACTTTAGCCCATACTTTGTTCCAATTTCAAGCATAAAAAATTCATCCCGTGCACTGGTCATGTTCCCCATACACGGCTGTTCAAAGCAGCAGCCCAAAATTACCATTCTACCCTCCTTATGACAAATTACCAAAATGCCCCTCACGCATCCAGACCCGTAACTTGGTCATTCAGACTCCGATTGACGCGTGCCGCCTGTCTACGGACTCAGGGCATCGAGACCTTCCTAACGGTCCTTGGCCCTCGGTCATCGGACTTCCCGATCAAAAAGTCAACATTTTCACCATTTTCATCCAAATTACGAAAATGCCCTTGGACTTCCGAACGTCATAACGTTTACCTCGAACGTCGGAATCGACCGTGCCACCCGTCTATACACTCGTGACATCCCAAACTATGTCACGGTCATCGGTCAAAGTCCATTTGACCGTCCGAGTTAAAAGTCAACGTTTTACCCACGACTAGGGGCAAAACGGTATTTTTGCATCGTTCGTCCGATTTCGCCCAACTAATCACCGATTAACCCCGCTAATCAGGATTAGTTACTAATCCAATCCCGGATTCCAGGACGGGTCGTTACATAAATAACGGTGAAGTCTCAGGTTTCAAAGTTTGAACCGCGGCAGAGGAAATAGTGGAATTCAGAAATGTCTTACCTTCTCTTTCGCCGACCGTCAAGGCCTCCACCGTAGTCCTCAGGTCACCCTAGTCCCCTTTTCCTCACTACTCACTGCCAACAAATGAAATGCACAGAGGATCTACATAGAGATTTTTTTCACGGCAATGCCATAGTTCCCTCTCTGCTCTGTCTTCCCTCTCTACTCTGTCTTTTCACACTCACACAGCGTCTTTGTTCCTCTTCTCACACAATCCTAATTGATCGACTCAATCACTTAATCTCTTTGGTTTTCACTCAGACACACACAACCAACACTGAACTCACACAATTGAACCAAAAATGCACGGTTCCCTCTGCCCTGTTTTTAAGTTAATCGATCAACACGGGAGAAAAAGCTAGAACCTCCCAGAATTTTCCCACGTGTCCTTATCTCCCAAATCTGGTGAAAAATATCCAATTCCATAGGGACAGATGTCCCTCTCTGGTTGCTCACATATCTCACAGGTTGCCCAAAAGATTATTTTACCCCTAGTGCTTAAATGACCATTTTGCCCTTCACATACTTAGACTCGTAAATCAACCGTCCGACGTCCGATAATGGCGTGCCGTCTGTCGTTGAACTCAGGGCATCGAAACCTTCCTAACGGTCCTCGAAGTTCGTGAAAATTCCATATTGTATGAAAAGTCAACAAATTACCCATTTTTAACGAAATTATCGAATTGCCCTTGGACTTCCGAATGTCATAACTTTTCCCTCGAATGTCAGAATCGGACGTGCCACCTGTCTATGAACTCGTGACGTCCCGAACTACGTCACGGTCATCGGTCAAAGTCCATTTGACCACCCGATCAAAAAGTCAACATTTTGCCCAATTCTAGGGGCAAAATCGTCATTTTGCCCCGTCCGTTCGAACACCTCCAACTAATCACCGATTAACTTCACTAATCACTAATCTAATCCTAATTTCTGGAATGGGTCGTTACAATGTTTGTGTATGATTACTACTAAATGGCAAAATTCTGAAGGTGACAAAAAGGGAGGAATTTACTATTTCAAAATATTGAAGTATAATTGATTTTATAATACATAACGAGTATCATAAGTGTTATAAGACTCGTTTATGATCAAGTAGCAGAATCTACTCCTCAACTTTAAAGAATACATTCAAGGATTTTAAGGCTATAATTAGTGGATCATTGAAAGGAATGTAACACTTTAAGTATTCATACTGAATTAAGTGATAAAGAGAATTTTGGGGAATTATGTATTTGTTTTGGAATTTGGTGTATAATGGATGACGCAAGTCGTGACAATATAAGTGTGCAAATGATATTGACTAAAGTCAACTTAGTAATTCCCGTCCTTGTCGGGATTAGTGAGTTGGATGTGGGCGGTAACTCCACAAGGGTGGATTGATTTTTTTTTTCACTGAGCTTTGAACTTGATTAAAATATGAAAGATCCCTTGTTTAACAAGAGTTGTTAGATGGGAGTAGAACCAGTTTGATTTGTTTTAGAATTTATGGATGGGTCTTTTCAGGCTTCGCAGTGCGAATGCATGGAAACTTCGTGAGGCGAAGGCATGAAAGCTACTGCTCCAGATGCAGACAGCTAAATAGGAAAGGTTCAGAGGCCAAAATTGGGAGTCGATCCCAGTGTCTCGATGGGTGCCAGTATCATCACTTAGTATGTCTCGCGAGGAAATGGTTTAGTTGTTCATGTCGATCCTCAACATATGTTTCACTCCCAACATGAGTTGTAGAGACAGAAATAGCAATTTCAAATGGACAAACTAATCATCATGTTCTTTCCATCTCAAGAACGATAAAAATTGAGCTAAAAAACAACGAACAAAGTCGATGAACGACGAACAAAATTGTTGAACGACAAACAAACTAGAAAGCATTTTTTGAGTATTTCTCAATTCGGCTCTCAATGTATACTTCGAGGGCGAAGGCTTGGATCTAGCGATCCAAATATAGGTAGTGGGATAAGAAAGGTTCTAAAGCCAACAATGAGTCGATCCCAGTGTCCTGATGGGTGCTAGCATCGCCACTTGGTGTGTTTTGTGAGGAAATGGTTTAGTTATTCATATCAATCCCCTGCATGTATTCCACTCCCATTATGAGTTGTAGACACATAAGTAACGATTTCAGATGAACAAACTAATCGTTATGTTCTTACCACGTTGAGAACAATGAATAAAGTAAAAGAACGACGAGCAAAGTCGATGAACGATGAACAAAGTTGATGCACGCCGATCAAATTAGAAAGCACTACTTGAGGAATTCTCAATACGGCTCTCAATGGATGCTTCACGGGGCGAAGGAATGGATGCACTTTCTAGAGTCACAGTGTGTGCTCCGTTCCTAATCTGAACTGCAAAGGCTGAAACACCAGCTTCAGATGGTCGAACGTATCGCCGTGTTCTAACCATGTTGAATCGTGAGGATTGAAAGGAAATCTTGAAGAACAATGAATAAAGTTGAAGAACTTCGAACATAGTCAATGAATAACGAACCAAGTATTATAAACAATAAACAAAGCTGATGAAGGCTAAAAAACATTGATGAATGATGAACGAACTTGAAAGCTCTTCTTGAGTATTTCTTAATTATGCTCTCAATGAAAGCACTAATTGTTGAAGCCGAAATCATAAATGCTAGAAAAGTTTCCTTTATCCTTGCAAACAACAAACAATAAACTATCACTTGTCTCGACCGAAGTCCTGGGGGTTATTCGACCAAGAACACTGAGATATTTAAGTTAGCTTTGAGAGAGAAATCACAAGAGTTTTAGAAGTAATGATACGGTTTACCTTAAAAGTGAAATAAGCTTCACTATATATAAAGAAATCTTGTGAACCTCGAAATATTATGATTGGTCGATGAAATTTGTAATTAGTAAATAAGCATTTTTTAATAAAATATATAATTTAATAATTATTATTTATTATTAAATGGATAATAATTATTCATTATTAAGAATAATGATATTAATTGTTCATTATTAAGAATACTGATGACAATCAATTAAGAGTATTAATATTATTGAGGTTTTAACCCGATTAAATAATTAATTCAGATATAGTGTCATTTATACCCACTTATAAATATGGAATCATAAATCACTGGAAAATTACATGTAACAACCCGTCCCGAATCTACGGATTAATTAAGGACTAGTCGAGGATTATCGAGACTAATCGGGAATTAGTCAAATATTTTTTTGACGGTCGGCGTATAATGAGGAGTTTACCCCTAGAATGGGCAAAAAGTTGACTGTTGACCCGGGATGTCAAATGCACGAGGACCGTTATATAGATCGAGATGATACGAGTCCATAAACAGACGACACATCGAAATCGGACATTGTACAGGAAAGTTACGGGTCACGAAAGAAAAACTGGACTATTCACGCTTGCTGAGAAAAGTGTACAGTTGGCTTGTTTGGATTGGGTCAAAAATCTGGGTGGACCAATTGATGAGTGACACGTGTCACTCATCTAATTGGCCCATATACCCCTATTTTGGGATCCAATATTTGTTCATCTTCATCTCCTTTGTTTCTCTCTAACCCAAAAACCCACGCCCCCCAAACCTCCATCATTATTCCCTTTAGCTGAGACCATAGAGGAAGAGAGACTGAGAGTGAGTGAGAGACTGGGAGACGACACAGGACGGGACAGAGTCGTCGTGGATGGGGGAGGAACCGCGGAACAGGTAACTCGAAACCCATTTTGGACTTTGAATTTGGTTTCGATTTCTGGATGTTTGGGAAGGTTTTTAACGTTTGGGTTGTGTTCCTAGTGTGTGTACGAGTGTTTGGGGACCAAAAACAAGGATTGGAGAAGTTGGGATCGACGGGAAAGCAAGGTTGCAGGTGGTCATCACTGTTCAACATTTGGAAGGTACAATCTCAACCCTTTTAGCTAGTTTTGGGTTCATAGATCTCTTCTAGGGATCAAGCAGATCACATATGAACAAACGGGTCGAAAATGGTTCATAATCACATCAACCGTTGACTTTGACCGTTGACCGTCATGCTAGGGTTGAATTTTGACCATAGTTGACCAGGAAGTTTTGTAATGACCCGTCCCGAATTAGTGGGATTAATTAAGAATTAATGACGGATTAGCGAGACTAATTGGGGATTAGACGAGGAATAGCGGACATTCAGAGCGAAATGACGATTTTGCCCCTAGAATGGGCAAAATGTTGAATTTTCGTTCAGGCCGTCAAATGGACTTTGGCCGATGACTGTGACATAGTTCGGGATGTCACGAGTTCATAGACACATGGCACGTTCGATTCCGACATCCGTGGAAGAAGTTATGACGATCGAAAGTTCGAGGGCATTTTGGTAATTTGGTTGAATAAGGGCCAACGGTTGATTTTTGACTCAGAAGGTCAGATGGTTGAGAGCCTAGGACCGTTACGTAGATCGGGATGATACGAATCCGTAGATAGGTGGCACACTGAATTCGGACGTTCGACGACGAAGTTACGGTTCACGGAAGTTCGAGTGCACTATTGCACATTTTACGAGACGAAAGCCTTTTTGGCATTTAGTGGGACCCAGATCTTTCTCAGGCCCAATGGATGAATGAAAATTGTCATTGATCCATTCTCCATTATTTTTCCTTCATGCATATCCCTTCTCTTTTTTCCTTCATCTATCATTTTCCTTCACCAACCCAAAACCGATCAACCATTTGCAATCCAATCCAAACCCTCAACCCTATAACCATTTGTGAGACCCAGACCCAAGAAAGTAAGAAGAGGACTGGAGGATGTGGTGGTTAGCCCAGGCAGAGCCGCCGTGGACGGCGGAGGAGGAACCCTACCAAGGTAATCGGTTTTACCCGATTTTATCCATTTTTTATTTCACGCATTATGGGCCATTTTGGGTGGTTTTAGTGAGTTAAATAGGTTATTATGTCAGGGCCCACCCCTAATCCTCCGGAATTAAGGGCTAAACCCCGCTCCCGTCTAACTTACGCATGACACAAGGGCCAAATAATCATCTAACCTTCGTGTGATACGTAAGTCGGACAAGGGAGTTCCGATCCGACTACCTCAACAACCTTCGAACTTCCCAGAGTGCGCAGAGTCTACGGTGGATTGTGCGTGTGATGTCTCCAACTCTCTCGACCAACAGCCCGCACTGCAGCAACCTGGAGGGTATCGAAAACACGAAAAGACTGTGAGTGGACAAAAATAAAGGTTTAAGTTTTAAAACAGTTATCAGAAAACACATACATTTATACCCTCCGTTTCAAAACCAATGCATGCATATCAATTTCATATCGTAAACCATGTACGAAAAACCAAACACATTTTCCTTTATCCAGATCCCGGGCGTCCGCCCAAAACCATCAAAAAACCATTATCATCAAGTCTCAGTGAAATCCAAAACACATTGGAAACCACATTCTCATCCATCGAACCTGCTGGATCTATCCGAGTCTTTAAACTCCCGAGTCTTTAAACTCAATCTAGGCCTCAATAATATCCGAGTCTTTAAACTCAACAGGCCTACGTGGGAAATATCAATATATATCCGAGTCTTTAAACTCCAAAGTCTTTAAAACTCAATCCGGGCCCGTCCCCCGTCAAATATAATCCGGGTCTTTAAACCCAATAACCAGATCCAGCAAATCCAATCAAAACCATTTGAAAACCATTTTCCATTTCCACATCCAAATCCAGAACTCATATCCATTTCCTTTCCAGATCCGAGTCCGCAACCATCATTCCGTAAGCTAGCATCCGGAATAATCATTCTGAACTCAAACCTGAAAATCCCCTTCAGAGTCCCGAATCGAATTCTGAATCGCCACCCCGGAATTCCGATTCTAAAACCCGAAATCGCATTTCCGAAAAGCCACTTTGAACTGGGCCTTAAGCCCGAAAACACTTTTCCAAAATCCTTTTACTTTCCTTGAAATCCAACCATATTTCACATCCCGAAATCAATTTATTAAACCAAGTTCAAATCACGATAGTTATCAAAACCTCGTAAAACGTGAAAATTGTCCTTTCCTCGAAAAACATACAAAAAATATAAACCATCACAATCATCAAATCATAGAATCACATATGAAAACGTATAAAAACATATATGCATGCACCAAGAGTTAGAAAGCAAAGTCCACTCACAGGCCATTCCATCGTCGCCTCGATAGGCGAGCACTTACGCCGTTCCCGGCCATTCCGCTACCCTCGGCTTTCCCAAACCTGTCCAAAGTTCATAACGAGGTTACTAACTACTTCACAAAAATCCCACTCAAATCCCATAACTTTCCCGAACTTCTAAGCGTACTTTAAACGGGACCCTAGACCTTCGATCCCGTAGAACTAACCCGAAACAACGCCCGAATAACCCGAAACCTATTCCATTGGATTCGTTAAGACATTTAGAACAAAAAACTAGTTGGACTCTTCACCGGAAACAGCCGTACGCGGCCCCACGCGCCGCCCAAAGTGGCTGCGCGTGGGCTTCACGCGCCTGCACCCAGACACTGTTCATCATCGTCTTCCTTGGGTGAACCGGTCTGAACTGGCGCACCCGGTTCTCTGTCATTCCTCTATCATTTTCAACCATTCCAATCCCAAAAGCTTCGTCCAATTCCCAGCAATCATTTCCCGTCCTAAAATCTAGAAATCAAAGCCCTAAACCCGTCGTCTTCAACCTCGAAACAAAACTGCCCGATACCCCTGTTTCGGGTTCCGGCCACCCAGACATTCCCCCGTCACGGAAACCACCCTAGACGACTCCTAGGACCCTCCCGAGTCTCACACCACTCACCAAAGCCCTCGACTCTAACCCAAAAGCCACGACTTTCAAAATGAACAAAACGGGAAAAACAGGGGATTTGGGATTACCTGCGATTCGTCCTCCGTCGTTCGCACCACCGTGTACCACGGTGTCCACTGAGTCCCCTGCAGTCGGCCTAGCTCATTCTCAGCTTGGATTGAACCAACACACGGCACAACCACCACCAATTTCCCACGGCCCTCTATGTTTTCCCCGAAAATCAAACCCTCTGACCGCTGTGTTCCTTGCACGATTTCACTCCCTAACCCAGTCACCAGTTTCCTCTCTTCTCTCTGTCACTCTCACAACTCACAAAACTCTCACACACGCACAGAATCGATCACAATCCTCACCGCCTCACCTCTCTGTTTTCTGTTTCTCAAACCAAAATGCACGGTTGAAAACAACTAAGTTATACTCGTGTCCATTGTAACCACCTAGAACCCTCTGGGTCTCTTCCATGTGTCACAATCTCCTCAAGCCTCACACAAAAATCTCAATCTCCCCTGTCCACTTGTCCCAATCCGGCTGCACCAAACCCAAAGTGAAAAAGACCAAAATGCCCTTCTTTTTAAATCAAAAATTACCATTTTTCCCTTACCGTTTTAGACCCATAACTTACACATCCTAACTCCGATGAACACGTGCCGCCTGTCGTTGAACTCAGGATGACGAGCTCTACATAACTGTCCTAGGTCAACGTGTCAAAACCCGTTCATACAAAAAGTTAACTTTTCCCCCTATTTTAACCAAATTACGGTAATGCCCTCAACCTTCCGAACATCATAACTTCCTCCTCGAATGTCGGAATCGGGCTTGCCACCTGTCTACAGACTCGTGACGTCTAAAACTACGTCACGGTCATCAGTCAATGTCCAATTGACCACCCGAACTAAAAGTTAACTTTTTACCCTACCTAGGGGCAAACTCGTCATTCTACCCTAACCGACCAAAAGTAACCAACTAACCACCGATTAAGCTCACTAATCCTTCACTAATCACCGTCTTAACCCTAATTTTCGGGTCGGGTCGTTACATATTAGGATTGTAAGAGAATGATTTTGAGGAAGTTTAGAGGTTGAAGAACCCCTGGGGAGGTTTTGGAAAAACTGAACCGTGGAGGATAATTGGACCAGTTGGATTTTATGGGTTTTAGGGGATTTGGTTCATTGGGTTAGGTTCCTAGGGTCAAATTAGGATCGTGTAGGAGCCTGGACCGGTCACATCGGTCCAAGTTGAAGAGAAAACTGAACCAGCCCGGTCGGACCGGTTGGCTGAAGGAAGAAGACAACCATGTGCAGTGGCGCGTGAGGCCCACGCGTAGGGCCATCTCGAGGCTCGTACGGGTACGTGATGAGAAATTTGAGGGTGGTTCCAACATGTGAAATCATCTATTCGATGTAACGAACATTTTGGGACTGGTTTCGAGTCGATCGGACATCGTCTCGATATAGTTCAGACTATCCAAAGGTTTTGGTGAGCGTTTAAAAATAGTTAAAAATCCTGAAAAATTAGGGGGCTTTAGTGAGGGGTTAATTAAGTAGTTAGTAACCCTCTAAAGTGATTTGGACTGGTTTGGGAACCCCGGAGACGACGGTTGACCCGGGAAGGCGTACAACCCGCGTATCGAGGCAGCAGTGCGGACGGTCTGTGAGTGGACTTTTTTTTTTCTGAAATCGATGCATTCATAAATGTTTTATATATGTTTTCATATGTGTTTTGGGATGCCTTGAGTGCATTTTGGTGTGTGTTTACGTATGGGTACGTACTTCGAGGTTTTCGGGTTTTATACCTGCTTATACGCGCTTATGCTTTCGGTTTTCATGAAATGGTTTTGAAAAGGTAAAACCGGGCATGAGACCCATTTGGATTTGGTTTTGACTCGGGCATGAGACCCTATTGATGACCTATGGGTCTGAGTCATGTCGCGACTGGTGCTGGGTGCACGGCGACGGACGACGTGACGCTCGCCTCCAGATTGGGATACGTCCCTTCCGGAGAGGTCACGATGCACGTTCCATTGTTGAGCAACCACTGGAGGCTCGACTTCAGAGTGTTGATGGTTTAGAGGATCGATCGGCGACGTGTGCACCATAGTCTCGAGATGGTCACGACAGTGATGTGTCCACGGTAACATACCAGGATTGAGAGCGGTTCTGGATTGATGGTTGCACGCATCGCTATGATCGGGATCGTGACTGACCCTGAGATATCAGGCTCGATGCCCAGTTATTGCGAAATCGGGCTAGAGGCCCTGTTGAGTCTTATGTTCGGGCTGGAGGCCCAGTTGCTTTTCGTATTATGGTTTTCTATGCTAGTATGTATATACCCTCCTTATGAGCTTATTGATTGGTCTTCTCCAGACGTCGACCTGGAGAGTCACGATCCACATACCAAAGTAGGTGTCCCCATAGGGATCCCGTTCCAGGAGTGGACGTTATGATGTGGTCCCGGACCAGATTCTGGAGAGATGATCGGACTAGGTCCGAAAATGAGCCTCCCAGATGGAGAATTCTTGGGAAAACGTGTTCGGGACACGTTGACTTTTCTGAGAATTTTGAGAGTTTTTTTATTAAGACTTGTCTAGGTTGGTGGTGTTTTTTGATAAGCCTTGAATTAAGCATCATTTTATACCCTTTATGCTTATCTTTTAATGTTTAAATACCAAACAATTGTAGAAAATAATATATTTTGTGAGAAATGTGTAAAATTGGATAGAGCACGAAATTACGAGAATTTAAGCGAAAGAATCACCTCAATCGGAGTTATATTGAAGAAGTTATAATCAAATGAAAGGCGTCCACCAAAAACCACTCAGGAATTCGGTAGGAACCTACCGAATCCAAAATGGCAGCCCAGAAACCGGTTCAGCAGGCGCCTACCGATGTCTATGAGAGTTGCTCGGCGCGCGTGCACTGAATCTCTCTGCCTCTGCTTCAGCGCGTGTCCAGCGAATTCCCTTTGCTTTTTTCTACCGACGTGTACCGAACGTCCAACCCAGCTTATTCCCGCGTTGACCAGTTGTTTGACCACCAAAATTCAGCTCAATTTCAGTGGGCTTCTACCAAAATACTTCCCTGTTCAAATTCCAGCACCTAATTTCTTCTTTCTTGTGGAAAAGTTTCCAATTCAAACGTGGATTTGTTTCCGTTTTATTTAGGAAACATTTTTAATTAAGATTTTTATTACCTTTTTCCTTTAGGACTTTAATTTAATTAGTTTAATCTTTTTTCTTTTAGAATTTAAATTGTAAACTCCTATTTATTTGAGAATTAATTTTCTCCTATAAATAGAGATGTTTAGGTTATTTATAAAGGGGTCGCCCATTTTTGTATCAAAACTCTGCTTAACCAATTTTCCTTTTTTCAATAAATTCAATATTTTTTGTGCAAGGTTAATTATACCATATTTCATATTTTACACCTTCATACATGACTTAGTTGGGGGGTCCCCGCTTGTCTCACCAAAAAGTGTCTAATCACTTCGTATCCATAGGGTGTCCTAGAGAGAAAAAGTATAACACAATTTCTTCACCTTATAGTTATCTCTTGTACTTGAATATTGCTTTTATGAACTGATTTCTAATATTATTCTTGGTTTTATGATTTGTATTGATTCAATTTTCTATGTGTTTAATGCTTCTAGTTTTTGTTATGATTTTATGTTCGCGTTTAATGCTTGACTAGATATAGGGGGTCCCGATTCTAGATCATTGAAAGTGTCATCGGGGGTCCGAGCACGTACTTAATAGAATATGTAAGTAACTCGTAAGGCTAGAATTAGAGTATTTCATAGGTTGAAATTAATAGAATTTATGAATGAGTTAGGTTTAGGATGAGTTAACCATGTAAATAATAGATTAGGTTAGTTTAGATTAGTTAATCACTTAGGATAATAGAAACAATTGACTACCTCCGTAATTAATTAATCAAACGATAATCATGCTTAGGTACCCTCAATCCCCGGTTAAGAACGATCTATACTTATCAATGCTGCAATCTACAAAAAAGGATTTTAATTTGCATATGTTTTTATTAAGTGTTTAGTGTGACTTTGTGTTTACTTTAATGCTTAGTTTTTGCGTATCAACTTTTGAGTGTGTTTTGGACAGGTCCGGACGACCAGGAGAGTTCGGTTTAGCCCCAGAGTGGCTTATGACGAAGTTACAGGCGCATATTTTGGACGGTCTATGAGTGGACACTTGATTTCTAAATATGATGCGTGCATAACTGTTTATATGTTTTATGAGCATGATTTGAGATTCCTTGAGTGCATGTGGTATATATATTTGATTGCGACCTTTTGTCATTCTCGTGTAAATGTGTTTTTGCATGTATTTCGAGATTTATATTTTATATGATACCTTGGGCTTAGGCCAGATTTTATACGTGCTTTTGTTTTCAAATGATTTGAACAATGAAATGATTTCGGATTTGGAAATATGATATCGGGCTTTAGGCCCAATTGGTTTATGATATCAGGCTTGAGACCCAATTGGTTTATGAAATGAGATTTCGGGTTTGAGACCCTATTGAGATGATTTTGGGTTGAGTCCCTATGAGATTTGAATTGGATCGGATTCGGGGAATCCTGATTTTGTGGAAAGGGTTTGTGAAAACTATACCTCGGGCTGAGACCCTGTTGAAATGCTTTATACTGGATTTAAGGTATAAATGATTTTACACTAATTTTCCACTGGTTTGATTACTGTTTTACATATACCATCCTTATTAGTGGATTGTCTCCTTCGGACGTCTTGTAGTATCCTGGAGTAGTCACTCTGCACTGCTTGAGAGGGGCCGTTCCTAGGAGAGGCTTAGGATCAGGAGTGCGAGTATTGCCTGATAGGGGCCACTCCGATGCGAGCCTCAGGATCAGGATTGCTAGATATTGATATCACCCCGGACAGGGTCCAGGGAAGAACTCGGACTTGAGACCCCGAGTGAAAGGACCCACCCCTAATCCCCCTGGATTAAGGGCTAAATCTTGCTCCCGTCTAACTTACGTGTGACACGAAGGCTAAACCGACGTCCAACCTCCATGTGACACGTAAGTCGGACAAGGGATTCCCGATTCGACCGTCCAATAACATCCCAAACTTCCTAGAGTGCACCGAATCTACTGTGGATCGTACGTGTGATGTCTCCGTCTCTCTCTCGACCAACAGCCCGTACCGCAACAACCTGGAGGGTATCGAAAACACGAAAAGACTGTGAGTGGACAAAAATAAAGTATAGTTCAAAACAGTTATCAAAAAACATAATTACATTTATACCCTCCATTTAAAAACCAATGCATGCATATCAATACATGTTATGAAACCAGTCATCTCAAAACTATCCAAGAAAACCATTTGAAAACCCGAATCAAAGTCGTTGTTCACATCCAGGCCTCAGCCTCAAATTACAAGTCAATCTTAAATACGGGAACTCAGTCCCAAAAATCGTCAAATCCAAATCAACCAGGCCATTGCCCAAAACATCGGAAAACCAGTGAAAACCCAGTGAAAATGTCAACCATACAAGTTTACTAGATCTCAAGTGCGCCCGAGTCTTTAAACTCAAAACCATGCGCAAATAACCAGGCCTTCCCGGGATATCAACGAGTCTTTAAACTCAAAACACAATCACAGGCCTCAGGGGGTATCACAATCACCGAGTCTTTAAACTCAAAACATATACCGAGTCTTTAAACTCAAAACATATCAATCCAGGGCCCTCCCCTCGTCAATCAATCCGAGTCTTTAAACTCAAAACCAGATCCAGCGGGTTTTTCTCTTTTTCCGGGTATTTAAACCCAAAATCATTTTTCATTCAATCAGTGAAAAACACAGAAAATCCACAATCGAATTCGTAACGATGATTCTGTAAGCCGGCATCTAAAACCATCGTACCGAACCCAAATCCAGACTTCCTTTCCAATTCTCAAAACCAAATCCGAAATCCAGTTCAAATCCTTGAAATCAAATCATATTTCAAATCCCGAAATCAAATCATTAAAACCATCGTGAAATCACAAGAGAAATCGAAACCTCGTAAAACGTGCAAATACGTAAAAATCTCAAAAAACGTGTAAAACCGTAAATCATCAAGATCATAAATCAAATCATATAATCACGTATAGAAAACACATAAAAACATATATGCATGCATCATAAGTTTGAAAGCAAAGTCCACTCACAGACCATAGCATCGTCGCCTCGATAAGCGCACACTTACGCTGTTCTCGGCCATTCCGCTATCCTCGGCTTTTCCGAACCTGTCCAAATCTCATAATAAGGTCACTAACTACTTCACAATACTCATACTAAAGCCCCATAATTTTTCTGTATTTTTAACTATTTTTAACCGAGCCCTTAAACCTTCGGACATCCCGAAACATATCGAGACGATATTCGATTGACTCGAAATCAGTGCCAAAATGTTCGTTACATCAAATACTTTAAAAGTCGTGTTGAAACTTTCCTCGAAATGTGTGCCACGCACTGCCCAAAGGGACTGCACGTGGGAGCCACGCGCCTAGCACAGTGTCATCCCCTACCTTTGGTGAACCGGTCCAGTCCGGTTCACTGTAATCCGGTCCAGCCCTGAACCGGAGTGGGCGGTTTTTAGTAATTTCAATCTGTTTTCAATCCTAATTAATCTAACACGTTCATCCTTTAATTTCCAATGATTTCTTATAGTTAATTAGTGAAAACTGGTGCTAGAGATTACCTCCCAATCATCGTGCAAAAACTCGAACTGGCCCCCTTGGTGGTCACCCCATCCAAAAACAGCCAAGTGTCCATTGCTGATTGGGCACATATCCCAATGCAGGAAATGTCCAGAATGCCTCTTGCTACACAAATTACCATTTTGCCCTTCGAGTTCTTAGACCCTTAACTTAACCATCCGACTTCCAATCGACACATGCCGCCTGTCGTTGTAATCAGGAGATCAAGACCTTCCTAACGGTCCTCGAATTACCTGAAAGTGACTTGTCATCCAAAAAGTCAACCATTCGCTCCTTTTTAACGAAATTACCAAAATACCCTCAAACTTCTGAACGTCATAACTTTTTCCTCGGATGTCGGAATCGGACGTGCCACCTATCTATGAACTCGTGACGTCGTGAACTATGTCACAATCCTCGGTCAAATTCCATTTGACAGTCCGAACCAAAAGTCAATTGTTTGCCTAATTCCAGGGGTAAAATCGTCATTTCGTACCGTCCGTCCAAAATCGTCCAACTAATTACTACTTAACCTCACTAATCTGTCATTAATCACTAATCTAATCCCGATTTACGGGACGGGTCATTACACCGAGTGGCACGTGTAGCCTTAGAAATCGTGACATTATTGATTAGGCATCAGGGATGTCAAGGATTTGGTATACTGTATTTTACTGATTTGGGCAGAGACATCACGTGTTTGGTTTTGGGCCGAGACCCTACTGAGGAAATGGTTTTGATTGATAAACGTTTTCACTGAGTTTTAATTTGAAAATCCATATGATTTGATTTAAAGAAAGTGGTTGTTATATGTAGTAGAGACTAAGACATCTCATGTCGCCACCGAGCCTTGCGTACTCTATTAGCCCCTAGAGGGTTTAGGTGTATCCTTGGTCTGGCACGGGGTGTCAGACGAGAGTATGGCACATCGCGCGGTAATCCTGGGGGGATTGAGATGAGTCGTGCCATTACGGAACTGCCACGTGACCCATACGTCATGTAATGTCCAAATTACCCCTAATAAGGACATTAACGGCTCATAGATATCCACACATTGAATAAATATTTAATGTGTGGGTATATGTGAGCATTTATTTAATGTGTGGGTATCTATGAGCCATTAATGTCCTTATTATGAGCAATTTAGACATTACATGATTTATGGGCTATGTTGTAGTTTCGTAATTTTCCGGTGATTTATGGTTCCATAGCTATAAGTTATGAAACGTAAAGGAGTTGAATTGTATATTTTGTATATTTTGAATTACAACTATACACAACTTTATATAGGGATTGTACAAGAAGACAAGATCCTAGAGATCTGCCATTGACCAAAATAATTTCCTAAATGAATTGATTTCCCAAATCAAGTTGAGATTGTCAATTACAACAATTAGGGAGAAGAATGAGGATCGTATATCTCAACATGCCTCCTCAAGTTGGCGAGTGGATATCATACACTCCTAACTTGCCAAGGAGAAAAAGAAATGGTGCTTTTCCAAGTGCTTTCGTGAACAAGTCAGCTAGCTGCATCCTTGTTGGTGTATACATTGTGGAAATTAGACCGGAAATGAGATGTTGTCGAACTAGATGGCAATCTAGTTCAATGTGTTTTGTTCGCTCATGGAATACAGGATTTTTAGCAATATGCAGTGCTGATTGGTTGTCACAGTGAAGAGACGCGGGACCAGGATGTGTGACATGAAGATCTTATATAATGTATCTAAGCCATTTTAACTCACAACAAGCATCTGCCATGGCTCTGTACTCTGCTTAAGCGGATGATCGTGAAACCGTATTTTGCTGCTTTGTTTTCGATGAAATCAAAGAGTTTCCAATAAAGAGGCAATAGCCGGTTACAGAGCGTCTTGTGGTTTACAGGTGCCCCAATCTAAGTCACAGTAGGCCTTGAGTTTGAGATCATTTTCAGCAGGAAAAAATATGCCCTGTCCTGGTGAATTCTTAATGTAGTGTAGTACTCGCAAGGCTACATCAAGATGTGGCTGATGTGGTTCATGTATGAAGCGACTAAGAACATGAACTGAAAAACTTATATCTGGTCTAGTCACCGTCAAATATATGAATTGTCCTACCAAGCGACGATACCGAGTAGGATCTCGTAATAATTGCCCTTCTGTAGGTTTGAGTCGCAGTGTCTGTTCCATGGGAAAATGGGCAGGTCGTGCCCTTAAGAATCCAACATCATCAAGGAGCTCAAGTGCATATTTACGTTGTGAAATAAATATGCCTTCTCTAGATCGTGCAATTTCTATGCCAAGAAAGTATTTTAGGAGCCCCAAATCCTTGATACGGAATTGTTGATTGAGAAAATCCTTGATCGATTGAATGGCATGAGGATTATTTCCTATAATCACAATATCATCAACATAAACTAAAACAACATTAAAAGATGTTTTATTGGCCCTTGTGAACAAAGAATAGTCAGCCAGAGATTGTACAAAACCAGTATCTTTAAGAGCAGCAGTGAGTTTGGCAAACCAATTGAGACTTGCTTGTTTTAATCCATAGAGTGATTTTTGTAACCGACATACCAAGTTCCCCCCTTGTCGGTTAAAACCGGGAGGAAGGGTCATGTATACTTCTTCAGTCAAGTCACCGTGTAGAAAAGCATTTTGCACATCGAGTTGATGGAGAGGCCAATTGCGAGCAGTGGAAATGACGAGAAGGCAACGGAAAGTCACGAGTTTGGCAGTTGGAGAGAATGTTTCTGTGTAGTCAAGGCGCTCCTTCTGGGTATAGCCTTTGGCAATGAGTAGTGCTTTATACCGTTCGATAGTACCATCAAAATGATATTTTACTTTGAAGACCCACGTACAACCTATGGGTTGTTTGCCTGCAGGTAAAGAGGTGAGAACCCAAGTTTTATTTTGTTCAAGTGCTTGTATTTCCTTTGCCATAGCTTCACACCAAAGTGGATCAGTGGAAGCTTGGGCATAGGTAGTGGGCTCAACGATTTTGGAAACGGCTGCAACAAAAGATGTATGAGAAGGGTATAATTTATGATATGAAAGAAAATTAGAAAGTGGATATCGAGTACCCTTACCCCGTGTAAAAGCAGAAGATGAAGTAGAAAGAGTAGTTGGCAGGATACTATTACAATGAAAGTCTCTGAGAAGTACAGATGGTTGAGGAAGGCGAGTGGAACGACGAAGGGGAGCAGGTGGAGACACATTTGGTGGGGACTGGGGAGGTGGGAGAATGGAGGAGTCTGAGGAAGATGTGTGAGGGGTGTCAGGGAATATGGGGGGAATAAGTGGGGAAGATAAAGATGTGGGGGAAGGTGGAGTGTGGCTAGAGACAGTGGGACCCATGGGAGTATTAATTTGGTGATGAGATGGAGAAGCCGTGTGTGGAAGTGAAGCTTCGGGGCTAGTAGGTGGAGATGATGTTTGAGAGGTAGGGAGAGTTAATTCGGTAGGCCCCATGGTAATTGGAGATAGTGGGTTAGGTGGTAATGATGAAATTGGAGTGAATGGATGGTGGGTGGGGGTAGAAGTACACGGATTAGGGGAAGAAAGTGTGTTGGGTGTAATGAAAGGAAATGCGGTTTCATGAAAAACCACATCACGACTGACCAAACATTTGTGAGTAGTAAGGTCATATAATTTGTATGCTTTTTGACCAAAAGGATACCCCAAAAAATGCATTTATAGGCTCCTGAATCAAATTTATTGGTGGGTTGAAGATTGGTAGCATAACATAGACAACCAAACACACGCAAATGGGAGTAAGTAAGTGGTCGACCAAAAAGAATTTCATATGGTGTTTTGTCATGGAGAATGTGTGTGGGAAGGCGATTTATACGGTAAGCAGCGGTAAGGATACAATCACCCCAAAAATGCAACGGAAGGTTGGCATGTAAGCGAAGTGTGCGCCCCATTTCGAGAAGATGACGATGTTTCCGCTCAACGACCCCGTTTTGTTGGGGTGTGTACGTGCATGTGTGTTGATAGATGACTCCATGTTCAGAAAAAAAGGGTTGCATAGAGGCAAATTCTCCACCATTATCGACGCGGTTGGCTTTTATGTGGGTGTTAAATTGTGTGGAGACAAAAGAGAAAAAAGACTTAAAAGCAAACCTTGTGTTTCAGATTTTAATTTCATAAAAAAAAAACCCATGTAGTGCGAGAAAAATCATCAACTATAGTGAGAAAGTATTTTGCACTGGAATGTGAGATAATTTTATGGGGACCCCATATATCACAGTGAATTAAATCGAAAGGTACAATACTCTTGATTGAACTGGTGGGAAATGGTAATCGAGTTTGCTTAGCTAATGGACAGAAATCACAAATGTGTTTAGGAAGAGATATATCTGAAAAAAGCTTAGACAATACATGGAGTTTGGCATTGGAGGGATGTCCCAAACGAAGATGCCAAACATTATTTTGGACAGTCACATGATAGGTGGAGGAAGAACGGAGATGTGGAGCAAGGTGATGTGGGTCGAAGTAATACAGGTTCCCATGCCTCCTACCCAATCCAATCATCTTCTGCGTGCGCAAGTTCTGTATGCATCAAAAAGTGGGAAAAAAAACAAGGCAATGTAGAGATTCAGTTAGACGTGAGACAAAAAGAAGATTGGCATTAAATGAGGGAACACAAAGGACATCAGTAAGGTGAAGGAGATCATTAAATTGTATTGTGCCAAGTGAGGTGATTTGTGCTTTGTCCCCTGTGGGTAGTCCAACTGGTGGAAGAGAAGTGTGTGAATGAGTAGTAAAAAAGAAGAAGAGTGTACATTATGGTCAGTAGCGCCACTATCTATGATCCAAACTTCCGAAGATCCAAGTTTAGCATTAAAATTAAAACATGAGGAAGATTTCATACCTGCAAAATTTGCTTGTGTAAGACCCGTGTCCTAGAGGGAACGGTGAAAAATCCCACATTCCTGCGAGGGGGAATGGTCTGGGAGAGGATGGTGGTGTGCCTTAAAGGTGTAGGCACACACCTATCTAGCACTAGGCCTTTTGGGAGCTCAAGTGGCTTTGGGGGGGATTGGAACCCCAAAGTTAAGCGAGTTGAGGCTGGTACAATTTCATGATGGGTGACCCCCTGGGAAGTTGCACCATGAACTCCCGAAAAGCCCAAAGCGGACAATATGGTGCTAGATGAGTCGGGTCCTGATCGAGGAGGGTCGGGTCCTGATAATTTGGTATCAGAGCCAGACCCCGACCAGGAAGTGTACCAGCGAGGACGCTGGGCCCTAAGGGGGGTGGATTGTAAGATCCGTGTCCTAGAGGGAACCGTGAACAATCCCACATTCCTGCGATGGGGAATGGTCTGGGAGAGGATGGTGGTGTGCCTTAAAGGTGTAGGCACACACCTATCTAACACTAGGCCTTTTGGGAGCTCAAGTGGCTTTGGGGGGGATTGGAACCCCAAAGTTAAGCGAGTTGAGGCTGGTGCAATTCCATGATGGGTGACCCCCTGGGAAGTTGCACCATGAGCTCCCGAAAACAAACCGTGAGGGCGAGGCCAAAAACGGACAATATGGTGCTAGATGAGGTCCTGACCGAGGAGGGTCGGGTCCTGACAATTTGGTATCAGAGCCAAACCCCGACCGGGAAGTGTGCCAGCGAGGACGCTGGGCCCTAAGGGGGGTGGATTGTAAGACCCGTGTCCTAGAGGGAACGGTGAACAATCCCACATTCCTGCGAGGGGGAATGGTCTGGGAGAGGATGGTGGTGTGCCTTAAAGGTGTAGGCACACACCTATCTAGCACTAGGCCTTTTGGGAGCTCAAGTGGCTTTGGGGGGGATTGGAACCCCAAAGTTAAGCGAGTTGAGGCTGGTGCAATTCCATGATGGGTGACCCCCTGGGAAGTTGCATCATGAGCTCCCGAAAACAAAACCGTGAGGGCGAGGCCAAAAACGGACAATATGGTGCTAGATGAGTCGGGTCCTGACCGAGGAGGGTCGGGTCCTGACTGCTTGGGTGTCTTCCTTACCAATGGCATCCATAATTTGCTTGCACTGGTTAATGGAGAGATGCGGTGCTATGGATTAAAGGTGGTGAGTTGGTGGTTCTGGTCCTTGAACATGGTTGGCAGAGAATTGTTGTCGGTGGCTAGAATGATTTGCGTGATTATTTCTCCCTTGATTTGTACTACCGCTTCCGTCTGATCGTGGTGGTGGCAATGATGGCTCTCTATCATGCCATTTGTGTCCAGGGGGAAAACCTTTGAGAAAGTAGCAATTCTCAATATTGTGTGTGTTTCCATTACAGTAAACACAATGTTTGGATGCTCGCTGGTTGTTACGGGAGATGCTACCATTATGAGTGGAGGAGTTGTTGCGATTGGTGCTAGACATTGGTCTTTTAGAGGTGTTGTTTTTCCTACCAGTATTTGAGGAACTGAACATGGCCATTTTCTCATTGGTATTGGTGGAGATAGTAGCCACTTGTCGCTGCTTTTCGTCTTGGAGAAGGAGGCTATAAGCCTTTCGAGTAGTAGGTAGCGGTGTCATCAATAGTATATTGCTGCGAGTCCCAGCAAACGATTCGTCAAGTCCCATTAAAAGCTGCATAAGGTGTTTTTGTTCCTCACGATCCATGAGAGATTTTGTTGCGCCACAAGCTCTTTCAGCTGGGCATGTGTCAATTTTCTTGTGGAATGATAATTCATCCCAATAGCCTTTAAGTTTGGTATAGTAGGAAGTGATGGACATCTGTCCTTGTGTTAGTGTGGCCATTTCCCTCTCAATTTGAAATATTCTAGGTGAATTGATGGTAGAGAATCTCTCTCCAAGGTCAGTCCACAGTTCGTATGCAGAGTCAGTGTAAATGACACTATTAGCAATTTCTGGTTCCAACGAGTTGGTGATCCACGATAAGACCATATCATTGCATCTCTTCCAGCGGCTATATTTGTTGGGCTTGGTCAGTTCTGATGGTGGCTCAAGAGAACCGTCAATGAACCCAGTTTTATTTTTGGCACTTAAAGCCGTCTTAATTTGTCGACTCCAATTGCCATAGTTGTCGGTGGATAAAGGCATCTTCACAAGGAGTGCTCCAGGGTGATCAGATTGGTGTAGGAAATATGGATGGTCAATGTCTGAGTAGTTATCAGCAGTAAATAGAGCGTCATTGGTCTTTTTGGTGTGTGGTTCGTCTCTCTTGTTGTCTGCCATGGTAGGTGTTGAATATTGGATGTAGTAGGTGTTGAATATTTGGTGTAGGTTCAAAAATTTGAGGATTGCTCTGATACCATATGAAACGTAAAGGAGTTGAATTGTATATTTTGTATATTGTGAATTACAACTATACACAGCTTTATATAGGGATTGTACAAGAAGACAAGATCCTAAAGATCTGCCATTGACCAAAACAATTTCCTAAATGAATTGATTCCCCAAATCAAGTTGAGATTGTCAATTACAACAATTAGGGAGGAGAATGAGGATTGTATATGTCAACATAAGTGAGTATGAATGACACTATATCTGAATGGCATTGTAAACTTAATGCTTGTTGTATGTAAAAATTTTAAACGATAAAGTAACTCTCGATATTGTGAAATTTTCCTTTTTATGGTGGAAATATATTATTTGAATCCTTAAGAGTGTGTTTGGATAAAAGATTTATCATTTAGTGAGAATTTACAAATTTCATAATTTGCAATTCCGTATTTACAATTCTCTTATTTGTAAATTATAGTATTTGTATATCAATTTTAAAAATAATAGAAACTACAATTTCACTTATCTTAACTCATTATTTGAAAAATTATGTCCCTTAAGACATAATTACAGCTCATCATTTGAGATCCTCAATTTCCCCCAAGTTTTCCTCTGGAAATTTACCAAATTATGACTCAGTTTCCCAAACGAACTAATACGTACTAAAAGGAAACAACTTTACCAAATTATGGCTCAATTTCCCCCTAGTTTTCCTTGTTTTAATTCAATTTTTTTTTTTTTTTACCAAAAGGAAACAACTTCATTAATTAATACGAACTAAAACGTTTACATCTTTAGCGTGCTAAAATATCAAAAAGCCATAAGGGCTCAAAGCCTTCTCACCTCAAACAACGGTTATATCGCTTACTGAAAGCTACAACTTGATGTGCTGCAACGTTATACTTACGGAAATTGTACATGAACTGAACAATCTCAAAGAGGGACTACAACCCTCGGATATCATGTATTATACCTTCAATGGTTGCCTCCACATCAGATTAGTGGTAACATACTGCACTAGAACTTGTAAATATGTCTTAAGGATTACCTTCTTGCAATCATACTCTGCACACGTATGCATTGCAGCGAGCAGAGCATACGCTTCTGCCTGCAGGGAACTCACACAATGGAAGCCCCCCTCACCTCCCGCTGCAATGAACTCACCCATGCTGGATATACGAACCTAACCATAGGCTCATTTACCATCCACTGTAGAGAAGGCCCCATTAGAGTCGAACTCAATAAATACAAAGTAAGATCAAAACTCAATAAATACAACCTTTGTGTCAATATTATTGTATGAAATTCAATTCAATTCAAACTACAAATTCACAAGTCTTGACCTAAAATGGCCATTCCTCATTGTATAAATGCTAGCTAACCCAGTTGGAGGCTCAGAAAGGAAAAATATGAAGGCCTATACTCTCTGTCACGTCCTAATCCAATTAGAAAATCAGCATCAGAAGTCAATTCCATCCTTACAATTACTTGCAACCGCATATATTAGATGAAAGCATACCTAAAATTAGTATGATATGAACTTAATATATAATATTAACATAATTGATAAAGAATCTTATAATGTTCAGATTGAAAAATTACTTGACGGGCAAATTATCGGGCTTCATGACTTTTATAATTTTTCAAAAAAGGAAAATATTTTACGGGTACTCAATATACTACGTCGTTTGCAAGCCCAGGAAAGCAGACAAAGAGAATCTGTACGTCACAAGATGAAAAAAGAATTTTCTAAAATTCAAAAGATTCGCAAAAATTTGAAAACCGAAACTTCATAAAGCTCTCGATGTGAGAGAGGGGTTGAAATTTGTGATTTTCCGATCATAAGGGGGCTAAAGTTTAAAGTAAGCGCCCAATCTAATTTTAAATTTAGATGAATTCATGATGTGCCTTCAAGTTATAAAATAATTGATCACAGGATATTGTTATTATATTATATTTGCTGCTGATATTATTTATGGTAATATTGACTGTTTAATAGAAAATTTTAAATTTAATTTTCATTAATAATGAGATCGAAAACTTTTTTTTTTGGCCAAAGAGATCAAAACCAATTGACTTTACTGATTCCTGTAGTAATATAGTTACTTACTAGAAAGGACCCTCGCGTTTCGCTGCGGGTTTATAGAATGATTTAAATACAATTATAATATTGAAACAATAAATTTGTGAACCTAAAACAAAGATTTAAGTAACAATAAAAAACAACATAAAGTATTAATGACATCATAGCCGCATCCCCTTCAAGAGGGTTTAATGCGAAGAAAAACCTCATATTCCATAAGAGCTGAAAAATTACGATAAACCAAGTAACAAAAAAGAGTGATAGTCAACAGGATACATAAGACATTGAGGAAGTACATAGCAGCCATTGAGGAATAAAACAAACAAACTAAGCAAGGTTAAAGTAAGTAGAGAAGCCGACAAAAAAACATCAACACAAACTCCAATAAAAAGACATAATAATGAATAACAAAATCCTGAATGAAAAATAACAAAGTAAAGAAACACATTTAGATTATCTTCATAGTTCATGAATTTGACATCTACTTATCAGCCAAATTGATTTTTGCTAACAATAACCAAAATCTTCAGGAATGAAAAACACATACAATATGAAAATGATATAATGATATAATGATATAAGCTATGTGTTCCTTATCATGTACAACTGATTACTGATTCTCGAAATAGATTCCATAGTGTATTTTCATTGCTTGTTTGCCCATAAGCAAATATGGTTGGACATGCATATATCTACCAGCAAAGGTGAAGTTTGTTACACTTGAATATAAGGAAAACTGAAATTGCAAGATTACTCACAATTGATGCCAGTCATGACCGAAAGAACAACCTCTCTAACTCCCTCTTTCTGACATCCAACAAACCCATCTTTAAATGAAGGCGAGGATATGCGAAATAACGTTGACATGAGAAGAAAGCTTGAGAGCCAGATCATTTGTTCTTTAGCCCGGAGAAAAATCACATGAAAGCCATCAATTAGTTGTCCAAAAATTTAAAACAAAACCAGTCCAATATCAGTATAGAAATTGAGATCTGTATTGCCTAAAGTAAAGTATAAGAAGTCCAAAAATAAAAACAAAAAATAGAAATTTCGTTTCTACAAAATAAACCAATCAAAGACCAATTTGGAAATAAATATGAACTCATTATGAAATCCACCAAACCATCTTCAATTGAAAGTGAGGATGTGAGATATAACTTTGAGATTAGAAGTAAGTTTAAGATGCGAATTAGGTTCACTTTCCATCATCAACCAACATCGAAACCAAAAAAGAATGTATAGTCACAGAGCAAATGAAGGGAACAAAAGAAATTTGACATGTTAGTCTGTAACTACATAATTGATGATTCATTTCATAGTATATTTCCACTGCTTGTGTGTCCTTGAGAAAATATGGTTGCTGAACATGCATATATCTATACGCTGAAGTGAAATTTTGTTACACTTCAATATCGGGAAAATCGAAATTGCAAGATTACTCACAGTTGATATCCATGAACTTAGGGTTAGTGACAGAGCATTTTTATCCTACCATTAGATAATTAGTGTGTATACATGTTCTACACTCGCCTCATATATGTAAGTATGTAACTGCAGTAGCTACAACTTTGAAACAGGTAAATAAGGGATCAGATAAATAGGAAGAAGTGAATTAAGAAATATTCTGCATTTAAAGAACATTACATGCTTCTAAAGAAAACCACACACATTGAAATCAAGCAATTATTAGGGTTTAGTAAGAAAACAAATGAGGTACATACATAGCTAAGATTTCATAGAGGTTATATATGTAGCCACTGCTGTACACTTTATTTAATTTAAGAATATACAAAATATTCATACCTTACAATCTCTACTATTGACCAAAACACAAAATTTCATTTAAATCTCTGCTTTGTTAAATTAATGAGCCAAAACATATTATGAGTAAAAGCTGACAAAATAATATGAATAAAAAATTTGATGAGCAAATGAGTAGAAAACAAATTCAAACATATAACTTAAAATTTTAAACAGAAATTACCTCAATTTTTGAACAAAGTGTTTTAATGTCCTTCACTTTCCCATCATTGTTTTGTTTCGCAGCCAATGAAATCAATTGGAACACAAATCAATATTAGGCCATGCCTAATAACTCACAAACCATCAAGCATTCAAACAACAATGAAGTGATCGTCAAAATTTGAAAACAAATCAAGTATCCGAAATTAAATTATGTTATAACCAACATCAACTATTTGCAAAAGCACACAAAAAAATTGAACCTAAAAACTTCAGAATGTTCATTACTGAGCATGAAACCATTAGCAAAATTTTAAAAGTTTGTAATCAACATCATCAAGAAATTGTAAACAAAATGTTCATTACTAACGACTAAGAGCATGATCGAAGTTATAGAATGTTCATTACTGAGCATGAAACCATCAGCCAAATTTTCAAAAGATTTGTAAGCTACATCATCAAGAAATTCTAAATAGAAAAATGCTCTAAACACTGCGATGATTGAAGGCAGCAACGATTGAAACCTACAAATTTGATGGAAACCCAGCAATTTCTTAATGATTCTTCCAGAAAACCAACGTGAATTTTTTTTAAATTAGCCCAGAAAATCCAGACAGATGGGTAAATATACATGAAATTAAGTAAATACACATGAGTAAAATCGACACTGGCCACAGACATATGCGACAACTAAGATGGAAGAGGATTGGGAACCGAATGAGACAACAAAGAACCGATGCGACAACCCACCCCGGATAACGGTTCCATCCGTTGCATCCACATATTCTCAGAGGTTTCTAACATTGTCGCATCTCTGGCGTTGGTGCTGGTCTAAATGAAGTGTACTTGCAAAACAATCGAGTAAATATACATGAAGAATTCTGAATCGGTAAAGTAATTGAATTTGGGGTTTTAGGGTTAAGAAATTTGCAGTGAAGTCGAAAATAGCAATTTGCAGTGAAGAGGAATTGGATGGAAGATGGTTGATGATGGAACATGGTCACTGATTACAGGCGCTTAGGATCAATGATTGATGATTAGTTGTTGAAGGCAGAGAGCGCAAGAACGAACCAAAGTTCACGGCGAGAAAGAGGTCGAAGAAGACGCGAGAGAGATTTGAGAGAAATCTCTCCGCTAAGGGAAAATAAGTATTTTTACTGTTCACAACAAAGCAACAGGAAAAAAAAATTAAGGGTAAAAGCGTCAAAACCACACTGCTCGTGAACAATGTTGCGCTGCAGCCGTTTTAGTATATAGTAAGTATATTCAATCCAGGATTCCAGGTGTTATTGCAAGAGACTAGAGCACACAAAATTATGATTACAGGATTAAAGTGTAATTTTAAAATTCTGATAACTGCCCAAACAAAAAATAAAACCGCCATTACGAAAGAAAGAACCCAAGAGCCAAGTGGTGTGTGAGCGTGTCTCTCTCTCCCCGAGCAGTCATTGGCTGTGACGTGTCGCGTACGATATACCTCTCTCTCTCGCCATTTTGGACTCATAGTCCACACCTGTAAGGGCGGGAACCCAAAATTTTCTCACCCAAAAATGTTCCTTTCTTACTCTTTCTATTTTGTCCTCCTCTGTTCCGAGGCCTCTCTCGATTTTCACCTGGCGTCGTCTTCCACCGAATTCTAGGGTTTCTGGTTTCCCCTCACTAGCTCAATTGTCCCCCAGGAGTACAACATGAGTCTCCGTCGGGGCTCCAAGGTCTGGGTCGAGGACAGGGATTTGGCTTGGGCTCCAGCTGAAGTCGTCGACTCCAAAGGCAAGCAACTCCAACTAGTTACCGCTTCGGGAAAGAAGGTGAAATGAAACTCTTGAGTCATGCCCTAGATTTTTGTATGCAATTACTCATTAATGTGTTTGAATTTAGTGTTTTTTTATTCTGGGATTTGGCTGTGTAGGTTTTGGCTTTGCCTGAGAGGCTGTTTCCGAGAGACGCGGATGAGGATGAGCATGGGGGAGTGGATGACATGACTAAGTTGACTTATTTGAACGAGCCGGGAGTGCTCTACAATCTTCAAAGGAGATACGCTCTCAATGATATATATGTGAGTGGATTTTTGTGTATAAGTGCAATGAATACAGTCCTACTGTTAGTTCAATGAAAGGGCTTTCTTAATTTGATTGTAGATTAAAGTTAATTATGGACTAATTTACTGTTTCTGGGCTTCCCGCTTGGCGGAGTTCCTAAATCTTATGGAATCCATGTCCTACATTGTGCCATGTCATCAATGATTGCCGACGAAATGTTACTTCTGCGTTTGTTAATTTGTCGAATTGACAATTGGCTTCTCATTGATGATTTACACTTGGCGAGCTAATGGTTTTACTTTAACCCTGGATAAGGCTAAGCCGCGGATGAGTTGGAGTGTATTGAATTATTCTAGAAATGTTAAAGATAATCCAAATAAATGCTTGAATTCAACCTTTAAGTTTTGGTGACTTGAAATGACTGCTGTTCAATATATAGGACAAAGCTGATATTGATTGTATGGTCGACTTGGTAACCCAAGCGCCTGGTTTGGATTCTTCATTTTGGGCTGGGATTTTGGTGAATGTGTAATTCCGTAAATTTTTTCATAAATGGTGGTACATACAATGCTCATTTTTTCATATGAGATAATATGAAAACCGTTTCTTTATTTTTCATTTTACTGAAATGCAGTGGGTTTATGCAACCCTCCTTTAGAATTGCGGTGACCCTCAACATGAATTGTTTTCTTTTGTCTTTGGTAGACATATACAGGGAGCATTTTGATTGCAGTTAACCCTTTCACAAAGCTTCCCCATCTGTACAATGTCCATATGATGGAGCAGTATAAGGGAGCCCCGTTTGGTGAACTGAGCCCTCATGTTTTCGCCGTGGCTGATGCATCATATCGGTGTGTCAACTTATTGTTCTTGGATGGAAATTGAGTCCTGAGCTCTGTTTTACATTTCTATTCCATTTAATGCTCAAGTTAGCTTCTCTTTTGCTAATCCAGAGCAATGATGAATGATGGTCAAAGCCAATCAATACTGGTCAGCGGTGAAAGTGGAGCTGGGAAAACTGAGACGACGAAACTGATTATGCAGTATCTTACATATGTAGGAGGCCGTGCTGCGGGTGATGAGAGAACCGTTGAGCAGCAAGTTCTTGAAGTAAGAGTCAACCTTGACTATTGACCTTTTATTCCCAGACTATTTACAGCTTCCAATAAAATCAGGCATAAGTTTTTACTCTTAAATTGCTGCGACACTTGCGACAAGGAGTTTTCTTCCGTTATTTTCTATTGTTCTGTGTCTTAGTTAGATTTATTGATTTTCTTTACTTTTATTATCTTGCTGCCATTAATGTGTCTTTGGCTCTTCTTCTTTTTGGTGAATGGTTCAGTCAAATCCTCTTTTGGAGGCTTTCGGTAATGCAAGGACTGTTAGAAATGACAATTCAAGGTGTGTTATATGCTTATCTTTCTTTCAAAATATCACTAATTTGGTGATTTAGTATTTTAAGAGTAATTTCTTTTTTTGGGAGCCATTTTCATCAGGGATAGCAGTGGCTGCTAGGTCAGGATCTAAAAGAAAGTAGGATACTGACTATTTATTTATTTATTTTATTAAATTATATTCTGTCAGAGCATCTTCAGTAGAGTCCCTAAAACACAATTTTTAGCTAGTTTACAGATTTTCAAAGAAAAAATGGCTCAAGCAAAGTCCCTATCCTACTCCCTACTTTAGAATTTTGTTTTTTTTGGGGGTTTTGGTTCCTAAATTTAACAAATAGGAGAGAGAAAGTAGGGATTCTTCACTCCTCACAATTGAATAAATTTCATAAATAATAAAATAGTAATTGTGGATATTCAAATGTTTAACTTGAAACAAATAATAAAATATTTGAGATTTGCTAAAATGGGGAACATTTTAAAGTAGTTTTTCACTTGAAACAAAAAATAATGATAAAACTTTTTTAAAGTAGTTTGCGAAAGTTACTCTCCAACAATTTTTAACTATAATTTAGTTTAAATTTAGGGACTCTGCCGGAGATGCTTTAATCTTCCTTTGAGCCTCATGGATGCTTGATAATAAAACCATGGGATAAAATTGATGCTACTTGGTTAAGAGCAGGAGGAGAGTCTGCTCGGTTACTTGAGATCAGAAAGTGAAGGAACATTGTCGGAAGAGCATAGATTATTGAGTCGAACTGGGTATCAGCTTTTACATATCGTGAAGTAAAGGATGTGAGGCGGGTTTTAATGAGTGAGGATATAAGAGAGCATGTATAAATTCATTACTGAATATTTTTTCTGCCCTTTTTAATTGATGGCAGTATATCATTAATGAACTTGTCGTTTATTGCATTGAACGACTATTTGAGTATATCTTTATTGTAATCACTAATCTGTTCAGTAGTATATCATTGGCGACTATGTCGATATATTCTTGTATTAATGTTTTATGTCATGCAGTTTAGCTTGATGATTCAGTATCAGTTATCTTCAAACTAAAAGTTACTTTTGCTCCCATTTTCATGCTTCAATGAGGCAGTCGTTTTGGAAAGTTTGTTGAGATCCAATTTGATGCAAGCGGTAGAATATCTGGAGCTGCAATTAGAACTTACCTACTGGAAAGATCCCGTGTTGTTCAGATAACAGATCCTGAAAGGAATTACCACTGTTTTTATCAACTGTGCGCTTCCGGAAAGGTACTCTGTGTGTGTCTGTACTTGGCTGGATTTATGAACTTTTGCATCTTAGGCTGTTTCAAATTCCGTGTGCGTGTTTGTTTGCCCCCATTTCTATGTATCTACAAGGTTTACATATGACATCAGTCTTGCATACTCTAATCAAGCATATGGATATTTTTTTTTTCTGGATGCCTCCATTTGTCTAGGATGCAGAGAAATACAAGTTAACTCACCCAAGCCACTTCCACTACCTAAATCAAAGCAAGGCTTATGAACTGGATGGGGTGAGCAATGCAGAAGAGTATATGAAGACAAGAACAGCAATGGACATTGTTGGTATCAGCCACGAAGATCAGGTTTTAAAACTTAATCCAATTGAATGACTCTTTTAATTACTTCTTTATAACTTAATTTCTTTCTTGGATGTTTCTGAAAATCATTTTCTGCCTTTTACCCAATTGTTAGGAAGCAATATTTCGCACCTTGGCTGCAATTCTGCATTTGGGAAACGTTGAATTTTCTCCTGGGAAAGAGCATGACTCTTCAGTTCTAAAGGATCAGAAATCTAGCTTTCATATGCAGATGGCTGCTAATCTTTTCATGTAGGTGATATATGTAGCTTGAACTTGAGCTTCTACTTTAACCAACTTTGAAGAAACAGAAGAGTTATATCATTTTCTTAGGTTGTGTTTGGATGGATGATTTCCTTGTACCAAGGAATTTAGTCTCAATTGGTTGAAAACACACTATGCAACATTAGATAAGAGGGATTGAAGATGTGCTACATAAGCATTACAATACCACTGAACAAAGAATTTTCAAATAACTCTTTCAGGTAGTCATTTACTAATCCCTCTGAGGGCAATGCATCTAGTCAATTCAAGTTCCTCTATCTAATGTTTTCTAGTGCATTTAATATTATCCTACAACTCTTGGTACTTGCAAATTCCTCATCCAAACACGTTATGAGTGAAAATCTTCCAATTCAGAGATTTTCTTTGTAATCACGGATTCTTGATTGCAACCCTAGATATTATAGGGATACAATTTTTTGGCATTTCTCCCTTAGGAGTGTAACTCAATAACTCTTGCATTTTTAGGTAGAGCAGGCAAGAGAAATTTGCTGCCCAAACTACATCATAGATGCATTTGGGTTTTGATAATTTAACTGTCTGCCTTAATAAATCAGGTGCGATGTGGACCTCTTATTAGCAACACTGTGTACTCGTACAATCCAAACTCGTGAAGGAATTATTGTTAAAGCTCTTGACTGTAGTGGCTCTGTTTCTAGCAGGGATGCTTTGGCAAAGACTGTTTATGCACGGTTGTTTGACTGGTATGCTTTCAATATCCTCCTATTCAGAAACTTCTTTCTCCTAAATTTTCTAGGAAAAACTTCATTTTTTTTCTTTGTATTCTGATATTTTTCGCAGGCTTGTTGATAAAATTAATACCACTGTTGGGCAAGACTTAAATTCCCAAATACAGATTGGAGTTTTGGACATTTACGGTTTTGAATGCTTTAAAGATAATAGGTGAGTTTGTTAACTGTATCTCTTTGATGTTTATGTTACTATTGGGTTTCAAATTTGGTGTGGTAGTATTGTTAATGCCAAGTCCAGTTTGTATAGTAAATGTCATAGTGCTCAGACCTTGATTGACATGTCCAGTAGCTCTATGGATCCAGTCTAAATTGTTTACTCTAAAAATGTCTCTGGCGTCATGTGCTTTTCTTGTCATTCTTATTTGCTTGTACTTGATTAAGAAGGTATTTGCACTTTCTGCATCCTAACTTATCTGTTAGTTGGTGACAGTCATAGTCTTTGTAGTTTTATTTTATTTATCAGTCCTATATTCACATTGTTTTTCTAATTAATTTCTGTTCTCATAAGGCTCTTGTGTCACTTTATATGAATTAAGTTGCCTTGCATGATTCATTAGTCCTTTGACGAATAAGATATTCTGTTCCACAGTTTTGAGCAATTCTGCATCAATTTTGCAAATGAGAAGCTGCAGCAACATTTTAATGAGGTATGTGCCAATGTTTTATGAATTTTATGCACTATGATTAATTCACTATATATTTACAGTATTCTAACTCCCTTCCAACTTATTTCAGCATGTTTTCAAGATGGAGCAGGAGGAGTATAGCAAAGAGAAAATTGATTGGAGCTACATTGAATTCATAGACAACCAAGATGTTCTAGATTTGATTGAGAAGGTTTGCCCATTCTGTCTCTCAATTTTGACAAATCTGTATGAAAAGCTGCAAAAGCCATCTCTATAACAGCTCCTTTTCTATATAACTTTAAAATGGTCTCTGTTGCTGCTGGTTTGGTTTCTCTCATAGCATGCACGATATATGGAAGGAGTGGTTTTTCCGCTCATATTACGTGCTGTAAAATGAATGGTTTTGAAGATGTGAATATTGTCCGAATCAATAATATATGATGGGAGCTACAACTAATGCTCTTAGGGAAAATACGTAGTGGGTATTTGTGGTCTGAAAGCGACTGTCTTAAGTATAGGAATTCTTTTATAATTATTATTCTGCCTGCCAATATTTTTTATGGTTTTTAGTCTTTTATATGCCTTGAGAGAGTCTGTTAGGCTTGGACCTTATGTTTTCATACACTGATTTGCAGAAACCTGTTGGTATAATTGCTCTCTTGGATGAAGCTTGGTACAATTGAATTCTTCACTATAATTTGGTGCGTCTTACTCTATGTAGTGTTTTCTTTAAATTTATCCTTATCCTGATTTTCTTATTTCTGCAGCATGTTTCCAAAATCAACACACCAAACTTTTGCAATGAGGTTGTTTCAGCATTTACGGGCCCATCCTAGGTTGGAAAAGGCAAAATTTTCAGAGACGGATTTTACCATGTTCCATTATGCTGGAAAGGTATAGCATATGTCATGGAAAAATGTTGTGCAGCATCTTGTGATCCAAATAATTTTAACAAGAGTCCTCAGTAATACCCTGTTTGTTCAGGTTACATATCACACAGATTACTTTTTGGATAAAAATCGTGATTATGTTGTGGTGGAGCATTGCAATCTGCTGTCTTCTTCCAAATCCCCCTTTGTTGCTGGTCTTTTCTGTTCCCTGCCCGAGGAATCTTCAAGATCATCATACAAGTTTTCTTCTGTTGCCACTAGATTTAAGGTATTTTCAATCTTTGTCCTTGCTGTGATGAGATATTGATTGGATGCACCCGCTTAAGCATACAGAAGCTGATTCAAGAAAAGATATTGAATAGGAGGAAGGCTTCTGCTTGGGACATTTCTCTTTTATTGTTTTTTATGTGGCAATAAGTCTGTTCAAGAAACATGCACCGCATCTTTAATCAATTCCAACTTAGACAATTTAGTAGAGGAAGAAAATGTTAACAGTGTTTTTTGTCTTCCAGTATTTTTAGCTTCAACTTGTTTCACAAACGAATTGAGGATGCCATTGTTTCCTTTGGTCTTAGAATTTGTGCATATAACTTTTGCACCCCCCTTTTATTCTTTATCCAATATGTGTCTTACAAACTCCAGGAGGAGTTGGGTATTTTTCGGATAATGCTTCATGATGTGGGTTTCATTTCTGCTTGTATTCAACTGATCATCAAGTTTGACGTGTACTGAGAAATACTATTGCCTTCTAACATATTATGTTTTCGGCTTGCAAACTGTATAGCCTATTTGTGTTGAAAGGATAATATTCTGTCCAGAGTTTTCCTTTGAGGACCGATATATATATATATATATATATATGTATATATATAGACATACAAACACAAACATACCATTGATGGAAGTATTTAATTACTTAATTAAAAGTCTTTAAGCTTCTGATTCCTCTTCCCTCTCTTTTGGTGATTTTAGCAACAACTTCAAGCGCTGATGGAAACCCTCAACTCAACTGAGCCTCATTATATCCGCTGTGTTAAGCCAAACTCATTGAATCGGCCACAAAAATTTGAGAACTTAAGCATCTTACATCAATTACGCTGTGGGGTGAGTGCGAACTTCCATGATTTCTCTTTCTTGGATCTGGGATCATACATAGAATCCAATGATTGGCTACCCTTTCTTTTTTGTAGCTAGGTTGATTGCTCTTTGTTTTTAGTAGCTAGGGGTTTAAAATATAAAGTATTGATTATAATTTAAGTATTGGATTTGAATGATATTTAATTTTTCTAAGAATTAATCAAATTGGAGTAGTATTGTTTCATGTATCTAGATCGAGCAGCATAGCAAACAGCCTAACCAAAACACTCTTTCTCTTGCACTTATAGGTTTCTGCAGTGACTTACAGTAAGTAGTGCTTCTTATTAATGACGATTATAAAGTTGTTTATTTTAAAGATTCTCTTATTTGTCTTAGGGTGTTCTAGAGGCTGTTCGGATAAGTTTGGCTGGTTATCCCACGCGCAGAACTTACTCAGAGTTTGTAGATCGCTTTGGATTATTAGCTCCTGAACTTATGGATGGAAGGTGGGTTCCTTCACGGGGCTTAGTCTTGATGTTTCACCCTGATAAATATCACTTTTGATGTTTGTAGTTCTTCTACTTTATGTTTTGTTCTGTTGTATAATAATTTACAAAAATATTAATCTGGCTGTTATCTGTATATTTTCACAAAAGACTATTGTCTATTTCTTTTTATTATAATTTTCTACTTCTCTTTTATCTTTAACACGATGTTAGTCTTATAAGTCTTAGACCTTTTGATATCCCCTCGTTTTGTAATATCTTTTGACTCCTTTTATTCATTATGTTTATGTAGCTATGATGAAAAATGTACGACTGAGAAAATTCTGAAAACGTTAAAGCTTGAGAATTTTCAGGTATACACATGATATGATCCTGTATTAAGGGTACTCTCTTCATATTATTTCTCAGCATGTGTTTTAAGTTTGCAAGCGTTTTGGGGTGTTATGTCTGTACACAATGAAGCCATGTATTAAATAATTGACAATGCTGTTCTTTCATTGAAGTTGGGTTGGACCAAAGTGTTTCTAAGGGCAGGTCAAATTGGCGTTTTGGACTCCCGACGTGCTGAGGTTTTGGACAATGCTGCAAGGCGCATTCAACGTCAATTACGCACGTTTGTTGCACGAAGAGATTTTGTTTCCGCTCGGGCTGCTGCATTTGCACTACAAGCTTTTTGCAGAGGTCAGCTGTTTCTGCCAGACTTTGCTTAAAGAAATGCGAAATCTTATTGTAACCGACGCTTTCTTGAGATCCATATGTATAGGATTTTTTTTAATCTTTTTTTTTTTTAAATTGTTTGGTGGTTCTTATGTTTAAAGGATGCCTTGCTCGAGTGCTATATGCTGTAAGACGTGAGGCAGCGGCTGTGGTTTTTATACAGAAACATGTCCGAAGGTGGCTATTAAAGCAAGCTTATAAGGAATTATATTCAGCTGCTACTGTCATACAGTCCAATATTCGTGGTTTCTCAATTCGTCAAAGTTTTTTGCATGGAAGGAAACATAAAGCTGCCACATTGATTCAGGTAAGCATAAGTCATAGAATTTCTCTTGCTGCGCTTATATATGTTATAATTCACTTCTACTTTATCTTTGAGTAAATATATAGAGAGCACACTTTCTTAACCATTAGATTAGGGAACATTGAATGGCTGTGATCAAATCTGATATATTACTTTGCTTTAGTAGACATGAAATCCTAATTTTGGGGTCGTGTTCAAATGATGTACCTAACACCATTGTGTGATAAATGTCTGGGGTTATGAAAAATAAGCAATGAAGTTCCCATAATTTTGCTTTAAATAAATAGTTCTTTCTTTTGTCATGTTTATCTGGCTGGTCGTCTGCGTGATACATCATCACCACTTTTTTTGCCTTTTGACATAATTTATATATGTAATGCGCGTGTGTATATATATATATATATAGGCACAGTGGAGAATGTGCAAGGTTCGCTCAGTTTTCCAACACCACCAAGCTTCTATTATAGCAATCCAGTGTCTATGGAGGCGGAAGTTGGCAAAGAGAGAGTTCCGAAGGCTTAAAAAAGTGAGTGAAATTGTCTAGCTGCTTCTGATGTACCTTTGTGCATGAAAAGCTCCTTTGTATTTTCATTCATTCATTCATTCCTATTTGCAGGAGGCAAATGAAACTGGTGCCTTACGTTTGGCTAAGAGTAAACTTGAGAAACAGTTAGAGGACCTCACTTGGCGATTACATCTAGAGAAAAGACTGCGGGTACATATTTTCCTGTGTTAAATTTTGTGTGGGGTGGTGGTAACTTATTATTGGGGCATCCCTGCTGTTATAATTATTTTGCTTGTGCCAATGTACGTTAGTATAGGTTGCCTTGCGACCTTCGTGTTGGATGCAAAGTCTCAATATCTAAGTTATATTCAGTGTGTTTAGTTTGTTGCTAATTGGCAATATATGGCTCATGGAAAAATGAAGATTTTGACATTGCTCAATAAACAGCTTAAGCACTTTTCATTTCTCTTGATATAATAACTTTATATCTCATTGAGTCTGCAAACTATCGATTATAGTATATCATTTCGTACTTGGGAGTATTGTTTTGTGTGCATGTAATTTTTCCTAAGAACATCATGAAAATATGTTTATGTACTATTAGGTAATTTATCAGTTGCATCTTAACCCTCTTCCCACGCCCCCTCATTTTCTCTCTTTGCTTTAGCAACTTGACACTGTTCTTATATGGATGCTTAGAATTTCTTTTTCTTACTGCAACCTTCATGGAATGCAGGGTTCTAACGAAGAAGCCAAGTCCATAGAAATTTCAAAACTTCAAAAAGCATTGGAATCCTTGAACCTCGAGCTAGATGCATCGAAGTTGGCAACAATAAACGAGTGTAATAAGAATGCAGTGCTGCAAAATCAATTGGAATTGTCAATGAAAGAAAGGTCTTCTTTGGAAAGAGAACTCATTGGAATGGCTGAATTGAGAAGGGAAAATGCATTTTTAAAAGTGAGTCATGTGATGGTTTTTCAATTTTTCTTCTTATATTAGTTTTATGTGTTGGTTCCTGCATCTTATCTACTCGGAAATTGTTATGTACCATCTCTCACATAGTGTATCTAGGGACATGATATAATTTGTTGAATTCTAGTAGAATTTTATTTTTCCAGACTCATGGGTTTAGTCTTTCTTATTTTAAACTTGGCTTTCTTCATCTAAATAGTTATTTAACAGAGGCTGAAGTCTAAGGTGTCTTTGGTTATCATGTATTTGCTGGGAAGAGTGTTTGCCCTATTTATTTTCTCTGTTCCTCCCTCTTTTTGGGAGAGGGTTTGGACATTTCCAGTGTGCGTCAAGAATTACCTAAGTATTTGGTTTGCAGAGTTCTTTGGATGCTTTAGGTAAGAAGAACTCAGCTCTAGAGACTGAGCTTCTCAAGGCTCGAAAAGACAGTACCAACGCTATTCAGAAGCTGCAGGAATTTGAGCGGAAGTGCTTCCAGTTACAGAAGAATGTAAAGAGGTGTTTTTCAGAAATTCGTAACCCACTTTTTAAGTGTTTATTTCAGTCTTGTTAAGTATGTTTAGATATCAATTTCAGAAATTCACTGTAAATATGTTTCCTAAAGATCCTACGTCAGTAATGCTTCAATACATTGATTCTTGCTTACTATATTTTATCTGAATTACAGCCTTGAGGAAAAACTCTCACTTCTAGAGGACGAAAATCATATCATGCGACAAAATGCCCTTAGTGTGCCTGCAAAGACCAATCAGCGTGGTGTTGAAAAGTCAGTTCCAGAGGTAAATGTTTATGTACATGCAAGAGAATTTTTTGTATGTAGCAGTCTTAGTTCTTAATTCACATGTCTCATGTTTTGTTGCCTCTTACAAGAGAATATTTTCTTACTTCCACTCCCACTATGAGCCTTTCCCGTCGTGGAGATCCCAGCAGATAGCAATTGATATAAATAAGTGGATGGTTATGCATTATATCTGGAAGATGTGATGGAACTTGTGGCATTGAACTCTCATGTCATGTTACTTGTGTATGCCAGGACAAGAGTTTGTTTTTTTCTCAGTCCTGCTACATTTTAGGAGTGGCCAAAATGTGAATAGTGGTTGCAATTATAGAATTTTAGAGTTCAAGTTTTTCCCCTTTGATACCATGATATAAGGGTGTTGGAACTCATGATGCGAGACAAGTATTTATACTTCAATATTGCCCATCACCTATGAATTTTTCTTTGCTTCTGGAGAGCCCAACATGTGAGATCGGAGATCGTATACAAATTGGGAGGTTTGAATTTCAGAAATTTAAATTCAAGAGCTATTGCTAAGCTTCTGAGAGTAATGGTAAAATGCATTAGAGTGTGAGGCCCTCAGTTCAAATTACTTAAAGTACGACCATTTAACTTATATGGGATTTCATGTGATGTACACTTACATTGTGCAGGAGGTTTCCTGCATGGAAATATACAATATTAAGTTTCTAAGAATGGACTTAAATCAGCAAGCTTGATAAACTTGATTACTTATATTTCCTCTGGTTTTATCCATCTGAATTTTCACTCATGCATAAGATAACCCTGAGGTTTGGTTTGGGTGCGTGTTCTAAGATTATGTTTTTACAATGATAACAGAAAAACTCTGGTGCGCTTGTTCCCCACTCTGACCAGAAGCCTGCTTTTGTAAGACTCTCCCTCCCCTCTCTCTCTCTCTCTCACTCACACACACACACACCCCTAACAATCACAACCAAACGTCTTTCTTTTGCTTTTTCTTCACGTGTCACATATCTAATGCAGGAATCACCCACACCTACAAAACTTATTGCACCTTTTTCACATGGCTTGTCAGAATCACGACGATCAAAGTTAGCAGCTGAGAGGCACCAGGTCTTGTCTCTTATTCTTCTTTTGAGCCTGGGCTTTGTATTTTGAAATCCACTGTAATGTTTTTACTGACTGCAACTGCTGTTATCTTCAGTGGTTTAATTTTGGTCCGCACCATGAAACTTATCTGTAGTTTCTATGGTGTGTGGATTATGCGTTAAACGTTTAAGCATGTTGCTTTGACTTGTACAGGAGCACTATGAATTCATATCAAGATGCATTAAAGAAGATTTGCGGTTCAAAGACAGTAAACCATTGGCAGCTTGTACTATATACAGATGCCTTCTTCAGTGGCATGCCTTTGAGTCTGAGCGCACAGTTATTTTTGACCATATAATTGAGGGAATAAATGATGTTCTGAAGGTAGTTTGCTTGCGTAAGTGAAGTTTACTTGGGCATATGACTGAATTGATATTGTACTGTACCTGAAATAAATAATGTGGGAACATTAACAAAAGAAAAAAGAAAGCAATGTGGAACTATAAAAGCTTATCGATTTGTTCTTTTTATCAATTGTGGATACATATCTTTCAAGTTTTTCCAGAATTTGAGTACACGGCCTTGCACTATGTTTTAGAACATTGAAAAGTTTGGTATGGCCATTGCTCCAGGTTGGGGATGAGAACATAACCTTACCATATTGGCTGTCCAATGCCTCGGCGCTTCTATGCCTTTTGCAGAGAAATTTAAGACCAAATAGTTTCCCTGCCACTCAGCTTTCTGGGTCCTCTGGTTTAACTATCAGGATTGCCCAAGTAAGTACCAGAGTCAAATGTGGCTTCTTGTATATTTTCTTTGCATGCTTAATCTCTTCAGCGTTTCATGTGTTTTTTTTTTTTTTTAGTTTAACTGTCTTATTGGTAAATCTAAATCCTTTTGTTGTTAGTTTGTTATATGTTTGTATTTAGTAGAAATGGTGAAGTATTTAAATTTGATTTTGGTAAATATCTTCATCCTTAACTGTTGTGTTACATTTTCTGTTCTTGTAATCAGTAAAAATTACGATCGGCCAAAAAAAAAAAGCATTACGAGTGAATTACTAGAAAACTGTACTTAACAGGGCTTGTTTTGTTCTCCTTTTTGTAATTGTTCATACGTTAAATTGATGCCATCTCGGTCCTAGTGAATGACTAAATATACCATTCTTTCTATGTGAGAAAAACAAAACTTTGAGGTATTTTTAAATTGAGTAGTGCACATAAAAAAGGCTCGTAGAGAGTTAGTGGTACAGAGATGGGAGGCAAGGCTAGGAAATGCTGGAATATTTGGAAGGTTGACTTAAGGTAAAGTAATTGCTTTCAATATTTCTTTTTAATTTATATTGACCTCCTCTCACTTTCTTTCTCAGGGAATGTCATCTCCTTTCAAATATATTGGCTATGAAGATGGAATGTCACATCTTGAAGCAAGATATCCAGCAATATTGTTTAAACAGCAGCTAACTGCATGTGTGGAGAAGATCTTTGGCTTGATGCGTGATAGTTTGAAGAAGGAATTGTCTCCACTCTTGAATTCATGCATTCAGGTGAATCTCATTCCAAGCTTCCTACGCCTATGATGAATTTTATTTTACTATTAGCATTTGCGAAAATGGTTTGAGAATACTTTGCAAAGATTAACGTACTATGAACAATTATCCAAGAGACAACCAATACCTCATTCACAAAAAAAAAAAAAAAAAACATTTCCAAAATAAAACCTGCAAATTCTTGTTTTCATTCTTCTTTAGCTCGCCTTGAAGCCTAATGTTTCATCCTACTTGCTAAGTGCTATTGTTGGGCCATTCAATTTTTGTTTCTTTTGTGATTTTAGATCTGCGTACTATTTTGGATAACATGTTTTGAGTATTCCTGACAAATTTGGAAGGCACCCAAAACTGCACGAGCTCACGCTGGAAAGTCATCTAGATCACCTGGTAACGCTCCTCAGCAATCACCGGGGAGTCAGTGGGACAACATAATCAAATTCTTGGATAACCTTATGAGTCAACTACGGGGAAATCATGTATGTGATTTGTTTATTTACTATTTTTGCGATTCGTGTATTTAGTATCTTGCTTTATGCTTTCCATTAGTTGATCTTAAAGCTTCCTATCTGTTATTCGGTTGTCCATGTGGCTTGAGTGTATCATTGTACACTTATGTCCTTTGTTGGCGTTTTTCTTTTTCTTTTGACCTAAATGTTGTACATTTTTCAGGTTCCTTCATTTTTTATTCGCAAGCTAATTACACAGGTCTTTTCTTTCATCAATATGTCACTTTTCAACAGGTAGGACATTAATTATTTATTTATTTATTTTTATTTTAATGAGCTAGCATATTTTAATAATTTATGTATTGACACCGCCTTTCCTTTTGGTAGTCTCTTGCTGCGACGCGAATGTTGCACATTTTCAAATGGAGAATATGTAAAATCAGGTCTAGCTGAACTGGAGAAATGGATTGTCAACACTGGGTCTGAGGCAAGTATAACTACCATGTTGCTACCAATTTCTATTTTAATGGAATCTATCCTTGGGGTCTGAATCTTTGGGCAATGCAGTATGCAGGAACCTCTTGGCACGAGCTAAATTATATTAGGCAGGCTGTTGGGTTTCTGGTATAAGCTAAAGTTTTTCTCTTTGACATTTGAAATTGTATAAACTATGAGAAGTTATGAACCTTCTCTGCTGTGTGTAATTGGTATAGGTAATACATCAGAAGAGGAAAAAGTTTCTGGAGGAGATTAGGCAAGACCTTTGTTCGGTATGATCCTCTTGCTTTTTTTTTTTTTTTTTTGCCTCAAATCTCTCTTTCTGCTGTCTGTGGCTTCAAAAAAACCATTTCAAACTCCAAATTGAACACGTTAGACATTATGGTCTATGTACAGGCATTGACTGTCAGGCAAATTTATCGAATAAGTACTATGTACTGGGATGACAAATACGGCACTCAGAGTGTTTCCAATGAGGCAAGTTTACATACTGAGTTTCTTCATCGTTTCATAAATTGTGTTTAGAGTCCGATTGGTTTCTGAACATTATAATGCTTGCAGGTGGTTGGCCAAATGAGGGAGTTGTTAAACAAGGACAGCCAGAATCTAACCTCCAATTCGTTCTTGTTAGATGATGATCTGAGGTAATCTGCTTCTTGTATGAAACATAGACAGAATGGAATTTTTTCACCTTCCGCTTTCATTGTTTTAAATATCTGAAGTTCTAGCAAAATTTAAAACCCATAGGCTTTAATTAAGAAACCTCACGGAATTACAGATGCCTCTGATCTCGTCCCCTCATATTCAAATTTCTTCCCTTTCTCATTGCAGCATTCCATTCTCCACTGAAGATATTGATAAGGCGATTCCTGTAATTGATCCATCAGATATCGAGCTTCCGTCTTCCTTGTCTGGTTATTCCTGTGTGCAGTTTCTCGTCCGGCCCCAAACTGAAATATTCTGTTAATCTCAAAAGGGCTGCTGTGTAAGGGAATGCGGAATGGATGTAAAGGGTAGTGTCTTCTTAGGTTTTATCAAAGTTCAAAAATTTGTAGGCGACTCCGGTGGACACAGAAGAAAATCGAGCAGCAGTCATCTGAATATTAAGAGGGTGGCTTGGCTCATAACATTTTAGGAAGTCATCATCTTATTGTAAGTACATTGCATTAGTCTTTGTTCCTTGGTTTCTTTCTGGGAAGGGAAGGGAGGGGGTTCAAGGGAGGCCTTTGAAATCACGTTCATGTTGTATCACAATGTTAGTTTCTGTAATTCTCATGTACATGAAACATTAAGAAAAGAGGAAAAAAAAATCTTTGCTTTTGTTTGTATTTATTTTTTTAATGTCAATCAATTCTTTGTAAAAGTCATGTCACAACTGTATATCTACTAGGGGTCGATGACACCTTGCGTCACCATTTATTGATTTTTCACCGTCCTATCTCGAGTAGATTGGATAGATTATCAAATTGATTAAATTGTGCATCAATTTACAATTATAGAGCTATGGGTGATTATCTATATTCAAGTGACTGGTTAAAATATGGCCTGGTATTAAAATAGTCAACGATGAACACTCTTAAAAACGATATCTTATGCAACAATAGAAAGGTTCATGAGGGCTACAATAATATATGATGGGAGTTTCAAAGCTCTCTTTTCTTTTTCAATAAAAATGTTCATATAAATTTTTACAATGTATGGTTGGGATTTTAAGGTTCAAATTTTTTATTCTCTAAAAATTTCGAGTGGATTTAAGAATTATAAAGTTTATACAAACTTTAATGTTAAGAGTGGAAAAATAATTTTGATATTTTTTTTTTTTGAGTTGGTTTTTTAAACAGAAAAGTTCAAGTGAATTCTGACAATATACAATTGGGGTGTTAAAGTTAAATTTTTTATTTTCAAAATTTCAAATAGGATTTTGGAATTTTAAAATTTATATGGACTCTATCATTTGATATTTGAGGATAGAAAAAATAATTTTGATATTTTTCTACTTTGGGCCTAGTTTTTTCAATAGAAATATTTATATCAAGTCTAACAATATACGATTAGGGGTTCAAAATTTCAGAGTTATGCTTCAGAATTATAAAGTTTAATGAACTCTACATATAACAACCCATTCCAAATATAAGACTCATTGAGAATTTAATTCGGAAAATGACGATTTTATCCTTATAGTCTAAAAAGGTCTGAAAAGTCAATTTGAACTCTGGGACCTTCTCAGAAATTCTAATTGGATCGTTGTGTGAGTCTCGAACTTATGAGTTCATAGACAAGCGGTGCATGTAAAACAGAGTTCGTACAGATAAGTTACGGGTCTAAATGACGAGGGGCATTTTGGTAATTTTTAGCTTTTAATTCGATTGTTTGAATGTTGAGTCGGCTCTTACTTTTGACTCAACCTCTCTATTAGGAAACAAGTGTCACCTTCTAAAAAGGGAGGGAGGAGTCATCATCTCTCCTTCCCTTTTATATTGTTGTCGAACTGAGATGAGGAAAGGGATGAGGAAGGAGGAAAATAGACAGGGAAAACCTGACATCTTATCTATACGTTTCTCCTCCTCCGTGACAAGCATAACCATGCAACTCTAGATTTGTGAGGAGCTGCCTCACTGACAGAACCAACAAAATCACCTCATGGGAAAGGAAAGGGAAAGGGGTAAAGTTGCTGGAATTTAAGGTCAGGGTGTTTACCAGTTCAATCCTTACACCTGGGTGATCAAACCTAGCTCAAATTTGAGAGTGTCAGCTATAGGAAAAGCTGGCGGAATGAACCTTTAATATTGGCCAGAATTTCGAGCTCCCACTTGTGGAACCGAGGTAACGTTTGTATTTGTGAGATCATATTCGTGTTACTACCATTGAGTAGAATATGTTTGGTGAAATGAACGTGAAAATTGGATGAAATCAGAGAAAATAGCTTACGGATCTGTTTCCTGGGTTAGGACCCGATTGCAGGGATTCAAGTTGACCTGACGAGAGGTTAAAGGTGAATACAGTGGTACTTAGGGCTACTGGGGTGTGGGAGGGTTCCCGACCCTCCACCAGCACGTGGCTATGTGTGGAGCATTCCCTCAACTTTCGGTCAACATGAATTTTCATGGTTTTGATGTTATGGAGTCATTAGCACATGTTTCGAGTCAATTTGACATCATTTAAGGTTAGTTCTTTATGTCCAAAGTAATAGTGCTTCTAAAGAAAACATGGGTAAATTCCTCGCACTTGAGAATTTGGATATTGATTCCTTATGTAATTGAGATATCAGGATATGACTTAACAAGAGTCTAGATATCAGAATAGGACTCAAGAAGAGTCATCGAGATCAGACTTGAGAAGAGTTGAAATATCATGATAGGACTTGAGATGAGTCAAGATATCAACTTAGGACTCAGAGAGAGTCGAGATAAACAAGTTACTATATTCATCAGGATCAATGGGTTGGTGTGGGCATTGATCTCATGACGACGAAATATGTTTGGTTCGTCTAACAAGATGGCATTTTCGAGATCGTCAGTATTTATCCATTTCCTGATAGGTTTCTCGTATTTTTAAGGCCCTACACGCAATTCTAGAACTTTAGTTTAGTTATCAGATGAGAGCGGGAGTTTGCACACTTATCAAAGTGATTTCAGGATAGGTCATGTCACTACATTTTAATGCGGCAAATTAAAAAAAAATTATTTTTTTATTTATTTTGAGCTTGGTTTTTTTCAAAACGAAGTTCCAAATAAACTAACAATATACAATTGGGGTTACAATTTTTTTTATTTTATTTTTAATTTCAAAATTTTAATTTTGTATTAACTCTATCTCTATCAATTGATATTGTGGATCAAAAACAAAATTTTGACATTATTTCTATTATAAGTTTGATTTTTAATAGAAATATTTATTTGAACTATAACAATATATGATGGGGATTTTAAAATTAATTTTTTTTTCCAAATCTAATGTTTGGATTTTGGAATTATAAAGTTTACATTAACTCTAGTATTTGATGTTTCAGCTTGAAAAAACAATTTTAACATTTTTCTATTTTGAGTTTGGTTTTTTCAATAGAAAGGTTTAAGTGAACTTTAACAATATATGACAAAGGTTTCAAATTTCAAGTTTTTAGTTTTAAAAAAAATTGAATTTTGATTTTGAAATTACAATGTCTATATGAAGCTCTAGCATTTGATATTGTTGATTGGACAGATAATTTTCCAATTTTTAGTTTGGTTTTTTTTTTTTATAAAAATGTTCTAAATAAACTTTAAAAATATATTATTGGGGTTTCGAAGTTAAATTTTTCTTCTTCATAATTTCAAGTTTGGATTTTCGAATTATGAAAATTATATAAACCTTAACATTTGATATTGCAAATTGGAAAAATAATTTTGACAATTTTCTATTGTGAGTTTGGTTCTTTCATTATAAAGTTTCAAGTTAACTCTAACAATATACGATTTAAGTTTCGAAGTTTAATTTTTTTAAAAAAAATTAAGTTTGCGTTTTGGATTATAAAGATATATAAACTCCTAATGTTTGATATCGTAGATTGAAAAAATAATTTTGACTCGTTTCTATTTTGAGTTTTATTTTTTCAATAAAAAGATTTATGTGAACTCTAACAATATAATATTGTGGTTACAAAATTCGTTTTATATTTCCAAAATTTCGATGATTGGTTTTTGAATTATAAAGATTATATGAACTTTAGCATTTGATAGTGCAAATAGAAAATAAAATTTTGACTTTTTTTTGTTATGTGTTTGGATTTTTCAAAAGGTTTAAGTAAAGTCTAACAATATAAGATTGAGGTTCCAAATTTCAATATTTATTTCAAAATGTTGAGTTTGAGTCTCTCAAAAATCTCACCAATCGATAAAGTTCTTAGAAACCTTATAATATCATAATCAAAACTCAAACCATTTGAAAAAAAAATAACTTTGAAACTTTAATCTCATATTGTTAGAATCCACTTTAATTTTTTTTGGTTGAAAAAATGGAATCGAAATGTGAAAAAAAAGTCAAATTTTTATTTCCATTCCTATATATATATATATATATATATATATATATGTATGTATATATATATTAGATGTTAGAGTCCATATGAATTCTATAATTCCAAGACCCAAACTCGAAAATTTGCAAATAATAATAATAATTAACTTTGAAACCTCGGTCTTATATGGTTAAAGTTGTAACGCCCCGGAAATTCAAAGAATGTAAGTTTGTAAAATAATATATGAAAGGACGTTTTTACCCTTGGATATAGTGTGGTCAAAGTTGACTTTTTAAACGACATGTGTTTTCCACGCAATTCGAGTACCATTAGGTAGATCTCGATTCCCTAAGTCCGTAGACAGGCGGCACGCTGAAATCGGACTTCGGATGAAGAAGTTATGGTTCTAGAACGAGGAAGGGCATTTTGGTAATTATGTGAAGGAAGGGTAAAATGGTAATTGGACAATGAAAATTAAATCAAAAAGTGGACATTTACTGTAGCAGTTTTAAGTAAATGTTAGTTGTTTGAGTTGGTTATATAATTAATTGAATTAATCACTTGCTAGCCGTGTAATTGATTCAGTGAGACAATTGTTAGTCATAGCTGATTAATCGCTTAAGGTACACATGTCACTAAGAAGAAATGGATTAGTGGCTCGGTTAAGAGTGAGTAGGCACACAGATGTGGCCGTGGGAAAACAGAGCGCCGCTTGTAGTTTGAAACAATTGCTTAGTTTGAATAGTGAACTAAGGTAATTGAAGTTGTCGTGAGGAACTGAGAGAAGACAGAGACACTGGAGTGATTGAGGGATCAAAAATTGAAAGGAAAACTGAGAACACAGAGAGGAAGAGGCCCAGAAAATCGTGAAAATTGGAAAATGGAGAAAAAATTCGAAGTTTGAATTGTAAGTCGAGAGGAGCCAAACAAAGATTAAAAACAGCTTTCTGGAATCATTTTGAGTCTAACCATATAAAAATTGAAGGCAATTGATCGTGTTTCGACCAAGAACCGACGTTCCAATTTCTGGAAAAATTGGAGGTTGAGTACGACTACCTACAGGTAAATATTTGTGCAATTGATTGTTGTAGAACGTTCATTTCAGTCTTAGGATGCTTTTGTAACGACCCGGACATTCGAAAAAGGGAAAATTGGGAAAATTTGAAGAAAATAACGATTTTACCCCTACGATGTAATGATCCGGAAATTCAAAAACGGGAAAATTCGGAAATTTTGAAGGAAAATGACGATTTTGCCCCTGGACTTGGGCGAACGGTTGACTTTTTATTCGAGCAGGTCAAACGAACTTTGACCGATGACTGTGACGTAGTTCAGGACGTCACGAGTTCATAGACAGGTGGCACGCCCGATTCCGACATTCGAGGAAAAAGTTATGACGTGCGGAAGTTTGGGGGTAAGTAGGTAAATTGGTCAAAAGGGGTCGAAAGTTGACTTTTTGATCGGAACATTGTTTGGATTTTCCGGGAAGACCGTTGGATAGGTCTCGGGACGCTGAATCCGTAGACAGGCGGCATGCGTCAATCGGACTCCGAATGAGAAAGTTATGGGTCTAGAACTATGAGGGGCGGTTTGGTAATTTTTCCACGTAAGGGTAAAATGGTAATTTTAGGTAATGGGATTGATTAAACGGTGAATCTGGCTGAATCAGCCAACTAAATGACTCAGGGGCTGGGTGAAGTGACATGTGTCACTTGGTAATAAGTATTAGTGGCACTTGGGTGCCTTTGTGTACCATTACTTTCCTTAATTAATTGGTTGCTGTTGCATAATTAGAACAAACACCCGACTAAGAACAGAGAACACCAATGCTATATCCTCTCTTCACCTTGATCGATTTTCAGTAGAACAAAGACACAAGGGTAATTGAATGAGTAATTCGTGACAATTTGAAGAGAAAAATCGAAAAGGAAACAAAGAAAAGCCTAATCAAATTGTGCTGAAATACCCGAAAAACCACCCAACACCAAGATTGTCGAATTTGATTTCTTGCACGATTTCGATTTCAATTGAGATGGTATTTATCTTCCTGGGGATTAGACGACTCGAACAAAATCAATTGGGAAGCCAATTGATTGTGAATTGATGAAGAACAGCCCCTGCGATGGTGTCGAATTTGGGGGATTGAGTTCGACTACTTGGAGGTATGAAACGTTGAAATTGATTTCATATTCATGCTTAGAATGGACCTAGGATGCTTCCTGTATGAATAATGGAACGATACGGGTTGATTTTGGGTAAAACCCAAATGAAGACCTGTCGGGTGTTCGTCTTGAGTCGAGGGGTTTTAGAGCTTTTTTACGTAAATTGAACTCACAGACCTGTAATCTATATTGGATTGAGACTAATGAGTAAAAGAACGGGAGGAATTGAGTTCAAATTGATCGAAATCAAGTCGGGTCTGATCGCGGGTTGCATACCCGTTTATCAGAGAAACGGGTAAGGAAGAAGACTGTGTAGGTTACTGTTCATGGCGCGTGGACTCATGCACAGCCGCTTGCGGCGGTGCGTGAGGGCACGTGGTGAGGTTTCTGAGGAAGGTGTCAACAAGTGTTTTACTCTATATAATGTAACGGATATTTTGAAATTGGTTTCGAGTCGATCGGACACCGTCTCGATAATGTTTCGCGGGTCCGACGGTTTATGTTATATTTTAAAATAATCGTTAAATCCTGGAAAATTATGGGGAATTGATATGATGTAATTTGACTTGTTAGTAACCTTACATAATGATTTTGGACAGGCTTCGAGATTCCTAGCAAGTGTCAGAAATTACGGAAACTCGTGCAGCGCGGGAAACGAGCGATTTGGACGGTGTGTGAGTGGACGCTTGTTTTATAAATTGATATGCATGCATAGTTAAATGTTTTACGTGATTGATTGCATTGATTGGTTTGCAATGATGTTATGATTTGTTTGGATGCTTGTTTATGATTTAATGAATATTTTAATTGGTCTTTCAGGCACGTTTTTCGAGGAAATGTGCAAATGGTATTTTGGGCTAGGCCCGGAGTCAAAAAGGTTTTGAAAAGGATATTTTGACTTATTTGGCGAGTCAATGATGATTTCTGGATTATTTTAATGTTTTCATTGTGATTTCACGGATTTGCGTATAATTGGTATTTGAGCCTGAAACTCTGTCGGGAATGCTTATGACTTGATTTGAGGTCATGGATATGATTGATATATGTTCTGGTATGGATTGTTTTTAGCATTGTGGATACTGGATACTGGATCGTGATCTGGATGATGCGAGTGCAGTGCCTAGACGTGACTCGGACGTTGCGTGAGTGCAGTTCCCGGAGGCGTCTAGAGGATGCGTGTGCAGTTCCCAGACATGATGGATATGACTCGGATGGTGCCTGAGTGCAGTTCCCGAGGTTGGCCTACGCGTAGTACAGATGTGACAGTGTGATGGTTTGTGCACTTGTGAATAGTGCGGATTGATTGATTGAGTAATGGATTGTGAACTTGTGCATAGCATTTCTTGATGTTGATTGTGATTACGTACTGGTATTGAGTACGAGTTCTGGTCTGTACGGCCAGGTGATTATGTGTTCGTATGTTTTGGCCTGAGAGCCTGGATTTAACTTGTTATGTGGTTTGGCTGGAAGGCCAGTGTTTGTGTTTCATATGTTTTTCCCTATGCATGCAGGTTTGATAAACTGCAGGGTAACTGGTGTCTTTTAAAATGTGTTTTAACGAATATATTTTTGTCCACTGACACTTTTCTGTTTTTGATGACCCTCCAGGCCGTGACATGAAGTTCGGGGCTAACCGAGAGGCGGAGGCATAAGCGGTGATAATCCCTTGTCTGATAGGTGCTGAAGGAGACTTGTCAGACGGGAGCAGGACCGGGCATGAGTATCGACGTCCAGTTGCGACGGGTCCTGTCAAAGTGGTTTCAGAGCATTTGGTTACTGATCTGTTATGCCTCCGAGACGTGAGCCATGTGCACGGCCTGGCGATGAGTTAGAGAGTCCAGATGTTGAGAGAGCCCAGCGTCTGGGAGCCACGAGATTTACGGGCAAGACCAACCCAGAAGAGGCCTATGAATGGCTTATTCAATTTGAGCGGATTTTTGAGATTATGGGATGTCCACTAGAGGATATGGTCTTATTAGCCACCTTTATGTTGAGTGGAAATTCTTATCGATGGTGGAGTGGATTACAGATGACTGGCATTACTGCTCATACTTTGACGTGGGAGACTTTCCGAGATCGTTTCTTAGATCAGTTCTACTGTCAGGACCCACCCCGGTTTCACCCCGAAAATCGAGGTAAATCCTGCTCCCGTCTGACACCCCGATACAACACAGTCAGACGCAGGAGAAACAATATAAAAATCCCGAAGTCAACAGTTTACAGAGCATAGTACTCAATACAAAAGAAAGAAAATGATTAAACTAGATACACGCACGCGAAAAGATTTAAAACACTCCGGGATCCCTCTCGCGACTTCTATGCCTCCGATGCTACCTCGACGCCGAAACCCTGCTCTAGCTCCATGACCTAGAGGGCAATTTAAAACAGAAGGTGTGAGTGGACCATAAGAACAGAAAAGTTCTAAAACCATTTATAAGAAAACCAGGTTTAGCCCTCCGTTTTAAAACCACATGCATAACCCAGTTATGAAAAAAGTTATCCATCAATCGCCATAAAACATCATAAGAAACAGAAACACTATCAAACAGGTATAGAAACCATATCATAAGCTGTAACGACCCGTCCCGAATATCGGGATTTAATAATATTTAATTGTGATTTACTAATCTGGGATTAGTTGGGCGATTTCGGACGAATTGTGCAAAATGACCGTTTTGCCCCTGGGCGTGGGCAAAATGTTGACTTTTGATTCGGATGGTCAAATGGACTTTGACCGATGACCGTGACGTAGTTCGGGACGTCACGAGTTCATAGACAGGTGGCACGTTCGATTCCGACGTTCGTGGTGAAAGTTATGATGTACGGAAGTTCAGGGGCGTTTTCGTAAATTGGACGATATAAGGGGAAATGTTGACTTTTTGATCGGGAGGTCCGATGGCCGAGGACCAAGGACCGTTAGGATGGTCTCGATGCCCTGAGTTAGTAGACAGGCGGCACGCATCAATCGGAGTCCGTATGATCGAGTTACGGGTCAGGATGCGTGAGGGGCATTTTGGTAATTTACTGCACAAGGGCAGAATGGTAATTTCACGGGTGTTTGAACGGTTACTGTAGCACCGTGGAGGGAACATGGCCAGCGCACGAGTGGTGCGTTTATGGAGCAAATTGATGGCCTAAAACTATTGTTTATAGGTTGTATGGATTGTTTAGTGGCATTGTGCGATGCCAGGCTGTGTGGGACGGTGGATTTGGCCATTAACTATGGCTGGTGCACGATGAAAAGCAGAGTGCTTCCCACATGAGTTCAGCCTTCCCACATGAGTTCATCCCAGCCCAAGCCTAATTGATGATTGATTGAGCTTCATGGAACTTCAACGAGTCGACCCAAATCAAATGTGGCAAGCTTTGGGGCTCCTAGGGCCGTGGACGGACACGGTGGACGGCCGGAAAATCCAAGCTTGAGTCGTGGTGATTGAGGTAACGTCGTGTTTAATTAATTATTCGAATTGGTTTGTTTTAATCCTAATAAGCTTCCTGTGAAGTTAATTTGGCAATGGTTGAGGATTGGAGGAGTTTTGGTGATTGGCCCGTTTTGGGTGATCACGGGTTGATGGCTGGTTTAAGGAATGGTTGATGTTGATCAATGTCACAGAACTGAAATTGGTTGGTTGATGATTGTTATAGGATCAAGAACGGATTGAACTGATGTCGAATTGGGTGTGATTGAACCGGATCCTATCGCGGGTAATCAGACCCGTTTACCAGTCATTCGGGTGAAGAAGGAACACTGTAGCAGTCACTGTAGCAGGCGCGTGGCTTTCACGCGCAGCCACTCACGGCGGCGCGTGACGGCGCGTGGGCACGAATCTCGAGGTGAGGTGAACATGACTTTTATCCTATACAATGTAACGAACATTTTGGCGTTGGTTTCTTGTTGATCGGATCCCGTTTCGATATTGTTCGGGATGTCCGAAAGTTTTAAATCGAGGTTAAAAATACTTAAAAATTCGGGAAAATTACGGGACTTTGATAGGATGTTAATGAAGGGATTAGTAATCCTCTAATGTGATTTGGACAGGATTGGGAGTCCCGGTGATAGTGGTGTGGCCCGGGAAGGCCTATGGCACGCGTATCGAGGCGCTCGATTAAACGGTCTGTGAGTGGACATTGGTTTTATAAATTCGATGCATTCATAACTGTTTTATGATTGTTATAATTATGATTAAATGATTTACTTTGGATATCGGTAAATTTAAATGATTTCACGCATTTCGAGGTGATTTACGTGTTTGCACGTAAATCGAGATTTTTCTGGATTTGCACTGATTTCCAAAAATGTGGCTGGATATGATTTCATGAAACGGTTACGAATTTGATAAAGTAAAATCAGGCCAGGAGCCCAGTTAACTTATGAAATCGGGCCAGGAGTCCAGTTGATTTATATATGTGATTTCGGGTCGGAGACCCTAAAATGGAATTGAATAAAGGTTTCCTGGTTCACATTTTATATACATATTCACATGCTAAAAACAAATAACGGATTGATGATATGGAAATTATGGTTATGGCACGTTTCACGGTATTTGGGCTTGAGACCCGTCTGATGAAATTTAAAGGATTGGTTTGGATTTTATCCATGTATATATATATGCTTTGCATGTGGATATCAATAAAATTTATTTGGTACTGCACTGTATAGATCCTTCCATATTATATTGTCTCCTCCGGCGAGGTACCCCGGAGAGGTCACGGACGTCTAGTACGTCCAGCGTCTATGACGCTAAGCATCAGATGATGCTGCATCAGGTGATGCTGTACCCGAACGGGATTCAGGGATTTAACTCGGAAATTGAGACCCGAGTGGCACGCGTAGCCTTATTATTATTGTGACCTTATTAGGCGTCAAGAACGTCAAAACATCTGGTGATGTCGGGATTGGAGTGTATAGTGCAGCAGCTAAAATTATGGTTATGGTTTTATTAAATGCCTTATGATTCGTATTATATGATATATGATTTTAAATGATGGTGCATGCATATGTTTTTACTGAGGGGCATAAATGTCTTATAATTGTTTTAAACAGACTTGTTTATTTTTGTCCACTCACAGCTTTTGTTTTTAATGCCCTTCAGGTTGATTCTGGAATGCGGCTGCAGTAGAGACTTGGGCATCGCACACCTCCTCCATCGATCCTTACGCACTCTGGAAGCCCGTTTGGGCTCTGGCAATAGGTTATCCCTTGTCTGACACCTCTTGTCAGACGGGAGCATGGCACATTCCATGGTAATCTCAGGGGGATTGGGATGGGTCGTGTCAAGTGGTATCAGAGCAGGTTTTGCTCTTTTGTGCGCGAAGGTCGAGGGTGTGATGTCTCTTGGGGCTGCGGTTCCGTTGTCAACCTGATAGATAGTTTTGGGTTTGTATGGTGGATTGGGTGTGTTTGACCCGATACGCCGTGCATTGATGCGATTCAACCCAAGTGGGGTTGTATACGATTAACTAGTAATGCGGGACCGTCGGTTCGGTCATGTGATGATGGACGGTTGTGCTACTGGGCACAACTGGGTGCAAGGAACCCCATCTGAACAATGTTAGGGAAATGCGAAACTCAGTTGAGTTTTGGTCTAAGTTGTGGACCCTAGTAGTGTTGGCTAGTGTACAGGGTGTTGGTGCATCGGAGTTAGCCGATGACCTTCGTGGTGGAACCCACGATGGAACCCACGTTGAGTTGACGATTGGATTGGATTGGACGTCTATACGATGTCAGGACCGCGGGGTCGGTCAGGTTGTGGATTTTACTGCAGAAGGCAGTTGGGTTCGGTGGAACCCTAGGGTGTGATTTTGGAACCCTAAGTTATAATTGATGGACTGGAAAGTGAACTTTAATTGGGAACTTGTGCTACGACGTGCGGCTGAGGTCATGGATGACCATGTGGATGACTCTAGTGAGTCTTATGGGTTTCGATCCACGGATGCGGTTACGAGATATGATGTGGATTTCCGTGTGGGATCGAATGGTAGTGTGATGTGTGGATACGGATCTTGACAACGATGACTGTTGGTCGACAGTTGTGTCAAGATAACTGGCTATCGAGGGTAGTTAGTGTGGTTTTAATACTTGGGGATCAGGGGATGTTCAAGGAACGTTCATTTTCCTGATGTGCTGATGGCAAAAATTGGAGATACCCATAGTCGTGGGGTACGAGTGGTGTTACGGGATCGTCGTTCGGTATGAACGGAGATCCAGGGTAACAACTTTGCACACAGTATGCTGGCATGGATGTTCGTGTGCTAGCATGGATGTTCGTGTGCTACGTATGGATGTTGGTATGTCGATACTTTTATGCCAATACTAGTATGGATGCTGGCGTGCTGATACTGGTGTTGATGATGGTACGTTGGTATTGGTACTAGCACTGGTGCAGGTGTCAGTGATCGTGATGATGATGAGCCACTAGTTGGGGTGTGACTCTGTCATGATGGACATGTGATTGGTATCTGCGACTCAGAGGTGGTTGAGTCTTGGACTGGATGGGTTCCAGTGGAGGTTGTGTCGTGTTGGGATAAGTCCTAACAGATATATGATGACAAGTGATGAATGGATCAAAAGGTATGATTGAAAATTTGGGGAATCTTGGGATGCTGTTCCCTACGTCATGAGAATCAGTGGATTTGGGGAGTTGTTGTCAACTCCGAGATTGGTAAGATTGTTTACCTCTAATAACCTCAGAGGGTACAAGGAAATTATTGAAATTGGAAAAGTCGGGGAAACCATTCGTGGTATTGATGTGGGATTTTGTGATTGTGAATCACTTGGAACCTGAGGATTGAACCTGTAAAGGTTGAGATGAGAGACGAAGGCAGTATGGTATGCACATCCAGGCAGAGTTGAGGAAATTTCCGTTCGGAATCGGGGTGTGTGCATACATGATTATTGATGGACGTGAGGTCCGAGTAATGAATTGATTTTGGACACGTGGTGGTCCAAGTGAGGTATGGACGTGGGCAGTCCTGTGGTTGGACTTGACATCTCATTGGGAGCATGTCAGTTTCCAACATGGTTGGAACTTCCGATTCGGGGAGAGTTGCGATTGGGAGACGAGAGGAGTGCTCGTTTCCGCATCGGTTATTGGTATTCCGAAGTCATTGGGGCTGACTTCTTAATTCCTGCCATGGCAGATGATGATTGTTGCTACCAATACGTTGAGCGTGTATTGGTAGGTGGACCCATGTTTGGCCTTGGGTCATTGGACACAAGAAGTTGTGTATGATTTTGGATTTGGTGGTGAAATGCGAGGTCATCTTTCCACCAAGGGAAATTTGGCGAATGATTCAATGAGGGTGTAAGACCCTACGATCAGCTTTCAGTTGGATTGTTAGCTATGTGGGCATGTGTTGATCCTAGGTGGATCTGATTTGTGATGTTGTCGACTTTGGACGATGTGACGATATAGGATCGTGATGTTACTTGTCGGGTGACGTAGCGATGGATCTGGGTCGTGATCGTGATGATCCAGATTGGATGAGAGTTTATCACTCTTACCTTGGTATGTGAATCGTAAACGACGGGACTGAACTTCGTTTCGAAGTGAAGTCCATATGGTTGTTACTCGGTTGAGTAGGTTTCCGAAGTGGTCGGATTTTGTCAACCTTTGACGTGTGGATATTGGGATTGGCTTCCCTATGAAGTCAATCGAGTGTTTTGAGCGGGTAACCGATAGGATCGGTTACGTTACGTCTTGGTGGACGTAAACGAGATTTTGGGTTTTGGAATCGAATTTCTGGGTGACGATTTAGGATTCGATTACGAAGCTCGGAAATGGATTACTGGATTTGGGTGCGGAATGATTATTCCAATGCTAGCTCACAGAATAATGATTTTGGATTCGGATTTGGGAATGGAATAAATATATGATGTCTGGGTTCGGATTAGGGATTTCTTACGAAATTGCGGATTCGGATTCGGAATTGGAACTAGATGACGGGTGGAGTTCGTTTGTCTCATGATTGGTTTGGGCAAAGGTACTTCGTTACTAGAACGTGTCTGGCTATGACCTGGGTGGTTGTAGGTGGATTGATGGATTGATGTACGTGCAGGGTACGTTGTACGAGGATTGAGACTGGTTAGGTTGAGTAGGTGCCTAATGGTGGTACATGGGATGTACCAGTGGTGTGTAACTAAACGTGTTGGTAATCGGCTTGGTTCCAATATCATTTGTTTGGTTGTGATTGTGGACTGGACATTGGATACCGTGCGCTGTGCAGAGTGATTTTGGCGGGTTCAGTAATTGTATGAGCAGGTGCTCTTAGCCATGGGTGGCTAGTGGAACCCTAGTATTGAGATGTGTGATCACTACTGGGCTGGGATTCGATGTTTTCCAATTGCACCACTTGATGGAGTAAGTTGACGGTAAACGTACACTCAGGATGAATGAATTGGTGGTCTAAGTGACCACGAGTAGCCTTGTGTGACTTGATCACACCGTGATTTTCCAGCATTTTGGTTCGCTGAGGGAGTCGGCGATTATGGACATTGAGATTATTTTGTGTCGCAGGATTGGGCTTGCCCTGCGAATTGAGATCATGTGGTTGATCTTACGCTACATCGAGGGTGATGTAGTACGTGGTGTTGTCACTGACGGACAGATGGTTGGGGCTTTATCAGGGTGGTAAAGCTTAGTGGTGACAGTTTGACTGATGGTGTCAGCATGGACTGACAAATGAGATTTGGTGACTCCCAATGGGAGCAAATGTAAGGATATATTGGCAATGGAAGGGAACCGTTTAGCTGAAGGAGTCAGCTAAATGGTTAGGCGATTTTATCGCGGATCAGGTGAGCATTTCCACTCGCGGTGGTCGAGTGTTGTTGCTGCTATGACGTATGACTGTGATGGGATGTCTGGGTACAGACGAGGCTGGTGTTGTCCCAGTATGTGGGTGTACAAGTGTACACATGGTTTGAGGTCGAAATGTTTTCCACAAGGTGGTTGTGGAATAAGGTTGTTGGTAATTTCGAGGACGAAATTCTTTAAGGAGGGAAGGTTGTAACGACCCGTCCCGAATATCGGGATTTAATAATATTTAATTGTGATTTACTAATCTGGGATTAGTTGGGCGATTTCGGACGAATTGTGCAAAATGACCGTTTTGCCCCTAGGCGTGGGCAAAACGTTGACTTTTAATTCGGATGGTCAAATGGACTTTGACCGATGACCGTGACGTAGTTCGGGACGTCACGAGTTCATAGACAGGTGGCACGTTCGATTCCGACGTTCGTGGTGAAAGTTATGATGTACGGAAGTTCAGGGGCGTTTTCGTAAATTGGACGATATAAGGGGAAATGTTGACTTTTTTATCGGGAGGTCCGATGGCCGAGGACCAAGGACCGTTAGGATGGTCTCGATGCCCTGAGTTCGTAGACAGGCGGCACGCATCAATCGGAGTCCGTATGATCGAGTTACGGGTCAGGATGCGTGAGGGGCATTTTGGTAATTTACTGCACAAGGGCAGAATGGTAATTTCACGGGTGTTTGAACGGTTACTGTAGCACCGTGGAGGGAACATGGCCAGCGCACGGGTGGTACGTTTATGGAGCAAATTGATGGCCTAAAACTATTGTTTATAGGTTGTATGGATTGTTTAGTGGCATTGTGCGATGCCAGGCTGTGTGGGACGGTGGATTTGGCCATTAACTATGGCTGGTGCACGATGAAAAGCAGAGTGCTTCCCACATGAGTTCAGCCTTTCCAGGGCCCAATTGAGCAGATTGTGGTGGGCAATGTAGTTAAGGGACTGAGTGAAGTGTTCTGGGATTGAGAATGAGATGGAAGGAGCAAAATTGGTGTGGAATTGTTCAAAAACCCGAAACTGGTTTTTGAAGAGTTCAAAATCAAATTTCGGTTTTCAGGCCAGCCCAAGCCTAATTGATGATTGATTGAGCTTCATGGAACTTCAACGAGTCGACCCAAATCAAATGTGGCAAGCTTTAGGGCTCCTAGGGCCGTGGACGGACACGGTGGACGGCCGGAAAATCCAAGCTTGAGTCGTGGTGATTGAGGTAACGTCGTGTTCAATTAATTATTCGAATTGGTTCGTTTTAATCCTAATAAGCTTCCTGTGAAGTTAATTTGGCAATGGTTGAGGATTGGAGGAGTTTTGGTGATTGACCCGTTTTGGGTGATCACGGGTTGATGGCTGGTTTAAGGAATGGTTGATGTTGATCGATGTCACAGAACTGAAATTGGTTGGTTGAAGATTGTTATAGGATCAAGAACGGATTGAATTGATGTCGAATTGGGTGTGATTGAACCGGATCCTATCGCGGGTAATCAGACCCGTTTACCAGTCATTCGGGTGAAGAAGGAACACTGTAGCAGTCACTGTAGCAGGCGCGTGGCTTTCACGCGCAGCCACTCATGGCGGCGCGTGGCTTTCACGCGCAGCCACTCATGGCGGCGCGTGACGGCGTGTGGGCACAAATCTCGAGGTGAGGTCAACATGACTTTTATCCTATACAATGTAACGAACATTTTGGCGTTGGTTTCGTGTTGATCGGATCCCGTTTCGATATTGTTCGGGATGTCCGAAGGTTTTAAATCGAGGTTAAAAATACTTAAAAATTCGGGAAAATTACGGGACTTTGATAGGATGTTAATGAAGGGGTTAGTAATCCTCTAATGTGATTTAGACAGGATTGGGAGTCCTGGTGATAGTGGTGTGGCCCGGGAAGGCCTATGGCACGCGTATCGAGGCGCTCGGTTAAACGGTCTGTGAGTGGACATTGGTTTTATAAATTCGATGCATGCATAACTGTTTTATGATTGTTATAATGATGATTAAATGATTTACTTTGGATATCGGTAAATTTAAATGATTTCACGCATTTCGAGGTGATTTACGTGTTTGCACGTAAATCGAGATTTTTCTGGATTTGCACTGATTTCCAAAAATGTGGCTGGATATGATTTCATGAAACGGTTACGAATTTGATAAAGTAAAATCGGGCCAAGAGCCCAGTTAACTTATGAAATCGGGCTAGGAGTCCAGTTGATTTATATATGTGATTTCGGGTCGGAGACCCTAAAATGGAATTGAATAAAGGTTTCCTGGTTCACATTTTATATACATATTCACATGCTAAAAACAAATAACGGATTGATGATATGGAAATTATGGTTATGGCACGTTTCACGGTATTTGGGCTTGAGACCCGTCTGATGAAATTTAAAGGATTGGTTTGGATTTTATCCATGTATATATATATATATGCTTTGCATGTGGATATCAATAAAATTTATTTGGTACTGCACTGTATAGATCCTTCCATATTATATTGTCTCCTCCGGCGAGGTACCCCGGAGAGGTCACGGACGTCTAGTACGTCCAGCGTCTATGACGCTAAGCATCAGATGATGCTGCATCAGGTGATGCTGTACCCGAACGGGATTCGGGGATTTAACTCGGAAATTGAGACCCGAGTGGCACGCGTAGCCTTATTATTATTGTGACCTTATTAGGCGTCAAGAACGTCAAAACATCTGGTGATGTCGGGATTGGAGTGTATAGTGCAGCAGCTAAAATTATGGTTATGGTTTTATTAAATGCCTTATGATTCGTATTATATGATATATGATTTTAAATGATGGTGCATGCATATGTTTTTTACTGTGGGGCATAAATGTCTTATAATTGTTTTAAACAGACTTGTTTATTTTCGTCCACTCACAGCTTTTGTTTTTAATGCCCTTCAGGTTGATTCTGGAATGCGGCTGCAGTAGAGACTTGGGCATCGCACACCTCCTCCATCGATCCTTACGCACTCTGGAAGCCCGTTTGGGCTCTGGCAATAGGTTATCCCTTGTCTGACACCTCTTGTCAGACGGGAGCATGGCACATTCCATGGTAATCCCAGGGGGATTGGGATGGGTCGTGTCATAAGCATCATAAAAACCGTAACGTAAAACATAAAGTTCAACCAATCATTTTCCGATCAAACCTGCTGGACCTATCCGAGTCTTTAAACTCCCGAGTCTTTAAACTCAATCCAGGCCTCAATAATATCCGAGTCTTTAAACTCAACAAGCCTACGGGGGAAATATCAATATATCCGAGTCTTTAAACTCCCGAGTCTTTAAACTCAATCCGGGTCTTTAAACCCAATCCGGGCCCGTCCCCCGTCAATCAATATCCGGGTCTTTAAACCCAATAACCAGATCCAGCAAATCCAATCCAAAACCATTTAAAAACCCTTTCTAAATCAACATCCAAACCCGAATCCGAAATCACTGCTCTGATGCCCTTCCGGCATCCCGAACCGTCATTTCGAACCCAAATCCGGAAATCCACTTTTCAACTTTAAAACCAAATTCCGCTTTCTGAAATCTGATTCTAAAACCGAAAACCTTGATCATCAAATCATGTTCCAAAATCCCTTTATAATCATTGAAAACCCTTTATCATTTGAAATCTCCAAAATCATAGTATCATAATCGAAAATCAAGCATTCTTCGTAAAACGTGCTGAAAACCATATTTCCTCGAAAAACGTGCAACAATGTAAAACCAACAAAACATATTCGATAACATATAATTATGATTAAAACCATCTAACAAGTATTGAAAACAGTTATGCATGCTCGAGTTTAGAGAAGGGGTCCACTCATAGTACTGAGCCCTCAATCGCGTCCCGAACGTCTCGTACGTTCCTCAGCTTCCTCAGGAACTCCCGATCCTGTCAACAACCACCAAAGTACGTCACCAACACGTCTACTAAGGTCCACCTAAATTCCCTCAAAATCCCCGGGTCCTAACCGTACTAAACCGGAACCCTAAACCTTCACCCTCGCAGAACTACTTCGATTCGACGTCCGATTAACCCGAAACCAATTCTAATGGACTCATCACAACTCCTAGACCAAAAACCATGTTGACCATTTTCCCCAGAACCGCCGCACGCGCCTCCACACGCCGCCCAAAGTGGCTGCGCGTGGCCCTCACGCGCCAGCTACAGTAGATCTTCAACCTCGAGCAGACCCGGTTCAGCATAGTGTCTGCATCTTGAACCGGCGTCCACGGTTCTCCGCCGTACCTGCACCAAATCGACTCCTTTCTTCACCCACTGCTTCGTCCCGTCCTAAGGAACTCATCCCCTTCACTCCTATACCTCGACACGGCCTAAAACCTGTCGACTCTAACTCGAACTACAAACCCGATAAACCCCTGTTTCCTTCTCCGGCCACCCAGGTCTTCCCCCGTCACGGTGTCGACCCTAAACTCTTCCTAGGACCTTACTGAGTCACACCCAACTCACAGAAACCCTCGACTCACTCCCTAAGTCCACGACTCTTGGTTTGAATCAAAACGGAAAAAACAGAGAACGGTGGGTACTCTCCATCGTTCTGGACTCCACCGTGCACTCCTCATTCACGGCAACCACCGTAGACGGTTCCTAGGATCTCACTGATCCTCATCCAAGTCACCAAAACTCTCGACTCAACCCCTAGAGCTACGACTTTTGATTTGAAAATCGACGGTAAAACAGAGCATATACACAGGGAGAAAGAATTACCTGCCGTCGAGCGCCGCCGTGCTCACCGCCGCACTCCCTGAAGTCCCCTTAATCATCCTGGTTCCCACTCGAGTCCAATTACACCACACACGGCCACACCACCACCAAAATCTCCCACTTCTTCTCTATTTTTCCTGATTTTCCCGTGGCTCACCTCTTACCCACGCACAACCACAGCACCACCAAACCTCCTCCATGTCTCCTTCACACTGCGCTGATCACTCCTCACTTGCTAATTCACACAACACACTCACCATCACCGTCCAATTCTCTCAATTCTCTCCCTCTGTTTCTCTCTGGGTCGAGGAACACACACTGCACGATTTAATCCCAAATAATTGGGACCATGCACACAATCCTGGAACCAACCAGAACCCCTACACGTGTCACCAATCCCTCAACTCCCACACATCTGTTTCAATCTTAGCCCTCCATCTGTCCCTATCTGTTGCACACAACCCAGAGCACAAAAGACCAAAATGCCCTTCTGTTTTAACCAAAATTACAACTTTGCCACTACCTTTCTAGATCCGTAACTCCCACATCGTAAGTCCGATGAATACGTGCCGCCTGTTGTCGAATTCAGGACGACGAGATCTATCTAAGTATCCTAGGTCAACGTACCAAAACCAGTTCGTACAAAAAGTCAACCTTTCCCCCTTAATTTAGTCAAATTACGGTTATGCCCTCAACCTTCCGAACATCATATCTTCCTCCTCGGATGTCGGAATCGGGCGTGCCACCTGCCTACGGATTCATGACGTCCTAAACTACGTCCTGGTCATTGGTCAAAGTCCATCTGACCACCCGAACTAAAAGTCAACTTTTTACCCGAACTAGGGGCAAAATCGTCATTCTATACTAAAGACCCCAACGAGACCAACTAACCACTGATTAAGCTCACTAATCCCATCTTAATCACTATCTTAACTTTAATTTCTGGGACGGGTCGTTACATCTACCCCCGATCCTTCCGAGATGCTAAATAAGTTGAGTTCCTTCACTTGAAGCAGGGGAATTTATCAGTAGCCGAGTATGAGCAGAAGTTCTTGAACTTATCAAATTTCGCTCCTCTATATGTGGCAACTAAAGAAGATAAGTGTTCCCGGTTTGAGCAGGGATTGAGGAATGCCATACGGGGCGCTGTGACAGTAGGTTCGTTTTCGACCCTGCGAGAGTTATCCGATGCTGCTGCTTGAGTGGAGGCGACTTTACCCATTCGAGAGCGAGATAGAAGCTCGGGACGCTACCGAGAGCATCAGAGTACTGGAAGTACGAGTTAAAGAGATGACCCAGATGATATTCAGGGAGGTATGTCACGGCCCCTGCCCTCAGAACAATCGGACAGCGTTTCGATTTCATCGCCATCACGGCGTACACAAATCACTTGCTTTCATTGTGGAGAGCGTGGTCATATTAGGAGAGAATATCCCTACCGGTCGGATCAAGGGGCGACCGATCGTACAGTTGAGGGTCGACACCAAGGACCAATGTCGACAGGAACCAGTAATGCTAGAACTGGGCGACCAGGTCGTGGTCGGCCTTCGAGTTCACGAACGTAGATCTTGAAAACTATCATAGCGTGTTGCACGATCTTGGTGTGACCGTAGCTGTTGTGATTAGTAGTACATGTTGTTATGTTATGGTTGTGATGTAAAGTTTTGTACTGCTGTACTATTATGTAATGTTCTGTGTTTGTACTGTTATGGGAGCATTTTAGCTTGGGCCATGATGCTGTTGTGTGTTTGTTGTACTGTTGGGTTTGTTTAATATACTGTGACCAAATTTCGGGGACGAAATACTTTAAGGGGGGAAGGTTGTAATGACCCGGAAATTCAAAAAAGGGAAAATTCGGAAATTTTGAAGGAAAATGACGATTTTGCACCTGGACTTGGGCGAACGGTTGACTTTTTATTCGAGCGGTCGACTTTTTATTCCAGCGGTCAAACGAACTTTGACCGATGACTGTGACGTAGTTCAGGACGTCACGAGTTCATAGACAGGTGGCACGCCCGATTCCGACATTGGAGGAAAAAGTTATGACGTGCGGAAGTTTGGGGGTAAGTAGGTAAATTGGTCAAAAGGGGCCGAAAGTTGACTTTTTGATCGGGACATTGTTTGGACTTTCCGGGAAGACCGTTGGATAGGTCTCGGGACGCTGAATCTGTAGACAGGCGGCATGCGTCAATCAGAGTCTGAATGAGAAAGTTATGGGTCTAGAACTATGAGGGGCGGTTTGGTAATTTTTCCACGTAAGGGTAAAATGGTAATTTTAGGTAATGGGATTGATTAAACGGTGAACCTGGCTGAATCAGCCAACTAAATGACTCAGGGGCTGGGTGAAGTGACATGTGTCACTTGGTAATAAGTATTAGTGGCACTTGGGTGCCTTTGTGTACCATTATTTTCCTTAATTAATTGGTTGTTGTTGCATAATTAGAACAAACACCCGACTAAGAATAGAGAACACCAATGCTATATCCTCTCTTCACCTTGATCGATTTTCAATAGAACAAAGACACAAGGGCAATTGAATGAGTAATTCGTGACAATTTGGAGAGAAAAACCGAAAAGGAAACAAAGAAAAGCCTAATCAAATTGTGCTGAAATACCCGAAAAATCACCCAACACCAAGATTGTCGAATTTGATTTCTTGCACGATTTCGATTTCAATTGAGATGGTATTTAGCTTCCTGGGGATTAGACGACTCGAACCAAATCAATTGGGAAGCCAATTGATTGTGAATTGATGAAGAACAACCCCTGCGATGGTGTCGAATTTGGGGGATTGAGTTCGACTACTTGGAGGTATGAGACGTTGAAATTGATTTCATATTTATGCTTAGAATGGACCTAGGATGCTTCCTGTAAGAATAATTGAACGATACGGGTTGATTTTGGGTAAAACCCGAATGAAGACCCGTCGGGTGTTCGTCTTGAGTCGAGGGGTTTTAGAGCTTTTTTACGTAAATTGAACTCACAGACCTGTAATCTATATTGGATTGAGACTAATGAGTAAAATAACGGGAGGAATTGAGTTCAAATTGATCGAAATCAAGTCGGTTCTGATCGCGGGTTGCAGACCCGTTTATCAGAGAAACGGGTAAGGAAGGAAACTGTGTAGGTTACTGTTCATGGCGCGTGGACTCACGCGCAGCCGCTTTCGGTGGCGCGTGGACTCACGCGCAGCCGCTTTCGGTGGCGCGTGAGGGCGCGTGGTGAGGTTTCTGAGGAAGGTGTCAACAGGTGTTTTACTCTATATAATGTAACAGACATTTTGAAATTGGTTTCGAGTCGATCGGACACCGTCTCGATAATGTTTCGCGGGTCCGACGGTTTATGTTATATTTTAAAATAATCGTTAAATCCTGGAAAATTATGGGGAATTATATGATGTAATTTGACTTGTTAGTAACCTTACATAATGATTTTGGACAGGCTTCGAGATTCCTGGCAAGTGTCGGAAATTACGGAAACTCGTGCAGCGCGGGAAACGAGCGGTTTGGACGGTGTGTGAGTGGACGTTTGTTTTATAAATTGATATGCATGCATAGTTAAATGTTTTACATGATTAATTGCATTGATTGGTTTTCAATGATGTTATGATTTGTTTGGATGCTTGTTTATGATTTAATGAATATTTTAATCGGTCTTTCGGGCACGTTTTTCGAGGAAATGTGCAAATGGTATTTTGGGCTAGGCCCAGAGTCAAAAAGGTTTTGAAAATGATATTTTGACTTATTTGGCGAGTCAATGATGATTTTTGGATTATTTTAATGTTTTCATTGTGATTTCACGGATTTGCGTATAATTGGTATTTGAGCCTGAAACTCTGTCGGGAATGCTTATGACTTGATTTGAGGTCATGGATATGATTGATATATGTTGTGGTATGGATTATGTTTAGCATTGTGGATACTGGATACTGGATCATGTTCTGGATGATGCGAGTGCAGTGCCTAGACGTGACTCGGACGTTGCGTGAGTGCAGTTCCCGGAGGCGTCTAGAGGATGCGTGTGCAGTTCCCAGACATGATGGATATGACACGGATGGTGCCTGAGTGCAGTTCCCGAGGTTGGCCTACGCGTAGTACAGATGTGACAGTGTGATGTTTTGTGCACTTGTGAATAGGGCGGATTGATTGAGTAATGGATTGTGAACTTGTGCATAGTATTGATGTTGATTGTGATTACGTACTGGTATTGAGTACGAGTTCTGGTCTGTATGGCCAGGTGATTATGTGTTCGTATGTTTTAGCCTGAGAGCCGGGATTTAACTTGTTATGTGGTTTGGCTGGAAGGCCAGTGTTTGTTTTTCATATGTTTTTCCCTATGCATGCAGGTTTGATAAACTGGAGGGTAACTGATGTCTTTTAAAATGTGTTTTAACGAATATGTTTTTGTCCACTCACACTTTTCTGTTTTTGATGACCCTTCAGGCCGTGACACAACGTTCGGGGCTAACCGAGAGGCGGAGGCATAAGCGGTGATAATCCCTTGTCTGATAGGTGCTGAAGGATTGTTTCGGGATTTCAGTTGACTTCTCAGACGGGAGCAGGACCGGGCACGAGTATCGAGGTCCAGTTGGGACGGGTCCTGTCATAGTAAGTGGGCGAACGGTTGCTTTCATAGACAGGTGGTGTGGGACTTTGACCGATGATTGTGATGTGGTTTAGGACGTCACGAGTTCATAGACAGGTGGCACGTCCAATTCCGACATTCGAGGAGAAAATTATGATGTTCGGAAGTTCAACGGTAATTTGGTAATTTGGTTAAAAAAAGGGAAATTTGTTGACTTTTCAAACAACATGGAAGTTTCACATAATCCGAGGACTGTTGGGTAGGTCTCGAGACGTTGAGTCCGTAGAGAGGCGGCACACGTCAATCGGAGTTTGGACGACCAAGTTACGGGTCTAGAAGTGTGAAGGGCATTTTGGTAATTATTTGAAGGAAGGGTAAAATAGTAATTTGAATGTGCGAACTTGAAACAGCCGTGGTGGATTGTTTGGATGAATAGTTTAACTGATTAAGTGTTTGTCACTGAGAAATGATGGATTAGTGGCACAAGGGAGTGTGTGATGTTGGAAATTTGGAATTGGAAATTGAACTGTGTTAGTGGAAATGAAAAACAGAGCACTGGGGAATTGTGTGCAGGTGAGTGGTTTGGGCAGAGCACGGGTTACAGTTGATTAATTGAGTGAGGTAGCTTAATCAATTACTGGGTGTAACGACCCGAACCGAGATTATTAATATTTTAATGTAAAATGACTATTTTGCCCCTGAGGGGGGAAAATTTTGACTTTTGACCCGGAAAATAATTTAGACTTTGACCTATGACTATAACGCAGATCGGGACGTCACGAATCCGTAGACAGACGGCACGTCGAAATCGGAGTTCATATGAAAAAGTTATGGTCACAGAAGCGTTTTATCGAAATTTACAAACCGAGAGCAAACGATTTAAATATTAATTAATTATGGGAATCCGTGCAAACCCTAGATTTAAATCAAGCCAGCGGATGAGTGACAAGTTTCACTCATCCAAGTGACAACTATTCCAATAAAGTTAGGTCTACACCCATACGTCCAATTTTATATATTTTATTTCCTTTCAATTAACCCTAGCCTTTGATCTTTCTGCCCAAACTGATCCAAACCCTTCATTTATTCTGTTTTTTCCCTATCCCTGCACGATCATCTCTCTCTCTGGAAAACACAAACACACACCCACATTTTCCTACAACGTGAAAACCGAACCCTTCCATTTTCTCTCAACCCAAACGATCGAACTAGCCATTCTCACACCACCAAACGGCCGTCCTCAGCACCACCATCATCACCTTCAGCTTCCCCGTGCACCACCGACCCTCATCTCCCTTCCTCCCAGCCTGAACAGACCCGAAAAGCCCCAAACCCGAAATGCAGAGGAATCGGATCCAGGAAGCAAAACCACACCTCCTCATCCTTTCGACTTGAACGGAGCTCCAAATGACGTCATGAGGATCCCAGGAACACAACTGAACGGACGACGAAGGCCACAGCGGCGACATGGCGGAGGTAACACCCAAAACCCGAGAAACCCTTTTACCTTCCCTGTTTCGAAACAACCCATTTTAACGTTTAGGTTTTGAATACTTGGTTTGGGATATACTCTAGGGTCAGTGAGGATGTAACAACCCGTCCCGAGAGCCGGGATTAGTAGCGTGATTAAGGTAGGATTAGTGAGGCTAATTGGTGGTTAGGTGGTTCCGATAGGTCCGTGAGCCTAGAATGACGATTTTGCCCCTGGTTCGGGCAAAATGTTGACTTTTAGTTCGAGTTGTCAAGTGGGTATTGACCAGTGATCAGGACGTATTTTAGGACGTCACGAATCCATAGGCAGGTGGTACGTCCGATTCCGACATCCGAGGAGGAAGTTATGATGTTCAGGAAGGTTGAGGGCATTATCGTAATTTTGGTAAAATAAGGGGAATAGTTGACTTTTTGGACTATCGGGTTTTAGTACGTTGACCGAGGATGGTTAGGTAGATCTTGTTGTCCTGAGTTCGATGACAGGCGGCACGTATGCATCGGACTTACGGTGTGCGAGTTACGGGTCAAGAAAGTTAGTGGCAAAATTGTAATTTTGAGTTAAAAGGAAGGGCAATTTGGTCTTTTGTGCTCTGGAAATTGTGCAGAGAGAGGGCAGATGGACGGCTGGGATTGAGCCACTGGGGAGAGAATGGAGATGATGGTGACACGTGCTAAAGGTGTAGTGGGTTCTGGGGGGTTCTCGTGTGTGCACGGTCCAAATAATTGGGGTGCAACCGTGCAAGTGTGCGTGGTTGTTCGCAGAGAAAAACAGAAACAGAGAGGGAGATCGGGGAAAAATTAGATGGTGGCTGAGGTTGTTGGTGAGTTCTGGTGAGGGGATGGGTGACCAGAGAGTGAGAGTGAGACAGTGAGAAGGTGAGACGATGTGGTGGTTGTACGTGGGTAAGCTGGGAGCCACGGGAAAATCAGAGAAAACAGAGAAGAACTGAGAGCTTGTGGTGGTGTTGTGGCCGTGTACAGTGCCAGTGAACTCAAGAGGAGGTTGAGACGACACTGTGGACTCCAGGGAACGCGGCGGTGAGCACGGCGGTGGACGGTTGCAGGTAATTTTTAATCTCCGTGTCTATACTCTGTTTTTCCCGTCGAGTTCAAGTCGAAATTCGTGAGTCTCGGGGTTGAATCGAAGCATATAGGAAGGTCTAGGGGACTCAGGGGAGTCCTAGGAGGTCACTGGTTGTGCTTCCGTGCCGGGAGGTGCACGGTAGGGGTTAACACGACGGCGGGTACTCTGTGTGCTCTGTTTTGCCGTCGATGTTCGAACCTTAAGTCGTGAAGTTTGGGAGTGAATCGACGGTTAAGGTGAGTTGGGTGAGGTTTAGGATGGTCATAGGAAGAGTTTAGGGTAGCCACCGTGAGGGGAGGTGACCTGGGTGGCCGGAGAGGAAAACAGGGCAGGCTTTGGTTTTTCTTTCGAGTTTCAGTCGACAAGTATGAGGCTGTGTCGAGGTGATTGGAGTTTGGGAATGGATAGGGTAGGTCTGGACGAAGCTGTGGGTGAAGAAAGGAGGTGAATTGGTGGCCGGACGGCGGAGAACAGTTCTCGCCGGTTTAATCTGCGGCGGCCAGTTCAGCACAGTGTACTCGAGGTTGCGGGTGACACTGTAGCCGGCGCGTGAGGGCCACGCGCAGCCACTTTGGGTGGCACGTGAGGGCCACGCGCAGCCACTTTGGGTGGTGCGTGGAGGCGCGTGCGGTAGTTTCCGGTGAAGATGTCAACATGGTTTTTAGTCTAGATGTTATAACGAGTCTAATGGAAGTGGTTTCGAGTTATTCGGACGTCATTTGAGTATAGTTTCACGAGGGTGAAAGCTTAGGGTCCCGGTTTATTACGTTTAGGATTCGGGGATTTTTGAGGGAATTTAGGTGGACCTTCGTAAGTGGGTTAGTGACATAATTTGGTGATTATTGATAGGGTCGGGATTTCACGAGGAAGCTGAGGAACGTGCTGGACGTTCGGGACGTGATTGATGGCTCGGTACTGTGAGTGGACCCTTTCCTTAAACTCGAGCATGCATAACTGTTTTCTATACCTATTTATTGGTGTTATATGTGATTTCATGATTATTGAGAATGCTATGTTCGTTTTACGTATTTGCACGGTTTTCGAGAAAAGACGGTTGTCAGCACGTTTTACGAGAAAATGGTGATTTTAGAATATAATGTTATAGTTTCCGGATTTCAAATGATAAATGGTTTTTAATGATTATAAAGGGCTTTTGGAGCGTGATTTAATGATTAAGGTTTTCGGTTTTAAAATCGGATTTTTGGAAATGGAATTTCAGATTTGCGTTTGGAATGACGGTTCTGAACGCCAGAAGGGCTTCGAACCGGGGGTTTCGGATTCGGGTTTGGATATGGATTTGGAAAAGGTTTTCAAATGGTTTTGGATTGGATTTGATGGATCTGGTTATTGGGTTTAAAGACCCGGATATTGATTGACGGGGGACGGGCCCGGATTGGGTTTAAAGACCCGGATTGAGTTTAAAGACTCGGGAGTTTAAAGACTCGGATATATTGATATTTCCCCCGTAGGCCTATTGAGTTTAAAGACTCGGGAGTTTAAAGAATCGGATATGATTGAGGCCTGGATTGAGTTTAAAGACTTAGGAGTTTAAAGACTCGGATAGGTCCAGCAGGTTTGATCGGAAAATGATGATTTGATGTTCATGGTTTCTGATACGGTTTTATGAATCATATGCTGTGATTTCTATAACTGTTTTATAGTGTTTCTGTTTCTTGTGATGTTTTCTGATAATTGAATCCTAACTGTTTTGATAACTGGGTTATTCATGTGTTTTCAAAACGGAGGGTTAAACTGAGTTTTCTTAAAAATGTTTTAGAAACTTTCTTTTATTATGGTCCACTCACATCTTCTGTTTTAACTTGCCCTCCAGGTCGTGGAGCTAGCGGGGGTCTTGACGTCGAGGCAGCGTCTGAGGCATAGAAATTACGAGAGGGATCCCGGAGTGTTTAATTTTTCTTCCGCGTGCGTGTAATTATTACCGGTGTTTGGTTTCTTTATGTTTGGTACTATGCTTTGTAAAATGGTGACTTTGGGATGTGTAAAAGTTTCTCCTGCGTCTGACAGTGGTATTTTGGTGAATTCCATGCCTTTCTTTTGGCTTTAGCGTTGGGGTGTCAGACGGGAGCAGGATTTATCTCGGGTTTCGGGGTGAAACCGGGGTGGGTCCTGACAGATGAGTTCATAAGGACCAGTTTGGACGACTGAGATGGAGAGGATAGCCGGAGAAGACGATAAGAGTTTGGTCGTGAACTTCATCGAAACCCAGGTACGATTATATCGTTTTTCTTCCAGTTTTGAGGTTATGGAACCGTAGAACAGACCTAGACAACTCATTAGGATCGAACCCCGTCGAAAATGGTGGCTGGAAACGGGCTGTGGAAACGAGTCAAGCCGCGGGTTAACGGCGACTCGGTTCTAGTAAACGGGTTGACCCGATACTGTAGCAGTGATGATGTCACTTCTGATGTCATGATGATGCCATCATGTCAAAGATTGTCAGATCAGGGGCCAACCAGAGCATGCCACATGTCACCTAACAAGTGTCAGTGATGATGTCATGCTGACGTCAGCAGTGACGTCATGCTGACGTCAGTAGCACTGTAGCAGCGTTGACCAGGCGCGTGTGAACAGTATTTTTGGTGGGACAGGTACCATTTTTAAGGTTTCGACGATACGGATCCAATGGTGGTAGTTTCGTGTCGATCGGAGATCGTTAAGATAGTCAAAATGGGGTTTGAAGCCTCAGGAATACTGCCCGGGTTGCGTATTCGAGACGGATATGTTCTAGGGTCTTAGTATTGGAGTTGTAGAATCCTTTAGTGACTCTTATATATGTTAATACAGGTTTTAGCGGTTGTTGAGCAGCGAGGACCGAGTGTGAGTGGGCTGTTTGATTTATATAAGGCTTGCATGCATAAAGTATTTTACTATTTCCACTTATGATTTAGATGAGTACTATATGAACTGTTTATATCTCTTATTATAATGTTTTGGGCATGAGACCCGTCTGGATTATAAGTGGATTGTGTTCTGGGATGTCCGGGGGACGTAGGGTAAACTATATTGTTATTGTACTGTACTTTCCTACCTGTCTATCTTGTCTCCTCCAAGGAGGGTCGTTGGCCCGGGTGGACCCTGGAGTAGTCACGGGGCCCTGACTGAGTGGAGTTGACCCTCGTTGGGTTGCTTACTCTCAGGAAGGCATGTTCATATACCTCGGGCAGTGACCGGGATACCGGGCACTGATGTACCTAGAGAGTCTTGGGTGTGAGACCCTGAGTGGCAACGCGTAGCCTTATAACCGTGACATCATTTGGGTTGGTTTTTATAGTGCACTGATATGTTATTTTCTCCTTTCTCCTTTCGATTATGATTATGATTGTGTGATTATGATTTCATTATGATATTGTGTTTTCAATGCATGCAAGGTTTGGAAAACGGAGGGGTAAAACGTTATGATTTACTTTATTATGAAATCTATTTATAAATTATTTATTTTTGGCCCACTCACTCTTTAAATGTTTTACTGACCCCTCCAAGCCGTGACACGGAACTAGAGGAGGATCCGGAGGAGGAGGAAGAGGCTTAGTTTATTCGATGTGCACCTGTATACCCCCTTGTGGGTAGGTTGAGCACCAAATAATGTACTCTGACTATTGTGCTCACATTTTGTTATTTTACTATCCCTTATCTGACAGCTATCACTCTGAACAATGTTGTTGCACGTTATTTATCTATTTGAGTATTTAGTTTTTATTTACGAGTAATTTTGGTATGTTTGGAGTCGTTGTTAGACGGGAGGGGCACGTCCCCAGGTGGTCCCAGTGGGATTGGGACGGGTCCTGTCACTGGGAAGGATGGAGAGAAACAGAGAGGCACTGGAGAGATTGAGAGATCGAAGAGACAGTAATCGCAATTTTAGGAAAATGGAGGGAAAAATTAAAATGTTAATTTGTGAGTTGAGAGGGCCCAAACAGAGATAAAAAAACAGCTTCATGAGCTTGTGTTGACTGCAACCACGCAAAAATCGAAGGAAATTGATCGTGTTTTGAGTTCGAACGGGAGTTCCAGTTTTTGGAAAAAGTAGAGGTGGAGTTCAGATGGTTGGAGGGGTTAGACGATGCAATTGAGGTCGAATACAAGTTTCTGGTGATCTTGCGAAGCCTTTGGTTTGATCAATTGAGGAAAAATGATGAGGAACGATGAACTTTGATGCAGGAACAGTGTTCGGCTGTTCTTCGCGAATTTAAGTTCAAATTGATGGCTTGAGGTAAGTTTAAATGTATTTGAGTTCACAGACCCTTAATTAGATCCATAACAAAGCTAATGGATAGTTGAATGGTAGAAATCAAGCAGGAATTAAGGGAGATCCAGCCGGGTCAAGTCGTAGGAAACCAGACCCATTTACCAGTCATTCGGGCGAAGACGATGAACAGTACCCGGTACTCTAGCAGCGCGTGACTCCCACGAGCAGCCGCTTGCGGCGGCCCTTGAGGGCGCGTGGGCCCAATTCTCGAGGTGAGTTCAACACGAATTTTGTCTTATGCAATGTAACGAACATTTTGTCGTTAATTTTGAGCTAATCGGACACCGTTTCGATATTGTTTCGAGAGTCCGAAGGTTTATGTTACGTTTTTAATTAATATTCAATTCCCAAAAAATTATGGGAAATTAGTATGATGTTATTTGAGTCCTTAGTGACCCTGAAGAACGATTTTGGACAGGATACGAGATTCCTGAAAAAATGTCGGAAATTACGGAAACGCATGCATCTCGAAAAACGAGCGATATGGACATGTGTGTTTGGACTTTGTTTTCTAAAATTTAATGCATGCATAACTGTTTCTATGATTTCTATGATTATGATTATGACTTGTGATAATCACGATTTCCGTATTTATACGTATTTCAATATGCAATATGTAATTGCACGTATTTCGAGACTATGATTTCTCCTATGCTTTGATGATGGTTTAATGAATGAATTTATACGATTTGTGCATGTCATGTTTTCAGGATGTTTTGATTATGATTGTGAGTATGACTTACGGTTTGACACGTATTTCGAGATTATTACGGATTTGCACGTTTTACGAGATTTCGAGTATATTGTGATTTGATCATGGTTTTAATGCTTTGACTTTGGGACTTGAAATATGATTTGATTTCAATGATTTAAAATGGATTTTGGAAAAGGTGATTTCGGGCTTGATGCCAGGGCATAAAAGTAATTTTGATGATCGAGATTTCGAGTTTCGGAAACGTGAAAGTGGATTTCCGGATTTGGGTTCGGAATGGTTATTCCGGATGCTAACTTATGGAATAATGGTTTCGAATTTGGATTTGGGAATGGATGGTGGATATGATTTTAGATTTGAATATGAAGTTCGGACATGAGTTCCATTTCGAGAAAACGTGATGTCAGATTTGGTTTTGGAATCTGAATTCCGATGGATTCTGGTTTGGTTATGAATTACATATGTTTTGGGTTTAAAGACCCGATACTATTGCTGGATTATGTTTTTGGTTTAAAGACCCGGTTGATTGATGACGGATGAGGGCCCTTGAAATGTTTTGAGTTTAAAGACTCGGTTATTGTGATACCCCCTGAGGCCTATTGATTATGATTTGAGTTTAAAGACTCGTTGATATCCCGGGAAGGCCTGATATATGTGAGTTTAAAGACTCGGTAATTGATATCCAGCAACTGATTGACTTGTAATTTTTTGTTGATCTCTGATGTTTTCGGATGTGTTGGGCAGTGGCCTGGTTTATGTGGTTTGATGGATTTTTGGACTATGTTCTTGTACTTGGATTTCGATTCATGATTTTGGGCTGAGGCCCTGTGTTTATGATTCCGGGCTAAGACCCGAAGGTTAAAAAAAGGAAAATGATTTGATTTTCATACACGGTTTTCTTCCGGAAACGAAATGAATTGTGAAATGATTTTCGAATGTATGCATTGGTTTTGCGTGGAGGGTAGAAATGTCTTTCTATAACTTATTTTACAAAGTGATTCATTTTCGTCCACTCACACCTTTTGTGTATTTATTGACCCTCCAGGTCGTGACGCGTTGATCGAGGCTATTCGAGAGGTGGAGGCATGAGTGGTCACACGTATGATTATCCCTTAGTTGGCAAGTGTCGAGGGTAATTTGGGAACTTCAGTCGATTTGCCAGACGGGAGCAGAACCGGGCACGGTTATCATAATTTTATGACTATCTTCTGTAATGGTTTTTATACGACTCATGTAATTGTTTTCAGATACTTAGTTATGCATGCGTGTTTGAAAACAGAGGGTGAACTCTGATTTCATTAAAACTGTTTTCTATAACTATTTATTTTTAGCCCACTCACACTTTTATGTTTTACTACCCTCCAGGTCATGGTGCGAGTTTGGGGGCTAACGCCGAGGCAGAGGCAGAGGCTTAAAGTTTTCCCGTTGCGTGTATAGTTAGCTCACAGAGTAGGGTTTTATGCTTATCTTGTACATTTAACTATGCTCTGTGATACTGTTGACTTGTTGTATTGTACGATCTCCCTAGTCTGATAATGTATGTGATGTAATTATTGTGGTTATTTTAGTCTTCGTGTTCGATTGTCAGACGGGAGCAGGATGCTTCCCGATTATCGAGGTGATACTCGGGGTGGGTCCTGTCAAGTGGTATCATAGCATAGGTTGACGGTCTATGTCCGGCACTTCGTTGTGCCTAGGTTGTTGTACTAGCTTATGCCTCTTTCAGAGAATGATCAGTCATACCTCTGCGACGTGAACCCCCTCCACGACCTGCAGAAGACGTTGCTAGAGACGCTGAGAGTGTCACGATTGAGCGAGCCCAGCGCCTTGGGGCTACGGTATTTAGCTGTGGGGCGGATCCTAAGGAAGGCCACCGATGGATTACTCGGTTTGAGCGGATTTTTACTGTGATGCGATGTCCTTTGGAGGAGCGAGTTGTATTGGCTACCTTTTTGCTGGATGGGGCTGCTTATGAGTGGAGGTATACCCTAGAGTTATCAGGTTGGGATGCTCACACAGTGACTTGGGAGACTTTTTGTGAGCGGTTCCTTGATCAATACTATCCCCGTTCGTTTCGAGATGCTAAGAAGGCAGAGTTTTTACAGCTTTGACAGGGGAGTATGTCAGTAACAGAGTATGAGCAGAAGTTTCAGATGTTAGCCCGTTTTGCTCCTGCCTTTGTATCTATCGAAGCTGAGAAATGTCGTAGGTTTGAGCTTCGCCTACGAGGTGAAATACGTGCTATTGTGACGGCTGGATCTTTTACTACTCTCAGAGAGTTATCTAATGCTGCAGTACAGGTGGAGGCTAGTCTACCGACACGCCCACAGTTCTCAGGTGGTGGACAACGTCAAGAGCATCCGTTTTCTGGATCGTCGAGTCAGAGAGCCCCGAAGAGAGGTGGTTATAGTGGAGCTTCATCTGCTAACAGTGATCAGTTTTGTAGGCCTGACAGTTTCCAGAGTTCCCAGTTCAGAGGATCTAGAGCAGCCGACCCCGCAAGCGAGTGCGACATCAGTTGTTTCCACAGGAAGACAGAGCGGCGGAAGACAGAGTGGTGGATTTGGTCGAGATGTTTCTAATGATACTTGTTACTTCTGGGGAGAGCAAGGCCACTACAGGAGAGAGTGTCCATCTTTACTACAGGGTGGTGGCGCAGGTCGGGGTGCAGTGGAGTAGGGGCGGAGTACAGCTTCAGTGTTTGGGACAGCGAGTACTAGAGAAGGTGTTGGAGCTACTAATGGACTGAGGGGTCGTGGTCGATCATCAGGAACACATGCCCGAGTTTTTGCAGTTACCCAGCAGGAGGCCCGAGCAGCACCTGGTGTTGTGACAGGTACGCTTACAATTCTTGGTCATGATGTACGTGTTTTGATAGATCCCGGAGCTACCCATTCTTTTAAATCCCGGAGTTGTGGTTTGTTAGCAAGTAGAGAGGTGTCCGCACTGGGTTGTGATATGGGTGTGAGTACGCCCATATGGGAGGTGTATGTGGTAAATCAGGTGTTGAGGGAGTGTACCGTGATGGTAGGTGATGTTGGGTTAGTAGTTGATTTGATACTTCTGGATTTGCATGATTTTGATGTTATTTTGGGGATGGATTGGTTGACATTACATCATGCCTCCATTGAGTGTTTCAATAAGAAGGTAACATTTTGGAGTCCAGGGTTACCAAAAACTACCTTTCAGGGAGAGTAGCGAGCCATACCTGTTAGTGTGATCTCAGCTTTGAAAGCAAGTAAGTTGTTAAGGAAAGGGTGCCAGGGATACTTGGCTCACGTGGTGGACACAAGTGCTGCACCATTGGAAGTGGAGGATATTCCGATAGTGCGAGAGTTCCCAGATGTCTTTCCAGAGGATTTACCGGGATTGCCACCCCACCGAGACATTGAGTTTACCATCGATCTTATTCCAGGTACGCAACCTATTTCTCATAGCCCTTACCGTATGGCGCCAGTTGAGTTGAAGGAATTGAAGGCGCAGTTGCAAGAATTGGTCGATATGGGATTTATTTGGCCGAGTTTGTCTCCTTGGGGAGCTCCAATTTTGTTTGTTCGGAAAAAGGATGGAAGTTTGAGGCTCTGCATTGATTATAGGCAACTGAACAAGGTGACAATCAGGAATAAATACCCTTTGCCTCGGATTGATGATCTGTTTGAACAGCTGAGAGGAGCTCAATACTTTTCTAAGATCTATTTTCGTTCTGGATATCACCAATTGCGGGTTAAAGAAGAGGATGTATCCAAAACCGCCTTTAGAACCCAGTACGGTCATTATGAGTTCCTAGTGATGTCATTCGGTTTAACTAATGCGCCAGCAGCGTTTATGGATTTAATGAACCGAGTGTTTCGACCATACTTGGACCGTTTTGTTATTGTGTTCATTGATGACATTTTAGTCTACTCAAAGAGTGCTAAGGCACACAAAAAGCACTTAAGGATGGTGCTTGGTACCCAAAGGAAGAATCAGTTGTATGCAAAGCTTAGTAGGTGTCAATTTTGGTTGACTAGTGTTAGCTTCTTGGGGCATGTGATTTCGGCTGAAGGAATTAGTGTAGATCCCCAAAAGATTGAGGCGGTAGCAAAGTGGGAACAGCCAAAGACAGTTACTGAGGTCAGAAGTTTCTTAGGGTTAGCTGGTTATTACAGGCGTTTTGTAGAAAGATTTGCTACCATTGTTGCTCCGTTGACACGACTGACAAGGAAGGGAGTCAGATTTCTTTGGAATGAAGATTGTGAGCAAAGTTTTCAGGAGCTGAAGAAAAGGTTGACATCCGCTTCTGTGTTGACACTTCCGGATGATAGTGGGGAATTTGAAGTGTACAACGATGCACCCTTACAAGGATTGGGATGCGTGTTAATGCAGCATGGGAAAGTGATTGCCTATGCCTCCCGCCAGTTGAAATCTCATGAATGCAACTATCCTACCCATGATTTGGAACTAGCTGCAGTGGTACATGCCCTAAAGATTTGGAGACATCACTTATATGGTGCGACTTGTAGGATTTTTACCGATCATAAGAGTTTGAAGTACTTGTTCACACAGAAGGAATTAAATGTAAGGAAAAGACGATGGTTGGAACTGATTAAGGATTATGACTGCACGATTGAATACCATCCTAGAAAAGCTAATGTGGTAGCAGATGCATTGAGTCGGAAATCAGCACATTCTGTGGCACATCTGCGAATGACCCATTTGCCCCTATTGGTTGAACTCCGTAGAACTGGCATCAATTTGGGACTTGATAGCCAAGGTGTTTTGCTAGCTATTTTTTAGGTGCGACCAACCTTAATTGACCAGATTATTGATGCCCAATTCCAAGATCCTGTCTTGTGTATTCTTCGGATTGAAGTGGAAGCAGGAGAACGACAAGATTATATAGTTAGAGATGATGGACCCTTAATAAAGGAAGGACGGTTATATCTGCCTAGAGATGTAATATTAAAGAAGGAGATCCTGGACGAAGCCTATAGTTCAGTGTATGCTATGCATCCAAGTGGGACTAAAATGTACCGTACGCTTCAAGAACATTATTGGTGGCTGGGTATGAAATGGGAAATTGCTGAGTATGTTAGTAAGTGTTTGGTATGTCAGCAGGTAAAGGCTGAGAGGTAAAGGCTGAGAGGCAAAGACCCTATGGAGCATTGCAACCACTTCCTATCCCAGAATGGAAATGGGATCATATAACGATGGATTTTGTGTTTAAATTTCCTAGGACGCCTAGAGGCCACGATGGAGTTTGGGTGATTGTGGATAGACTCACCAAGTCAACGCATTTCTTACCTGTAAGAGAGGACTTTCAGATGACACAGTATGCCAGATTGTTCATTAATGAGATTATACGATTACATGGCACTCATGTCTCTATTGTATCAGACCAATATCCGCGATTTACATCCAGATTCTGGCAGAGTTTACAGGAAGCTTTTAGGACAAGATTGCATTTTAGTATAGCATTCCACCCTCAAACAGACGGACAGTCAGAGCGAACCATCCAAACCTTGGAAGATATGATGAGAGCTTGTGTTTTGCAATTCCAGGGTACTTGGGAGTCACATTTACCGTTGATGGAGTTCGCTTACAACAATAGTTACCAAGCGAGTATTGGGATGGCGCCTTACGAAGCCTTGTATGGACGGCAGTGCAGAACCCCTTTGTGTTGGACTGATGTGGGTGAAAAACAATTGACTAGGTCTGAATTGGTGGAGTTGACAACGGAGAAAGTTAAACTCATCAGAGACAGACTTAAGGCAGCTCAGGATAGACAAAAGAGCTACGTGGACCGTCGGATTAGAGACCTTGAGTTTGCAGTTGGAGATTGGGTATTCCTAAAGTTATCTCCTTGGAAAGGCATAGTGCGGTTTGGCAGGCGAGGGAAATTAAGCCCCCGCTTCATCGGACCCTATGAGATTGTCGAGAAGATTGGCCAAGTTGCATACAGATTAGCACTACCTCCAGAACTTTCCAAGGTTCACGATGTGTTTCATGTGTCGATGTTCGCTTACAACAATAGTTACCAAGCAAGTATTGGGATGACACCTTACAAAGCCTTGTATGGACGGCAGTGCAGAACCCCTTTGTGTTGGACTGATGTGGGCGAAAAACAATTAACTAGGTCTGAATTGGTGGAGTTGACAACGGAGAAAGTTAAGCTTATCAGAGACAGACTCAAGGCAGCTCAGGATAGCCAAAAGAGCTATGTGGACCGTCAGATTAGAGACCTTGAGTTTGCAGTTGGAGATTGGGTATTCCTGAAGTTATCTCCTTGGAAAGGCATAGTGCAGTTTGCTAGGCGAGGGAAATTGAGCCCCCGTTTCATCGGACCATATGAGATTTTCGAGAGGATTGGCCAAGTTGCATACAGATTAGCACTACCTCCAGAACTTTCCAAGGTTCACAATGTGTTTCATGTGTCGATGCTGCGGAAATATGTGTATGATGCATCTCATGTCCTAGAAGAGCTGCCCATTGAATTCAGTGAAGAGTTAAGCTTTGAGGAACAGCCCGTACAGATTTTGGATCGAAAGGATAAGGTGCTTCGTCGAAAGTCTATTCCCTTTGTAAAGGTTCTTTGGAGAAATCAGAATGTAGAAGAGGCCACATGGGAACCCGAGGCACAGATGCGAGAGCAGTATCCATATTTGTTTCACTAAAATTTCAGGGACGAAATTTCTTAAGGGGGGGGAGGCTGTAACGCCCCGAAAATTCAAAGAATGTAAGTTTGTAAAATAATATATGAAATGACGTTTTTACCCTTGGATATAGTGTGGTCAAAGTTGACTTTTTAAACGACACGTGTTTTCCACACAATTCGAGGACCATTAGGTAGATCTCGATTCCCTGAGTCCGTAGACAGACGGCACGCTGAAATCGGACTTCGGATGAAGGAGTTATGGTTCTAGAACGAGGAAGGGCATTTTGGTAATTATGTGAAGGAAGGGTAAAATGGTAATTGGACAGTGAAAATTAAATCAGAAAGTGGACATTTACTGTAGTTGTTTTAAGTAAATGTTAGTTGTTTGAGTTGGTTATATAATTAATTGAATGAATCACTTGCTAGCCGTGTAATTGATTCAGTGAGACAATTGTTAGTCATAGCTGATTAATCGTTTAAGGTACACATGTCACTAAGAAGAGATGGATTAGTGGCTCGGTTAAGAGTGAGTAGGCGCACAGATGTGGCCATGGGAAAACAGAGCACCGCTTGTAGTTTGAAACAATTGCTTAGTTTGAATTAGTGAACTAAGGTAATTGAAGTTGTCGGTAGGAACTGAGAGAAGACAGAGACACTGGAGTGATTGAGGGATCAAAAATTGAAAGGCAAACTGAGAACACAGAGAGGAAGAGGCCCAGAAAATCGTGAAAACTGGAAAATGGAGGAAAAATTCGAAGTTTGAATTGTAAGTCGAGAGGAGCCAAACAAAGATTAAAAATAGCTTTCTGGAATCATTTCGAGTCTAACCATATAAAAATCGAAGGCAATTGATCGTGTTTCGACCAAGAACCGAAGTTCCAATTTCTGGAAAAATTGGAGGTTGAGTACGACTACCTACAGATAAAGATTTGTGTAATTGATTGTTGTAGAACGTTCATTTCAGTCTTAGGATGATTCTGTATCAGTTAATTAGAAAACTAAGTCGAATTAAGTGAGATTAGAAATTTGAAACCGTTTGAATGTTCATTGGCGAAGTAATGGATTAAGAGCCTGATTGGTGTAATTAATGATGGAGAACTCAAATTAAGATAGCATAGATGAATTTCGGTGGAAGAATTACAAGAATTAAGCTGGAATTGAAGGAGATTGAAACGGGTCTTGTCGCGGGTTCGTGACCCGTTTAGCAGGAAAACGGGTATAGACGATGACATTGTAGCTTACTGTGCAAGGCGCGTGGCTTTCACGCACAACCCCTTTGGGCGGCGCGTGAAGGCGCATGAGGCAACATTTTCGGTCAACATCAACATGTGATTTTATCCTTTCATTGTAACGAACATTTTGAGACAAGTTTTGAATCAATCGGACGTCGTTTTAGGATAGTTTTGAGTGTTCGAAGGTTTAGGATTTTAATTTAATTACGTTGAAAAATCCCGAAAAATTGGGGAAATTAATGTAAGTTTAATGGAAGTGATTGTGACTTGAAATTATGATCTTTGACAGGCCAGAACATTCCTGAGGAATCCGGGGAACGTACAGGATACGAGTGACGCGTTTGGACTTCGTGAGTGGACTTTTGTTTTCTAATCAAGCATGCATAACTGTTTTTATTCACTCGTTTTATATTTATATATATGATTTCATGTTTATGATATTCTTTCTTTACCTGATGGCACGCTTTTCGAGGTGATTTTATATTTCTATATATGATTTCATGTTTATGATATTCTTACTTTACGTGATGACACGCTTTTCGAGGTGATTTATCCCATTTTTACGTATTTCGAGATTATGATTTCTCCTATGCTTTGATGGACGATTTTATATGATTTGTGCGTATTACGTTTTAAGGATGTTTTGATTATGATTTGTGAACGTGATTTGGAATCTGAACGTGAAATTTGAACATGAGACATATTTTGATAAAATGTGATTTTTGGATTGGTTTTGGAATTTGGTTTACTACGGATTCTGGATTTACTATAAACTTACACATGGTTTTGGGTTTAAAGACCCGGATATGGCTGGATCTGGTTTTGGGTTTAAAGGTCCGATTATTGATGTGACGGAGGAGGGTCCTTGATTGATATGTTTTGAGTTTAAAGACTCGATTACTGTGATACCCCTCGAGGCCTATTGATTGTGTTTTGAGTTTAAAGACTCGTTGATATCCCGGGAAGGCCTGATATATAAGTTTAAAGACTCGGATAGATCCAACATGTTTGACTTCTTGATGTTGCATTCGGTTTCACATAATTTTATGACTATCTTCTGTAATGGTTTTTATACGGCTCATGTAATTGTTTTCAGATACTTAGTTATGCATGCGTGTTTGAAAACAGGGGGTGAACTCTGATTTCATTGAAACTGTTTTCTATAACTATTTATTTTTAGCCCACTCACACTTTTATGTTTTACTACCCTCCAGGTCGTGGTGCGAGTTTGGGGGCTAATGCCGAGGCAGAGGCAGAAGCGTAAAGTTTTCTCGTTGCGTGCACAGAGTAGGGTTTTATGCTTATCTTGTACAGTTAACTATGCTCTGTCATACTGTTGACTTGTTGTATCGTACGATCTCCCTGGTCTGACAATGTATGTGATGTAATTATTGTGGTTATTTTGGTCTTTGTGTTCGATTGTCAGACGGGAACAGGATGCTTCCCGATTATTGAGGTGATACTCGAGGTGGGTCCTGTCAAAAGTTCATTAAAAAATTTATTTTGAAAAAATAAAACACAAATTAAAAAATAGTCAAAATTATTTTTCAAATGTACATTAACAAACACTAAAGTTCGTAAAAAACTAAAAACTAAATAATTCCAAAATTCAGACTCGAAATTTTGGAAAAAAAAAAAATTAACTTTGAAATTGCAATCGTATATTGTTATTGTTCACATAAACCTTTCTAAATTACAAAACCAAACTCAAACCGGAGAAATTTCAAAAAAAAAAAAAATTCATCCGCAATATCAAATGCTATAATTCATGTAAATTTTGTAATTCCAAAACTCAAACTCGAGATTTTGAATGAAAAAAACAATTGAAACTTTGAAACCCCAATTTCATGTTATTAGAGTTTATATAAACTTTTTTGTTGAAAAAATGAAACTCACATTGGAAGAAAGTCAAAATTATTTTATCAATCTGTAATATCAAACACAAAAATTCATATCTACTTTATAATGCAAAAATTCAAACTCAAATATTTTTAAAAACATATTTGAATTTCGAACCCCTAATTGTATATTGTTAGAGTTCACTTGTACTTTTCTATTGAAAAACCAAGCTCAAAATAAAATTAAAAAAAACTCAAAATTAGTTTTCAAATCTATAATTTCAATATATATGTTTTATAATTCTAAAATTCAACCTCTAAATTTGGAAAAAAAAATTACTTTAAAACCGTAATGATATATTGTTATATTCCACATTCACCTTTTTATAGAAAAATAAAACCAAACTCAAAATACAAAAAAGTCAAATTTGTTTTTCAAATCCACAATTTCAAAAGTTAGAGTTCATATAAACATTACAATTTCAAAATTCAAACTCGAACTTTTGAAATAAATAAATAAATTTAACTTTAAAATCCTAATCTTATTTTGTTATAATTCGCGTACTTTTTTATTGAAAAAACCAAACTCAAAATTGAAACTTATTTTTTTTTTCAAATTCGCAATATCAAGTGTTAGGGTTATATATATATATATATATATATATATATATATATATATATATTATAATTTCAAAATTCAAACTCATAACTTTAAAATGAAATAAAAAAATTAACTTTTTAAAACTATTAGAATTCACATAAATTTTATACTGTAAAAACAAACTCAAAATGAAAGAAAGTCGATTTTTTTTTTTCCAATTCAAACTCAAAATTATTTGAACTTCAAAACTTCAATTATATATTATTAAAATTCACAATAAACTAGTTATAAAAAACCAAATTCCAAATAGAAAAAGGTCAAAAAAATTTGTCTGTAATGTCAACGAGTTCATATAAATTTGGAATTTTCAAAGTCCAAACCAGATTTTGTCTAATATTTACATTTGCATTATTAATTTCTATTCAAACGCCTAAATGAAATTCATGCATCAAATTTTAGTTTCCAATCAGTTTGATTTGAAACGAATTCATGAATTTGAAATTAATGGATTCGAATTGCAAAGGCCTCAATCCTCCTGGAAACAAAAGGCTTCAATTTAAACGACCCTAATGTTGCTTTCGCTAATATTTGAAGGACCAAATTGTCACTCACATCTATAAAATTGTAACAATTTCGATTCCATGGCAGATCTAAAATATGGGTTTTTTTTAACTCATTAAAACATATGTACACAAAGAACATCAGACTCCAAACTTCCACCTTATACCTCAAAATGAAGGTTAGAAAGGAAACCAAATCCTCACCAACACCATAGCAATCAAACTCTGCTCGATGTGGTCAACTTCAAGAAAGAACATAGCCAATGAACTCAAACTCAAGTTGGATTTTTACACCTACGGCGCCACCGGGGAGAATCGCGACGTATTTACAGTGGCCCCAGAAGTGGCACATTCTTGCAAATCCACCAACGAATAGGACCTCCAAGCACCATGATTTCCGGCCGGATAGCCGCCGCCGTGGCCAGGCGGGAGAGGCTGCTTCGGCGACCCTGGATCTGAGCTTGAATTGGAATCTTCACTTGTGCTGCTGGTGCTGCTTTCCGAGCAGCTGCTCAATTTGACAGCCAAAGCAAATGCACTGCGACTTGATGAGATGGGCCTCTTTGAAATCCCACCCATGCTTCTCAATGGGAAGCTCCGATTCTTCTCCCACATGTGAGTGGAGGCAAGAAGGTTTCTCCGTTTTCTGGTGTATGCATTATCTGGTTTTGCAAGGTCTTTAATGTTGGAAGAAGAGGAAGCCTCTGCTAGACTTGTGAACGACTTAGATTTGTAGTTGTAAAATTTCGAAATTCCTTTCCTGTATCAACCAAAATCATCAAATTTCATCAGCCACATCGCCCAGATCAAACAAAAAAAAAAACCCCCCAATTTGGGCCAATGCAAAAATGGTCATAACCAAAAAAAAAAAAAAACAAAATCTTTTTCATTGAGTCATTTCATTTCCTAGCAAATAGATCAAACCCAGAAATCAGAATCAAGAATAACTATATATTGATTACAAAGTCTCAATCTTTTTTTAATGAATTGTTCTCTATCCCAAGTTCAGATAAAAATCCAAAAACAAACAGAACTAAGAAAAAAAGAAAATTGTAGAAAAAAATGTAGTGCTAACCTCATAGGTAAAACTTCCTCCAACGAGTTCATCATATCCAAAGGACCTTTATACGAGCTTTGAGCCTCGTCATTCTCGCCGCCGTCGCTACCAGACTCATCATCGCTGTCCTTCCCGATCGACGACGACGTAGAAGCCGTAACCTCGTCTCCTGTCGGGACTCTCCGGCGGTCTTCCGTCGAATCAAACAACATCCCACACGCGGCCCCGCCGAGCGCGAACCCATTCGGCCGCACGATGCGGATCCTGGTGGTACTACCATCCAATGCAATCGACATTGTTGAACAGAAGCACAATCCAAATCAAACAAACCAGAACTTTGCCAAATTAATGGAGGTGGAGAAGATGAAATTGAAATGGATCGATCGAAGAAAAACCAGATCTTTGATCTTGAATTGATGGTGTCTAGAGCACCTTGAATTGGCGGAGGAGGAGACACAGCATATTTAACCTTTTATTTTCGTGGATGTATTTTAAGTGTTTGTATTTATAGGTTGGGCGGATTGAAATTAAGTGGACAGAGAATGATTAATTAATTCTGGATTAGAGAGGATAATGCTCTTAATTAACTGAATTAGAAAATAATGATGATAAGTCTGCACAGCCAGCAAAGACTTTGGAGCTTATCTCCATTGCTTTGCCAACTGGATGTACCTTGCAGTATTGTGTAATGGGCTCTTATCATCTGCTTCACATCATATTATATTCTCATTGTTAGTTGTTACCCACTCGTTCTCCTTCCTGCCACAGTGATCCATGCAGTGCTTTGTAGAGTATTAACTACTATTTGCCCCAATGGAGGCTTGATTATTATTATATTATTATTATTTTAATTTAATATTATGATAATATATGTTAAATGTTTTAGGTTTTATTTACTAATATTCACTATTTACCCAAAAAATATGTTAAATTGCTATCATTATTACGATGAGGATATGTAAAAGTATATTTCCAAATAAATCAAGAAAGGTTTTTATTGGACGGAGATATGAGCTCACTAGCACTCGGATACAGGGGATCAAAATGAAGAATGCGTTTCTCTGTGGTTATTCAAGACTTGGGTCTGGATAAAAAATAAATAAATAAATAAAGACTCGGGGCGCATCCAAAGAAGCCTGCCCGAACACAGCCCATAGTTTCTGCTGGCCACTGCACGTGTAGCCGGCAGAAGCTTCCACGCTGAAGAATGTGGTCGGTCCTCGGGCGGGAGGGAACGACTTTTTAATTTTAGGTTAATTTAATGTCGGGTGGCTGACGTGTCAATGAGCAAGGTCATTGATCCTCGTCCCTTGTGACTGGTGAAGCTTATCCAAAACCAGTGGGACCCCCTTCATCTGTAAACGCACTTTCGAGAATGAATTCGGATAAGATCTTTGTTTGTCTGCTCATCTTTAAAAGAGAAGTCGACCATTTCCGAACATTTCAGTTTTATTAATTTTTTATCTATTATTACAAAAATAATACTGACATCAATCCTAATGATAGATGCTGGTATTTATTTATTGAATTGTTATTATATTATATTTTATAATTTTTTTTATTTTTTAAAATTTAAATTAATATTTTTTAAAAAAATTCGTACAAAATTAACAATCAATAAGTACTTTTAATTTTATAATTAAAATTTTTATAATGAACCATCTTTATTAGTCAATAAGATAAATAATTTTGAATCAAGTTAATATTTTTATAAAAATAATTTTGAATCGATAATTTAAAAAATAAACAATCCAATTATAATATATAGCATGAAAATTAATAAATAAAAATATAAAAAATATCATCAAATTTGTCAATAACTTGTTCCGTACGCTTTTTTGACTTTATTTTAAGATATTCCTCTTAAACTAGTATTAAAGTCCATTTGCCCCCTATTATTAAATTTACATATATTTCATCTATTTTTTCGTATGACAAAATCACATGATAATTCAATTTCAAAAAAAAAAATATTGTTATGAACAATTCTTCATTTTATAATTTATTTTTATAACATTAACAAAAAAATTGGAGGAAAATGTGGCCCTTAGACAAAGATGGACCATTGATACTTGTTTAAAGTGTAAACAATAAATAAAAGGTTAAGAAGAAATTAACAAAAAAAAAACAACTTCATGAAGTAATTAGCTAAACAACCAAATATTGGATAATGGAAAAAGCAGGAAATCGAAGAAATGGTTAATTGGAGTAGTGAGTAATCATTTTGTTGAGTTGTTTAATAATTATATAGAATTAATATGAATTATAATAATGAGATTGATTTCCTTTGTATTTGTTTTACTAAATTTTATGAATCAGAATAAAAATTAATATGATTACTAAAATGCCCTTGACCATATATGTATATATATATATATTTTATTATTATTATTTTCAAGGTCAAAATTGAGTCTTACATACCCAATAAATAATAAAAATCAAAATATGCCCAATAGGTTTTTTCAATGATATATAACTCATTGGTATATATTGTAAATCATATTTTTCGAATTTGAAAGAGTTGGCTCGAAAAACGAGGATTTATTCGCATGAGAGCATCATTACTAGTTAGAATTATTGTAATTAAAAGTTGTGAATTATATTCATAGCTTCTTTTTAATATTGAGTTGTATATTTGGAATTATGGTAGAATTGTCGATTAGTTTAGATAACTAAATAATAATAAAAGATAATAAAAATCATTAACGCTTATCGCCCCTCTCTTGTTTAATAGGATTATCTTAAAATGGATAATGAGATATTTTGAATGAGGAATAATTATTTAGAAGAAATAAGTAATAAGAATTATTAATTTTATTTTTGATTCTTATTATTTGTAAGTAAACATGCTCTTGATATAAAAATAATTTTTTAAACATTTCATTTGTATTCTTGGTGGATTAATGTGTACTCTTAGGCCTCGTTTGGTATGCCATACTGTACTGACTATTTCAATCGGATAGACTAATATGTCCACCGGATAGACTGATTATTTAGTCGGGCGTTTGGTACTTTTCCGGATTAAAATGTCGACTATATTATACTGACCGGATTATATTATAATAATTGACGAAATACTTATATCTTAAATATTAATTATATATGTCATTATTTTTATTATTATTTATTTTAATAATGATTATTATTACTATTTATTACATTTTTATTAATTAATTAATTTTAATTTTATCATTATTATTTATTAAAATATCATTAATTATTAATTATTAATTTATTATTATTAGAATTTATTACTTTATTACTTTTTATTATTAATATTTACTAAATTAATATTTTATTTTTATTATATTACTATTTATTATTATTATTATTATTATTATTATTACTATTATTATTATTATTATTATTATTATTATTATATTTTACAAGATTATTAGTTATCCGACTATTTAATACGGACAATTTCGAGCGTATTATTTTAGCATGTCTGGACCGTATAAAAATATTCAACCGTATTAATTTATACGGTGACTAATTAATACGACTGGTACCAAATATAGATTTCGGATTATTTAGTCTATCCGAAGTGTAATACGGCATAACAAACACACCCTTATGGATTTTGATCCATGATTTCTCTTGAAGTCTTAACAAAGCATCTTCTACGGTAGTTCTAACAAGTCAAGCTAATTAAAGTGAGGCCATACACGTGGCAAGGAGATCATCCAATGATCAGAAATTAAGAATTTTTTAATTTTAGTTTTGTTGCGATTTGCTGAAAGGTATAGGGTTGCGATTTGAAATTATCATATTCCTCGTTGTGGCATCTTGGGGATGCTTGCAGACAATGATACAGACAAAAAGTAGGGATTAATTTCTCTTTTTAAAATTTGTCTACTGCAGCGTGGACTATTATACATTAAAGGTTTTTTTTTAAAAAAAATTTACTTTTATTTTAAAATAAGATTTAAATTTAATTTTGTGCTAGGATGCTTCATGAAACTTCTTATAAGTTAATTACTATCAAAATATATAAGGGAAATATGGTCACCTTGAGAATTCGCTGTCACTCTGACTCTGCTCCGCATCGAGCCGTCGTCGTTTTCTTTGAACTTGTTTCGGAAAAATTATTCAGAAAGAATGTGATCTGACAACTTCATTTTCGATTTGGGCTGACCCTGAGAGTAGCTGGATAAGGCGGCTGTCTCGGGCTCCAAATCAGAGGGCCCGAATTTTTTTAATACATGTATATATTATTATATTGTTTCCCCAATAATCATTATCTACGATATGGCTGGATTGGTTTATGTGTGCTCTTTGAAGATCTAGGTTGGTTTATGCGCACTCTTTGAAGATCTGGATTGGTTTATGTGTGCTCTTTGAAGATCGAGGTCAAGGCCAACAGAAAAAAAAAAAGATCTAAAAAAAAGGAAGGGAAAAAAGGACAAACAGAAAAACCAAAAGGGTGGTTTAGTGAATCCTATGGCGGCCACAGATGCACATGCAGCAGCAATGTTGGGATTTGAAAAGGGGCTGGAGTAGAAGGTGAAGAGAGTACAGGGGATTCAAGTTGTGAAGAAAGACTCTAATGTTCTGCACAGACAAGTCACACCTATAAAATATCCAATCTCAATACTAAAGTATAATAGGCATTTAGGCTTCCATATTATTGGGGTTTATTGTAACGACCCGTCCCGGAAATCGGGATTTGATTAGTTGTTAATGACGGATTAGTGAAGTTAATCGGTGATTAGTTGTACGATTTCGGATGGACGGTGCAAAATGACGATTTTGCCCCTAGAATGGACAAAAATGTTGTTTTCGATCAGGCGGTCAAATGGATTTTGACCGATGACCGTGTCGTAGTTCGAGACGTCACGAGTTCATGTACAGGTGGCACGTCCGATTCCGACATCCGAAGAGGAAGTTATGATGTTCAGAAGTTCAAGGGTAATTTGGTAATTAAGTAAAAAAAAGGGCAATTTGTTGACTTTTCAAACGACATGGACTTTTCACGAAATTCGAGGACCGTTAGGTAGATCTCGATTCCCTGAGTACAACGATAGGTGGCATGCTGTTATCGGACGATGGACAGTTTCGTTCTAAGTCTAAAAACAAGAGGGGCAAAATGGTAATTTGTAAAGGCAAGGGGCATTTTGGTAATTTGGGGCCTTGGAATCTGTGCCCAATAACAATTGGACATGTGGCTGCTTTGGGGAAGTGAGTCCACGGAGAGTTGGACACCTGGCCCATCTCTAGAGGGCTGTAGAACCTCTCAACCGACTTCATGGGTTTGTTCTTAAAAACATAATTTGGTTTGCACGGTTTGGCTGTGAAAGGAAAAAAAACAGAGTGATGATTTGATTGTGAGAATCAATTCCATTGAGGGAGGTGTTGATTGTTGATGAATGGAGGAAGGAAGTGGGAAATAGCGACGGAGGAGTGTGGTGGTGCTGCACCACGGGCCTTCATGGACGAAGGATTTCAACTATGAGAAACAAGGGGGAAGTGCAGCTGTGAATCTAATCTCTTCAATTCTTCATCAAGAGATGCTGGCATGTGAACAAAATATGGAAAGGATGACGGGACAAGCCCAACGGACTTAAATTCGAGGCTGGAAATGGACAGTAAGGTTACTTCCCGCGAAAAGGCCCTGTTTCGATTTAAAAATGGTAAAGTGCATTTGAGTGATAAGTAGTTCAATTGATTGTTTGGACAAGGTTTTGAAGGTCGAAAGGGACGGATTGGGACTGAAACTCGTGAAGGAGGTGGCTGGAATCACGGCAAATGGACAACGATAGTGGATGGTTCTTCCTTCGATTTGGGAGGTAGTCTCTAACTTGCAATTTCTTGTTTTGATGATAAGAATAGGTTAGATATGGAAGAACGATACTAAGGGACTAACTAGAAATGAAAATGGGTGAAAAATGAATGAAAACCGGCCACGCCGATCCACGGTTGGACCAGATTTGCAGACCGGTTCAGACCGGTCGACTGATGAAGACGATGAACAGTGACTTAGGTGGGTGAGGCCCACGCGCAGCCACTTCAGGCGGTACGTGTGGGCGCGTGGTATGCCTTTTGAGGAAGGTTCCAACACGACTTTTAAAGTATTCAATGTAACGAACATTTTGGGACTAGTTTCGAGTCGATCGTACATCGTCTCGATATGTTTCAGGATGTCCGAAGATTTTAGGACTCGGTTAAAAATAGTTAAAAATTCAGGAAAATTACGGGGCTTTAGTATGAGCTTTATAAAGTAGTTAGTGACCTTATTATGGGATTTGGACAGGTTCGGGAAAGCCGTTTATAGTGGATTAGCCAGGAACGGCATAAGTGCACGTGTATCCAAGTAGCGGCGAAATGGTCTGTGAGTGGACTTTGCTTTTGAACTTATGATGCATGCATATATGTTTTTATATGTTTTCTATACGTGATTCTATGATTTGATTTATGATCTTGATGGTTTACAGTTTTACACGATTTTCGAGATAATTACGGAATTTCATGTTTTACGAGATTTCGATAGTTGTGGTGATTTGACCATGGTTTTAATGATTTGATTTCGGGATTTGAAATACGATTTGATTTCAAAGATTTAAAATGGATTTTGGAAAGTGATTTCGGGCTTGAAGCCCAGTTCATAAAAGTGATTTTAAAAGGACGTGATTTCGGGTTTTTGAATCGGATTTCGGAATGACGATTCTGGATTCGATTTTGAAACTTGAAAGTGGATATCCAGATTTGGGTTCGGTTTTGTCTGATTGGATGCTGAGCAGGATGTCAGCTTGGATGTGTTAGCCCTTAGTAGGAATGCGTATTTCACCCTGACGACTGCAGGTTGGAACGTGACAAGTTGTTAAACTGAGAAGCTGTTGAATGTCAGTTTGGTATTGCTAACCTATCAGAGTGAGTGACAGGTGTGATTGACGAGTGTAGACATTTTGTCTCGAGTGAGACGTGCGAGCTAACGTGTAGTTATCGAAAATGAATTGGAGCTTTGGTGGCTCTAGTGACAGTGCGTATCGACGAGTATGACATTTGTGTTGGACGTGTACTGTTACACGGGTACCCTTGTGTGTGGGTGCAGCGATCCGAGTCAAGAGATATGGTTGGATTCCACAATTTGGTTGTGGAATCGGGTCGATTTGAGTTTCGAGGATGAAATTCTTTAAGGGTGGAAGATTGTAACGACCCGTCCCGAATTAGCGGGATTAATTAAGAATCAATGACGGATTAGCGAGACTAATCGGGGATTAGACGAGGATTAGCGAACGATCATGACGAAATGACGATTTTGCCCCTGGAATGGGCGAATCATTGACTTTTCATTTAGGGGGTCAAATGGACTTAAACCGATAACTGTCACGTAGTTCGGGACATCACGAGTTCATATACAGGTGGCACGCTCGATTCCGACGTTCGAGGAAAAAGTTATGACGATCGGAAGTCCAAGGGAATTTTGGTAATTTGGTTGAATAGAAGTAAATAGTTGACTTTTGACCCGGGGGTCTGATGGCAAAGGGCCGAGAACCGTTACGTAGATCGGGACGATACGAATCCATAGACAAGCGGCACGTCGAATTCGGACGTTCGATGGAGAAGTTACGGTTCACAGAAGTACGAACGTACTATTGCACGGAAGTACGAACGTACTATTGCACGGAAGTACGAACGTACTATTGCACGGAAGTACGAACGTACTATTTCACAAAATTCGAGATGGATGCTTTTTGGAATTAAGTGAGGCCCATATATTTCTTTACGGCCCAATAGATGAGTGAAAAGTGTCACTTATCCACTGGACATCACTTTTCATTCATGCATCTTCCATTCCTCTTCATCGATCATTTTCTTTGTTTCAACCAAACCAAATCCCGATCAACCCCAATCCAAACCCTTACCCCATATGATCTTATATGAGGGACCTGGAGAGTGAGAGGAGGTTGAGGAGTTGAGGACGGTGGCAGGAGGTTGTCTGGACCACCGTGCACGGTGGTGATGGCCAAGGAAAACCGATTGCTCGGTAAGGCCCGAATTCCTTTTTATTTTGATTTTGACGTTATGGTTGATTTTGGGTGCTTAGGAGATGATTTTTAGGTTGCTAGGATAGTTTTAAGATGATTTTGAAGGTGGTTCACAGTTGAGGAAGCCCTGGGAAAATTTTGAAAAACTGAACCCTTAGGTTCAAAAATCAAACCATGGATTTTAGGGTGTTTTAGTTAGTACTTTTGATTGGAAATGGTGGGGGAATGAGAAAATAGGATGATTGGAATCAAAAAGGGGAGAAAATGACCGAAAATGAGGGGTTTAGAGGACTGGACCGAACTGCACAGAGAAAATTGGCCGGACCGGTTCGATTGCTTGGAGAAGATGTACAGTGTCCTGGAGCGTGAGGCCCACGCGCAGTCCCTTCTAAGGGCATCGTTTCGATATAGTTCGCGTTGTCCGAAGGTTTATGTTCGCGTTTAAAAATAGTTAGAAATTCCGGAAAATTACGGGGCTTTAGTGAGGGGTTATATAAGTAGTTAGTAACGCTCTAAATTAACTTGGACAGGTTCGGGAATCCCGGAGACGACGTTTGGCCCGGAAAGACGTTTTGGCATGCGTATCGAGGTGCGACTTCGGACGGTCTGTGAGTGGACTTGTTTTATGAATTCGATGCATGCATAAATGTTTTATAATTGTTTTAATACATGTTTTGTGATGCCATGAGTGCATTTGTTTGTGGTAGCCTAGGATTTACGTATTTGTATGTATTTTGAGATTTACGGTTTTATATGATGCTTGTACGTGATAAGTTTTCAATGAGGGTTTAATAAATTGGTTTTGGATTTAGAAATATGAAATCAGGCATGAGACCCATTTGATTTACAAACTCTCGGACTTGGAGTCCATTTGATTTTACGAGGAATTGGACCGAGGGTCCATTTGAGTTATACGATCGAACCGAGGGTCCCGTTGGTTTACGAATTTGGGCTTGAAGCCCATTTGGTTGTAATATCTGGTTGGAGGCCCATTTGACTATAGTATCGGGCTCGAGGCCCTATTGGTTGTGAAATCGGGCTTGAGGCCCTGTTGATTTGTGGTTTCGGGCCTAGGGCCCAATTAGTCGTGGTATCGGACTTAACATCGGGCTTGAGTCCCAGTTCGGTTTATGAAATGAGTATTCGGGCATGAGACCCTATTGAACTGTGGGTTTAGGCCGTTGCCTGTGAAATGGATTTGAATTGGATTCGAGGAATCCTGTTGAGATGAATCGGGTCTGAGACCAGTTAAGAAATGTTTTGAGAAAGAAAGAAAGAGTTTTTAAAATGACTATGAACCCTCCATATGATGATATGGTCTCCTCCAGACGTCGACCTGGTGAGTCACGATCCACAGACCAGAGTCGGTATTCCCATAGGGATCCCGTTCCAAGAGTGGGGGTTACGATTTGTGTTGTAGTCCCGGAGAGATGATCGAACTAGGTCCGAAGATTGAGCCTCCCAGATGGAGAATTCCTGGGAGAAGACTCGAAGTGAGACCCCGGGTAGTGTGCACACTAGTATAGATATGATTAATTGTGACATATATCGGGATGTGTTCCCTAGGGGCTGTGTGCCCCGAGTTGGCATCTTCTCGAAAGTGCCGCGGATGGGTTATACGTATGTTGATACGTATGTGGTTTACAGAAAGTGATTTGGGGCGAGACCCCGTATTCGATGTTTTAGAAAGTGATTTAGGGCAGAGACCCGTAATGTATGTTTTAGTAGTTCACTGAGAATGGTTTTGGGCTGAGACCCACATGACTTGATTTGGGCTGAGCTCCCACTTGTATTGTTTTATTTTTTTAAGGTTGTGATTTCGGGTCGGGGACCCAAATGGATTTATGGTTCATGATGGTTTATGGGGACCGGCATGAACCCTTGAAAGGTTTTTATGGGTCATGACAGTTTATGGGAACCGGGCATAAACCCTTGAAAGGTTTTGAGAATGTTTGACAAATGGTTTTATGAACGTTTTGATAAATGGTGTTTGAATGCATGCGTATACTTTTAATGAAGGGCATAAATGTCTTTATGTGAAAATATTTTTAATGAAATGATTGTTTTTGTCCACTCACAGTTTTCGTGTTTTAATGCCCTTCAGGTTGATCGCGGATGTGGGCTGTAATAGAGACGAGACATCACACTCCTCCTCCTACGATCCTGGCGTACTCTGGAAGCCCGGTGAGGCCTAGAGACGGAATTTTCCCTGGTCTGACACTTTGTGTCAAACTGGATCAGGCGTGTCCCACGTTAATCCCAGGGGATTTGGGAACGGTCCTGATAAAGTAACGGTTTTGGATTGGATTTGCTGGATCTGGTTATTGGGTTTAAAGACCAGGATATGATATGACGGGGGGACAGGCCCGGATTGGGTTTAAAGACCCGGATTGAGTTTAAAGACTCGGGAGTTTAAAGACTCGGATATTGATATTTCCCCCGTATGCCTATTGAGTTTAAAGACTCGGGAGTTTAAAGACTCGGATTATATTGAGGCCTGGATTGAGTTTAAAGACTCGGGAGTTTAAAGACTCGGATAGATCCAGCAGGTTCGATGGATAGAATATGGTTTCAAATGTGTTTTGGATTTCACTAAGATTTGACGATGACGGTTTTCAATAATTGTTTTCCAATGTTTTGGGCAATGACTCGGATAATACGAATTTTGATGGTTTTGGGCTGAGGCCCGGGATTTGAGAAGAGAAAATGAGTTCGTTTTTCTTAAATGGTTTGAATAACTTGAGTATATAATGGTTTTATGGAATAGTTGATATGCATGCATTGGTTTTTTAAATGGAGGGTATAAATGTAAATGTATTTTTCTTATAACCTGTTTTCAAAATGTATTATTTATTTTTGTCCACTCACAGACTTTTTGTATTTTCGATACCCTCCAGGTTGTTGCGGTGCGGGCTGTTGATCGAGAGAGACAGAGACATCACACGTGCGATCCACAGTAAATTATGCGCAATCTGGGAAGTCTGGATGCTTTTTGGACGGTCGGATCTAGAACCCCTTGTCCGGCTTACGTGTCGCATGGAGGTTGGACGTCGGTTTAGCCTTCGTGTCATGCGTAAGTTAGACGGGAGCAGGACTTAGCCCTAAATCTCGGGGGATTGGGGGTGGGTCCTGTCAAATTGGTATTAGAGCAAGGTTTGTGCACTCTGCGCGAGATTGGTTCCCAGAGTCGTTGGATCGTTGCCTTGGGAGTTGTGATACTACTGTGGATGTGATGTCTCGACGCGGAACAGCCCGTCATCAACCTGGATGCGATAGTGACTGTACGTTCGTTAGTGGTTAGTTAGCGGCGATTGTTAATTCCAGAGTGATAGTCGCTCGATACGCGGTGCGAGATTTGACGTATGTCGGCTTAGGGCCGGAAGAGTTAGCGTGTTTGACGATGGATGTGCTCGATGGTTAGGATCATAGGGTCAGATGTATGCCAGTGTGATTACTGTGGATGATAGTCAGTGAGCTACGATACGAGTAGGCTGATCGGCATGTGAGGCCCATTAGTAGCCTCTTGAGTTGGTGGTATACGTGGGCCAAGGAGGTCGGTAGTAGCCTGTTAAGCCGGTTGGCGATTGGATTTGTGACCCTTGGTCAGTCTAGTTGAGTAGTGGTTACTGGTTGACATTGGTTTGGAGAGTTACGATAAGGGATGGTCTTAGTCGGGTGTGACGACCCGAGGGATAAGGTTGCTGAGAACTAGTGACTGTCGCAGGGTTGGATAACCCGTAAGACAGGGATGATTTGAGGAACCACGTGGGATGACTGGTCAAGATTATGAGTACCTGAGTGAAAAACCCCAGGGCAAGTGCTTAGTCTGGAAAGCGTGAATTGAGGTTTGTGAATCGGTAGTTGTGGTGGTTGGGCCAACTTACGGCCAGATTGGAGATGGTGCTGCTAGGTGCAGCCGAGGTAGTGAATGGTTGGTGGATGATTCTGGACGAGTATAGTGTTGGGTTGCTCAAGGTAGTGGACTGGTTAGTTCCCTGACTTGAGCATATGTTGAGGGTGTTAGCTCGGTAAGAGCGGAGGTTCGGGACTGGTGTGCTGTGAGCACAAGACAGAGGATGATGTGCCACGTGCCGGGAGACTTGGAATGGTACGATGGGCACATCGTGAGTTGAGGATGTGACCAAGTGTGAGATGCTGGTGTCTGGAAGGAACCATGAACAAAACTGGGAGATGTAATGACCATTTGTAGGCCATGTTCGGTATGAACGGTCAGGATGTCGTTGGTTAAACAGAGTAGCGCAGTAGAAGCGCGGTGGACCTATATCTTGTGTTGGATCGGGCTAGGTTTGTGTAGTCAGATTTGACCCTTCGTGAGGTTTGTTCTAGTGGACTCCCCTTGATGTTTTGGTATGTGTCGGCGGATACCGAGGTTGGCACTTAGTGATTGGCGACCTCGAGGGTGGTAACTGGGGAGTCCGAGGTTAGTGATTTTGGAGTAAGGATTTCGAGAGTTTTTAGTCGGAGCTTGGAGTTGAACCTCGGGAAGGATGCGATGCTATCATCAGAAGGAGTGATGATTGATACCCCTTTTGGATGTGCACCGACAGGTGAGTTGGTCGGTGAGTTGGTTTAGTTACGGAGATGTGGTTGTGATCCGTAGGAGTCGTGGATCGCCTAAGTGTAGCAGAGCTGACGTTTAGACGGTTGGTCCAATGGTGGTATTCGTGTTTCAGATTGAGTTCCATGGTTGGGAAAGGTGGATATATTTCCAACATGGATAGAATCTCGGAATCAGGAGCGGTTGTAGTTTAGACATTGCGATGTGTGTTGATTCCGAGATGGTGTTAGATGTCGCGTGTGAGAGATGGACGTTTTAGAGTTGATTTGGGGATTCATTAAAGGAACTTCAGGAATTGTGACCCCCTTGGTCTTGTGTAACGACTCGTTCCAGAAATCGGGATTAGCTTAGTGATTAATGATGGATAAGTGAAGATAATCAGTGATTAGTCAGATAAGTTCGGACGGACGGAGAGAAATGATAATTTTACCCTTGGAATGGGCAAAAATGTTGACTTTTATTTCGGGTAGTCAAATGGACTTTGACCAATGACCATGACGTAGTTCGGGACGTCACGAGTTCATAGACAGGTGGCACGTCCGATTCTGACATCCGAAGAAAAAGTTATGACTTTTGGAAATTCGAGGGTACTTTGGTAATTTTGTTGAATAGGGGAAAATTTTTGACTTTTCGAAAGACATGGACTTTTCACGCATTTCGAGGTTCGTTAGGTGGGTCTCGATCTCTTGAGTACAACGACAGGTGGCACGCCGTCATCGGACGTCGAACTACGAAGTTACAGGTCAGGGAATACGAAGGGCAAAATGGTAATTTGTCCTTTAGGGGCATTTTGGTCATTTCTTTGAATAAGGATCTGTGCCAGTCAGAGTTGGACACTTGGATGCTTGGGAATTTGTGCCCATCAGATTGGGGACACCTGGCTGGTCCTGGATGGTGCTAGAATTAACTCACCGCCTTCAAACCGTTTTAAAACAAATGTGTGTGTGTGTGCACGGTGTAGGAATAAAAACAGAGGACTGGTGAGACACTTGATCCCCTCACTCTCCACGGTGATCAATTGCCCTTAAGTGGTGAACAAGAATGAGTGGTTAGAAGGTGGGAAAGGTGGTGGTGATGCCGTGGAAAGCCACTGTGCACGGTGGAGGAAGAATAAGGTGAGCAATGAATCCTGTTTTCTTTAGCCGTTTCTACTTAAGCCTGAATTAATGATTTATAAGTTAATGGATTAGTAGGTTGAGGTTTAGGAAGCTCAGAGGAAGAAAACAAGCCTGGTTTTGAGGCCTGTCTTGGACAAGGGCCAGAGAACTCGACATGGTAAGTATAGTATTCAAAAATGGAAAGTCGGGATTTGGTGGCTGTCGAGTACTTTTTTTGATCAAATGAACCTTCTGAGGATGCTAGGAACCTAAGGAATCGGTTTTAGCAGCCAAATGATGGCCGGAGGCAGGGGAACCGTCGAAGCGATGATCGGCTGGTCCAACATCGGATTGAAGGTATGTGGTTTTCACTTGGTTTCCTTATTTTTGAGGGTATGAATCATTTGGAAAAGCTAAAAGGGAAAGATAGGATTAAAAAGGAGTTGAAATCGAGCTGGAAAAAGAATGAAATGGCCTTGAACCTTGACCGCCGGTTCAGACTGGTTCAAACCGGGTCTGTCGTAAGGAAGAAGACAATGAACAGTAGGCGTATGAGTGCGCGTGGGGTCCCTTTTGAGGAAGGTTCCAACACGACTTTTAAATTTTTGATGTAACGAACATTTTGGCACTGGTTTCGAGTCGATTGGACATCGTCTCGATAGGTTTTGGGATGTTCGAAGATTTTAGGGCACAGTTAAAAATAGTTAAAAATTCGGGAAAATTACAGGGCTTTAGTATGAGTATATTGAAGTAGTTAGTGACCTTATTATGGGATTTGGACAGGTTCGGGGAAGCCGATGATAGTGGATTAGCCTGGGAAGCGTAATTGCGCGCGTATCGAGACGGCGACACTAATGGTCTGTGAGTGGACTTTGCTTTCTAACTTGTGATGCATGCATATATGTTTTTATATGTTTTCTATACCTGATTCTATGATTTGATTTATGACCTTGATGGTTTACGGGTTTACACGTTTTTCGAGGTATTTACGGAATTTCACGTTTTACGAGATTTCGATTGTTCTTGTGATTTGATCATGGTTTTAATGATTTGATTTCGGGATTTGAAACATGACTTGATTTCAAGATTTTGGAAAGTGATTTCGTGCTTGGAGCCCTGTTTCTGAGATTTCGATAAACGATATTTCAGATTTGGTTTTAAGGTTTGAAAAGGAAATCTGGATTTGAGTTCGGGATGATGGTTCCGGATGCTAGCTTACGGAATCATTGTTGCGAGTTCGGATAAGGATTTTCTATGGTTTTCACTATTGATTGAAAAATGGTTTTGGGTTTAAAGACCCGGAAAAGAAAAAGAAAAGAAAACCGCTGGATCTGGTTATGAGTTTAAAGACTCGGTTGATTGACGGGGGGAGGGCCCTGGATTGATATGTTTTGAGTTTAAAGACTCGTTTATGATACCCCCCACCCCCCTCTCCACCCCGAGGCCTGTGATTGTGTTTTGAGTTTAAAGACTCGTTGATATCCCGGGAAGGCCTGATTATTGCGCATGGTTTTGAGTTTAAAGATTTGGGCGCACTTGAGATCCAGCAAACTCGTATGATTAATGTTTTTCACTGGTTTTCAGATGTTTTGGACAGTGGCCCGGATGTTATGGATTTGATGAGTTTTGGAACTGAGTTCCCGTACTTTGAGGAAGGTTCGTGGTTTTGGACTGAGACCCTGAATTTTAATAACGGATTTGATTCGGGTTTTCAATAATGGTTTTCATTAATGGTTTTGAATATGAGATGGTTTCATAACATGAATTGATATGCATGCATTGGTTTTTAAGTGAAGGGTATAAATGTAATCGTGTTTCTGATAATTGTTTTTAAACTTATTATTTATTTTTGTCCACTCATAGTATTTTCATGTTTTTGATACCCTCCAGGTTGTTACGGTGCGGGCTGTTGATCGAGAGAGACGGAGACATCACACCCGCGATCCACAGTAGATTCTGCGCACTCTGGGAAGTCCGGACACTTTTAGGAGGGTCGGATCGAGAATCCCTTGTCCGACTTACGTGTCGCATGGAGTTTGGACGTCGGTTTAGCCTTCGTGTCATGCGTAAGTTAGACGGGAGCACGGCCTAGCCCTTAATCTCGGGGGATTGAGGGTGGGGCGTGCCATCTTGGACACAGGTGGATGTGTTCGGAAGTAGAAAGAGTACTTGGTGACGCCGGGAGTAGCCTGTGTGGCGAGTGCCGTAGGATTGTGTTAAGCTGGATTAAGGCAGGATGACTTGTGATGTCCTAGTTGTGGGCCATTGAGAGTTCCGTTGGAGGATGACGGAAGGAAATGGAAAAGGAGTGACTATAACTGATCGATATGAGGTTATTGAAGAGAACCCACAATCTAGACGTGTGGTATATAAGATCGATGGGACTCGATGCAGTGGTTTGAAACCTAGTCAGTAGGATCCACTTAGGAATGTGTGGATCGCGATTGGATTGCTTCTGACAGGTTTGAGTAGTTGTGGAGCAGGAGGATCGCATGTGAGACACAAGTTGGATAGCTTGACCACCTTGAAATTGTGCAGGACATGTGTGGTCCGTCTCGCAGACGTATGTGTATTGGCTTGGATCTAGTGCGGGGTCTGCCCTGGGTACATAATGAGAGGTGCTTGAGGTTCGTACTAGCCGGGCAACCCAGGAGACCGGAAGATTCGGAAGTAGACTTGAGCGGGTGGTAATCGGTATAGGTACGAGGAAGTTTGTGTGCCCTGGAGATTTTACTGGAGGGTGACGGGTACACTGTGGTGTTGTTGGTTTGACTTTGGATGTCGTAGTGCGTGGTTGATGCCTCGTTGATTGGTAGACGTACCGTAAGATAACGTTGGAAGCACGTGAGGATATACTCTACGAGCTGTGTTTGAGGTATTCTAAAATATCTTTGTTTTCTTTAAAGTTCGTAGAGTAGTCCTTGCGTGTGTTTGGTGGTATGCAATGTGGTACTAGTTGGTGGTAATCGGTGCATGTACTAGAAGTGTGTACGTATTGGCTCTTCAAGTGGTCGGCACCATGCCGATGTAGTTGGACGTGCAGCGTGTTGTTCTGATAGAAGTGTTAGTGGGCGGCTTAGTGCCGAGGTTTCAGTGTTGGTATGAGATGGATGCTCCAAGTCATGAGTGGCTGGCGGGACCCTGACATTGAGATGTGCGATCACGGTTTGACAGGTAGGTAAGAGGGTCCAGTTGCAGACAGGTGGTGTAGGACGTGGATGAAGTTCCACAAGATGACTATGTTAGTGGTTAGTGGAACCACTGGTGAGATGATTGGTTGAGTTAGGGGTATAAGACGAGTACGTTGTGACTCCGGTGAGGTCGGTGCGAATCACTGACGAAAGTAATAAGGAACATTGTACGAATCTTGATGCATAAAAGTACCGAGACTAGTAGATAGCGTCTTGTGAATGGGTGCACTTGAGTTTTGTGTTTGTTGACGGCGGACTCACAAGATTTGCTGGGACGTTGGTACAAGGTACTCTCGACTCGAAGGGAGTCGGAAGTGTTGAACCTGATAGCAGTGGTGCGTACCTAGTGATAGTTGAGCCTGAGTGTCGGCTGGTGTGGTGTTGGAAATATCGCAGGAACGAGGTGGATTTGTGATGGCTCCAGTGCGATTGGGATGAACTCCTGATGAACTAAAAGTTGGTTGAGTTGATTCACTAGGAGAGATGTGGTGACAGTTTGGGCACTGTCAGAATACTTTGGATTGGCAGGTGCTGGACACCGGGTAGATGACCCAGGTGTGAGACCAGTTAGATTCTCCCAGTCAGTTATGAAAGTACGAGATTCGGAATTTCGGGGACGAAATTCTTTAAGGGGGATAGATTGTAACGATCCGTCCTAGAAATCGGGATTTGATTAGTTGTTAATGACAGATTAGTGAAGTTAATCAGTGATTAGATGGACGATTTCGGATGGACGTTGCAAAATGACGGTTTTGCCTCAAGAATGGGCAAAAATGTTGACTTTTCGATCAGGCAGTCAAATGGATTTTGACCGATGACCGTGCCATAGTTTGGGACGTCACGAGTTCATGTACAGGTGGAACGTCCGATTTAGACATCCGAGGAAGAAGTTATGATGTTCGGAAGTTCAAGGGTAATTTGGTAATTTAGTAAAAAAGAGGCAATTTGTTGACTTTTCAAACGACATGGACTTTTCACGAAATTCGAGGACCGTTCGTTAGTTCTCGATTCCCTGAGTACAACGACAGGTGGCATGCTGTTATCGGACAATGGATGGTTTCGTTCTAAGTCTAAAAACAAGAGGGGCAAAATGGTACTTTGTAAAGGCAAAGGGCATTTTGGTCATTTGGGGCCTTGGAATCTGTGCCCAGTACAATTGGACATGTGGCTGCTTTGGTGAAGTGAGTCCACAGAGAGTTGGACACCTGGCCCATCTCTAGAGGGTTGTAGAACCTCTCAGCCGACTTCATGGGTTTGTTCTTAAAAACAGAATTTGGTTTGCACGGTTTGGCCGTGAAAGGAAAAAAAAAAACAGAGTGATGATTTGATTGTGAGAATCAATTCCGTTGAGGGATGTGTTGATTGTTGATGAATGGAGGAATGAAGTGGGAAATAGCGACGGAGGAGTATGGTGGTGCTGCACCACGGGCCATCATGGACGAAGGATTTCAACTATGAGAAACAGGGGGGCAGTGCAACTGTGAATCTAATCTCTTCGCAGCTGTGAATCTAATCTCTTCAATTCTTCATCAAGAGTTGCTGACCTGTGAACAAAATATGGAAAGGATGACGGGACATGTAACGACCCGTCCCGGAATCCGGGATTAGATCAGTAACTAATCATGATTAGCAGGGTTAATCGGTGATTAGTCGGGCGGAATCGGAAGAACGATGCAAAATGACCACTTTGCCCCTAGTCGTGGGTAAAACATTGACTTTTAATTCGGGAGGTCAAATGGACTTTGACCGATGACCGTCACGTATTTTGGGACGTCACGAGTTCATAGACAGGTGGCACGTTCGATTCCGAAGTTCGAGGTGAAAGTTTTGACGTTCGGAAGTCCAAGGGCATTTTTGTAATTTGGACAAAAAGGGGGAAATGTTGACTTTTTGTTTGACAACTGATTTCCACACAATTCGAGGACCGTTAGGTAGGTCTCGATGCCCTGAGTCCGTAGACAGGCGGCACGCTGAAAACGGACATCGGACGGTTGAGTTACGGGTCTCGGAAGAGCGTGGGCATTTTGGTAATTCTGTGCATAAGGGCAAAATGGTAATTTACCAAGCCAATTTGAATAGTCGTGGGTTAGTGCCGTGTAATTGTTTAATCAACCCTCTGATCAAGGATTTGTTTAAACCTGATCTCTGTTCCATGAATTGTTTAACAGTTTTGAGTTAATGGAAACATTTTGGGACAGTTCAAAGTGCACGGGAGGGAATTTAAAACTGGTTTTGGGTCTGTTTGCGGGGAACAATTTTCAATGATGCCAGAGGGATTCCCACGGGTTGTTTGTCGTACGGTTCAATTAACTGAGAGATTGAAGAGTTGAGGGTCATTTCTGTTGAACAGAGCCTGAGAGTTTGAGAGAAAACAGACGGGAAAGGAAAAAACTGGATTTGGAGGGGAAATCGCAATTTAATTTGTGAGTCGAATTGGACAAAACCAAGGCCTGAAATAGTCTTCTGGGATCATGTCGAACTCAACCATACAATGATTGAAGAAAATCGATCGCGGTTTGGCCAAGAACAGAAGTCCTAGTTTCTGGAAATTTTCAGACTTGAAGACGATCACCTGCGGGTAAGTTTTCTTGAAATTGGTTGTGGTTTAGTGTTCGTTTAGGTCCTATGAAGCTTATGTTTAAGTTAATTTGAAAACTAGGCTGATTAGAGTGAGTTTCAGAGATTAACCCGTTTGTTTGATCATGGGTGGATTGATCGATTTAGAGCTTGTTGAGGGTAATTAATGATTGAGAACCTAAATTAAAATGTAAAGGTAGGATTTAGATGGAAGAAGGAAGGGAATTGAGTGAGTTTTGATAGGGATTTAACCGGGTTGTGTCGCGGGTTGAACAACCCGTATTGCAGGCCAGTCGGGTGAAGAAGATGAACTGTAGCATCACTGTAGCAGGCGCGTGAGTTTCACGCGCAGCATCTCACAGCGGCGCGTGGAGGCGCGTGGGCCCGATTTTCGAGGTGAGTTCAACACGACTTTTGACCTATACATTGTAACGAACATTTTAGCGTTGATTTTGAATTAATCAGACACCGTTTCGATGTTGTTTCGAGGGTCCGAAGGTTTACGTTACGTTTTTAACTAACGTTTAATTCCCGAAAATTTATGGGAAATTAGTATGTTGTTATTTGAGTCCCTAGTGACACTAAAGTATGTTTTCGGACAGAATTTGAGATTTCGGGAAATTGTCGGAAATTACGGAAACGCATGCAGCGCGAAATCGAGCATTATGGACGGTGTGTGAGTGGACGTTGCTTTCAAAATTAAATGCATGCATAAATGTTTCTATGAATTTAATGATTATGATTATTGACAGGACCCGCCCCGATCCCACAGGGACCACAAGGGGACGTGCCCTGCTCCCGTCTGACACCCAATAATTCATACCAATTTTAACCTCAAACATTTAAAAGCATAAATAACCAAATTAAAATCATACATAAAATCCGAATTAAACGAATGTCAGACAAGGGATATAATCCAAAATTACAAATTTGCGAGCACGACTCTAAAGTAATCCTGCGGGTACACCGCCCAGCAGGGGTTCAGGTACGCAGAAGTAGATCTATGCCTCGGCCTCTGGTTCCTCCTCTACCTCAGTTTCCCGACCTGGAGGGGTTATCAAAACAGTAAGGGTGAGTGGACCGAAACACAAGTTTATGAAATCGTTTGATAAGTAAAACATATAATTTACCCCTCCGTTTTCCAAACATGCGTGCAACATAATTCCAAAATCATAAACCATATAATATGAACCATAAGGCATATAATAAAACCATAACCATAATTTTAGTTGCTGCACTATACACTCCAATCCCAACATCTCTGATGTCTGACGTCCCTGACGTCCAATAAGGTCACAATCACAAGGCTACGCGTGCCACTCGGGTCTCAAGTCCGAGTTCAATCCCCGAACCCCGTTCGGGTACAGCATCCCCGATGCTTAGCGTCATAGACGCTGGACGTTCTAGACGTCCGTGACCTCTCCGGGGTACCTCATCCGGAGGAGACAATATAATATGGAAGGATCTATACAGTGCAGTAACAAATACATTTTATTGATATCCACATGCAAACATATATATACATAGATAGAATCCGAACCAATCATTAAGTTTCATCGGACGGGTCTCAAGCCCAAATACCGTGAAACGTGCCATAACCATATTTTCCATATCATCAAAACCATCATCGTTTTAGCATGTGAATAAGTATATTAAAACCAGAAAACATTTATGCACACAAGGGTTTAAGAAAATGGCCCACTCACAGTACAATCCTGCTAGAAACCGAACGTATACCCTCGTCCTGGTACAAAAGTACAATCCCTGTCAAGTCCAAGTATTCGTAAAGGTCAAATTAAACCCCCAACATTCAACCATGAAAGCCTAGGTCGAAACCGACCCGGGAAAGCCGCCCGAACGCGCTTCCCAAGGCAATAAACCTTATTTTGACCAACTTAAGGATCTCCGATCGACCCGAAACCACCGCCATTGGATCCGGATCGTCGAAACCTAAAGAATGGTGGTGGTCCCACCAGAAACACTGTTCACACGCGCCCCCACGCGCCGGTCAACGCGGCGGTCAACGGTGGAACAGTCCTGCTGACGTCATCGCTGACGTCACTGCTGACGTCAGCATGACGTCATGCTGACAACATCTGACAGCTGTCAGGTCTGACATGTCAGACTCTGACAGGTGCCACGTGTCAACATCCTATTGGTCCACCCTGCTGATCTGTCAGGCCACGTGTCAGATCTGACATGTGCCACGTGTCAGCACGGCACTGGTCCACGTCACTGACATGTCAGTGACACGTGGCAGTCCCTGACTGGTCCACGTCACTGACATGTCAGTGCTGACTGTGCACTGACATGTGACACGTGTCGGCTCACGGTTGGTCCACGTCATCTGACAGACTGACAGGGTGCCACGTCAGCACCACTGTCCTCAGACGGGTTGACCCGTTTTCCTGCAACTCGGGTCGATCAGACCCGCGATCATGACCCGGTTGCCATTCCTTCATTTCTGAATCATTTTCATTCCTTCCAATTCCTAATTACTCGCCTTAAATCCTAGATTAGTTCCACGTAATTAAATTTGAGAAAAACGGATTGAATCGAAGGCCTACCTCGAAGAACAGCCCTGGCCTCCCGTCGCCGTTTTGCTACCTCCCTGAGCTCCACCGGCCACGAGATCGATTCCAGTAAGTTCCTGGAGGTTCCTAGAGTTGGTTAGGATTCAAAATGGACCAATCAAACGTGGGAAATGGATTTACCAAAAAATCTGGTTTCGAAACCGTTTCGGGTTCCCCTGCTTCCTCCCACGCCGCCGTCCTCCGCCGTGCTCACTGCCGCCGTTCAGCCTCGCCGGCAAGTCCCCAATACACAGACACAGAGAGTGGATGGTTTGCTGGAATGTTGGATCGAAATGGCTGAATGTACTCTGCGGGTATGAATTATAAAGAAATGGAGGGAAGGAAATGGACGGCTCAGATTGAATCTCCAGATTAGATCAAGGGCTGAGATCTGATCTGGGGTTTCCAATCCAAAGGCTGAAATTTAAAGCTGGTTCAAATGTTTAATTAATCCAATAGTGGATCTGATCCAATCTAGCCAATGGGTGAGTGACACTTGTCACTCACCAGATGTCCTCCAATCAGATTTCCTGAATTTAATATTCGACACGAAAACCGAGACACGAACTTCCCGAATTCACGTTTCTGACCATAACTTCCTCGTACGAAGTCCGATTTCGGCGTGCCGCCTGTCTACGGACTCAGGACGTCGAGGCCTACCCAACGGTCCTTGAGTCAACTGAAAATTAGTTGTCAAAAGAAAAGTCAACATTTTCCCCCGAGAGTCCAAATTACGGTAATGCCCCTGAACTTCCGATAGCCATAACTTTCACCCTGATCGTCCGAATCGGACGTGCCACCTGTCTATGAACTCGTGACGTCCCGAACTACGTCACGGTCATAGGTCAAAGTCCATTTAGTTCATCAATCAAAAAGTCAATAATTTGACCATACCATTCACAAGGGTAAAATCGTCAAATCACACATTAAATTACAAAATGAGAATCCTCGAATTTCCGGGGTGTTACAATTATGACTTGTGATAATTTTGATTCCGCATTTATACGTATTTTTGATATGCATACGAAATTGCACGTATTTCGAAACTATGATTTCTCTTATGCCTTGGTGATGTTTTGATGAACAATTTTACATGATTTGTGCGTATGATGTTTTAATGAAGTTTCGATTATGATTGTGAGTATGACTTACGGTTTTGACACGTATTTCGAGAATGACACGGATTTGCACGTTTTACGAGATTTCGAGTATGTTGTGGTTTGCCCGTGATTTTGGTGATTTGATTATGGTTTCGATGTTTTGAGCTTGGGATTTGAAATATGATGTGATTTCAAGGATTTAAAATGGATTTTGAAAAAGGTGATTTTGGGCTTAGTGCCCAGGGCATAAAAGTAATTTTGATTAACGAGATTTCGGTTTCGGTAGTTGAAAATGGATTTCTGGTTTGGGTTCAGAATGGCAGTTCCGGATGTCGACTTATGGAATCATTATTGCGAATTCGAATTCGGGAATGGATGATGGTTTGATAAAGTGATTTCGATATGATTACGTGTCCCGTTTTAGTGATGATGTGATTATGTTTGGTGAAGTAAGATTTTGAAGATTTGAATATGGAAATTCGGACGTGAGTCCTGTTATAACAAAATGTGATTTCGGATTGATTTTGGAATTGGATCACGATGGATCCTGGATTGTTGTGAATTACAAATGGTTTTGGGTTTAAAGACCCGGTGCTATTGCTGGAGCACGTTTTGAGTTTAAAGAATCATTTAATTGATGACGGAGGAGGGCCCTTAATGAGTTTAAAGACTCAGTTAATGTTTTGAGTTTAAAGACTTGGTATGATACCCCCCGAGGCCTATTGATTGTGTTCTGAGTTTAAAGACTCGTTGATATCCCGGGAATGCCTGATTATGAGCATGGTTTTGAGTTTAAAGACTCGTGCGCACTTGATATCCAGCAAACTGATGGACTTGTGATTTATTGTTAATTTCTGATGTTTCGGACGTGTTGGGCAGTGGCCCGGTTGATATGGTTGATGGATTGGATTATACTGTGTACTTAGAGTGTGTTTATGATTTTGGGCTGAGGCCCTGTGTTTATGATTACGGGCTAAGACCCGAAGGCTAAGAAAAAGAAAAATAATGATTTGATTTTCGTACACGGTTTTCTTATGATGAAAATGTAATGGATTGCGAAATGATTTTCGAATGCATGCATTGGTTTTACATTGAGGGTAGAAACGTTTTCTGTAACTGTTTTATAAACAGATTTATTTTTGTCCTCTCACACCTTTTGTGTTTTTATTGACCCTCCAGGTCGTGGCGCGTTGATCGAGGCTGATCGAGAGGCGAAGGCATGTGTAAGTACGTGTGTGGCTATCCCTGGTTTGGCAAGTACTGAGGGTAATTTGGGAATTTCAGTCGACTTGCCAGACGGGAGCAGGACCGGGCACGGTTATCAATATCCCTTCGGAGGCGGTCCTGTCAATTTGGTATCAGAGCACTAATTTGTTGATTCTGTTGCCACATCATGCCTCCAAAACGTAAGCCTCGTGCGCAACCTGGTAGTGAGTCGAGTAGGCGAGGGAGTGTGAGACCTCGTGATAAATCTCGGATGAGATTGACCCTGGGTTTAGGGTCAGGTGTTATTTAGTGTACAACGCGAACTACTATTTTTTGGGATTATTCACAGTGGATTCCTTAAGTGGAATGCGTGTTTAAAGAGTCTAAAATGTGACGGGATACTTCTTAGGCCTTATCGGTCGTATAAGATATGGTTGAGCATTGGTAATTGCTCGGGGACTAGGTATGTCAGTGATGACATGATTGGTTTTGTATGAGATTGGACTCAGGAGGAGTCGAGATGTGGATGTGGGACTCAGATGAGTCAGGACAATGGTTAGAGACGTGAAATGAGTCATGGTAAGGTGTCAAGGCTCGAGAGGAGCCAGAAAGGCTAAGTGAGGAACGTTTGGCACTTAGGATGCCAAGGACTGGAATATGGACAGGTATTGAGGAGTTAGGAAATTATGGCTTGGTTTTGTGGGACGGTAGTCTTGTGGAGATAACTGATTATCGAGGGTACTTGGTGTAGTGGTAGTAGTTGAGAATCAGGGGGCGTTCAGGGAACGTTCTTTATCCTGATGTGGATCGTCAGAATGGTGGTACCCATAGTTGTGGAGTACGAATAATTATGCAGGATCGTCGCTCGGTATGAGCGGAGATCCAGGGCTATCAACCTTACACACTGTGTGCTAGTGTTGATGATAGTGCGTTGGTGCTGGTACTAGCGCTGGTGCTGGTACTAGCGCTGGTGCTGGTACTAGCGCTGGTACTAGTGTCGGTGATTGTGATGACGATGAGCCACGAATTGGGATGTGACTCTGTCAAGATGGACATATGTTCGGTATCTGAGATTCAGTAGTGGTTGAATCATGGACTGGATGGGATCCAGCGGACTTTGTGATGTGTTGGGATAAGTCCCAACAATGATGAGGTGACAAGAGATGAGCGGATAAAAAAGTATGTTTGAGACAGGAGGAATCTTGGGATGACGTTCCCTATGTCATGAGAATTAGAGGATTTGGGGAGTTCTTTCAACTCCGAGATTGGTGTGATTGTATGTTTCTAACATCCCCAGAAAATACAAGGAAACTACTGAAATTGGAGAAGATGAGGAAAATCATTGGTGATAGGTATTCTGAAGTCATTGGGGTTGACTTCTTATTTTCTGCCCTGGCAGACATTGATTGTGGTTACCAGTACGTTGAGCGTGTATTGGTCGTTGGACCCATGTGTGTTTCGGGGTCATCAGAAGGAGTTACGTATTTCGAAGTTAGGTAAACGGGATTCTCATTTTCGGCTTGGTGGCAGACGATGTTGGAATACTTGGAATGATGGGTGCAGAGAGTTGTGTTTGCACTCACATAGGATGATGATGACATCGTATTGGATTATCCTTGATTTTTTTTCCAAGATGGAATGACAAGGACCGATATGAGGTAATTGGAGGAGACCCGCAGTTTTGATGTGTTTCATTGTTGAATGAATGGTTAAATGTGGAAATAGTTGAGGAGTGTTGTGTGGTTGATAAAGATTCATGAGGGTGTAGGACCCTACGATTGGATTCCAGGCGAATTGCTAGCTATGTGAGCATGTGTGGATCCTAGGTGGATCTGGATTGTGATGTTGTGGACATTGAACATGGTGACGAACTAGGATCGTAATGTTACCAGTCGGGTGATGTGGTGACGGATTTGAATTGTAATCGTCTTGATCAGGATAGGTGAAGAGCTTATCGCTCTGTCATAAATATTTGGATATGAGAATAGTTGGATTGAACTTCTTTTCGAAGTTAATCCGTACTCGAGCGAGTTGGAATGTTTACGAATTGACTCGAGGATTTGACTTGTGAATGATGGGGTTGGCTTCCTTTTGAAGTCAATCGAATGTGGTGTGGTAATCGTTTGAGGGAGTACCCGATAGATTCGGAATTGGTACGCCTCGGTAGTTGTGAGTGAGGTTAGATGCTCATTTGGCATGACTGTACACGCCTTGGTGAGCGTGCTTGGATTGGTACATTTTGGATGATGTGTTTGGGAGTAGATGTTGTGTTGCTGGTCGGGTGACCATGGGACTCAGGATGGATGATGAGTTGGAATGAGCGATTTGTCTAGTATGGGATTGGACAGAGGAACCCCAGTACCAAACTGTGATGGGACGTCTAAGTACAGATGAGTTAAGTTGTTGTACGAGTGTACACAAGTGTGAGATCGAAATGTTTTCCACAAGGTGGATGTGGAATAAGAATAATTGGAAATTTCGGGGACGAAATTATTTAGGGGGGGAAGGTTGTAACGATCCGTCCCGGAATCCGGGATTAGATTAGTAACTAATCATGATTAGCAGGGTTAATCGGTGATTAGTTGGGCGGAATCGGACGAACGATGCAAAATGACAGCTTTGCCCCTAGTCCTGGATAAAACGTTGACTTTTAATTCGGGAGGTCAAATGGACTTTGACCGATGACTGTGACGTAGTTTGGGACGTCACGAGATCATAGACAGGTGGCACGTTCGATTTCGACGTTCGAGGTGAAAGCTTTGACGTTCGAAAGTCCAAGGGCATTTTTGTAATTTGGATAAAAAGGGGGAAATGTTGACTTTTTGTTTGACAACTGATTTCCACACAATTCGAGGACCGTTAGGTAGGTCTCGATGTCCTGAGTCTGTAGACAGGCGGCACGCTGAAAACGAACATCGGACGGTTGAGTTACTAGTCTCGGAAAAGCAGGGGCATTTTGGTAATTCTGTGCATAAGGGCAAAATGGTAATTTGCCAAGCCAATTTGAACAACCGTGAGTTAGTGCCGTGTAATTGTTTAATCAACCCTCTGATCAAGGATTTGTTTAAACCTAATCTCTGTTCCATGAATTGTTTAACAGTTTTGAGTTAATGGAAACATTTTGGGACAGTTCACAGTGCACGGGAGGGAATTTAAAACTGGTTTTGGGTCTGTTTGCTGGAAACAATTTTCAGTGATGCCAGAGGGATTCCCATAGGTTGTTTGCCGCACGGTTCAATTAACTGAGAGATAGAAGAGTTGAGGGTCATTTCTGTTGAACAGAACCTGAGAGTTTGAGAGAAAACAGACGGGAAAGGAAAAAACTAGATTTGGAGGGAAAATCGCAATTTAATTTGTGAGTCGAATTGGACAAAACCAAGGCCTGAAATAGTCTTATGGGATCATGTCGAACTCAACCATACAATGATTGAAGAAAATCGATCGCGGTTTGGCCAAGAGCAGAAGTCTCAGTTTCTGGAAATTTTCAGACTTGAGGACGATCACCTGCGGGTAAGTTTTCTTGAAATTGGTTGTGGTTTAGTGTTCATTTAGGTCCTATGAAGCTTCTATTTAAGTTAATTTGAAAACTAGGCTGATTAGAGTGAGTTTCAGAGATTGACCCGTTTGATTGATCACGGGTGGATTGATCGATTTAGAGCTTGTTGAGGGTAATTAATGATTGAGAACCTAAATTAAAATGTAAAGGAAGGATTTAGATGGAAGAAGGAAGGTAATTGAGTGAGTTTTGATAGGGATTTAACCGAGTTGCATCGCGGGTTGAACAACCCGTATTGCAGGCCAGTCGGGTGATGAAGATGAACTGTAGCATCACTGTAGCAGGCGCGTGAGTTTCACGCGTAGCCACTCACGGCGGCCCGTGGAGGCGCATGGGCCCGATTTCCGAGGTAAGTTCAACACGAATTTTGTCCTATACATTGCAACGAACATTTTAACGTTGATTTCGAATTAATCGGACACTGTTTCGATGTTGTTTCGAGGGTTCTAAGGTTTATGTTACGTTTTTAACTAACGTTTAATTACCAGAAATTTATGGGAAATTAGTATGTTGTTATTTGAGTCCCTAGTGACACTAAAGTATGTTTTCAGACAGGATTTGAGATTTCGGGAAATTTTCGGAAATTACGGAAACGCGTGCAGCGCGAAACCGAGCATTATGGACGGTGTGTGAGGACGGTGTGTGAGTGGACGTTGCTTTCAAAATTAAATGCATGCATAAATGTTTCTATGAATTTAATGATTATGATTATGACTTGTGATAATTTCGATTCCGCATTTATACGTATTTTTGATATGCATATGAAATTGCACGTATTTCGAGACTATAGTTTCTCTTATGCCTTGGTGATGTTTTGATGAACAATTTTACATGATTTGTGTGTATGATGTTTTAATGAAGTTTCGATTATGATTGTGAGTATGACTTACGGTTTTGACACGTATTTCGAGAATGACACGGATTTGCACGTTTTACGAGATTTCGAGTATGTTGTGGTTTGACCGTGATTTTGGTGATTTGATTATGGTTTCGATGTTTTGACCTTGAGATTTGAAATATGATGTGATTTCAAGGATTTAAAATGGATTTTGAAAAAGGTGATTTCGGGCTTGTTGCCCAAGGCATAAAAGTAATTTTGATTAACGAGATTTCGGTTTCGGAAGTTGAAAATAGATTTCTGGTTTGGGTTCGGAATGACGGTTCCGGATGCCAGATTATGGAATCATTATTGCGAATTCGAATTCGGGAATGGATGATGGTTTGATAAAGTGATTTCTATATGATTACGTGTCACGTTTTAGTGATGATGTGATTATATTTGGTGAAGTAAGATTTTGAAGATTTGAATATAGAAATTCGGACGTGAGTCCTGTTATAACAAAATGTGATTTCGGATTGATTTTGGAATTGGATCACGATGGATCCTGGATTGTTGTGAATTACAAATGGTTTTGGGTTTAAAGACCCGGTGCTATTGCTGGAGCACGTTTTGAGTTTAAAGACTCGTTTAATTGATGACGGGGGAGGGCCCTTAATGAGTTTAAAGACTCGGTTACTGTTTTGAGATTAAAAACTCGGTATGATACCCCCCGAGGCCTATTGATTGTGTTCTGAGTTTAAAGACTCGTTGATATCCCGGGAAGGTCTGATTATGCGCATGGTTTTGAGTTTAAAGACTCGGGCGCACTTGATATCCAGCAAACTGATGGACTTGTGATTTATTGTTAATTTCTTATGTTTCGGATGTGTTGGGCAGTGGCCCGGTTGATATGGTTGATGGATTGGATTATACTGTGTACTTAGAGTGTGTTTATGATTTTAGGCTGAGGCCCTGTGTTTATGATTACGGGCTAAGACCCGAAGGTTAAGAAAAGGAAAAATAATGATTTGATTTTCGTACACAGTTTTCTTATGATGAAAATGTAATGGATTGCGAAATGATTTTCGAATGCATGCATTGGTTTTACGTGGAGGGTAGAAACGTTTTCTTTAACTATTTTATAAACTGATTTATTTTTGTCCACTCACACCTTTTGTGTTTTTATTGACCCTCCAGGTCGTGGCGCGTTGATCGAGGCTGATCGAGAGGTGGAGGCATGAGTAAGTACGTGTGTGGCTATCCCTGGTTTGGCAAGTATTGAGGGTAATTTTGGAATTTCAGTCGACTTGCCAGACGGGAGCAGGACCGGGCACGGTTATCAATGTCCCTTTGGGGGCGGTCCTATCAGGACAAGCCCAACGGACTTGAATTTGAGGCTGGAAATGAAGGGTAAGGTTACTTCCCGCAAAAAGGCACTGTTTCGATTTTAAAATGGAAAAGTGCGTTTGAGTGATAAGTAGTTCAATTGATTGTTTGGACATGGTTTTGAAGGTCGAATGGGACAGATTGGGACTGAACCTGTGAAGGAGGTGGCTGGAATCACGGCAACTGGTCAACGACAGTGGACGGTTCTTCCTTCGATTTGGGAGGTAGTCTCTCGCTTGCAATTTCTTGTTTTGATGATAAGAATAGGTTAGTGATGGAAGAACGATACTAAGGGACTAACTAGAACTGAAAATGGGTGAAAAATGAACGAAAACTGGCCACGCCGGTCCACGGTTGGACCGGATTTACAGACCGTTTCAGACCGGTCGACTGATGAAGACGATGAACAGTGACTTAGGTGCGTGAGGCCCATGCGCAGTCACTTCAGGCAGTACGTGTGGGCGCGTGGCATGCCTTTTGAGGAAGCTTCTAACCCGACTTTTAAAGTATTCGATATAACGAACATTTTGGGACAAGTTTCGAGTCGATCGAACATCGTCTCGATTTGTTTCGGGATGTCCGAAGATTTTAGGACTCGGTTAAAAATAGTTAAAAATTTGAGAAAATTACGGGGATTTAGTATGAGCTTTATAAAGTAGTTAGTGACCTTATTATGGGATTTGGAAAGGTTCAGGAAAGGTTGTGATAGTGGATTAGTCAGGAAAGGCATAAGTGCACGCGTATCTAGGCAGCGGCGAAACGGTATGTGAGTAGACTTTGCTTTCGAACTTATGATGCATGCATATATGTTTTTATATGTTTTCTATACGTGATTATATGATTTGATTTATGATCTTGATGGTTTACGATTTTACACGATTTTCGAGATAATTTGAAATACGATTTGATTTCGGAATGATTTGATTTGATTTGAAATACCATGGTTTTAATGATTTGATTTCGGAATTTGAAATACGATTTGATTTCAAAGATTTAAAATGGATTTGGAAAGTGATTTAGGGCTTGAAGCCCTGTAACAACCCGTCCTGGGAGTCGGGATTAGCGAAGTGATTAGTGACGAATTAGCTGATTTAATCGGTGGTTAGTTGGTTACTGTTGGACTTTGGGCGTAGAATGACGATTTTGCCCCTAGTTTGGGAAAATTGTTGACTTTTAGTTCGGGCGGTCAATTAGGTATTGACCGATGACTGTGACATAGTTTGGGACGTCACGAGTCCGTAGACAAGTGGCACGCCTGATTCCGACATCTAAGGAGGAAGTTATGATGTTCGGAAGGTTGGGGGCATTACCGTAATTTGTTTAAAATAGAGGAAAAGTTGACTTTTTGTACGATGAGGCGTTTACACGTAGACTAAGGACCGTTAGCTAGATCTCGTAGTCTTGAGTTCAACGATAGGCGGCATGCTTTCATCGGACATCGAACGGTTAAGATATAGGTCTAGAAGGGCGAGGGGCAAAATGGTAATTTTGACTCACAAGGGCATTTTGGTCTTTTTGCACATGGGGATTTGTGCAACAGAGATGAGGACAAGTGTACAGGGGGATTGGATATTTTTGAGTTTGGACCATGGGATGGTGGACATGTGGGGTGTGTGTAGTGGGTTCTAGTGTTTGTGCATGGTGCAATTAAAGTGTGTGTGCATGGGGTTTGTTCGAAGAGGGAAAAACAGAGGGTGAGACAGTGAGAAGAATTGATCAAATTGCAGAGACTGAGTAAGTGTGTGAGTGTTGTGAGGGTCGAAGGAGAGTTAGGAGAAATTGGGGAGTGGCTTGTGAGTGAGGACTGTGACAGAAATCAGGCTGGTGTGTGGTTTGAGTTCTCAGGAAAACATAGAGGGTTGAGGTTGTGGTGCAACCACAGACGATCGAATTGATCCAAACCAGTTCGACGGGAGGCTAGGACGGTTGCGGACCGCTCTGTGGACGCAGAGGAGCACGGCGGCGAGAACGGCGGAGGTGAGATAGACGGTAAGCCATGTTTCCCCTATTTTTCCCGTTTTATTAAATTCGAAAGTCATGGATTTTGGGGCTGAGTCGAGGGCTTCTGTGAGTTCTAGGAGACTTAGTAGGTCCCTAGGAGTTGTTTAAATTCGAAGCCGAGCAAGGAGATTGCGTGGTTGGCCGGGAACCGAAACAGAGGTGGCGGGCAGTTTTTGTTCAAGCTTGGGGACGATGGGTTAGAGGCTTTAATGTCTAGCTTTTAGGATTGGAAATGGTTACTGGGAAAGAGACGAACCTAATGGGATTTAAAGGACTGGATTTGAGAAGGAAACGAGGGAGAACCGGACACGCCGGTTCAGTACAGTTGAACCGGCTGACCAGAGGTTGAAGACAACCCTGTAGTAGGCGCGTGAGGCCCACGCGCAGCCACTTTGGGCGGCTCGTGGGGGCCCGTGGGGCGGTTTCTAGGGAAGTGTCCAACTAGGTTTTTGATCTAATCGTTGTAACGAATCTGTTGGGATAAGGTTCGGGACGAGCGGACCTTGTTTCAGGTTAGTTCTGCGGGATCGAAGGTTTAGGATTCTGTTTAAAGTACGCTTAGAGGTTCGGGAAAATTATGGGACTTGAGTAGGACTTTTGTGAAGTAGTTAGTGACCTCTTTATGGGTTTTGGACAGGTTTCGGAAAGCCGAGGATAGCAAACTAGCCGGGAACAGAGTAAGTTCGCGCGTATCGAGGCGACGCCGAAATAGTCTGCGAGTGGACTTTGCTTTCTAACTTATGATGCATGCATATATGTTTTAATATGTTTTCATACGTGATTATATGATTTGATTTATGATTTTGATGGTTTATGGTTTTGCACGTTTTTCGAGGAAATTACGGAATGTCACGTTTTACGAGATTTCGGTGAAATTTGTGATTTGAACCTGATTTTAATTATTTGATGTTGGGATTTGAAATATGATTTAATATCAATGATTTACAAATGGATTTCGGAAAATGACTTCGGGCTTAGAGGCCCAGTTTAGAAAAGTGGTTTTAAGAAACGTAATTTCGGGTTTTTGAATTGGAATTCCGGATGCCGATTCGGGATTCGATTCGGGACTTGAAAGTGGATTTCGGGTTTGGGTTCGGAATGATTATTCCGGATGCTGGCTTACGGAATGTTGGTTGCGAACTAGGATCTGGAAATGAGATGGATATGAGATCTGGGTTTGGATTCGGGATCTTGATGAGATTGCGGATTCGGATTCGGAAATGGAAAAAGGTTTTCAAATGGTTTTGGATTGGATTTGCTGGATCTGGTTATTGGGTTTAAAGACCCGGATTATGTTTGACGGGGGACGGGCCCAGATTGGGTTTAAAGACCCAGATTAAGTTTAAAGACTCGGGAGTTTAAAGACTCGGATATATTGATATTTCCCCCGTAGGCCTGTTGAGTTTAAAGACTCGGGAGTTTAAAGACTCGGATTATATTGAGGCCTGGATTGAGTTTAAAGACTCGGGAGTTTAAAGACTCGGATAGATCCAGCAGGTTCGATGGATGGAAATGTGGTTGCAAATGTGTTTGGTTTTCAATCATGGTTTTCTGAGGTTTTGGGCTATGCCTGGATGAAATGGTTTTCGGTGGTTTTGGGCTGAGGCCCGGGATTTGGAAAAAAGAACTTGTGTTCGGTTTTTCTTATATGGTTTGTTTAACCGAAATATTGAATGGTTTTATGACATGAAATTAATATGCATGCATTGGTTTTGAAACGGAGGGTATAAATGTCATTGTTTTATGAAATGTTTTTGAACTTAAACTTTATTTTTGTCCACTCACAGTGTTTTCATGTTTTCGATACCCTCCAGGTTGTTGCGGTACGGGCTGTTGGTCGAGAGAGACGGAGACATCACACCCGCGATCCACAGTAGTTCAGTACACTCTGGGAAGTCCGGTTACCTTTGGATGGTTGGATCAAGAATCCCTTGTCCGACTTACGTGTCACATGAAGGTTGGACGTCAGTTTAGCCTACGTGTCATGCGTAAGTTAGACGGGATCGGGATTTAGCCCTTAATCTCGGGGAATTATGGGTGGGTCGTGACAAGCCCAGTTCATAAAGTGGTTTTAAAAGGACGTGATTTCGGGTTTTTGAATCGGATTTCGGAATGACGATTCTGGATTCGGTTTTGAAACTTGGAAGTGGATTTCGGAATTTGGGTTCGGAATGGTTATTCCGGATGCTAGCTTACGGAATGATGATTTCGGACTCGGATTTGGAAATGGATATGGATATGAGTTCTGGGTTTGGATTCGGGATCTTGATGAGATTGCGGATTCAGATTCGAAAGTGGAAAATGGTTTTCAAACGGTTTTGGATTGGATTTGCTGGATCTGGTTATTGGGTTTAAAGAGCCGGATATGATATGATGGGGGTGGGCTCGGATTGGGTTTAAAGACCAGGATTGAGTTTAAAGACTCGGGAGTTTAATGAGTCGGATATTGATATTTCCCCCGGTAGGCCTGTTGAGTTTAAAGACTCGGGAGTTTAAAGACTCGGATTATATTGAGGCCTGGATTGAGTTTAAAGACTCGGGAGTTTAAAGACTCGGATAGATCCAGCAGGTTCGATGGATGGAAATGTGGTTGCAAATGTGTTTGGTTTTCAATCATGGTTTTCTGAGGTTTTGGGCTATGCCTGGATGAAATGGTTTTCGGTGGTTTTGGGCTGAGGCCCGGGATTTGGAAAAAAGAACTTGTGTTCGGTTTTTCTTATATGGTTTGTTTAACCGAAATATTGAATGGTTTTATGACATGAAATTAATATGCATGCATTGGTTTTGAAACGGAGGGTATAAATGTCATTGTTTTATGAAATGTTTTTGAACTTAAACTTTATTTTTGTCCACTCACATTGTTTTCGTGTTTTCGATACCCTCCAGGTTGTTGCGGTACGGGCTGTTGGTCGAGAGAGACGGAGACATCACACCCGCGATCCACAGTAGTTCGGTACACTCTGGGAAGTCCGGTTACCTTTGGATGGTTGGATCAAGAATCCCTTGTCCGACTTACGTGTCATATGAAGGTTGGACGTCAGTTTAGCCTACGTGTCATGCGTAAGTTAGACCGGATCGGGATTTAGCCCTTAATCTCGGGGAATTATGGGTGGGTCGTGACAAGCCCAGTTCATAAAGTGGTTTTAAAAGGACGTGATTTCGGGTTTTTGAATCGGATTTCGGAATGACGATTCTGGATTCGGTTTTGAAACTTGGAAGTGGATTTCGGAATTTGGGTTCGGAATGGTTATTCCGGATGCTAGCTTACGGAATGATGATTTCGGACTCGGATTTGGAAATGGATATGGATATGAGTTCTGGGTTTGGATTCGGGATCTTGATGAGATTGCGGATTCAGATTCGAAAGTGGAAAATGGTTTTCAAACGGTTTTGGATTGGATTTGCTGGATCTGGTTATTGGGTTTAAAGAGCCGGATATGATATGATGGGGGTGGGCCCGGGTTGGGTTTAAAGACCAGGATTGAGTTTAAAGACTCGGGAGTTTAATGAGTCGGATATTGATATTTCCCCCGATAGGCCTATTGAGTTTAAAGACTCGGGAGTTTAAAGACTCGGATTATATTGAGGCCTGGATTGAGTTTAAAGACTCGGGAGTTTAAAGACTCGGATAGATCCAGCAGGTTCGATGGATAGAATATGGTTTCAAATGTGTTTTGGATTTCACTGAGATTTGACGATGGCGGTTTTCAATAATTGTTTTCCGATGTTTTGGGCAATGACCCGGATAATACAGATTTTGATGGTTTTGGGCTGAGGCCCGGGATTTGAGAAAAGAAAATGAGTTCGTTTTTCTTAAATGGTTTGAACTTGAGTATAGAATGGTTTTATGGAATAGTTGATATGCATGCATTGATTTTTTAAACGGCGGGTATAAATGTAAATGTATTTTTCTTATAAACTGTTTTCAAAATGTATTATTTATTTTTGTCCACTCACAGTCTTTTTGTGTTTTCGATATCCTCTGGGTTGTTGCGGTGCGGGCTGTTGATCGAGAGAGACAGAGACATCACACGTGCGATCCACAGTAAATTATGCGCACTCTGGGAAGTCCGGATGCTTTTTGGACGGTCGGATCGAGAATCCCTTGTCCGACTTACGTGTCGCATGGAGGTTGGACGTCAGTTTAGCCTTCGTGTCATACGTAAGTTAGACGGGAGCAGGACTTACCCCTTAATCCAGGGGGATTGGGGGTGGGTCCTGTCATTTATCTAGAACATATTTGTATTTCTAGATTAAAGTGTATGGACCCAAGAAATATGTAGAAGATTCATGAAGAAAGCAGGTGGAAGATTCATAAATGAGGTAGATAGGTGGATAAAGTATTAATGAAGACATCTAGATGGTTCCTCCTTGACCTATATAAGGAGGAGATCTTGGCTACATTTGGAAATCAAGGTGAACACATCACAAGTGAGTGAGTAAGAGCAACTCTAAGAGTCTTCGGGTATAGAAGTAAGGTGAGTTATGAGTGTTCCAAGAGTGTGCATCGCTCTTGGGGTAGAGTGATCTTCTAGATTGAGAGATGGTGTACAAGAGGTATCTTATTGGATACAAGTGCTCGAGTTGGGTATAAACTTGAGTGGTGTAATCGTGTATTTTGTATTCTCTCATAGTGAAGGTGAAAACTCTCCGAGGACGTAGGCAAGTTATTTGGCCGAAACTCGTTAAATCTGTTGTGTTCTTAACTTCTTTATTTCTTTTCTTCCATTTTTATTTCTAGTACTTGCATGGCGAAAGATTAATTTCTTAACAACACATGCATTCGCTGGAGCAGCTTAATAGGGCGTCGGCAGACTTGCTAGGAAAGGCATAATCGGAGCCATCTATCATTTAGTGCTCGAAAATCGCCTGATTGTGACTGTGAAGAGGCTTGAAGCTGAGAAATTGGGTGGGACTAGTAGGAAGGTGTTTGAGAGGCACATGGAAATAGTGGGTGCATTTAGACATCTGAATTTGGTTCTTCTGAGAACTTATTTTCTGGCTAAGGATGAGAGGCTTCCCGTCTAGGCGTCTATGATTATCAACTCACTGGTAGTCTCTTCTATCTCATTCACGGTACTAAATTAATGCTTTTGCTCTGCTTCATTTCCATTGTTTCTTTCTCCGGGTGAATTAGTTTCAGTGACTGAGCTGGGCTGCTCAGTTAAGTTAACTCAGTTTCCTTATAGGATCAGAAAGTTTCCATTTTGGTTCCATCAGACTTGGACCACGAGCCTCCAGCTCTATCTTGCATTGGCAATTCTTTTTCACAAATGGGTTTATGGTTTTGCTCAATTTTTGGTTTTGATGTTGTTTAATTATGCACTTGGTAAGTTAGTGTTTTTTTTTTATATTTGATTTTTATTTAATGTCTAAAATGACCATGTTGCCCTTAAATTTGACAGTAAGTTAATGAAATTAACGGAAAAAGACTAATTTAGAATGAAAACAGAGATTTAAAAGCCATTTTGACACAAAATCAAATTTATAATACACTGTAGATAATAAAAATTCAGACACTTTAAAATTGAAAGATCAGTAACCAAGGCACATGCTTTCTTTCATGGGATATACTTATAGGGCCGATAAAATGTCATGATTTACGTACCCGTTTATTACATTTCTCACACGTACAAATGCTAATTAATTAATTTTTTCGACTCCACCACCAACCACCTAGCTCTTTCACGTCACTTAATTACCTCCAAAATTATTGTCACCACTTTCTTCCTTACCTCTACCGTCGCCACCACCTTAATTGCCTACCTCTACTTTCAATGCCACAACCACCTCAATCCGCTACCTCTACTTTCCACTGCCACAACCACCTCTACCACCACCGCAACCACTGAACCATATACCACCTATCTCTACCTCCATGCACCTTTACAGCCACCGCCTCCTCCATGATCATTCCCTGCTTCTACCATCACAACTACTATCTCCTTTACCTCGACTTCTCCCACCTCATCAATTTATTGGTTGAATTAATTAGCTTACTTTGTTAAAGCATATTTTGATAACTTTGTTTAGATCTTTAACCAATCACAATTACATCTTAAATTTAACATATATAATTTCAGAGGCATAATCTACAAGAAAGATATATTTAAGTCTACAAATTAAACACAAACAAGTTTACATATATATATATATATATATATAATTGCTTTATTCACCATATATATATATATCCTTCTTTTTATACAGCTTTCTTTCAACATTTTCGGTACATATTGGGTTTTTAGAAGTCAAATCAAAACACCAACGCTTCGTGTCCCTCCCTGATCTCTACGTAATTTAATATATAAAGCAGCACGAATTTTAAATCACTTTGAGGAGGTACGTAGGGCTTCTATTCCTTAAGCTGCAAGCTTCGCCAGGGCTCCCACCGCCAGCGAATTCACGTACGTGCATGGCTCCGTGTACGACGACATCCAACGCTTGTCCTCGAAGTTGTCGAACCGGTCCGGTCCGCCCAAAATAGCCCCGGTCAGCTCATTAGCGTTCGGCACATCTTTCTTGAAGAAGTACACAAAGCTCATGGCACACGACACTGACTTGCCCTCAGCCTCCGGCACCGATGCGCCGCGATGGTGAGCTTGGGTCGGTGGGTTGGTACCGAACCCCACCATGTAGGATCTTCCTTTAGGGTTTTGGCCCAAGAGATAGTCCATTTGTTTCTTGGCAAACGCCGCCAGTGCCGCCGCGTCGAAATCTTTCCCGCCGCAGTGGACCTTCTCGCTGTATTTGGCAAGGATGTCGCTGTAGACGGAGAATAGGTAGGCGGTTCCGGTGACGTATTGGGTGTTGGCGCCGTCTCTGAAGTGAATCAAACCGCCCGGTGATATCGGGATTTGGAAGTAAGGGCTCTCCGGGAGGTTTGAGCAAATGTAACTGTCTGCGCTATTCTTGTAGCTTTCTAGTGTTTTCTCTCCTTCAAAGAACAACTGCGCCATATCACGTGATATTTACAATCTTAAGTTAATTTCTGTTTAACGCGCGTCCTTGCTGCTGTCTAACTCTAATATATAATCAGTTGAGACGGTACAAATAATTTTACTTAGTTGGGGATATTAAGTACCTTGGAGATGAGGATTTGAGCTCCGGCGTACTTAAGATCCCAGCTAAACTCCGCCACTTGTCCATTGATGGCTTCTTCTTGCAAGTACTTGAGATAGACGGGCTTCCTTGTGGCCATGTACAACCATGTTGCTGCCCACATGAGCTCATCCTACATTAATTTGGACCAATTAACAAAAAAAAAGGAAAAAAAAAAAATCAATTAGTATCCATTCCCGTAACAAAATTGAATTTGTAGATCGAGAGGGATGAGAAAATTACATTGTAGCCAGAGTAAGAGCAGTAGAAAGGGCATTCTCCATCATAAGTTCCCTTGTGAGATTTAGCAAGTTGAAAGAGCTACAAAATAAATAAATAATAAAGTAATGAATGAGAAGAAATGTCGTGTTGGCACTTGGCACATAGCTAGTGTTATTTATATACGTAACATATATAATATATTATATGAATCATAATTAATTCAATGAGAATATATATATGTACCAGTTTTGCTCTGTTGAGTAGACGACGAGAGTAAGGGCGGTCGATGCTTCTATAGACGATGGCGGAAGCCGCCAAGGCGGCGGCGGTTTCAGCTGCAATTTCTGTTCCGGGTGTCTTGTCATCAATCTGCAATACAGTTCTTGGTGTCTGCATATCTTCAGGTCGAGTCCAGCATGCATGGTCCGCAACTGGGTCCCCCACCTTTAATAATTTTGAATTATAATGATTTAAAAATAATTAACTCATATTTAATTGTGAGGCTAGCTAGCCTATTGGCATATTTTGAGCAACCACAAACGTAATTAGATAAACTTAATTTGTTTTATCTTTATTTTTCCGAATACCTGAACGTATAATCGATTTTTCTTAGAAGCAGCCTTGAGGAAATAATCAGTGCCCCATTTAATGCCGGAAAGAACATTTTCAAATTCTCCGGTAGCCTGCAGCTGGTGCTTGTAGAAGACGGCGGCCCATGAGAGAGTTGTCACCGTGAAAGCCATCGGAAGACCGTACTTGACGTTGTCGCCGGCATCATAGTACCCTCCAGAAAGGTCAACCTACATGAATCAATCAAAACGGAGAAATTACCATAGGCGCCGGTTACATATATATATATATATATATATATAATATAACATTTCTCGCAATATGCACTTAGAATCCTACATAAATGCGTGCATGTTGTAATTAAGAGAGATGTTACGTACATCAATTTCTCGAGATTAAGAGAGGGAGAGGGATGACGAACGTACATTTGCTTCTTTTCCATCATCGAGCGCGGAATCGCCTCGCCATGCAGGCCTATGTTTGGGAGGAAGCTTGCCGGATCTTTGAGCCTCGAGGAAAATAATGGACTTGGTGAGGGCATCTTTGTAATCAAATGTAGCATAAACACCAAGTGCCTGAAACATGCAAAGGCATGCCACAAGGGCTGCTGCCCTTGTCCTTCCTGTGTACATACCCATTTATGTATAAACCCTAATCAATCCGAATGATCAACTGGAAATTCCAAACGAATTGATCCCAAAACACCTCTAAAAAACCCAATTATTATTGAGAAAGCTGGCAAAAAGAAGTGACGGGATGAACTGGGCCTCACAATTCTGCCCACTTTAATAATAAACTAATTAAAGGAAGGGGAAAAAAAGAAGGGATTGGCTGTGTTTTCTCTGTGTTTGGAGGTTAATTTTGTTTGAGGTAAAAAAGTCATTTATGAGGTGGGTTTTTACTGGCTCAGGTTAATTGGTGTTTGGCTTGTGATGGCGGGAAAGTTGAAAGAGTGGTAGGGAAAATGTGGGGTTGAAAATGAAGCAATTTTTTTACCTTTTTTTCTATTCTTGAAATTTATGGTAGCATTAGAGGGTTTTTTTTTTTTTTTTTCAAATCTGTTTTGAGATGCAAATTTAGTAAAAATTCAGCGAGCATCCATTATAATATTATGTGTAAAACTTTAAATTTTTTGGTGATTTTCCTTTGATTTTCTCTCCTCTCAATTTTTGAAATTTTTTACTTGTGTTGCTCATAAGCTCGCTTAGCTATGGATTATAGATGACAGAAACAGAATCTGGTTAGGTAGAAAATAATATTTTGATAGGTTTAATTATATGGAAAGTTATGTTACGATTTTTTTTTGAATAGGTGGTATTACGTTTAAAATTAGATTAGAAGAGTATTATTAATGAGATCTTGTTGCCTTATCCGTCATAGATGAGACTAATGCAATACGAATAATTAATTGTTCTATTTTAATAAAATTCTTATTAGGCGAGTGAGTTTATTTCTCTAAAACTTTATAATTTGACATGGAAAGGGAGATTGAAGTTCAACTCCTCATACAAAGGTATAATTGTTCTCGTCATGAATGCAAAGGGACGAGGATTGTGTTGAAATCAAATGCTAATTTTCTTTAAAATTTTGAATTTTTGATGTACGGAAAGTCTTCCAAATTGACTTAGAGATCTGATTTATAGGCTTAATTATGGCCCACGGAAAAAATAAGAACACCTCTTTGCCCTCTTTTTCTTTCTACAACTTCTTAAAACTGGGATGTGAACCCTTCCAATTTGTTGGTCTAATTGTATTTATGTTTTCACATCGTTGAACTTCGATTTTCCTCTTCCCCATTGGTAGAATGCTCATAAAGCCAATAAAACTTTGACTTACATAAATATGTAGTAGGAATAGTGACTCATATAATTTACATTTGAGTCCAAAATACTTGTGCAATTTATAGTTAAAAGACTAAAAGCTGATTTAAGCTACAAAGAATGGCACACCCGATAAGAACGCAATCACTATCCTAAGGTCCGGCGAGTCCCAGGCTAAGCCTTCATACTATTGCAGCAACCTTGTTATGTTTTCCGACTGCATCATCTTGGACATCCAACGCCGTTGAGCTTCAAAGCATGCGAAAGAAAAATTACAGCTAACCAGTAAGCATTTTCACCCCATCAGCCACCACTTGCCCTTCAAAAATGCAAGGCAATGGAGACAAATGAACCATTTTTCAGCATCTTCTAATAATATCAGCGACATTTCTGCCAATATCTTCTTTGGTTTGCTCTGACACAGGAAGATCTCCTAAGTACATGTCAAAGAAAGCCCCTGACACGATAAAACTGGGAGTCAGAAATTTATAGAAGTATATATGCTTTAATTAATTGATTCTCTTCACCAAACGAAAGCTAACAGATGGTTATAGAGGAGAATTCACTTACTGCACAGATCCTTGCTGTGGACTGCGCCAATCTGATTGCCTTCAACTGCAAAATTCCACACAAAACTCTAAGCAAACAAAAGATGTATCTCGAACAAAGCATACATGAACTTTCAATAAAATCACAACTCACTTTTAGTAATTAATTTTCCATCGGCTGTTCGTTGAAAATCAATTGTTGTTCCCTGAAAGATTTCCATAAAGTTAATGTAATTCGATGCTCATTTGATATAACATATAAGAATAACGAGCAAGAGTAATTAATACAGTGTTACCGCTGGCAATGGAATATCTTGTGTGAAGTTTGAACCAAATGTTTGTATGCAATTATAGTCGGTCTCTGGGTTTGTCTGTGAAAAAAAGGGTAAACAAAATGACACATATTAGCAAATGCCAGGATCAGGAAAACAGAAAAGAGATTATAGAAAGGGAGCTGTTTTACCTTCACCAATCGCGCTCGAAGGGATTTCTCAAAGGCACTGCATCAGGATTCAAGTATAATCAAAACCACATAAATAAGAACGACTAACACTAATTCAATTTTCGACGACGTTGTAACATGTCTAAGGTACATGGTAAGTAAAATAGGGACATCTAAACCAATATAAAAATCTAAGGGTAGCAGGATATAGAAATATAACTTACTCTCTCACGGTATTGATTTTCATCCCATTGCAACTAACCACTAGCCTAACTGTCATATTAATATCTGCCCTGTAGGAAAAAAGAAAATGGAAAATGTAGCAGATGGTTAGCAGCAGATCCACATAGAAAAAAGATGGTGACTCGCATACTAACTGAAGTCTCAAGTCTGGAAAGAAATTAGAAAGAAATAGTTTAGTATGTACTGAACTGCTGAGGTGATCAATACCTGAGAAGATCCTCGAAAAACTCATGGCATTTGTCTAGTTCATCTGCTGAAAGAGAAGAATATTTTGGACCCAATTTCTTGCAAAGAGAGTAAGGATGAACATCTACATAGAAAAAATAAATGAGTAAGTAAGAGAGCAAGTAAGACAATGGATTCGGAAAATTATGCACAGTGGAAATGATAAAGAAATACTAATAACTTACAAAAACCAAACGCATAGAGCTTCAGAGATTTTATTTTAATTATTGTCATTGTTCTGGATCCAGTTCCCACAAGGACCTGCCACGGTACAAATTGTCAATGTAAATCACGTAACATTAATCAAAATCATGTAACTGAGGAGATGCCAACATACACGCAGCTGCCTTTGGACTAAAGGAAAAGGATTCCAAGTGATACCTCTGAATTTAAACTGGAATTATTCTCTCCAGTTAAAATATCATCCAAAAGCATGGGAAACTCAATTCCAGTTCTAGGCTCCACTGCATGCCTTCTCCACTTCAAGTCGGAAAATGTTAATCCGGCATATCCTTGATGCCCAACCTCACAAGGCCTTTGGTCCATTACTTCAGCATTCTCCAATGGAACAGCTAGTACATTACAAGATCTGCTGGAAATTAACAAAGAAAAAAGAGAGCTTTCTAATCAACATCCAAAGCTTAAATAATTGGAATTTTTGCATTTCTACTTTGTTGTGAAGGCTTTGAAACTTACAAGCTTCCAAAAGGTGGTACAAGTTCAGAAGCTAATGAGAGCATGGGCAACGATTGTAGGTTTTCAGCTTCTCTAGGTAGGAATTGCATCACAAAAGCCGAAATCTTACCAAAAAGCACCGCACGAGTAGATTCTCCATTTGATGCAAAACGGAATCGAAAACCTTTGCAATTTGTTTGACAAGAAGTAATATGTTTAACTTGTGAAGCATATGCATTTTGTCCACTGGAGAAGAAAAAAAGCAAAGCACCAGCAAGCTTAGAAATGTGGTTAAGTGCTCCTTCGAGAGCTAAGCTTCTGGGAACATTAAAGTATCTATGGTCCAATGAATTGTCCACAAATGAACTGATCTGAGAAAACACGTGACCCCCCAAACTATGCAAAATGAAAGGCTCCACCGGAAATTTTATTGGAGACCCTTCATCAAGATCTATGAACCCGAACCATTTAATCTTCATGTTTTTTGATATCCTATAAATCTAACCCAATTGGAACTTTAAACTTCCTCGACAAAAATATTGCGTATTATATGATCAATCAAGATTGATATGATTCGATTCGACTCGCCTGCAGAAAGTCACAATGCGAAAGTTCTGTCATTTGACATTATGAAAAAATCATTACAGGGCAGTTCAGAAAATGAAAAAGAAAAAAGCATCCTATGAAAAACTACATATGACACACTATCATGAACAGAAGAACAAACGAAATGTTAAGTTTGCAATTAATAAACATTTCCAATCAAATTATGCAAAGAAATTTGAGATTAATGGGTACAATTCATGATTCAAGACCTAAAATTCACGCCACAAAACTCTAACTTAATATGTGATCTTCATTACCACTAAACTCAATACCCCTCCCAAAAAGACATTAACTTTGCTCAGCATGAGAACAATTTGAACAAACTTATACTCCAAAATTCAAAATCATATGATAAATTATCGAGAAATCAATTTAACCTTTCAATCCAATGTCAATTAGCGTATTTAATCAAATTGTAAAGAGAAACAGAGAAAGCAAGGGAATGCATGAAAATGGGTTTGGAAAAGCACTTTTTGTTTTTGGCATTCCTTTTTGCTTTCATTTCTGTTTCCTTTTCTCCATGATTCTGAGGAACCAAACAGATTATTAAAGCACCCAAAAAAGAGAAAAGAACCTGTTATTACAGCAAGCCAACTTCTGGGTCGAGATCAAATTGATCAAAAATTCCAATCTGATCTCCACGGCTTCTTCTGCATTAAAATGAAAAATGTTGGCTTTTTCTCTCTGTAGTTTTGTGTATTTGTAAATTTTAAACGTAAGGGAGAAAGTGTTTGAAAGAGAGGAATATGCCTTGGGTATGAATGGGAACAAGCCACGGTGGATTCAAAAGCCATCTCGGGTCAAAAATGGAACAAAAATAAAAACAAAATTAGCTCTTTTCAGTTTCCGACTTTCTGCGCCCTTCACGTTTTTCCTATGGACGGCAAATAAAACCCTAAGGTCATTAAAGGACGGTTATAGCCTTTGAGTCTAGGTGTCAACGTTTGTCTTTGTTCGTACACGTGTGCTAACATCGTAGTCGGCAAATGTTGACGAGATCCCTTTTACAACCCTTCCTCCAAAATTAAGGGAGAAGGACGTGGACTTTTGAAAATTATTTCTCACGAAAATATTAACAAACATAAATATCTATTTAGATTTTTATTTGAGAAAATAAAAAAAAATTCCTACTTTTGTTAGAGAGTGATAACTTGCAACATAAGTATACAAAATCTAAGGAGGAAAAATAAAATCGCATTCTTTTTCTAAAATTTTATTATTGTTCTAACTATTCATCATGGAATAGGCAAGAGTTTGTATTTCTGTATTTATACTTTCTCGTGATATTTTTAAATAAAATATCTCTTGAAATTATAACATTAATAATATATTTACTTTGAATTGCGAGTTTATAAATAAGTGAGTAATATTCTTCATTCAGTCTATTTATTATATACCAATTCAAGCATGCATTTTAAATTTAATTTTAATTTAGTATATTTGTTTTGCCTCTTATTTTTTTTTTTTCTCATCACTCTATAAGTCAAATTATACTTTAGATAATTTTAATAATTCATGTTGTGGTTGAGAAGGAATATACATAAGATGGTCAAGAAATTACATTGGAGAGTTAAGCTATAAGAACTTTTTCCATATTTGATAAAATATTTCTAAAAACGAAAATTAGTCCATTTTTGATTTCAATCCTCTATTCGTATTTCAACTTAGATATTCCGGGAGAAAAGAAGATGCTGGCACTTTCGTGCAGTGAAGAAAGGTTCTTGGTTACTGATATGGAGGAACTCAAGAATTTAAGATTGAATTAATTTCATATTCCATTAAAAAAATATAATAAAAAAATCAGAAATTACCAGACAAATAATGGTTATGGTGATATCACGAAAAAACAAGATAACAAAGAAAAGTATGAAATCCTAAGTTTGGTGAATTTGTTTGGGCTTTGTTGCTGAGTTGTTTGAGTCTTTGACCAACCTGTTAGAGTTGGAAGTTATTTGGTCGGAAACTTCCTGCCGTGTCCGTGTGATATAGTCATATGATCTTTGACAAGTATAACCCATGATCTCACTCACGTTATCAACCCACTTTCTTTGATTTATTAGATGAACCGACTTATCAGATCATTCACTAACTTGATTGTGCACTGTCGCACTGATGTTCTAATTGATGACCACTCTGACTGCGGAGCACAAATTCGAATTTGAGAAATACAAACGAGCAATTGCATTTATTTTAATTAGTACGTAGGATCGTGATAAAGATTCAAACTTTATTGTCAATGTGATTATGCCTACATTTCCCAAAACTTTTTAATGAACTTCACTCGAAAAATGATTAGCGATTACGTTCGTTCCAACCCAAACAATTAAGACAAACACTCGAACTTGAGCATCAATACGACTTCACTTGACAAACGAGCAATTATATTTGCTCCAACTAATACAATTGAGATAAAAACTCGAACTTGAGTACCAAAACGACTACGTCTGCATTCGCAATAACTTTCCGCCAAACTTCAGTCGACAATAACATTCACCCTAGTCACTAAAACTGGGACAAAGACTAGAACTTGAGTGCCAATACGAGTACGCCTACATCTGGGAGGATTTTTGCAAACTTCAATTGCGAAAGTGTTGGAACAATCATTCTATATATTATAAAAATTATGTCTAGACACTCGGTGGGAAAAGGATGATTTAGTAGTAATCAAAATCAAATGCTAAAAATGAAGAAATCTGAGAGCTCATAATGTGTGAAGTTCTTCAAAATACAATCTTGTTGGCACTGAAAACTGGTCTCACGGTCACAATAAACCGGCCTCGAAGAGATTTCTCCGTCTCAAAGTCTCGTCCACAAGCTTAAAAGTCTTCTTCACAAGTTTTTGATCAAGGGCAGTGGTTCTATAGATCTTAAACACCCGGTCTACACAGTCCGGGGACGTGCTCTGGAAGTACAACTCCTCAAATTTTTTCTTCACAAACCTGATTCAAATCATGTACAATTTTCAAATTTCTTCTTCATAATAAATTTACAATTGTTAAGTATCATATGCAGAAAGGTAAAACAGATATTAGAGAAAGAAAAAAACGTGAAGTAGCTCCGAGCTTAGGGCAAATAATTGAGTAAGGGCAAATAATTGAGTAAGGGCAATGGCGTAGGCCCTTATATACGTGTAGGCCCTTCTAGACGCAGCAATGCGGACAGAAATTTGGCAGTTTTGGAGGCTAGATATAGATAAATACGTGTACTCTTCATAAAAAGAAAAGGACCACAAAGATGTGTATGTATATATATAAGCTTACTCGTATGCATGTTCAATCTCTTGTTTTCCTGTAGAAACTGGCTGGTAATCTTTGAACCATTCACACACGTTAAGTGGCACCTAAACAATGAAACATCAATAGAAAAAATAAAGGTGTTAGATTGTTGCCAATGAAATGAATATGTCAGCTTTCCTACTTGTATGTTCTAACTGTTACCTTTAGAACCTTCTTTTCGAATATATCAAACTTGTTTAAAAACAGCATGAAGGACGTTTTCTGCACCCAAAAGAACATAACATGTTAATGAGCTAAGTGTGGTTAGATAAATAAATCCGGCAGCCGGACATGTGACACATGCACGCACAAATACATAGAAGACAAGAAAACCTCAAAACACGGCTGCTTTAGAACCCAGTTGAAAAGTTCCTTTGTTTCCATCATTCGATTCTTGCTTTCATCCTCAAAGAGTGTTTGATCATAACTAAAACACAATTGTCAAGTAATGAACGTTTAGAGACCTTCGAAAAGAATGACCAAAGATTACTCAAAGGCAAGGATCAACCGGCTACCACCATGCATGCATATGGTATAGTAGGTAACTACACGAAATGGTGATCTTACTCGCTAACAGCAGCACAGAATATTACAGCTGTGACACCTTCAAACAGATGGATCCATTTCCTCCTCTCGTTTCTCTGGCCTCCAACATCAAATAGTCTATATACTTCACCACTTTTCTTATTTTCTCCAACCGGGCTGTCAATAGAAGCATAGATTTTCATTTAAAGGAAATGAATCATACTAAAATGTGCCAGGTCACCAAATAATCCTTATCATTAAATTCTAAGGGCATCCTTAAGTTGAATTCTTAATAGGAAATAGGAAATGAATGCATATATGAAACTGCAAAAACTGAGAGAAATTTTTTTCCATTGGCTCAGAAGAACAAAAACATAGAATTTAAATAGTACAAATAAAAAATTAAAAAAAGGGTCAAAGTTCCAAGAGAAAGTCATGTTTAGCATTTCTTTTAAATAAAATAATTACCTGAACTGGATCTCTACAACACCGGTTGTACGAACTCTCGCATGAAGAACATCCTCCTGCAATACCAAAATATGCTAAATTTTGAAAATACATTCATAACCTCTCCACATCCATATTTAGTACCTTGTTCAACGAAAAGAATCAATTCTACTGTGAACTTTAGGTACCTTGGTTGGAATGTAATTTGGGTCAGCTAATCTTTGAAGATTTTCCATGAAATAGTGGGCACAATCAGGAACTTGGAGTTCATTACCACGAGCGTATGTTTCCTATGATTGGACAATCGCAGAAGCAGAAGTGCTAAATACTGAATTGAAGACACTAAGATTGATGTCAAACAATTGGTACATGTTAGTTACATGAAGTAACAGCTACCTGAATTGCAGCATCTTCCCAAAGAGTCTCTATATCCTGTGCAAGCTCTTTAGTGAGACGTGGATAATCCGACCTTCCACCAATTTTTGATAGTTTATCCCCAATTTCCTGATCAGAAAAGCAAATTTAGCATGCATACAAGCAGTTCCATTCAAGCACAGGATTAATCAAGAAAAAATCTCGAAATAACAAAAAACTCATGCATTGATTTTAGAAACAAGTCATATGTTATCAAGCACTATTTTTTGCTTAATACACTATGGAAGGATGGGCTCAAACCTGATTTTCACTGGATATTTCATATGTTTCTGTGTCATTCTGAGCAAGCTCCTTCGACCCATCATACAGTATCTATTCAATATTATCATGCATGCGGTAAACAGGATTACATTTGGATTCCTCTATAAAGAGCAGACACTAATACTCCATGTATTATGCAGAAAGGGAAATAACCAACACACCCTTTCAAGTATTGCGTACTTTTATGGTCTGATACACATTGGCATGGATGACTGATATATAGCTCTTGAGCTCTGCCTCATCGAATCCAGTTTGAAACAAAAGCTTTATCTGCAATTACATCATTATTGACAAAAACACGAATATTTGCATTGTCACTATGAAGAATACACTTAAATAAAGAAACGTACACGACGTCTCACCTGCTTAAAAATTGTTGACTTCCCTGACTCTCCAGCACCTTTAAAAAAATTGAACAGATTACTAGTAGAACTGATAACTATTCCCAATATCGACAAAAGAAAATTAAACTGCATTTTGTAGAAATGAACAGGTATAAGTGCAGAAGCCACTGTGCAGACATTTTATTATCGGACAAGCAATAAGTAATTAAATAACATTTTCTAATTCTCATAAATTAGGAAGCATCACCACACAAACAGTATAAGACACCTATATGCTACGGTCAGTCATAAAAAAGAAGTTCTGCAACCAAATAAAACTCAAACAGCTGAACACCCCATCACAAAAGGTAACAAGGAACCAATTAAATCTTCGTACCAAGTAGAAGAAGTTTCTGAATATGCTTTTCAGCCTTTGTTTCTTGTTCAATTCTCCTTTCAATTTCTGCAGTCTGGAAATGCATGTAATGACAATAAATTTAAGTCAACAGTAAAATGTAAAGTTCTCCAAATTGGTTAGTACATATTTGCATCACAAAGTATTGAGTTTTATTCCACCTGAACATTCTCTTCGTTATCGGCCTCATTGTAATGCTTGTTTCTGCTGCAGAGTAAGCCCATATTTTCTATCACAATAGACAGCATAGAAGATGCACAAGCCAAGCTTAAAAGTGTCTTCAATTTGCTTCTGTAATGTTCATATCAAATGGACCTAATCATTAAGCAAGATATGTCGATGGACACTACAGAACATGGGGAAAATGACCCAGAACCAAAATTTGCGCATGAGTTAGGCAAGCTATAAAAAAATGAACCAAACCATAAAGTAGTAGATATTTAGTGACCACAAATAGTTGCCCGATTCTATAAATACATATTGCTTTCAAGAATTAACCTGGAAATCACTGCCTAAAATACCCAACTTAACAAATTTACCCATCAACTAAAGAATTTTCACAAAAAATGAAGGAAAATATAGGTAACCCGTCAAAGAAAATCAATTTAAAGACAACCCAAACTTCTATTCGATCAGCCCACAAATAAAGTAACATAAAGTTAGCATCTTTGATCTAGCTCTGCAAGATCAATAACAAAGATCTGTTCCCAAATAAAAAAAGAAATTCAAAAAGAATAAAAGTACAGATTTAAGTAAGAACCTTGAGTGAGCTACCTGATAGTAAGAAATGGCGTTTCCGAGCTGAATCGCCGAAATGGAGAAGCTCAAAGAAGAATTGCTTTGTGTGTTTTATGTAAGTTTGAACGTGGGATGATAATGGGGAGTGTGTGTTTAATACTAATAAATAAAATAAATTTGAAAAACCAAAAACAAAGGATGAAAATGGAATTGGAATTGGAATTGAAAGCAATGAATGTGGTATTTGTTGTATAAAAATGTATGAATAGTTATGAGGAAGCGAAAATGGGTATCGAAGCGTTGGCTAAATCTGGAAACAAAGAGAAAAAGAAAGAGCGCCGAAAGCTGCAAAGGTCTGTTTTTTCTTGTTGATTCTTCTTCTTTCTTCCCTTTCAGTCAAAGTTTAGAAAAGACAGACAGGCCAGAAATTAAAATTTAAAAATTATTTATATATTTATGAATTTAAAAATGGGAATAATAATAATATTTTTGTAATTTGTTGGTAAAATAGTGATATTATCTTCTTGGGACATTACACGCTGTTGACTGGCCCCTTGTACTAAGTCTCTTCTATAATCTCTATATTTTAGGAGTTTGGACAGGACAACCTTGCCGGCTGCCACCTAATGGTGGGTCACATCCACTCTCTCCTTCATGCTCAAAATTTTTGGGTTCATCCTCACATAATATTATCGATTTAAGGAGGAACAAAATTAAAAAAAAAATAGAGTATAAAAATAAAATTTAGAGTGTGAAATTTAACTTCTATAATTTAAATCTACTTTTATTTATGTAATTTTATAAATCCTTTCTTAATAATTGAAATTAGAGAAAGTAATTTCCTTATATTATATTTATAATTTTGACTTTACCTATTTTATAAATCGAATTCAAAATTTCTACTTAATATCTAGACATTTTTATTCCCAATAAATGAGCAGCCATAGTCTCTAATTTTAATAAAATTTAAATAATTATATTATTATCAACTGTGTAAGAGAATGCTTTAAGGTCTCAAATTTCTTTTGTTGTATTCTTATTTATGTTTTGCTACTCCCATCCCTATCCTTAAAAAGGATTGTAATGATAATTTAGAATGCCAGCCTTTCCAACTTATATAATATCTTTTTTTTAAAAAATCAAATACTACTTTAGCATGAAAGTGATGCAACGTAATTGTGTAATGAAAGTATTGAACTTTAGTATGTGATGCGATTGGTTCTAATAAAAAGTAGACTAAATAAATAACATCATTCTTGAATTTTATCAAAATTTTGTCAAATATCTATAAATTTTAATATTATAAATAAATTTTAGTCAAATATATAATGATGATCATTAGTTAATTTTTTGGACATTTTTCTATTGAAAGTAATACAAATGTAACTGTCTCTAATCCTGAAATTTAGAGATGATTAATAAAATTTAGATAAAATTTAAGGATATTAGCAACTATTTAGCCTATAAAGTAATTACAACTTTAATGTAATGAAATTCAATAGGATTATGTATCAAGTCTCACAAAATTGCCAATAGAGTCAACACAACGTTTTTTAATATATTTTATTACTTTGTTATACCAACTTAAAATAAGTATTACTTGAGCTTCACACGAGATATCTATGACACACTTGACAAGTCTTTATTTAAATATTATTTTATATTATTTTATATCCTTTATATTTAAATTTTAATGTAAAAATGCCAAATAATAGATGAAAATAATATATTTTGTGAAAAATGTGCAGAATTGGATAGAACTTGAAATTATGAGAATTTGGGCGAAATAATCACCTCAATCAGAGTTATATCGAAAAAATTATGATCAAAATAAGGAAAGCCACCAAAAAGTGCAAATACATTCGGTAGCGTCAGACTGAACCAATCCAAGCAGCCTCATATCTTATTCGGACAGCGCCTACCGACGTTCCATACACGGCTTCAGCGCGCGTGTCTTGAACCAAAACCTCCACTTCAGCGCGCGCATACTAAAAGCTCCAGCCCAGCCCCATGTGTAAGACATGTGTCCTGGAGGGAACGGTAAACGATCCCACATTCTTGCGAGGGGGGAATGGTCTGGGAGAGGAATTGTCAGGACCCACCCCGGTTTCACCCCGAAAACCGAGGTAAATCCTGCTCCCGTCTGACACCCCAACACGCACCAATGTAAACTACTAAGTAACACAGTCAGACGCATGAGAAACTTTACACATCCCAAAGTCAAGTTTACAGAGCATAGCACTAAATATAAAAGAAAGAAAAACCGAGAACCAGTACACGCACACGGAAAAAATTTAAAACACTTCGGGGTCGCTCTCATAACTTCTATGCCTTCGACGCTGCCTCGACGCCGAAACCCCGCTCTAGCTCCACGACCTGGAGGGCAAGTTAAAAACAGAAGGTGTGAGTGGACCATAATAAGAAAAAAATTTCCGAAAACGATTTTATAATAAAACCAGAGTTTTAGCCCTCCGTTTTGAAACCACATGCATAACCCAGTTACTAAAAACAGCCATTAATCACTAATCACGTAAAGATCATCACAAAAACAATTGCAAAATCATTATAAAAACAGTTATAGAAATCATATCATAAGCACCATAAAATCGTATCATAAACCATGAATATCAAGTCATCATTATCCGATCAAACCTGCTGGACCTATCCGAGTCTTTAAACTCAATCCAGGCCTCAATAATATCCGAGTCTTTAAACTCCTGAGTCTTTAAACTCAACAGGCCTACGGGGGAAATATCAATATATCCGAGTCTTTAAACTCCCGAGTCTTTAAACTCAATCTGGGTCTTTAAACCCAATCCGGGCCCGTCCCCCGTCAATCACAATATCCGGGTCTTTAAACCCAATAACAAAATCCAGCAAATCCAATCCAAAACCATTTGAAAACCATTTATCAATCCACATCCAAACCCGAATTCGAAATCACCGGTCTGATGCCATTCCGGCATCCAGAACTGTCATTCCGAACCAAAATCCGAAAATCCACTTTTCAACTTTAACCAAATTCCGCTTTCCGAAATCCGATTCTAAAACTGAAAAACTTGATCATCAAATCACGTTTCAAAATCTATTTATAAGCATTCAAAACCAGTTATCATTTGAAAACCCCAAAACCATGGCATTATACTCAGAAATTGACATTCCTCGTAAAACGTGCCAAATACCGTACTTCCTCGAAATACGTGCAAGTAAGGAAAACCAATATAACATATTCAACAATCATGAAATCACATATAAAACCATAAAATAATTATAGAAAAACAGTTATGCATGCTCAATTATAGAGAAGGGGTCCACTCACAGTACCGAGCCCTCAATCGCGTCCTGAACGTCTCGTACGTTCCTCAGCTTCCTCGGGAAGTCCTGATCCTGTCAACAATCACCCAAGAACATTACTAACACATCTACGAAGGTCCACCTAATTCTCCCTAAAAATCCCCGGTTCCTAAACGTAACGAACCGAAACCCTAAACCTTCAACCTCGCGGAACAAACCTCAAACGACGTCCGAACAACCCGAAACCAATTCCATTAGACTCGTCACAACACCTAGACCAAAAACCATGTTGACCGTTTTCCCAACCGCCGCCGCACGCGCCGCCCAAAGTGGCTGCGCGTGGCCCTCACACTCCAGCTACAGTGTCACCAGCAACCTCTGGTCGACCCGGTTCGAACCAGTCTCTGTAATTCGAACCGGCATGACCGGTTCACCGACGTCCGTCCACCAAATCAACTCCTTTCTTCACCATCTTCTTCGTCCCGTCCTAATGATAGGTCCTCAAATAAACATTATTTTATATTATTTTATACCCTTTATACTTGACTTTTAATATTAAAATATTAAATAAATAGATAAATTAATTTATTTTGTGTTATTTTTATTTAAATAAATAAAGTTTATAATTTGGAGTATTTTGGCGAAAGAATCGTCTCGATCGGAATTATAACGAATAAATTATGGACGAATTTCGGTGAAATATTTCTAAATTAATTAAATTAATTAATTTGTGCAGCCCAAACCCAATAAAATGCAGCCTAGCCCAATCACGTCAGTCCGCGCGGCCCAGTTCTGTCAGCCCGTGCGGCCCAATCCGTTTCAGGCGCCCCAGCCCAACCGATTCTCTTCGGCGCGCGCTCACCGAACGTCAAGCCTACTCCTCAGCGCGCCCCTGCCGAAGCTCTGCTCTCTCCTTCAGCGCGTCCCCGCCGAGTTTCTTCCCTTCTAATCAGCAGCAGTCCACCGAATTTCCATGCCTCTTTTCAGCAGCTCTCTGCTGAATTCTTTTCCAGCAGCTTCCACCCAATTTCCACCCAACTTCCACCCAAATTCCTTCCACTTTCCAACCCAATTTTGCAACTTTACAACTCAAACCACTTCTAAACATCATCACAAATCTTTACTACTCATCATTCCATTATTCCACATTTTTTATTGTATTTTTATATTATTTTTGATAGCTTTTTCCACCTATAAATATGGCTTCAATTCTTGTATTTTGGGAGTCCCCCATTAGCTCCATTTCTTCCATTTTGCTTAGTTTTTAGTTCTCTTCTTTTAGTTCTTTTGTTTCTCTCTTTTGAGAGACATTTTTGGGGACCATTTTAACTTCTTGTAGATTTTCTTATTAATTAGTTTCCTTTTAATTCTTATTCTTAATTTATGTTATTTTTATTTTTCTTAATTTCATTTCCTCTTTACTTTGTTCTTGTGATATTTCTTTGAGATCTCTTAAACACATTTTTATGCTTTCCTTAAGAAATACATAGGCCAAGTAATTCTAAGGCAATTCAAGAGTTTTAAGACCGAATTCCTCGTATTTCTTCTTCCATCTTCACAAGTTTCCTGCCGCTGTTCGGTGATTCTTGTGAAAATCTATGCTTCTCTACTTAAATTCTTGTTATTGTTATTGGTTTTACTTATAATTCAATATATGTGTTGGTATTTTCTTTCTAACATTTGTAAGTAAGAATGCAATCTCCATGTGTTTTACTTTTTGAGTTTCTTTTACTTCATATGTTTTAGTACTTAAACTTCAATTCGAAACTAAATGTTGATCCGCTGTTCGGGGCATTTAGAATAGAGTTGAAGAGATTTAATGTTTGATCGCTGTTCGGCGCATTAAATCACTTACTTAAGGTGGATCATATTGTAAGTAATAATCCGCTGTTCGGTGCATTTATAATATGAAAAATGTATGCATGTATTTGAGATAATTAAGGTATGATTTCGTGATTGGTTCAATATGAGCATGATGTTAGAGTGTTGGTAAAAATATGTGTTTGAAGAAAGTTCACTAGTACAAAAGTTAAAGTAGAAGTAAAATTAAGTATTTAATTATTTTTACTTGTTTTCTTTATTTTATATTTACAACTCTTTTCAAAACCCCCCTTTTCAATTCTTTATTCTTTATTCTTTTATTCTTTTATTCTTTTATTCTTTTATTCTTTTTTATTCTTTATTCTTTTATTGTTTTATTCTTCTATCCTTTTTATTCTTTATTCTTTATTCTTTTATTCTTCTTTTATACTTTTAGTTTATTATTCTTTGATTCTTTCATCTCTTTATTCTTTTATTCTTTAATACTTTTAGTTTATTATTCTTTGATTAATTAATTCTTTAATTCATTAATTCTTTAATTTGTTAATTATTTAATTATTTAATTCATTAATGTATTCATTATTCATTTATTCATTACTCTTTCCCACTAACACATTATTAATGTTCCCTAATTTCCCCGGTTAAGAACGATCCCTATTTACCAATACTACATCTACACAAAAAGGGTTTAAATTGCACAACACTCAAATTACGTGTTTAATTTAATGCGTAGTTTGGGCGTAGTCAATTTTTGGCGCCGTTGCCGGGGAAATTGAAAATCATTTTTAATTTGTTAGTGTATGTATATAAATTGTGCATATTATACTTGTTTATAAATTTTACTTTTGTTAATATTATATTTGTTTATAACATTTACTTACTTGTTTATATTTTATTTATCCATCTTATTTTTGTTTTTATTATTTTTGTTTATAATGTTCATACTTTACTTATTCATAGTTTCTAATTTATACTTGTTCATAAATGTTCATAATTTTTTTTTTATATATTTGTTCATATTCAAATTGTTTATGTAAATTTAAAATTCTATCATACTTGTTCATAATTTAATTTAATTTGTACTTGTTATAAATGCATATTGTACATATTCATTTTTCCTTACTTTTAATTTATTTTATTTTTCTTTACACTTTCTAACTTTTTCTTTAATCCATTAACTTTAATTTTATTCCATAAACTTTTTCTTTATTCCTTTAACTTTAAATTTATTTCATTAACTTTTTATTCCACTAACTTTTTATTCCATTAACTTTTATTCCATTAATTTTATTCATTAACTTTTTATTCCACTAACTTTTTATTCCATTAACTTTTATTCCATTAATTTTATTCATTAACTTTTTATTCCACTAACTTTTTATTCCATTAACTTTTATTCCATTAATTTTATTCATTAACTTTTTATTCCACTAACTTTTTATTCCATTAACTTTTATTCCATTAATTTTATTCATTAACTTTTTATTCCACTAACTTTTTATTCCATTAACTTTTATTCCATTAATTTTATTCATTAACTTTTTATTCCACTAACTTTTTATTCCATTAAATTTTATTCCATTAATTTTATTCATTAACTTTTTATTCCACTAACTTTTTATTCCACTAACTTTTTATTCCATTAACTTTTATTCCATTAATTTTATTCTATTAACTTTTTATTCCATTAACTTTTATTCCATTAACTTTTTATTCCATTAACTTTTTATTTCATTAACTTTTTATTTCATTAACTTTTTGAAATTTGAAATTAAAAAAAAAAAATCTTATCTTAGCTTTATGTTAGTGTTAATTCATACTTGTAAATAAATGTTGTATATATGTTACTTGTTACCTTTTATACTTGTTCATAAATTGTTCATAACTTTTATATTTCATAGTATACATGCATACTTGTTCATAATAGTCTTTCATTTATGTTTGTTTATAATTCTCTTACTTGTTATTTTATTCTTGTTCATACTTGTACATAATGTTCATTCTTTTTAATTGTTCATAAATGCTTATAGTAAATATTCACTTTTCCTTATTTTTATTTTTATTTTGTTTTTGGTAAATTTTTTTTTTTAAAAAAAAAAGCATAAAATTCTTAAAAAAAAAAAAAAAAATTCTTCATTTATTTAATTTTTAAATTCCAAAAAAAAATAATAATAATTATATAAAAAAAAATTGTTCATACGTAAATAAATTATTTTCTTTTTCTTCATTTATTTAATTCTTAACTTGCATTTCATCTTTCATTCTAACTTGCATTTCATCTTTCATTTAACCTGCATTTTCATTTAACTTGCATTTTCACTTAACTTGCATCTTTCATTCTAACTTGCATTTCACATTTCATTTAACTTGCATATTTAGTTTAACTTGCATTGCACTCTTCCTCTAACTTACATCTTTAACTCACATTGCATCCTTAAACTTTAATTTGCATTTCTAACTTGCATTCTTAATTAACGTACATCTCTGACTAATTAACTTGCATCTCTGTCTAGGCTGGATGGACGTTAAACTTCAAGCGCTTGTTGGGAGGCAACCCAATGTGTTCTCGGGATGTGAAGGAGTCATCAATACAGATTTGCTATCCTTTTACCCTTCACTCTCTTTTATTTTGTTTATTTAATGTTTTCCTATTATTTTCGTAAATCATCTTCCTTACTTTGATTCTATGTTTAATTACTTCGTATTTTCCTACATTGAGGACAATGTAGAATTTAAGTGTGGGGGAATGGTTTACAATTTTGAGTTTAAAAAAAAAATGAAAAAAAAAATTAAAATAAAAAAAAATAATAAAAAAAAAAAGCTGGAAAAAAAAAATGAAAAAAAAAAAATTCTTGAATCTTTTAACTTAGTGTTTTTATGAGTTTTAAGTTGCCATTTAACTTGTCAATGATATAAATGAACGGAAATGAATATGTTATGGCTATAAAGGTGATCACTACAACTTGAATTTGTTTGTTAATATTTTGTGATTAAGTGTTATAACTTGAAGATAATGCATGTAAATTGGTACATAAACGAGCATAATAAGATAAGTATGAATCATATGAACCTTATGTGAGCTTTAGAACCTTATATACATCTTTGATGAGTGATTCATAAGTTCTTTGTTTAAATTGATATACATATGCCTCATAACTGCTTGTCATAGCTTTTAATGAACTCTAGAGTACTAGAACTTATTCTATGTGATTTTCAAAGCTTTTAAGTCAATAAACTCTCTGATTTTGGACATGATTAAGGCATTAGGGTTAACACCACAAATTCAAACATCCATGTTCCCTATTTTGTGCGCACAAGTTGCGACCCCCTTAGTTTTAACCTCTTTTGAGCCCACATTAAGCTTTTCTTTCATCACCATGATTATCTAAACACTTGAGCTTAGTATAGACATCCTTTACCCTTGTTCCAAGGACTCGGTTGAAGATATAAAGATTGTGTAAGGAGAAAATAATGATGTTGGAAGACTTTTATGTGAATTATTTGGATTTACCGACTCAAGCTTTGTTGTATTGTTGACACATGTTATTACCTTGATATAAAAAAAAAAAATCATCAAAAAAAAAAATCAAAAAAAAATCAAAAAAAAAAAAGTATTGAGTTTTTATCAAGGTAATAAGGTTTGATTATGTAATGTTTGAGTTAAGTCTCTTACATTTGTAAATCCGACACAAAGAATGATTGTGAGGCCCAACATGATGGAATTAGGCCTATATTCGAAGGGATGGATTACCAACATCATTGCACTAAGGTTGGGAAGCTATGATACGTTTTGGGAGTCTATTGAGTCTTGGAACGAATTGAGCACCACTTGTCCTATATTTTCCTTGCCTCTAAACTTAGCCCCATTACAACCTTCGTAAAGACCTTATGATCCTTAAGATGGTAAATTTTGATTAGTGGAGTCAATCACTTGAGTAAGCTTATGGTTTTGGTTCATTTGTGCAAGTATATGTTGTTTTTATCTTGAGGTGTTTGTTTGATATTTTTGCAAAAGTACTTCATTTCGATTATGTGAGTATTTCTCACATACTTTGAGTGCAAACACAAACCCTTACAAAATTGAGTGAATTTATGAGTGCATATCCTTGTAAGTTGATTCATACTTGTTTTATTCACGTTGAGATCCATTTCACCATATTTACTCATTATCTTACTTGTTGAAACATTTTGTCACCATGTATTAACTCTTGAATTCCATATGCTTAAATGTTTTAAGTGAAAATCTTTTTTGCCATGATAATAATGAAATATTGAGACAAATGGTTAAAGGTTACTTGTTTTGATTTTGTAGTTTGATTTTAGTATTTGCTAGGGACTAGCAAAGTTTAAGTGTGGGGGTATTTGATAGGTCCTCAAATAAACATTATTTTATATTATTTTATACCCTTTATACTTGACTTTTAATATTAAAATATTAAATAAATAGATAAATTAATTTATTTTGTGTTATTTTTATTTAAATAAATAAAGTTTATAATTTGGAGTATTTTGGCGAAAGAATCGTCTCGATCGGAATTTTAACGAATAAATTATGGACGAATTTCGGTGAAATATTTCTAAATTAATTAAATTAATTAATTTGTGCAGCCCAAACCCAATAAAATGCAGCCTAGCCCAATCACGTCAGTCCGCGCGGCCCAGTTCTGGTAGCCCGTGCGGCCCAATCCGTTTCAGGCGCCCCAGCCCAACCGATTCTCTTCGGCGCGCGCTCACCGAACGTCAAGCCTACTCCTCAGCGCGCCCCTGCCGAAGCTCTGCTCTCTCCTTCAGCGCGTCCCCGCCGAGTTTCTTCCCTTCTAATCAGCAGCAGTCCACCGAATTTCCATGCCTCTTTTCAGCAGCTCTCTGCTGAATTCTTTTCCAGCAGCTTCCACCCAATTTCCACCCAACTTCCACCCAAATTCCTTCCACTTTCCAACCCAATTTTGCAACTTTACAACTCAAACCACTTCTAAACATCATCACAAATCTTTACTACTCATCATTCCATTATTCCACATTTTTTATTGTATTTTTATATTATTTTTGATAGCTTTTTCCACCTATAAATATGGCTTCAATTCTTGTATTTTGGGAGTCCCCCATTAGCTCCATTTCTTCCATTTTGCTTAGTTTTTAGTTCTCTTCTTTTAGTTCTTTTGTTTCTCTCTTTTGAGAGACATTTTTGGGGACCATTTTAACTTCTTGTAGATTTTCTTATTAATTAGTTTCCTTTTAATTCTTATTCTTAATTTATGTTATTTTTATTTTTCTTAATTTCATTTCCTCTTTACTTTGTTCTTGTGATATTTCTTTGAGATCTCTTAAACACATTTTTATGCTTTCCTTAAGAAATACATAGGCCAAGTAATTCTAAGGCAATTCAAGAGTTTTAAGACCGAATTCCTCGTATTTCTTCTTCCATCTTCACAAGTTTCCTGCCGCTGTTCGGTGATTCTTGTGAAAATCTATGCTTCTCTACTTAAATTCTTGTTATTGTTATTGGTTTTACTTATAATTCAATATATGTGTTGGTATTTTCTTTCTAACATTTGTAAGTAAGAATGCAATCTCCATGTGTTTTACTTTTTGAGTTTCTTTTACTTCATATGTTTTAGTACTTAAACTTCAATTCGAAACTAAATGTTGATCCGCTGTTCGGGGCATTTAGAATAGAGTTGAAGAGATTTAATGTTTGATCGCTGTTCGGCGCATTAAATCACTTACTTAAGGTGGATCATATTGTAAGTAATAATCCGCTGTTCGGTGCATTTATAATATGAAAAATGTATGCATGTATTTGAGATAATTAAGGTATGATTTCGTGATTGGTTCAATATGAGCATGATGTTAGAGTGTTGGTAAAAATATGTGTTTGAAGAAAGTTCACTAGTACAAAAGTTAAAGTAGAAGTAAAATTAAGTATTTAATTATTTTTACTTGTTTTCTTTATTTTATATTTACAACTCTTTTCAAAACCCCCCTTTTCAATTCTTTATTCTTTATTCTTTTATTCTTTTATTCTTTTATTCTTTTATTCTTTTTTATTCTTTATTCTTTTATTGTTTTATTCTTCTATCCTTTTTATTCTTTATTCTTTATTCTTTTATTCTTCTTTTATACTTTTAGTTTATTATTCTTTGATTCTTTCATCTCTTTATTCTTTTATTCTTTAATACTTTTAGTTTATTATTCTTTGATTAATTAATTCTTTAATTCATTAATTCTTTAATTTGTTAATTATTTAATTATTTAATTCATTAATGTATTCATTATTCATTTATTCATTACTCTTTCCCACTAACACATTATTAATGTTCCCTAATTTCCCCGGTTAAGAACGATCCCTATTTACCAATACTACATCTACACAAAAAGGGTTTAAATTGCACAACACTCAAATTACGTGTTTAATTTAATGCGTAGTTTGGGCGTAGTCAATTTTTGGCGCCGTTGCCGGGGAAATTGAAAATCATTTTTAATTTGTTAGTGTATGTATATAAATTGTGCATATTATACTTGTTTATAAATTTTACTTTTGTTAATATTATATTTGTTTATAACATTTACTTACTTGTTTATATTTTATTTATCCATCTTATTTTTGTTTTTATTATTTTTGTTTATAATGTTCATACTTTACTTATTCATAGTTTCTAATTTATACTTGTTCATAAATGTTCATAATTTTTTTTTATATATTTGTTCATATTCAAATTGTTTATGTAAATTTAAAATTCTATCATACTTGTTCATAATTTAATTTAATTTGTACTTGTTATAAATGCATATTGTACATATTCATTTTTCCTTACTTTTAATTTATTTTATTTTTCTTTACACTTTCTAACTTTTTCTTTAATCCATTAACTTTAATTTTATTCCATAAACTTTTTCTTTATTCCTTTAACTTTAAATTTATTTCATTAACTTTTTATTCCACTAACTTTTTATTCCATTAACTTTTATTCCATTAATTTTATTCATTAACTTTTTATTCCACTAACTTTTTATTCCATTAACTTTTATTCCATTAATTTTATTCATTAACTTTTTATTCCACTAACTTTTTATTCCATTAACTTTTATTCCATTAATTTTATTCATTAACTTTTTATTCCACTAACTTTTTATTCCATTAACTTTTATTCCATTAATTTTATTCATTAACTTTTTATTCCACTAACTTTTTATTCCACTAACTTTTTATTCCATTAACTTTTATTCCATTAATTTTATTCATTAACTTTTTATTCCACTAACTTTTTATTCCATTAACTTTTATTCCATTAATTTATTTCATTAACTTTTTATTCCACTAACTTTTTATTCCACTAACTTTTTATTCCATTAACTTTTATTCCATTAATTTTATTCTATTAACTTTTTATTCCATTAACTTTTATTCCATTAACTTTTTATTCCATTAACTTTTTATTTCATTAACTTTTTATTTCATTAACTTTTTGAAATTTGAAATTAAAAAAAAAAATCTTATCTTAGCTTTATGTTAGTGTTAATTCATACTTGTAAATAAATGTTGTATATATGTTACTTGTTACCTTTTATACTTATTCATAAATTGTTCATAACTTTTATATTTCATAGTATACATGCATACTTGTTCATAATAGTCTTTCATTTATGTTTGTTTATAATTCTCTTACTTGTTATTTTATTCTTGTTCATACTTGTACATAATGTTCATTCTTTTTAATTGTTCATAAATGCTTATAGTAAATATTCACTTTTCCTTATTTTTATTTTTATTTTGTTTTTGGTAAATTTTTTTTTTTTTAAAAAAAGCATAAAATTCTTAAAAAAAAATAAAAAAATTCTTCATTTATTTAATTTTTAAATTCCAAAAAAAAATAATAATAATTATATAAAAAAAAATTGTTCATACGTAAATAAATTATTTTCTTTTTCTTCATTTATTTAATTCTTAACTTGCATTTCATCTTTCATTCTAACTTGCATTTCATCTTTCATTTAACTTGCATTTTCATTTAACTTGCATTTTCGCTTAACTTGCATCTTTCATTCTAACTTGCATTTCACATTTCATTTAACTTGCATATTTAGTTTAACTTGCATTGCACTCTTCCTCTAACTTACATCTTTAACTCACATTGCATCCTTAAACTTTAATTTGCATTTCTAACTTGCATTCTTAATTAACGTACATCTCTGACTAACTAACTTGCATCTCTGTCTAGGCTGGATGGACGTTAAACTTCAAGCGCTTGTTGGGAGGCAACCAAATGTGTTCTCGGGATGTGAAGGAGTCATCAATACAGATTTGCTATCCTTTTACCCTTCACTCTCTTTTATTTTGTTTATTTAATGTTTTCCTATTATTTTCGTAAATCATCTTCCTTACTTTGATTCTATGTTTAATTACTTCGTATTTTCCTACATTGAGGACAATGTAGAATTTAAGTGTGGGGGAATGGTTTACAATTTTGAGTTTAAAAAAAAATGAAAAAAAAAAATTAAAATAAAAAAAAATAATAAAAAAAAAAGCTGGAAAAAAAAATGAAAAAAAATAAATTCTTGAATCTTTTAACTTAGTGTTTTTATGAGTTTTAAGTTGCCATTTAACTTGTCAATGATATAAATGAACGGAAATGAATATGTTATGGCTATAAAGGTGATCACTACAACTTGAATTTGTTTGTTAATATTTTGTGATTAAGTGTTATAACTTGAAGATAATGCATGTAAATTGGTACATAAACGAGCATAATAAGATAAGTATGAATCATATGAACCTTATGTGAGCTTTAGAACCTTATATACATCTTTGATGAGTGATTCATAAGTTCTTTGTTTAAATTGATATACATATGCCTCATAACTGCTTGTCATAGCTTTTAATGAACTCTAGAGTACTAGAACTTATTCTATGTGATTTTCAAAGCTTTTAAGTCAATAAACTCTCTGATTTTGGACATGATTAAGGCATTAGGGTTAACACCACAAATTCAAACATCCATGTTCCCTATTTTGTGCGCACAAGTTGCGACCCCCTTAGTTTTAACCTCTTTTGAGCCCACATTAAGCTTTTCTTTCATCACCATGATTATCTAAACACTTGAGCTTAGTATAGACATCCTTTACCCTTGTTCCAAGGACTCGGTTGAAGATATAAAGATTGTGTAAGGAGAAAATAATGATGTTGGAAGACTTTTATGTGAATTATTTGGATTTACCGACTCAAGCTTTGTTGTATTGTTGACACATGTTATTACCTTGATATAAAAAAAAAAATCATCAAAAAAAAATCAAAAAAAATCAAAAAAAAAAAAGTATTGAGTTTTTATCAAGGTAATAAGGTTTGATTATGTAATGTTTGAGTTAAGTCTCTTACATTTGTAAATCCGACACAAAGAATGATTGTGAGGCCCAACATGATGGAATTAGGCCTATATTCGAAGGGATGGATTACCAACATCATTGCACTAAGGTTGGGAAGCTATGATACGTTTTGGGAGTCTATTGAGTCTTGGAACGAATTGAGCACCACTTGTCCTATATTTTCCTTGCCTCTAAACTTAGCCCCATTACAACCTTCGTAAAGACCTTATGATCCTTAAGATGGTAAATTTTGATTAGTGGAGTCAATCACTTGAGTAAGCTTATGGTTTTGGTTCATTTGTGCAAGTATATGTTGTTTTTATCTTGAGGTGTTTGTTTGATATTTTTGCAAAAGTACTTCATTTCGATTATGTGAGTATTTCTCACATACTTTGAGTGCAAACACAAACCCTTACAAAATTGAGTGAATTTATGAGTGCATATCCTTGTAAGTTGATTCATACTTGTTTTATTCACGTTGAGATCCATTTCACCATATTTACTCATTATCTTACTTGTTGAAACATTTTGTCACCATGTATTAACTCTTGAATTCCATATGCTTAAATGTTTTAAGTGAAAATCTTTTATGCCATGATAATAATGAAATATTGAGACAAATGGTTAAAGGTTACTTGTTTTGATTTTGTAGTTTGATTTTAGTATTTGCTAGGGACTAGCAAAGTTTAAGTGTGGGGGTATTTGATAGGTCCTCAAATAAACATTATTTTATATTATTTTATACCCTTTATACTTGACTTTTAATATTAAAATATTAAATAAATAGATAAATTAATTTATTTTGTGTTATTTTTATTTAAATAAATAAAGTTTATAATTTGGAGTATTTTGGCGAAAGAATCGTCTCGATCGGAATTATAACGAATAAATTATGGACGAATTTCGGTGAAATATTTCTAAATTAATTAAATTAATTAATTTGTGCAGCCCAAACCCAATAAAATGCAGCCTAGCCCAATCACGTCAGTCCGCGCGGCCCAGTTCTGTCAGCCCGTGCGGCCCAATCCGTTTCAGGCGCCCCAGCCCAACCGATTTTCTTCGGCGCGCGCTCACCGAACGTCAAGCCTACTCCTCAGCGCGCCCCTGCCGAAGCTCTGCTCTCTCCTTCAGCGCGTCCCCGCCGAGTTTCTTCCCTTCTAATCAGCAGCAGTCCACCGAATTTCCATGCCTCTTTTCAGCAGCTCTCTGCTGAATTCTTTTCCAGCAGCTTCCACCCAATTTCCACCCAACTTCCACCCAAATTCCTTCCACTTTCCAACCCAATTTTGCAACTTTACAACTCAAACCACTTCTAAACATCATCACAAATCTTTACTACTCATCATTCCATTATTCCACATTTTTTATTGTATTTTTATATTATTTTTGATAGCTTTTTCCACCTATAAATATGGCTTCAATTCTTGTATTTTGGGAGTCCCCCATTAGCTCCATTTCTTCCATTTTGCTTAGTTTTTAGTTCTCTTCTTTTAGTTCTTTTGTTTCTCTCTTTTGAGAGACATTTTTGGGGACCATTTTAACTTCTTGTAGATTTTCTTATTAATTAGTTTCCTTTTAATTCTTATTCTTAATTTATGTTATTTTTATTTTTCTTAATTTCATTTCCTCTTTACTTTGTTCTTGTGATATTTCTTTGAGATCTCTTAAACACATTTTTATGCTTTCCTTAAGAAATACATAGGCCAAGTAATTCTAAGGCAATTCAAGAGTTTTAAGACCGAATTCCTCGTATTTCTTCTTCCATCTTCACAAGTTTCCTGCCGCTGTTCGGTGATTCTTGTGAAAATCTATGCTTCTCTACTTAAATTCTTGTTATTGTTATTGGTTTTACTTATAATTCAATATATGTGTTGGTATTTTCTTTCTAACATTTGTAAGTAAGAATGCAATCTCCATGTGTTTTACTTTTTGAGTTTCTTTTACTTCATATGTTTTAGTACTTAAACTTCAATTCGAAACTAAATGTTGATCCGCTGTTCGGGGCATTTAGAATAGAGTTGAAGAGATTTAATGTTTGATCGCTGTTCGGCGCATTAAATCACTTACTTAAGGTGGATCATATTGTAAGTAATAATCCGCTGTTCGGTGCATTTATAATATGAAAAATGTATGCATGTATTTGAGATAATTAAGGTATGATTTCGTGATTGGTTCAATATGAGCATGATGTTAGAGTGTTGGTAAAAATATGTGTTTGAAGAAAGTTCACTAGTACAAAAGTTAAAGTAGAAGTAAAATTAAGTATTTAATTATTTTTACTTGTTTTCTTTATTTTATATTTACAACTCTTTTCAAAACCCCCCTTTTCAATTCTTTATTCTTTATTCTTTTATTCTTTTATTCTTTTATTCTTTTTTATTCTTTATTCTTTTATTGTTTTATTCTTCTATCCTTTTTATTCTTTATTCTTTATTCTTTTATTCTTCTTTTATACTTTTAGTTTATTATTCTTTGATTCTTTCATCTCTTTATTCTTTTATTCTTTAATACTTTTAGTTTATTATTCTTTGATTAATTAATTCTTTAATTCATTAATTCTTTAATTTGTTAATTATTTAATTATTTAATTCATTAATGTATTCATTATTCATTTATTCATTACTCTTTCCCACTAACACATTATTAATGTTCCCTAATTTCCCCGGTTAAGAACGATCCCTATTTACCAATACTACATCTACACAAAAAGGGTTTAAATTGCACAACACTCAAATTACGTGTTTAATTTAATGCGTAGTTTGGGCGTAGTCAATTTTTGGCGCCGTTGCCGGGGAAATTGAAAATCATTTTTAATTTGTTAGTGTATGTATATAAATTGTGCATATTATACTTGTTTATAAATTTTACTTTTGTTAATATTATATTTGTTTATAACATTTACTTACTTGTTTATATTTTATTTATCCATCTTATTTTTGTTTTTATTATTTTTGTTTATAATGTTCATACTTTACTTATTCATAGTTTCTAATTTATACTTGTTCATAAATGTTCATAATTTTTTTTTATATATTTGTTCATATTCAAATTGTTTATGTAAATTTAAAATTCTATCATACTTGTTCATAATTTAATTTAATTTGTACTTGTTATAAATGCATATTGTACATATTCATTTTTCCTTACTTTTAATTTATTTTATTTTTCTTTACACTTTCTAACTTTTTCTTTAATCCATTAACTTTAATTTTATTCCATAAACTTTTTCTTTATTCCTTTAACTTTAAATTTATTTCATTAACTTTTTATTCCACTAACTTTTTATTCCATTAACTTTTATTCCATTAATTTTATTCATTAACTTTTTATTCCACTAACTTTTTATTCCATTAACTTTTATTCCATTAATTTTATTCATTAACTTTTTATTCCACTAACTTTTTATTCCATTAACTTTTATTCCATTAATTTTATTCATTAACTTTTTATTCCACTAACTTTTTATTCCATTAACTTTTATTCCATTAATTTTATTCATTAACTTTTTATTCCACTAACTTTTTATTCCACTAACTTTTTATTCCATTAACTTTTATTCCATTAATTTTATTCATTAACTTTTTATTCCACTAACTTTTTATTCCATTAACTTTTATTCCATTAATTTATTTCATTAACTTTTTATTCCACTAACTTTTTATTCCACTAACTTTTTATTCCATTAACTTTTATTCCATTAATTTTATTCTATTAACTTTTTATTCCATTAACTTTTATTCCATTAACTTTTTATTCCATTAACTTTTTATTTCATTAACTTTTTATTTCATTAACTTTTTGAAATTTGAAATTAAAAAAAAAAATCTTATCTTAGCTTTATGTTAGTGTTAATTCATACTTGTAAATAAATGTTGTATATATGTTACTTGTTACCTTTTATACTTATTCATAAATTGTTCATAACTTTTATATTTCATAGTATACATGCATACTTGTTCATAATAGTCTTTCATTTATGTTTGTTTATAATTCTCTTACTTGTTATTTTATTCTTGTTCATACTTGTACATAATGTTCATTCTTTTTAATTGTTCATAAATGCTTATAGTAAATATTCACTTTTCCTTATTTTTATTTTTATTTTGTTTTTGGTAAATTTTTTTTTTTAAAAAAAAAGCATAAAATTCTTAAAAAAAAATAAAAAAATTCTTCATTTATTTAATTTTTAAATTCCAAAAAAAAATAATAATAATTATATAAAAAAAAATTGTTCATACGTAAATAAATTATTTTCTTTTTCTTCATTTATTTAATTCTTAACTTGCATTTCATCTTTCATTCTAACTTGCATTTCATCTTTCATTTAACCTGCATTTTCATTTAACTTGCATTTTCGCTTAACTTGCATCTTTCATTCTAACTTGCATTTCACATTTCATTTAACTTGCATATTTAGTTTAACTTGCATTGCACTCTTCCTCTAACTTACATCTTTAACTCACATTGCATCCTTAAACTTTAATTTGCATTTCTAACTTGCATTCTTAATTAACGTACATCTCTGACTAACTAACTTGCATCTCTGTCTAGGCTGGATGGACGTTAAACTTCAAGCGCTTGTTGGGAGGCAACCAAATGTGTTCTCGGGATGTGAAGGAGTCATCAATACAGATTTGCTATCCTTTTACCCTTCACTCTCTTTTATTTTGTTTATTTAATGTTTTCCTATTATTTTCGTAAATCATCTTCCTTACTTTGATTCTATGTTTAATTACTTCGTATTTTCCTACATTGAGGACAATGTAGAATTTAAGTGTGGGGGAATGGTTTACAATTTTGAGTTTAAAAAAAAATTAAAATAAAAAATTAAAATAAAAAAAAATAATAAAAAAAAAAAGCTGGAAAAAAAAATGAAAAAAAATAAATTCTTGAATCTTTTAACTTAGTGTTTTTATGAGTTTTAAGTTGCCATTTAACTTGTCAATGATATAAATGAACGGAAATGAATATGTTATGGCTATAAAGGTGATCACTACAACTTGAATTTGTTTGTTAATATTTTGTGATTAAGTGTTATAACTTGAAGATAATGCATGTAAATTGGTACATAAACGAGCATAATAAGATAAGTATGAATCATATGAACCTTATGTGAGCTTTAGAACCTTATATACATCTTTGATGAGTGATTCATAAGTTCTTTGTTTAAATTGATATACATATGCCTCATAACTGCTTGTCATAGCTTTTAATGAACTCTAGAGTACTAGAACTTATTCTATGTGATTTTCAAAGCTTTTAAGTCAATAAACTCTCTGATTTTGGACATGATTAAGGCATTAGGGTTAACACCACAAATTCAAACATCCATGTTCCCTATTTTGTGCGCACAAGTTGCGACCCCCTTAGTTTTAACCTCTTTTGAGCCCACATTAAGCTTTTCTTTCATCACCATGATTATCTAAACACTTGAGCTTAGTATAGACATCCTTTACCCTTGTTCCAAGGACTCGGTTGAAGATATAAAGATTGTGTAAGGAGAAAATAATGATGTTGGAAGACTTTTATGTGAATTATTTGGATTTACCGACTCAAGCTTTGTTGTATTGTTGACACATGTTATTACCTTGATATAAAAAAAAAAAATCATCAAAAAAAAAAAATCAAAAAAAAAAAAGTATTGAGTTTTTATCAAGGTAATAAGGTTTGATTATGTAATGTTTGAGTTAAGTCTCTTACATTTGTAAATCCGACACAAAGAATGATTGTGAGGCCCAACATGATGGAATTAGGCCTATATTCGAAGGGATGGATTACCAACATCATTGCACTAAGGTTGGGAAGCTATGATACGTTTTGGGAGTCTATTGAGTCTTGGAACGAATTGAGCACCACTTGTCCTATATTTTCCTTGCCTCTAAACTTAGTCCCATTACAACCTTCATAAAGACCTTATGATCCTTAAGATGGTAAATTTTGATTAGTGGAGTCAATCACTTGAGTAAGCTTATGGTTTTGGTTCATTTGTGCAAGTATATGTTGTTTTTATCTTGAGGTGTTTGTTTGATATTTTTGCAAAAGTACTTCATTTCGATTATGTGAGTATTTCTCACATACTTTGAGTGCAAACACAAACCCTTACAAAATTGAGTGAATTTATGAGTGCATATCCTTGTAAGTTGATTCATACTTGTTTTATTCACGTTGAGATCCATTTCACCATATTTACTCATTATCTTACTTGTTGAAACATTTTGTCACCATGTATTAACTCTTGAATTCCATATGCTTAAATGTTTTAAGTGAAAATCTTTTTTGCCATGATAATAATGAAATATTGAGACAAATGGTTAAAGGTTACTTGTTTTGATTTTGTAGTTTGATTTTAGTATTTGCTAGGGACTAGCAAAGTTTAAGTGTGGGGGTATTTGATAGGTCCTCAAATAAACATTATTTTATATTATTTTATACCCTTTATACTTGACTTTTAATATTAAAATATTAAATAAATAGATAAATTAATTTATTTTGTGTTATTTTTATTTAAATAAATAAAGTTTATAATTTGGAGTATTTTGGCGAAAGAATCGTCTCGATCGGAATTATAACGAATAAATTATGGACGAATTTCGGTGAAATATTTCTAAATTAATTAAATTAATTAATTTGTGCAGCCCAAACCCAATAAAATGCAGCCTAGCCCAATCACGTCAGTCCGCGCGGCCCAGTTCTGGTAGCCCGTGCGGCCCAATCCGTTTCAGGCGCCCCAGCCCAACCGATTCTCTTCGGCGCGCGCTCACCGAACGTCAAGCCTACTCCTCAGCGCGCCCCTGCCGAAGCTCTGCTCTCTCCTTCAGCGCGTCCCCGCCGAGTTTCTTCCCTTCTAATCAGCAGCAGTCCACCGAATTTCCATGCCTCTTTTCAGCAGCTCTCTGCTGAATTCTTTTCCAGCAGCTTCCACCCAATTTCCACCCAACTTCCACCCAAATTCCTTCCACTTTCCAACCCAATTTTGCAACTTTACAACTCAAACCACTTCTAAACATCATCACAAATCTTTACTACTCATCATTCCATTATTCCACATTTTTTATTGTATTTTTATATTATTTTTGATAGCTTTTTCCACCTATAAATATGGCTTCAATTCTTGTATTTTGGGAGTCCCCCATTAGCTCCATTTCTTCCATTTTGCTTAGTTTTTAGTTCTCTTCTTTTAGTTCTTTTGTTTCTCTCTTTTGAGAGACATTTTTGGGGACCATTTTAACTTCTTGTAGATTTTCTTATTAATTAGTTTCCTTTTAATTCTTATTCTTAATTTATGTTATTTTTATTTTTCTTAATTTCATTTCCTCTTTACTTTGTTCTTGTGATATTTCTTTGAGATCTCTTAAACACATTTTTATGCTTTCCTTAAGAAATACATAGGCCAAGTAATTCTAAGGCAATTCAAGAGTTTTAAGACCGAATTCCTCGTATTTCTTCTTCCATCTTCACAAGTTTCCTGCCGCTGTTCGGTGATTCTTGTGAAAATCTATGCTTCTCTACTTAAATTCTTGTTATTGTTATTGGTTTTACTTATAATTCAATATATGTGTTGGTATTTTCTTTCTAACATTTGTAAGTAAGAATGCAATCTCCATGTGTTTTACTTTTTGAGTTTCTTTTACTTCATATGTTTTAGTACTTAAACTTCAATTCGAAACTAAATGTTGATCCGCTGTTCGGGGCATTTAGAATAGAGTTGAAGAGATTTAATGTTTGATCGCTGTTCGGCGCATTAAATCACTTACTTAAGGTGGATCATATTGTAAGTAATAATCCGCTGTTCGGTGCATTTATAATATGAAAAATGTATGCATGTATTTGAGATAATTAAGGTATGATTTCGTGATTGGTTCAATATGAGCATGATGTTAGAGTGTTGGTAAAAATATGTGTTTGAAGAAAGTTCACTAGTACAAAAGTTAAAGTAGAAGTAAAATTAAGTATTTAATTATTTTTACTTGTTTTCTTTATTTTATATTTACAACTCTTTTCAAAACCCCCCTTTTCAATTCTTTATTCTTTATTCTTTTATTCTTTTATTCTTTTATTCTTTTTTATTCTTTATTCTTTTATTGTTTTATTCTTCTATCCTTTTTATTCTTTATTCTTTATTCTTTTATTCTTCTTTTATACTTTTAGTTTATTATTCTTTGATTCTTTCATCTCTTTATTCTTTTATTCTTTAATACTTTTAGTTTATTATTCTTTGATTAATTAATTCTTTAATTCATTAATTCTTTAATTTGTTAATTATTTAATTATTTAATTCATTAATGTATTCATTATTCATTTATTCATTACTCTTTCCCACTAACACATTATTAATGTTCCCTAATTTCCCCGGTTAAGAACGATCCCTATTTACCAATACTACATCTACACAAAAAGGGTTTAAATTGCACAACACTCAAATTACGTGTTTAATTTAATGCGTAGTTTGGGCGTAGTCACCTAAGCTACCCATTCCCCTACTCCAAACACCTCGACTCAGCCTACAACCCGTCGACTCAAGCTCGAACAAAAACCCGAACACTTCCCATGTTTCACGATCCAGCCAACCAGATCACCCCCCGTCACGGTGTCGACTTTAAACCCTTCCTAGAACCTCACTGATACTCACCCAACTCACCAAAATCGTCGACTCACTCCCTAAGTCCACGACTTTCGATTTGAAAATCGACGGCAAAACAGAGCATAGAGGAAAAGTTAAAGAATTACCTGCCTTCCGGTCGCCGTCGTGAGCTCAGCCGTGAGGACACAACTCCTCCAGTCCACCTCCAGCCTCTGGACACCTCCAGGCTCTGGACACCTCCACCGGCCTCGATTAATCGAACACGACAGCACTACCACCCAAAACTCCTCTCTGCTCTCTGTTTTCCCCCTGGTTTCCCGTGGCTCACAACCGCACACATCCACGACCACTGCACCTCCAAACATCCTCAACTCACTCACTAACTCTCATTCAATCTCTAATCACTCTCACACACTCACAAAACTCACACCCTCACCGAGATCGATTTCTCCCCAATTCCCAGTCTCTGTTTTCTCTCTGAGTCGAAGAACACACATATGGGTACACGATCACAACACCCCAAATTATTGGACCCGTGCACCCTAGAAACCTCTAGCCCTCCTACACGTGTCACCATCCTACAACTCCTCTCCCAATGGCTCAATCTCAGCCCTCCATTTGTCCCTCTCTGTTGCACAAATCCCAAGCTGCAAAAAGACCAAAATACCCTTCTTTTAAACCAAAATTACCATTTTACCCTTACCATTTTAGACCCGTAACTCACACATCCTCATTCCGATGAACACGTGCCACCTGTCGTTGAATTCAGGACGACGAGATCTACCTAACGGTCCTAGGTCAACGTGTCGAAACCCGATCGTCTAAAAAGTCAACTTTTCCCCCTATTTTTGCCAAATTACGGTTATGCCCTCAACCTTCCAAACATCATAACTTCCTCCTCGGATGTCAGAATCAGGTGTGCCACCTGTCTACAGATTCGTGACGTCCTAAAATACATCCTGGTCATCGGTCAATACCCAATTGACCGCCCGAACTAAAAGTCAACTATTTGCCCGAACTAGGGGCAAAATCGTCATTCTACCTTAACGACCCTAGTGTCACCAACTAACCACCGATTACGCTCACTAATCCTTCCTTAATCAATGTCTTAGCCCTAATTTCTGGGACAGGTCGTTACATTGAAAGACTACATGACTTAATCGATGACTCACGGTGAATAGCAGCAGCTTGCATTCTCTGGCGAGGTCGCCGTCGTCGATTCCCATGATGAAAACGACATGCAAAACCACTAGATTTAAGCACTTATCAAAACAACTTAATTGATGTTGAATTCGAGTTCAAGAATTATCTTCATCATGTTCACCACCTCCGAGTCTCGAGCGGGTCGAATTCATTCATTTGAGCTACGATGATCCTCGGGACTCCACAATGCACCCATCGTCGCGAGAACCCATGGCGGTGATGTTGGTGTAATCGGGCCGAGGTTTGTGTCGCCAAAGTTTGGTGAACGTATATTGTGATTTTGGTTCGACGTCGCAAGCAATGTGGTCCATGATGGGGTTGAGGGGACGAATTACTAAGAAGGAAGATGAGGTAGAGGTAATGGTTTTGTCGACTAGGTACATGTGAGTAGTGTGCCTTGAGACGCTTGAAGCTCATGGTCGATGATGGGGAGGTCTCTCGGTTGCGAGTGTGTGAATAACAAACACCAGTTTGAGTTTTTTAGATGATGAGGGTAATTAATATGGGTATAGGTTGGGTTAGAGAATTGGGTTTGGACCTTCACTTTGGGCTTAGATCAATAACACAACAGGCTTTCAGTAATATAATGTCTTCTCATTTGGGCCTCACAATTACACACACTCAACAAACAAATCCAAAGTATGGGATACCACTAGAGGATATTTTTAGTAAATAAGAATTTTTCGATTTCTCGATTAAGAGGTGGGATGTAACAATCTAAATATCTAATAATTATGGATTTGAGTTTCTTTTCAGTTCGAAATAGTTTTTTTTTTTTTGGTTTGGAGATACACGTTATTGTTGGCACGACTATACTCAACTAAAATAGTGTGTTTGATATTAAATAAAATAAAATAAAATAGACATAATTGTTCCAATAAACTTGTAGTATGCAGATTTCCTTTTGATTTCCACTTGGTTTTGTTGTCATTTTCGTACTCCAGCTGACATGCGGATTTTCAACTAAGGAAAGTTTTGATGATCGCCTTTTTTTTCATTTTTTGGGTGACAATTATCATTTTTTTTCTCTTTTAAAAATTAAATTTTAATTTTCATGTTGTTATTTAGCAACAAAAAATAATAAAACCAATGGGGTGAAATCCGAGTCTTTATGGAAACACATATAGAAGCTCAAAATTTCAAAAAGTTGAAAATTTTCTGTTGGAGAGCCAATCTGGAAATTCTTCCCACTGCTATTAATCTGAATATACGAAGGGTGTTGGAGTCAGGAGTGTGTTGTCGATGCTAGAAGAAGACTGAGGATGTATTGCATGCTTTATGGGGGTGCAAGCACAACCAACATGTCTGGCAAGCCTCGCAGCTGACCTTGGAGGCTTTCCCATCTTTGGGAAAATTCATCGATATCTTTGAGCATGTTGTTTCTAACCTCTTTGTTTGTGATTTGGAATGGTTTGTTTTTATTTTTTGGCAGCTTTGGCACGAGCGGAATCGGAACGTTCACATGCTGGGTGGGGTGGAGGCTGGTTTGGTGGACAACCGACACTGAAGGCTGACTGTGAGTTTGCAAGTTTGCCGATTGGAGCGACGGAGGCCCGCTTAACTCGACCAGTCCAATGGGCCTTGTAACGACCTGTCCCGAAAATCGGGATTAGATTAGTTGTTAATGATGGATTAGTGACGTTAATCGGTGATTAGTTGGATGCGTTCGGACGGATGGTGCAAAATGACGATTGCGCCCCTAGAATGGGCAAAAATGTTGACTTTTCGTTCGGGCTATCAAATGGACTTTGACCGATGACTGTGACCTAGGTCCGGACGTCACGAGTTCGTACACAGGTGGCACGTCCGATTCCGACTTTCGAGGGAAAAGTTATGACGTTCGGAAATTCAAGGGTACTCGAATGTTATGACGTTCGGAAATTCAAGGGTAATTTGGTAATTTGGTTAAAAAAAGGTAATTTGTTGACTTTTCAAACGACATGGCTTTTTCATGAAATTCGAGGACCGTTAGGTAGGTCTTGATTCCCTGAGTACAAGGACAGGCGGCACGTCGTCATCTGATGTTGGACGGTTTAGTTACAGGTCTAGGAAGGTGAGGGGCAAAATGATAATTTGGCGTAAAAGAGCATTTTGGTCTTTTCCAGTGTATGGGATTAGTGCCCAGTTATCTATGGACACATGGTTTACCTTGGGATTTGTGCCCAACAAGATTGGGACACCTGGCTGCCCCTAGATGGTTATATAAGTTCCTCCATGTTTCTTTCATGTTGTTACACGGTTTAAAATTTCGACTTGCACAATAATGGAGGGGGAAAATTAGAGAAGAATGAGTACCCTTGACCCAAACTCTCTTCAAGCATGATCTTGTGCCACGATGTCTAAACAGAAGAAAAAGGTGAAGCTAAGAAGGGGCCAGCGGTGGTAGTACAGCGGCCCACAACGGCGCAGGGACGCAAACAAGCCGCGGGTGCCCTGTTTCTATCTGAAATGGCAACCCGTGTTTTGAGGCCTGACGATCCACTGGATAATTAGGATGAGGTTTAGGGAGCTGTTAGGAGTGGGTCGAGCTTAGCCATGAGGCCTGCCATGGAGGACGGCCGTGAAAACCTGTGAACGGTAAGATTTTTTAGAACAATTGAATATCGATTTTTAGTGATTTTGGGACAATTCTAACTATTTGGATACCATTTTGGAGAAGGTACGAACCGACTGGGACTGCAACCGAGGCTGGAGCTGGTCAGACTCGTGGAGATCCATGGTTGCAGAGCACACATATCATTTTAGAACGGGAAGGTACAATTCTGGTTTTCATTTGGTTGTTTTAGGGTTGTGGTGAGATAGAGAACACTATGATTAATCTTTAGAGAGAAGAAAGGATGAAATCGGGCTGAAAAAAAGGACAAATTGGCCGTGAACCACCCATGCCGATTTGAGTTTGGACCGGGTTGGCCTGGACCGGTTCGAACCCGGTTTACGTGAGGACAGGGATGAACAGTGCAGGCGCATGAGGCCCATGAGCAGCCTATTTGGGCTGCGCGTGTGGGCGCGTGGCGCAGATTTTGAGGAAGGTTCCAACACGACTTTTAAATTATTCGATGTAACGAACATTTTAGCACTGGTTTCGAGTCGATCGGATATCGTCTCGATAGGTTTCGGGATGTCCGAAGGTTTTAGGGCTTGTTTAAAAATAGTTAAAAATTCGGGAAAATTACAGGGCTTTAGTATAAGCTTGATGAAGTAGTTAGTGACCTCATTATGGGATTTGGACAGGTTCGGGAAATCCAGTGATAGTAGATTGGCTGGGAACGGCGTAGGTGCACGCGTATCGAGACGACGACGCTATGGTCTGTGAGTGGACTTTGTTTTCTAACTTATGATACATGCATATATGTTTTTATATATTTTCTATACGTGATTCTATGATTTAATTTATGATCTTGATGGTTTACGATTTTGCACGATTTTTGAGATATTTACGGAATTTCACGTTTTACGAGATTTCGATCGATGCTGAGGTTTGACTATGATTTAGATGATTTGATTTCAGGAATTGAAATATGATTTGATTTCAAGGATTTGAAAGGGATTTTGGAAAAGTGATTTCGGGCTTGGAGCCCTGTTCATGTGATTTCGATAAATGAGATTTCGGTTTTGAAATTGGATTTCGGAAACGAGATTTCGGAAACGAGATTTCGGATTTGGTTTTGAGGTTTGGAAAGGAAATCTGGATTTGGGTTCGGGATGATGGTTCCAGATGCTAGCTTACGGAATCATTTTTGCGAATTCAAAGATGGATTTTCTATGGTTTTCACTTGATTGAAAAATGGTTTTGGGTTAAAGACCCGGAAAAAGAAAAGAAAAACCGTTGGATCTGGTTTTGTGTTTAAAGACTCGGTTGATTGATGGGGGGAGGGCCCAAGATTGATATCTTTTGAGTTTAAAGACTCGGTATATGTTTTGAGTTTAAAGACTTGGTTATGATACCCCCTGAGGCATGTGATTGTGTTTTGAGTTTAAAGACTCGTTGATATCCCGGGAAGGCCTGATTATTGCGCATGATTTTGAGTTTAAAGACTCGGGCGCACTTGAGATCCAGCAAACTAGCATGATTGATGTTTTTCACTGGTTTTAGATGTTTTGGGCAATGGCCCGAATGATTTGGATTTGACAAGTTTTGGGACCGAGTTCCCGTACTTTGAGATCGATTTGTAATTTGAGGTTGAGGTCTGGATTTGAATAACGGATTTTATTCAGGTTTTCAATAATGGTTTTCATTAATGGTTTTGAATATAAGATGGTTTCATAACATGAAGTGATATGCATGCATTGTTTTTTGCGTGCAGGGTAAAAATGTAATTGTTTTATTGAACTATTTTTGAACTTATACTTTATCTTTGTCCACTCACAGTCTTTTGCGTTTTTTATACCCTCCCGGTTGTTGCGGTGTGGGCTGTTGGTCGAGATGGAGACGGAGACATCACATACGCGATCCATAGTAGAGTCTTCGCGCTCTGGGAAGTCCGGAAGTTTTGAGCGGTTCAGTCAAGAATCCCTTGTCCGACTTACGTGTCACATGGAGGTTGGACGTCAGTTTAGCCTTCGTGTTACTCGTAAGTTAGATGGGAACATGACTTAGCCCTTAATCCCAGGGGATTGAGGGTGGGTTGTGTCAGGCCTCCCCGAGCCCTAGGTGCTTCAAAATTAATTGTGATGGGGATATGGGATAAGAGAGGCGTTTGGAGATATTGGTGGAGTGTAACGACCCGAACTTTCGTAAATATTATTTTATTATAAAATGACCATTTTGCCCCTGAGGGGAGGAAAAAGTTGACTTTTGAACCGAGAAATATTTAGGACTTTGATCTATGACCGTGACGTAAGTCGGGATGTCACGAGTCTGTAGGCAGGCGGCACGTCAAAAACGGAAGTACGACGAAAAAGTTATGATTACGGGAGTAAAATCGATTAAATGTACGAACCGAGGGTTTAATTAATTTCTTTCCTTATCGATCTTGCCCCCATTGGTCACTTAAACTATAATTTATTTCCTTCATGCAACCCTAGCCGTCCATTTTGATTCACAGATTGCATCTACACCGTTCATCCATCTTTCTTTTCCTTTTTAAGAGACTTTCCACTCTCACTTTCTCACTCTCATATTCTTCTCAACCGTGAACACACACACGACTCACTCTCTTAAACAAACACACACCCTCACCTGTAACGACCCATCCTAGAAACCGGGATTAGATTAGTGATTAATGATGGATTAGTGAAGTTAATCGGTGATTAGTTGGGTGAGTTCAGACTGACGGTGCAAAATGACGATTTTGCCCTTGAAATGGGCAAAAAGGTTGACTTTTATTTTGGGCAGTCAAATGGACTCTGGTCGATGACTGTGACGTAATTCAGGACGTCACGAGTTCATGGATAGGTGGCACGTCCTATTCCGACATCCGAGGAGGAAGTTATGACGTTCAGAAGTTTGAGGGTATTTTGGTAATTTAGTTGAAAAGGGGCAAATGGTTGACTTTTTGTACGATAAGTTATTTTACGTATTTCAAGGACCATTAGGTAGGTCTCGATCCCCTGAGTACGACGACAGGCGGCATGTGTCAATTGGAGTTCGGACGACAGAGTTACGGATCTAGAAACATGAAGGGCAAAATGGTAATTTGTGAAGATAGGGGCATTTTGGTCATTTGAGGGCTTAGGGATCTGTGCCCAATGAAATTGGGACACTTGACAGTTTTGGGACTCAGTGTACCTGTGAGATCCAAGTTTCCCAATTTCCCTCAAATCTCAATCGTTTCCTTTGTTGTGTGAACAAAAGATGAAAAAGGAAGTATGGAGAGTCTCCTAATGGCCACGGCGAGGCATGGCGGTGGAGGTAAGGCAGAGTTCTCGAGAAATTCGGTTTAAGGTAAAAAATGGTGAATTGAGAATTAACGTTTGTTTTGTAGTTTTGAAGATTGGATATTGTCCCTGAGGTTCCAGAGACTGTTTGGGGTCAAAATCAAGGACGGCGGTGGCCGGAGAAGCAAGAACACCAAGGAGGAAGAACTTTAATTTGGTCCTTGGTCTGGAAGGTAATTTTTGGACGTAAAGGTCACGCTTTAAGGTTATAGATTGATAGAAAAGACTTAGAAGAAACTATAGGACCAATTAGAATTGAAATTGGACCAAAAAAGAAGGAATTACAGGGTCGAACCGCCCATGTCGGTTCGGGTTGGACCGGTCTGAACCGGTCGACTAAGCTTAAAGATGATGAATAGTAAAGCACGTGAGGCCCATGCGTAGCCCTTTTGGACGGCGCGTGAGGGAGCGTCGGGCCCCTTTTGAGGAAGTTTCCAACTCGACTTTTAAAGTATTTGATGTAACGAACATTTTGACACTGGTTTCGACTCGATCGGACATCGTCTCGATGTGTTTCGGGATGTCCAAAGGTTTTAGGGCTCGGTTAAAAATAGTTTAAAATTCAAGAAATTACGGAGCTTCACTATAAGCTTTATGAAGTAGTTAGTGACCTTATTATGAGATTTGGACAGGTTCGGGAAAGCCGGTGATAGCGGATTAGCAGGGAACAGCATAAGTGCGCGCGTATCGAGGCAGCGGCGTAAACAGTCTGTGAGTGGACTTTGCTTTCTAACTTATGATGCATGCATAAATGTTTTTATATGTTTTCTAGATGTGATTATATGTTTATGATTCTGATCTTGATGATTTACGATTTTGCACATATTTCGAGATAATTACGAAATTGCACGTTTTACGAGATATGGTTTTCTGCTATGGCTTGATGAAGGTTTTGATGATTTGATTTTGAGATTTGAAATATGATTTGATTTCAATGATTTATAATGGATTTTGGAAAAGTGATTTCGGACTTGAAGCCCTGTTCATAAAGGAATTTCGATAAACGTGATTTCGAGTTTTGGAATCGGATTTCAGCAAAAGGATTCGGTTTTGGAACTTGAAGTGGATTTTCGGATTTGGGTCTGGAATGGTTATTCTGGATGTCGGCTTACGGAATGATGGTTCCGGATTCGGATTTGGAATTGGATTATGGATATGATTCTAGATTTGGATTCGGGATGATGATTTCAGATTCGGCTTGGAATTCGAAAATGGTGATTTCGAATTCGGATTTGGACATGGATTTGAAAATGGTTTTAAAATGGTTTTGGATTGGATTTGATGGATCTGGTTATTGGGTTTAAAGACCCGGATATGATCATGACGGGGGCAGGCCCGAATTGGGTTTAAAGACTTGGATTGAGTTTAAAGACTCGGGAGTTTAAAGACTCAGATATTGTGATTTCCCTCATAGGTCTATTGAGTTTAAAGACTCGGGAGTTTAAAGACTTGGATTATATTGATGCATGGATTGAGTTTAAATACTCGGATAGATCCAGTAGGTTCGATGGATTGTAAAAGATTTCAAATGTTTTTTGCATTTCGATGATAATGATGGTTTTCATTAATGATTTTCTGATGTTTTGTGCTATGACCTGGATGATATGAATTTTGATGGTTTTGGGCTGAGGTCCGGGATTTGAGAAAAGGAAATGAGTTGTTCGATTTTCTTAAACGGTTTGAATAACTTGAATATATAATGGTTTTATGACATAGGTTTTTATATGCATGCATAGTTTTTTAAATGGAGGGTATAAATGTCTTTGTATAAACTGTTTTCTACTTATCCTTTATTTTTGTCCACTCACAATCTTTTGTGTTTTCGAAGTCCTCCAGGTTTGATGTGGTGCGGGCTGTGGTTAGAGAGACAGAGACATCACACACGCGATCCACAACAGATTCTGCGCGCTCTGAGAAGTCCGAAACTAGTGGACGGTTCATTTGGAAATCTCTTGTCCAGCTTACATGTTACATGGAGGTTGGACATCGGTTTAACTTTTGTGTCACGCGTAAGTTAGACGGAAGCATGACTTAGCCCTTAATCCCGGGGGATTGGGGGTGGGTCTTGTCATCACCACTCTCCCCTATCTGCTCCACCACCAGCCAACGACTCAACCTCACCACCTTTCACCTCCAGCATCAGCCATCACCATCACCGTTCTCCTCCCCCGGTCTACAAAACCTGAAAGTCCCCAGACCCGAAAAGGAAAAACCAGCCCCAAAGAACCCAACTGTTCAAACCTCACCTCCAGATTTCAAACCAACTTTAGGCTAGGCTTGTTAGGACGTCAGGAGAACTGAGGAGTGGACGAGGCGTCCCACGATGGCGACACGACGGCGGTAAGCTGAAAACCCGAGAGGTCTTTATTTTCTTCCCAGTTTCAAACAGACGGTTTTAACGTGTGTGTTTCATATCTCGTTATGGGGACTTGTTCTAGGGACAGAGACAACCTAGGAGGACCAGTTTCAGAGCAGGAGAAGGAGTGAGTCGACAGGGAAGATGACCAAAGTTGGCTACCGGTTTCCTTTGAGTTACAGGTAGTGTTTTCGACTTTGTTTTTAGTTTTTGAAACCATAAATCTCTAGGGTAGGCTTAGACAAACCCCTAGGACCAAACCATGTGGAAAATAGTGGCCGAAAAAGGAAAATATAGTTGGATCTTGGTCGTGGGTCACGGTGGCCAGGTCACTGTACTTCGGTAGGAACCGGCCGACGTCCAGTTATGGGTTTTGATAAGGACCAGCCGAAGGACAGTGCATTTTTCGGTAGCATCAAGCCGAATGTTTGAGATGATGACATCATCATGTTAGATATGTCAGACATGTGACCAGTTAGGGTGTGACACGTGTCATCTGACACGGTCAGGGCTGACGTCAGTAGTGACGTCAGCAGGGTACTGTAGTAGCGTTGATCAGACTTTGACCAGGCACGTGGGGGCATGTGTGAACAGTATTTTGGGGGGGGGGGGGGTTAGTACCATGTTCAAGGTTTCGACGATACGAATCCAATGGCTGTGGTTTCGTGTCAATCAGAGATCGTTAAGTTGGTCATATTAGGGATTGAAGCCTCGGGAAACGTGTTCGGAAGGCTTTCCCGGGCTGGCGTCATTCTAGGGCTGCATATTTGAGATGTAGGAACATAGAGTGATCTTTATGTGTACTTTGGACTTGACAGGGATTGTACGTAAGCACCAAGACAGGTTTATACGTCCAGTTAGCGGTGGGACCGGACTGTGAGTGGGCCTTTGATTTCGTTAAACCCTTGCAGCATATATCTGTTTTAAATTATATATATATATATATACATATATGATTCAACCAAAAGCATCTTATTATCTTAAGTTGTGATTAAGGTACGCATTACGATGTTTGGGCATGAGACCCGTCTGGTTAGTTATGCATTATTTTAAGTTATATATATGTATATGGATTTCAATTATTATCTTTAGTCATGCACTATATAGATCTAACCTAGTGATACTGTCTCTTCCGGATGTGGGTACCCCGGAGTGGTCACGACGCAATACCTGCGAGGGGTCATTCTACGGAGGGACTGGACCGTAGAGTGACTCAGGAGTATGATTGTTATGATTAGACGTCTGGGACGTCAGGCATCTGGGATGCCATACCCAGACCGGGTTCGACATTTGGACTCGGGATTGAGATCCCGGGCGGCACGCATAGCCTTGGGACTGTGACCTTATTAGACGTCTAGGACGTCAGACATCTGGGATGTCAGGGTTGGGATGTATAGTGCAGTGGCTGATGTTATGGTTATGATTATATTACTCTGTGATGTTTATATGATATATTTCTATGGTTTTCGATTCTGATGCATGCATGTTTTGGAAAACGGAGGGGTAAAAATGTTTGTTTACTTTATGGATTTAACTGTTTTTGTAAACTTTATGTTTCTGGCCCACTCACCCTTAAGTGTTTTATTAACCCCTCCAGGCCGTGCTACTGAGGCAGACGAGGATCACGAGGCAAAGGCATAGGTTAACGTTGCACACCTGAACCCTACTTCTGGGTAGGTCGGCATATGAGGAAACTTTAGGAGTCGTGCTCATCATTTATGTTTTAAACTTTCCCTTGTCTGACACTGTTTTATTTCCGGACGATTTGTATGACTTAATTTGGATATTTATGCATTTGAGTTTCTTTAAGGGTAAAATTGGTATTCTAAGGTCGGGTGTCAGACGGGAGCAAGGCACGTCCCCGGGTGGTCCCAGAGGATCGGGACGGGTCCTGTCAACTTGGTATCATAGCACTAGGTTGTGGTTAGCATACTAGATTAGCGGTCAGTACTTGGTACATTTGACGTTTAAAGATGTTATCTAATCTATGCTTTTTAAACAGTTGGTTATGCCTCCAAGAAGAATCCCTCAAGCACGGACTGACGAGGAAGTAGCTAGAGAGATGGAGTGTGCGAGTATCGAACGGGCTCAACGTTTGGGAACCACACACTTCAGTGGGGGATCAAACCCTGAGGAAGCATAAGAGTGGATAGCGAGATGGGAGAAGATCTTTACTGTGATACATTACCCACGATCTTTTTGCACTGCTCATGAGGCAGAGTTTCTACGGCTTGAGCAAGGCGATATATCAGTGACGGAGTATGAGCAGACCTTTGTGAGACTTTCTTAGTTCGCAGCAGCCTTTGTGAGCACATAAGAGGATAAGTGTCAGCGGTTTGAGCTTGGACTCCGAGGGGATATCTGGGCAGATGTGACAGCTACCAACTATGCTACTTTGAGGGACATGGTCGGCGCAGTAGTTTGTGTCAAGGCCAATCTGGCGACACACCAGGCACGACAGACTTCTGGCGAGGGGCGACGTCCGGATCGCCCATATCTTGGACCCGTGAGCCATCGGGGCTCGAAAGGAGGACATTACAGAGGGTCACCATCTTTTTTGCGAGGTCGTGGCTGGTCTGGTCGATATGGGAGCCCTCGGAGATCAGGATCGAGGTCCGGCTCAGGATAGCATTCATCATGGAGTGGTGCATCTAGTGGATCTTCGAACAGGCCGATGACAGTTCACTATTTTGCTTGCGGAGGATCGGGCCACTATGCCGGTGATTGCCCAACTTTGTCCCGGGGTAACGATACAAGAGGCACCAGTGCAGTGCAGAGTTTGGCTTCCAACAATGTTGGGGGCCAAGGACAGGGAAATGATGGCAGTACTGAGCATGGCGCGTGTGTGCGTGGTCAGACTTGGGGACCCAGAGCTCGAGTATTTGCAGTGACCCAGCAGCAGGCTAGGTCAGCCCCAGGTGTTGTTACAGGTACTCTTAATATCTCTAATCTTGTTGTACGTGTGTTGATGGATGCTAGGGTTACTTATTCCTTTATTTCGAGTAGTTGTGCGGGTATGTTAGATTGTGAGGTATCAGCTTTAGATAGTGAGATGGGCATTGGCACGCCGATGTGAGTTGTGTACTTAGTGAATCAAGTGATTCGGAGGTGCCCGTTGAGAGTAGAGGATGTGGATTTACTAGCCGATCTAATCATTATGGATATTCATGACTTCGATGTCATCATGGGGATGGATTGGCTGTCGGAGCATGGTTCGCTCATTGATTGTGGTAGTAGACGAGTAACTCTGTGGAATCCGGGTTTTCCAGAGGTTACTTTTCAGGGAGAGCGTGACAGTTCGCTACCTGAAGTGATTTCTTCACTTGCAGCTACCCATATTTTACGGAAATGATGCCAGGGTTATCTGGTGCATGTTGTGGAGACACGGATTGTTACTCCGAGTGCCGAGGACATACCAGTGGTACGAGAGTTTCCGGATGTGTTCCCGGAGGATTTGCCTGGATTACCATCACATCGGGAGATCGAGTTCACGATTGAACTACTCCCCGATACACGACTGAGTTGCGGGAGCTCAAAACTCAATTGCAGGAGTTGGTGGTTTTGGGATTCATCTGACCGAGTACGTCACCGTGAGGAGCACCGGTGTTATTTGTGAAAAAAAAGGAAGGGAGCCTCCACTTGTGCGTTGATTATCGACAACTCAACAAGGCAACGGTAAGGAACCAGTATCCTTTACCCAGGATTGATGATCTATTCGACCAACTGCAGGGAGCACGGTACTTCTCAAAAATTGACTTACGATCAGGTTATCACCAGTTGAGGATTGCTGAGGAGGATGTGCCGAAGACGGCATTTCAGACCAAATACGGACACTATGAGTTCCTAGTGATGCCATTTAGATTGACGAATGCCCCAGCGACGTTCATACATTTGATGAACATAGTCTTTCGATCTTATTTGGACAAATTTGTGATCGTGTTCATTGATGATATCCTAGTGTACTCGAGGAGTGCTAGGGCACATGAGAAGCATCTACGGTTGGTGTTAGGGAAATTGAGGCAGAAACAGTTATACGCCAAACTGAGTAAGTGCCAGTTTTGGCTTAACATCATTGGTTTTCTGGGACATGTGATATCAGCGGACGAAATTAGTGTGGATCCCCAGAAGACCGAAGCTGTGACAAATTGGGCTAGACCGACGAATGTAACTGAGGTACGAAGTTTCGTTGGTTTGGTAGGATACTACTGGAGATTTTTTGAGGGCTTCTCTAGTATCGCCGCACCATTGATTCCTTTGACCAGGAAAGGAGTAAAGTTTGTTTGGGATGAACGGTGCGAGCAAATTTTTTAGGAACTAAAACATCGGTTGACTACAGCACATGTTCTTGCATTACCTGGTAACAGTGGAGAGTTTTAAGTCTACAGTGATGCATCATTGTAGGGTTTGGGTTGCGTGTTGATGCAAAATGGCAGAGTTGTCGTTTATGCATCAAGACAGCTAAAGACAAATGAATTGAAGTACCCTACGCACAATTTGGAGTTGGCAGCGGTGGTCCATGCCTTAAAGATCTGGAGATATTATATGTTCAGTGTGACTTGCAGGATATTCACCGATCATCAGAGTCTAAAGCATTTGTTCACTCAGAGGGAGCTGAACATGAGACAGCGACGATGGTTGGAACTGATCAAGGACTATGATTGTACAATTGAGTATCATCCAGGAAGGGCGAATGTCGTGGCGGATGCACTTAGCAGAAAGTCAACAGGATCAGTTGCACACCTGAGGATGGTGTATCTTCCTTTGCTGATGGAACTCCGAAAGACTAGAGTTATGCCTGAGATGGATGAGAAGGGAGCTTTGTTAGCCAATTTTCACGTACGACTTGTACTGGTCGATCAGATCATCGAGGCACAATTTCAGGATCCGATACTTTGTATCTACAGGATCGAGGTTGAAGCATGAGAGAGGCAGGATGTTTCCATTCGAGGTGATAGAGCTTTGGTAAAACTGGGTCGTTTGTGTGTACCTGCTGTGGTAGAGTTACGGGCAGAGATTCTTGAGGAAGCCCATAGTTCAACTTATGACATGCATCCGGGAGGTACAAAGATGTACTGTACCCTCCGGAACCATTATTGGTGGGCAGGAATGAAAAAGGACATTGCATAGTTTGTTAGCTGATGTTTGACCTGTCAGCAGGTCAAGGCTGAGCGGGAGAAACCGTATGGAGCTATGCAACCACTTCCGATTCCCGAGTGGAAGTGGGACTACATTACAATGGATTTTGTCTTCAAGTTACCGAGGACACGGAGTGGCTTCGATGGAGTTTGGGTGATTGTAGACCGATTAACCAAGTCAGCTCATTTCTTGCCGATACAAGAGACGTATAAGCCAAACCGACTAGCTCAGCTGTTTGTGAAAGAGATCATTCGACTTCATGGTATGCCGGAGTTGATAGTTTCTGATCGAGATCCGCGTTTGACTTCCAGGCTCTGGCGGAGTTTACAGAGCACCTTGGGTACAAATCTACATTTCAGTACAGCTTTCCACCCACATACTGATGGACAGTCATAAAGGACTATACAGACCCTGGAGGACATGATGAGGTCTTGTGTGCTGTAGTTTCAGGATTTTTAGGATACTCATTTGCCTTTGATGGAGTTCGCATACAATAACAGTTATCAGGCGAGTATTGAGATGGCACCCTATGAGGCACTGTATGGTCGGAAGTGCAAGACACCTATCTACTGGATGGAGGTAGGAGAGCAAGCGGCAGTGGGGCTGGATTTGATGGACATGACCTAGAAGACGGTCCGAATCATCAAGGAAAGATTGAAAGCGGTGCAGGATCGCCAAAAGAACTATGCTGATCGACGGATTCGAGACTTGGAATTTGAGGGCGAAGATTTTGTGTTCTTAAAGTTATCCCCATGGAAAGGAATTATCCATTTTGGCCGACGTGGGAAGTTGAGTCCTCGTTACATTGGACCGTACGAGATCACAAAGAAGATTGGGTCTGTGGCATATCGGTTGGCATTACCTCCAGAACTTACTAGAGTGCATGATGTTTTCCATGTGTCCATGCTACGGAAGTACCTACGGGACGATTCACATGATTTGCCAGAGCAACCATTGGAATTGATGACCGACTTGAGTTTTGAAGAGAAACCAGTGCAGATTCTGGATTGGAAGGACAAGGTTTTGAGAAATAAGACAATTTGGTTGGTGAAAGTGCTGTGGAGGAACCATGATGTCGAGAAAGCAACGTGGGAACCTGAGGACTTAATGAGGGAATAGTACCCCTATTTATTTGAGTAAATTTCGAGGGCGAAATTTTGGTAAGGTGGGTAGGTTTTAACGACCCAAACTTTTATAAATAGTATTTTATTGTAAAATGACCATTTTGCCCCTGAGAGGAGGAAAAAGTTGCCTTTTGACCCGAAAAATATTTAGGACTTTGACCTATGACCGTGACATAGATCGAGACGTCAAGAGTCCGTAGGCAGGTGGCACGTCAAAAACGGACGTACGACGAAAAATTTATGGTCACGGGAGTAAAATCTATTAAATGTACGAACCGAGATTTAATTAAAATAATAATAAAATACTAAAATCTGATCTAAAGCTGGAATTAATCTGGACCCTTGGATGAGTGACAAGTGTCACTCATCCTACACTCCTTTTCCCTAATTTATGGATCTTGCCCCCATTACTCACTTAAACTATAATTTATTTCCTTCATGCAACCCTAGCCGTCCAATTTGATTCACAGATTGCATCTGCACTATTCATCCATCTTTCTTTTCCTTTTTATCAGACTTTCCACTCTCTCTCTCACTCTCATATTCTTCTCAACCGTGAACACACACACGGCTCACTCTCTTAAACAAACACACACCCTCGCCATTCTCCCCTATCTACTCCACCTCCAGCCAACGACTCAACCTCACCACATTTCACCTCCAGCATCAGCCATCACCACCACTGTTGTCCTCCCCCTGTCTACAAAACCCGAAAGCCCCCAGACTCGAGAAGGAAGAACCAGCCCCAAAGAACCCAACCGTTCAAACCTCACCTCCAGATTTCGAACCAACGTTAGGCTAGGCTTGTGAGGACGTCAGGAGAACTGAGGAGTGGACGAGGCGTCCCACGACGGCGACACGGCGATGATAAGCCGGAAAACCTGAGAGGTTCTTATTTCTTCCCAGTTTCGAACAGACGGTTTGAACGTGTGTGTTTCATCTCTCATTACGGGGACTTGTTCTAGGGACAGATATGACCTAGGAGGACCCGTTTCAGACCAGGAGAAGGAGTGAGTTGATGGGGAAGACGACCGGATTTAGCTTCCGGTTTCCTTCGAGTTACAGGTAGTGTTTTCGACTTTGTTTTTAGTTTTTGAAACCACGGATCTTTAGGGTAGGCTTAGACGAACCCCTAGGACTAAACCTTGTCAAAAATGGTGGCCGGGAACGGAAAATACAGTCAGATCTTGGTCGTGGGTCACCGTGGCCTGGTCACTGTACTTCGATAGGAACCGACCGACATCCAGTTATGGGTATCAGTAGGGACCATCCGAAGGATAGTGCAGTTTTCGGTAGCACCAAGTCGAATGTCAGAGATGACGACGTCATCATGTCAGATATGTCAGACCTGTGACTAATCAGGGTGTGACACATGTCATCTGACACGGTCAGGGCTGACGTCAGTAGTGACCTCAACAGGGTACTGTAGCAGCGTTGATCAGACTTTGACCAGGCACGTGGGGGCACGTGTGAATAGTATTTTTGGTGGGGTTAGTACCATGTTCAAGTTTTCGACGATACGAATCCAATGGTTGTGGTTTCGTGTCAATCAGAGATCGTTAAGTTGGTCAAATTAGGGATTAAAGCCTCGGGAAACGTGTTCGGACGGCTTTCCCGGGCCAGTTTCATTCTAGGGCTGCATATTTGAGATGTAGGAACCTATAGTGATCTTTATGTGTACTTTGGACTTGATAGGGATTGTACGTAAGCACCAAGACAGGTTTATACGTCCAGTTAGCTGTGGGACCGGACTGTGAGTGGGTCTTTGATTTCGTTAAACCCTTGCAGGCATATATCTGTTTTAAATTATATATATATATATATATATATGATTCAACCAAAAGCATCTTATTATCTTGAGTTATGATTATGGTACGCATTATGATGTTTGGGCATGAGACCCGTCTGGTTAGTTATGCACTGTTTTGAGTTATATATATGTATATGGATTTCGATGATTATCTTTAGTCCTGCACTATATAGATCTACCCTAGTGATACTGTCTCCTCCGGATATGGGTACCCCGGAGTGGTCACGTCGCAATGTCTGCGAGGGGTCATTCTACGGAGCGACCGGACTATAGAGTGACTCAGGAGCAGAATTGCTATGATTGGACGTCTGGGACATCAGGCATCTGGGATGCCATACCCGGACTGGGTTCAGCATTTGGACTCGGGATTGAGACCCCGGGCGGCACGCGTAGCCTTGGGACTATGACCTTATTAGACATCTGAGACGTCAGACAACTGGGATGTCAAGGTTGGGATGTATCGTGCAGTGGCTGATGTTATGGTTATGATTATATTACTCTGTGATGTTTATATGATATATTGCTATGGTTTTCGATTCTGATGCATGCATGTTTTGGAAAAAAAAGGGTAAAACCGTATGTTTACTTTATGGATTTAATTGTTTTTATAAACTTTATGTTTCTGACCCACTCACCATTAAGTGTTTTATTGACCCCTCCAGGCCATGCTACTGAAGCAGACGAGGATCACGAGGCAGAGGCATAGGTTAACGTTGCGCACCTAAACCCTACTTCTGGGTATGTCGGCATGTGAGGAAACTTTAGGAGTCATGCTCATCATTTGTGTTTTAAACTTTCTCTTGTCTGACACTGTTTTATTTTCGGACGATTTGTATGACTTAATTTGTATATTTATGCATTTGAGTTTCCTTTAATGGTAAAATTAGTATTCTAAGGTCGGGTGTTAGACGGGAATAGGGCACGTCCCCGGGTGGTCCCAGGGGGATCGGGGCGGGTCCTGTCATGGAGTGCTACAAGATGTTTCTGGGACTTTTCTGGCTGGCTTTTTTGGCCGGGGGTCGCCGAGGACCTTGATCTTTGCCACTGAATTAGAGGCTTTGTGGGCGATTCAGCTTCTATAGTTTATGAGTATAACTCAGGGTACAATTGAGGCTAATTCAATGGAAGCACTTGTCATTGTCCAGAATGCAGACTAGATTTGGAGTGGTATGAGGCTACTTGTCCAAGAAGTGGTTTCATTACTTTCATCTATTCAAATGGCTTCTGATGCCTTGGTTTACACACCGAGGCTGGCCAACCGAGTTTCTGATGGCCTAGCACAGGAGGGGCTACACTCCCAAGGAAAGGCTATTTAGGTGTCTCCTGTAGGGTCTAATCTATCTTGTTTGCCTTGGTTTGGTCTTACTTTGGGGAAGTGCTCTTTTTCACTCACTAGATTTGTCATGGATTATAAGGGTTTTATAGTGAAACCTTTTATGATGCCTTAGACATTTCAGTGTCACTCAATCAAGTATAATTATTTTCCCTTTTTAATGAAACTTTCATTTAGATAAAAAAAAATATAAATCCAATGGGCTCATTGAGTGATAGCAACCAGTACAAGAGTGAGCTCATGGAGGAGTATATGTAAGCCCAATGGGCCTCCCCACTTGCACTAATACAAGTATAATATCACTCATATAAAGACACAGATAAAGCTACATGTATTTTGTATTTGGAAAAAAAAATTATGTATATATATATACTACATCAATCAGCTTTTTCTATTTTCTTTTATTGAAAAATAAAAACGAATAATAATAAAACAATACAGAAGGAATAAAATGTAGATTATGTTGTAAATTTGTAATGCAAATTACCAAGGATTCTTTTGGAAGAAAGTACATTATTATAAAATGTGAAATAATAAAGGTAAATAATATGGCCATTTTAAAATTCTATAAAGAATTTCATTATAATTTAAGGTAAAAAAAATATCACACAACAAATGAAAATAAAAAATTATCTTCTATTAAAAATTCAACTAATTCATCCCTACGACCAACCCAGTTGTTAGTAGCCACCTCTGTATATAAATCAACTCCATCTTGATACGATCAGTCCCATGGGCTATCTAGTCCTTGTGCCTTGTTTAGGCCTAGCCCAAAAGGGACTGGACCTTGGTTTCTACTCTTTCTCTAGCTTAGGTCGGCTTTTTGGCTGGGCTTTTGTTTAGTCTGGTTTGTAGGCTGAGTTTTAGTTTAGTGTAGCATCTATTTCGGCTTTGAATTAATGTTTTGGATTAATGTTTGGTTTGATTCACATTAAATCTAATGCTTATGTTTTACGAGTTTCTCTGTGCACTTAAAATAAGATTCATGCTACTCGATGTAAACTTATAGTGTTACTTTATTGAATGCTACTTTTTGGCCTATATAAAAAAAATCTTTGATATATAAAGCTAGAAGGTCATTAAATATATATTTGGTGGAATCCTATCGAAAATGGTAAGCAAATTCAATAGAACGCTGCTAAATATATTTTGAGAATTCCGTAGCGATAATTTTCCACTGAATTGTGCTATTCTTTTCAGCAGTCTCATTAGGAGGGGCACAAGAAGCTTTTTATAATCTTGTTGAACTCTGTTGGACTCTCAATTTGGGGTACATGCGATGTATTCTTAAGCACTTCCAGTCTCGTTTTAGGTCCAAGAAGCCTGCATTGTTAATTAGTTATAATATACTCATTATCAATTATTAAATCTCTAAACAAATTAAAGAATTCATTAAATATTCATCGATTAAGAAAATAAAATGTCTATTTTTTTTTTATGGAAATTACTTACTCTTTGAGTTCAGTAGCCATCTCCAAAGGGAATATCTGGTCTCTCTCCCCCCATACTATCAAGACCTCCTACAACCCAAATGCCAATATCAAATAAATTGATTTTACATTTAAAAAAATTAATTATAACTAATATGAAGAAATTAAGCAGATAATAGATAATTAGATACCTTGTTAGGGAGAGTAGATACGCTTGGTGTGTCTTCTCTTCCAAGGGTGAGTCCCTTCAATAGTTCCATCTTTTCCTTCCTTTTATCTGAGTACAATTTCTGTATCCATATCCCATAAACAAAATATTAGCACAACGCATAACCATATACAAATAATTTCTAATTCCAAATATATATAAATTTTACCATGAAATTCACATATATCAGCAGTTAATAATTAATTCTATTTAAAGTGTGTTTGAATGAAAAATTTTAAGATTATTAAATAAAATTTTAAGATTATTAAAATTTTATTAAATGATTAAATTTAAATTAACGAAAATTAATTTTTCAAAATTTGTATTAAATAGCATCAAATTACAATAATCTAAAAAATCATAAGCACTGAAAATAGAAAAGTCAGAAGGCACATTATGCACGACTTAAAGTGTCCTTAATTACTAATAAAGCTTCGTCATGGGTCCGCCTCTAACTAATGCAAACCTAATTGATCGAGAAAGATGAAGTACACAGAAAAATATCTAATTTACTAACCTCTAATTCTCTTATCAATGAAGATCCCCTTTTAATATAAAAAAAAGTTTTATTATTAAAACGAGTTTATGATAGATAATTATTTGACACAAAACAAATATTTAAGTGGTAAAATATCACAGAAAAAATTAGATTGCAACTCAGGTCAAAGTATTGCTAAAATTTTCCTGACTAAATGAAAATGGAAGGGTAAAAAAATTGAGTACCTGTACGAAGTCATTCAAGATAATTTGGGGTATGATGTTGAGGCGTTTGGACATAGCGAGATCCATCAACTTGTTTAATTGCGCCGCCGTGGCCGGCAGCATGAGATCTTCAATTTTTTCCACTTTTGCCCTTTTCAACAGCGTCTCATGATCTCTTCTTCTCATGTTAACTCCCGAGCTGGCGATCACCACCTTCTCCACCTTCTCCGGCCACTTTCTCGCCAAGTGGTACGCCACAAACCCGCCGTAGCTCGTCCCCATGACACTAAACTTCTCCACGCCCACCTTCTCCATCAGCTTGGCGACAGAAGCCGCGTGGAAGACCTCGGTTCTCTCCGGCGACGTGGTGGTGGACTCACCAAAGAAGACGAGGTCTGGGACGTAGAGGTTGAAGTAGGGGTACAAGAACTGGACTTGCTGCCGCCACTGCCAAATGGCGGCAGGGCCGAAGCCGTGGATTAGAACAAGTGAACGTTTTTTCGGGATGGTTTGAGAAAGTTTGGGGTTGGGACCCCAGAAATGAAGGGTGGTTTCATTGTCGAGTTGTAGGGTTTGTTGGGAGAGGCCGGAGGCGGCGAAGCAACGGCGGAGGTAGATGGCGTACAAGGAGATGGGGCTGAGGAAAAAGGGCAACATCTTTTATGGTTGTAATTTAATTGAATTTTTGCTTTGTTTTGATTTTGATTGGCAGATCATATAGAGAGAGACAAGAGAGTAGTTTTCTTTTTTTCTTTTTTTTTCTTTTTCTTGAGAGCTTGTTTGGAGGGTAAGGTATATGGGCTGGTTTGATAGGTGGGAATGGTGATTGTTGTTCAAGTACAGTAAAAAAAATTCCAGATTATTTATTTAAAATTTTGTAGCAAAGTTGAAGAGAATTAATTAACAAGTGTAAAATAAATGAAGGATATTATTAGACAAGAAACAAATTTTTTTTCTTTCTAATTTTATTATTTTAAGAGTTGGATATGATTGAGTGAGTTTAGTTCTGTTAATTCTATTCTTGACTCGTACATAATTAGTCTCAAATTCGAACCCGAATAACATAAATTATTAATAATTTCCAAATTTTTTTCTTACCCTATAATAAAAAAAAAAATCGATGTTATATGTTTACTTTCATCTCTACTCCATCTAATTTGTTACAATGAACATATATATATTTTCACATTCAAAAATTAAAATTTAAAAAATTATTCAATCAAATTAAATACGATCCGGCTAACTAAACAATCCCAACAAAATAGGATGCATGCGTGGGATGTGTAGGGGTTGATGCGACTGTAGGGTTGGACCCTACTCCCACAGCAACTTCCACCAAAACGTTACTGTCCTTCAATGAATATTTGTCACTGTAAGGAGTTACGGCCTCTCTTTATAAATGAGGGGTGGATTTATTGGCTTCACCCACGTGAGCACATTCAAATCTCCAAACTATACAACACAACCACTGGGATTTATTTTCATTTATATCTAAACGAATGATCCATATATTTGGACTCTTAATTATTAAAGATAAAGACATTGGTGTATATAGTTGAATGAGTCCATTTCTAACTAGCTAGGCTCTCTATGAAGATTTTTAAGAGTAGTGGTAACTTGAGTATTTAACTGCTAAAATTCTCACAAATGACTCATTATTGTAAATAATGGCGTAGGCAGAATCTAATATTAGTGGGAGCTTCATTATTATTAGTATTTTCTTTACAGAATACTCTTAATTGATGATATTTTTTTTATTATTGATTAACACATTTAAATGAATTTCAAGGGCATTTTGGTGGTATCTCAAAAAAAGAACAATATTGTCTCACGTCTTGTTTTGGTTCTATTTATATGTATAAATCATGTGCACCATAAATCATCAATTCACACTCTTAATATATGAGAAAAAAAAATAACTTACGAAAATTAGTAAACTCTACTATCACCGTAAACATATAGAAATGAAACAAAAAATTAAGTAAGGAAATATAAATTAAATATAAAATCCTTAGAAATATGGAGTAAATACATTTTACGAATATTTATAGTCAGAAAAGGAACAAAATAAATTAACAAAAGAAGAAAATAAAGAAATGAATAATACAAATTAATTTAGATATTTTAAATATATATGATAAATTAGGGTAGTATCATATATAAACTATCTTATTTTAAATACATCAAAAATTTATTACAAAGTTGTAAGAGAAAGTAAAAATAGTATGCATTATAAATAAAAAGATCAAGATATATTTATTATTTTATAATAAATAATACATAATTATTATAAATTATATATATAAATTTTACAAATAAAAAGTTGGAGTGGGGGCCCAAGCCCCACTTGGCACCCCCGTAGCTCCGCTGACGGTAAATGCATATGTAGAGCTTTATAAAAGTCTAGGCTTAATGCATGGTAACAAGACCCGACCTTAAAAACGCCATAATAACCACATTTGGGCCCTACTCCCGTCTGAAAAGTAGCCCAAACTACCGAAATTGCCCCTAACACTCGTCAGACAAGGGATACTCGCATCTTCGTCAACTCATGTCTCCGCCTCTAGAGTAGCCTCAATTCCTGTGCAACGGCCTTGAAGGGTTTCTAAAACCAAATAAATGTGTGAGTGGACATAAAAGAAATATTATAACATTGCTTTGAAAACACAATCATAAAACATATGTATTTACCCTCAATTTTACAAAGACTATGTATGCTTAAGACAAATCATGAAAACTCGATAAAACAAATAATAACCCAAAACCTCAAAGTACGTGTAAACAGTAGAAATCCAGCAATAACAGAAATCCAGTCCACATAAAGTCATATCAAAAACCATAATCACAGTCATACGGAGTCAACCTATTCTCGATGCATGCATGCATGCCAAATCATCATATCAAAATATCCAGGCTACTAGTAGGACAAACCACTCAGGAATACGGAGCCCAACTCGACGTTGAAGTGTGGACCGACTTAGGAATACGAAACCCAGCTTGACGTCTGATTCACAAACCAATCATCACAATACAAGTCTCAGGAATACAAAGTTTTACCTCGACGTCTGAGACTACTCATAGTCTCAAGAATACAGATCTTTATCTTGATGTCCGAGACTGCCCAACTAAACCAGCATCCCGAGGAGGGCTTCCATAACACAACAATCCTTAGACATCCAGAAATCAAAAATATCGAGAAAGCTCATATTCATAACTCACCTCATTTCATAACCCCAAAATCGTATCTCGAAATCCGGGTAAAGCCCAAAACACAAGTTATATTGAAACCTCGTAATATGTGCGATTAACATAATTCATAAAATCATCAAAACTTGTATGCAAATTCCAATCAACCAAATATCACCGAAAACATGTAGGAAATTCATATCGATTCTAAAATCAAATCCAATTTTAGTATAAAGTCAGAATAGAAAATATGCAAATTTCTCGTAAAACGTGCAATAAAATAATTTTTCGTAAAATCACCAAAAATCATATAAAATCATACCCAAATCACCAATATTCAAATCACATAATAAAACATTTAAAACATGTAAATATGCATGCATAGAAGTTTAGGGAAAAGAAAGTCCATTCACTCTCAGACCACGTAGTCCAATACCATATTGCACGCCTTTTTGTAATTTGATAAGCTTAAACTACACATTTAAATAAACACGTAATTCAAATATATGTAATTTATACTTCTTCTTTTTTTGTGTAGATGTAGTATTGTTAAATATTGATCGTTTTTAACCGGAGAAATTATGGAACATTAAATAATGGTTAGTGAAAAAGAATAATAAATAATCAAAGAATTAAATAATAAATGAATCAAAGAATTAAATAATAAATGAATCAAAGAATTAAAGAATAAAATAACAACATGATTTGGGGGTTTTGGAAGGAGTTGTATTTGAAGCTACGTTTTTAAACAAACTAACAATTAAAAAAAAACGAATTTCATGCTAACTAGGATTTGAACTACTCCTACTTTAGCCTTTGTACAATGAACTTTTTTTAAACACATATTTTACCAACACACTAGCATTTGCACATATTGAACCAATCACGAAATCCTACATTCATCATCTCAAATTCCTTCATACATTTTTCATATTATAAATGCACCGAATAACAGATTATTACTTACAATGTGATTCACCAAATGTTTTTTATTGAATGCGCCAAACGACTTCTAAACATTAAATCTCTTCATTCCTATTCTAAATACCATGAACAGCGGATTAACACTTGGCATTGAATTGAAAGTTAAGCACTAAACGTATGAGGAATTCAGACTTAAAACTCTCGAATTGACTTAGAATTACGCAGCCTAAGGTTTTTTTTAAGGAAAACATAAAAATGTGCTAAAAAGAACTAAAAAAAAAAACTAATAAAAAATCTATAAAAAAACCTAAGAAACAAAATTTAAAAGAAAAGCTAAAAGAAGTGTGAAATCTAAAAGAAAGTTCCCACGTAGAATGAGAATCAGATCTCTATTTATAGAGGTGATTCCTCAAAAGAGCTAAAAAATACATAAAACAATAAAAAAAATCACATGAAGAAATGATGAAAAGACTAAAATTCGGTAGGTTTTGGCTGAAAAACTTGCCAAATTGGAGCAGTTTGGAGCATGTGCGCAGACTGGCCTTCGGCATGGCTCTGTTGATAGAGGTAAGTGGACATCGTCGCGGGCTAGCCGAATAGGTGGGCTGGGCTGCAGGCGCAGCGCCTGATCCGCTAGTCGCAGCGCCTGATCCGCTAGTCGCAGTATGGGTTGCACATGCTGATGGAGCAGAAGGAACTCAGTACACGCGTGCCGAAGTGGGGACTTTACATTCAGTAGGAACAATAAAATCCATGAAATCTGTATAAACTCCAATACCACCAAAATCACATGTGAAAGTCGTTTTGGGTATCAAAACGAATTCTCACATTTCATCATCAAGTCAGAACACATCATATAGCAAACTCCTGTCACCAAAATATATTCGATAACCATTTAGAAATCATGTGGAAATCACCCAAAATTCAATATCACAAATTCACAAGTCATGAATTACATTCAATTTGAATCCATAATCAAAACGATATTCGAAAATATAACTTATAGAAAATCTCGTAAAATGTGCAATCAAATAATAATAAAGTATTCATAAAATCATCAAAATTTGAATTTTGACTTGAAATAATTCCATAAAGATTTCGTAACATATTTTAAAAAAAAAATCATCAATAATCATTGTATTATCATAATTCAACTATAATTATTTGGAAAAACCAAATTTAAATCGATGTCACTCAAAACATTTAATAGCCCTAGGCTCGTTTATCCAGTCAAGCCAAATTCCAATCCGTAAAACATATTTTTCCAAACAATTCCATAAATGTGGTACGCACAAAATTTGTACTTCAAAACATAATTTATTTGATATCCACATAATGAGTATCAAAATTTAGTTTATTATACTTGCAATCTCATACTTACCTTAACTTAATCCAAATTCACTCATATTCGAAACCGATTCTTACTCGAACTCTAATCGGAAACAATTTCATAGGATATATATTTCACGTAACCATACAACAAATTTCTAAACTTATTTCAAAAGAAATATTAGAAATTTCTAAAACAAACCTCAAACCCTCGTCACCTATGTATGTTAATCGTTAGACTCTTAACATGCATTATAGACAATTCACATTTCAAGACAAAGTCTGAAACCATGCTCTGATACCAAGTTGATAGGACCTGCCCTGAAAATACCTCGTAAACTACGCTCGGACACTGCTCCTGTCTAACAATCTCTGTCAAACAAGGGATTACCCTACTTCCTTATTGTAGTTATTTAATTTAAAACCAACTAAATCCGCCTCTTACAGGGTACCACCCACATCCATCCTGCTATCCTCACTAGAGAAAAATCTATTAACTTAAACGTTTAGGGACTTAATTTCCGATATTACTGTCGTCGTTATTTGTCTTGTCAACCCTTAAAATATCAACAAAGGACTTACTCGTATACATCACTGACTACGCCCAAACTACGCATTAAATTAAACATGTATTTCGAGTGTTATGCAATTTAAACCCTTTTTGTGTAGATGTAGTATTGGTAAATAGGGATCGTTCTTAACCGGGGAAATTAGGGAACATTAATAATGTGTTAGTGGGAAATGAATAAAAGAATAATGAATTAAATAATTAAATAATCAAAGAATTAATTAATCAAAGAATTAACAAATTAAAGAATTAATGATTTAAAGAATAAAAGAATAAAGAATTAAAGAATTAACTAATCAATAAATTAAAGAGTAAAGGAATAAAAGAATAAAGAAATGAAAGAATCAAAGAATAATAAACTAAAAATATGAAAGAATAAAAGAATAAAAGAATAAAAGAATAAAAGAATAAAGAATCAAAGGAATCAAAGAATAAAAGAATTAAAAGAATAAAGAATAAAAAGGGGGTTTTGAAAAGGTTTGTAATTATGTAAATAAGTAAAAGCATAAACTAATTTTACTTCAACTCTAATTCATGTACAAGTGACCTTCTTAAAGCACAAATCTTACCAACACTCTAATAATTGCAAATATTAAATCAATCACGAAATTTTACCTTAATCGTCTTAATTACCTTCATACATTTTTCAATACTATAAATGCACCGACAGCGGACAACACTTACAATATGATTCACCTTTTGTTTTTGACTGAATACGCCGACAGCGATCAACATTAAGTCTCTTCAATTCTACTTTAAATGCACCGACAGCGGATAAAACACTTAACATTGAATTGAAGTATGAAGCACTAAAATGTATAAAATAACTAAAATTCATAAAGTAAGACACATGGAGATTGCATTTAACACTTACAAATATTAGTAAGAAAAACCTCACATATATTGAACTATAATCAAAACCAATAACAAAAATGAGAGTTTGAGTAAATGGAGAGTAATTGTTACACTTTCAAGGTGGATGAAAACAATGGATTGTTATTCATACGATTCTCCGACAGCGGACGGAACCTTATGAAGATGGAGGAAATAAACTTGGGAAATATGGACTCAAACTCTAAACTTTGTATTGGAAATATTTTGCCAAAGTTTCTCTCAAAGAAGGCTCAAATGTGTGCCTCAAAGAAGGTGTGTTTCAACAAGTGAAATGAAACCCTATTTATAGGGAGAAAAGGCTACCAAAAATAAATAAATAAATACAACAAAAAATTTGGAATAATGGAATGATGAGTAATAAAGATTTGTGATGATGTTTAGAAGTGGTTTTGGTTGTAAAGCTGCACAATTGGGTTGGAAAGTGGCTAGAAATTGGGTGGAAGCTGCTGGAAAAGAAGGCAGAAAATTCGGTTGATGGCTGCTGAATATCAAGGAGAGAATTCGGCCAGAAGCGACTGAAAGGAGAAGGAGGACTTCGGTAGGCATGCGCAGAGGTGGTGCAGCAGATTTCGGCAAACGCGCGCCGATTAGAATGAAGGGTCCTCGGCCAGCGCGCGTCGACAGTCAGATGGACTGGTTGGGCCGTGCGAGCCGCTGGGCTGGCGGGCTCCTGGGCTGGGTTGGCGGGAGAAATGGATTTGGGCTCAGGATTTGTTTGGGCTGCAAAAAAAAATTAATTAATTAATTAAATTTATAACTAAATTAATTATTCCACCGAATTTCGTCCATAATTTATTCGTTATAATTCCGGTCGAGACGATTCTTTCGCCAAAATGCTCCAAATTACAAACTTTATTTATCTAAACATAAAAATCACAAAATAAATTATTTTATCAATTTATTTAATATTTTAATATTAAAAATCAAGTATAAAGGGTATAAAATAATATAAAATAATGCTTATTTGAGGACCTATCAAATACCCCCATAGCAAATACTAAAACTAAACTAGAATTCAAACAAGTAAACCTTTAACCATTTGTCTCAAAATTTCATTATTATCATGGCATAAAAAGATTCTCACTTAAATCATGTAAACATATAGAATTCAAGAGTTAATACATGGTAACAAAATGTTTTAACAGGTAAGATAATGAGTAAATATGGTGAAATGAAGTTCTGCATGAATAAGAGAAGTATGAATCAACTCACAAGAATATGCACTCATAAATTCACTCAATTTGTGAGGGTTTGTGTTTGCACTCAAGGTATGTGAGAAATACTCACATAGTCGAAATAAAGTACTTTTGCAAAAATCTCAAACAAACACCTCAAGATAAAAACAAAACATACTTGCGCAAATGAACCAAAACCATAAGCTTACTCAAATGATTAACTCAACTAATCAAAATTTACCATCTTAAGGATCATAAGGTCTTTACGAAGGTTGTAATGGGGCTAAGTTAGAGGCAAGGAAAATATAGGACAAGTGGTGCTCAATTCGTTCCAAGACTCAATAGACTCCCAAAACGTATCATAGCTTCCCAACCTTAGTGCAATGATGTTAGTAATTCATCCCTTCGAAGATAGGCCTAATTTCATCATGTTGGGCCTCAAATTCATTCTTTGTGTCGGATTTACAAATGTAAAGGTCTTAACTCAAACATTACATAATCAAACCTTATTACCTTGATAAAAACTCAATACATTTTTTTTCTTCATATATCAAGGTAATAACATGTGTCAATAATACAACAATGTTTGAGTAAGTAAATCCACATAATACACATAAAAGTCTTTTCAATATCATCATTTTCTCTTTACACAATCTTTATGTCTTCAACCGAGTCCTTGGAACAAAGGTAAAAGATGTCTATACTAAGCTCAAGTGTTTAGATAATCATGGTGATGAAAGAAAGGCTTAATGTGGGCTCAAAAGGGTTAAAACTAAGGGGGTCGCAACTTGTGCGCACAAAATAGGGAACATGGATGTTTGAATTTGTGGTGTTAACCTTAATGCCTTAATCATTTCCAAAATCAGAGAGTTTATTGACTTAAAGTTATAACACTTAATCATTATAAATCATATCATGCTCATTTATGTACCAATTTACATGCATTATCTTCAAGTTATAACACTTAATCACAAAATATTAACAAACAAATTCAAGTTGTAGTGATCATCTTTATAGCCATAACATATTCATTTCCGTTCATTTATATCATTGACAAGTTAAAGGGCAACTTGATACTCGTGAAAACACTACGTTAAAACAAAAAGACTCAAGAAAGCAATAATTTCTGTTTTTTTTTTAAAGAAAGACTTAATAAAACAATTTCAATTGCACCAATTTTTTTTTCGTAAGAAATACTTAATAAAACAATTTCAAATGCACAAATAAATTTTGTAAACCATTCCCCCACACTTAAATTTTACATTGTCCTCAATGTAGGAAAATACGAAGTAATTAAACATAGAATCAAAGTAAGGAAGATGATTTAAGAAAATGAAGTAAGAAAGAAAAACATAAACAAAGTAAAAGAAAGTGAAGGGTTGAAAGAAAGCAAATCTGTGTTGATGTCTCTTTCACACTCGAGAACACATTGGGTTGCCTCCCAATAAGCGCTTGAAGTTTAACGTCCATCCAGCCTAGACCAAATTCTTTATCCGATGGGACGTAGAAGTACTCTGTCTGACTCCACATCGTGTTCTTCAATTGCCTCGATGTAAGGCTTCAATCGGTGGCCATTGACCTTGAACTCTTTTCCCGTTTCAATGCTTTTAATCTGTATGGCTCCATGGGAAAACACATTAGTAACAACAAAAGGACCTACCCATCTGGAGAATAATTTACCTGGAAAGAGTCTAAGCCGGGAATTGAACAACAAAACTTTCTGGCCAATGTCAAATGCTTTACTCTTGATCTGCTTGTCATGAAATGCCTTAGCCTTTTCCTTGTAGATCAGAGTGTTTTCAAATGCATCATTTCTGATTTCCTCAAGCTCACTCAGCTGGAGCTTTCGATGCAGACCGGCGTCATCTAGCGTGATGTTGAAAGTCTTGACAGCCCACCATGCTTTATGCTCTAGTTCCACCGGAAGGTGACATGCTTTACCGTACACCAACCTATAGGGTGACATTCCTATAGGTGTTTTGTATGCCGTCCTGTATGCCCAAAGTGCATCATCCAACCGTTGGCTCCAATCCTTACTATTAGGACCCACGGTTCGCTCTAATATCTTCTTGATCTCTCTATTACTGACTTCAGTCATTCCACTCATTTGAGGATGGTAAGGTGTAGAGACTCTGTGAGTGATACCATACGGTTTCATTAAAGCTTCAATGGTCTTGCTGCAGAAATGACTTCCTCCATCACTTATTAAGACCCGCGGGATCCCAAACCTAGAAAGAATGTTAGTTCTGAGGAAATCTGCAACAGTTTTAGAGTCAATAGTCCTGGTGGCCTTAGCTTCCACCCATTTTGATACATAATCAACAGCAAGTAAGATATAGAGATAGCCATTAGATTGAGGAAATGGACCCATAAAATCGATACCCCAAACATCAAATATTTCAAAAGTTAAAATATAATGTTGTGGCATTTCATCCCTTCGTCCTAAGTTTCCTGATCTCTGACATTTATCACAGGCTAAGCAGAATGAATGTGCATCTTTAAAAAGTGTGAGCCAATATAGTCCAAATTCTAAGATTTTGAGGGCAGTTTTTCTAGATCCAAAGTGGCCTCCACAAGCATGGCTATGGCAGAACTCTAGGACTAACCTATGTTCAATATCAGGGACACATCTCCTAATCAATAAATCTGCATAGTGTTTCCATAAATAAGGTTCATCCCAAATATAGTGTCTAGCATGCTTCTTAAGTTTATCTTTTTGTGCACGGGTGAGAGTGGTGGGCAACTGCTTGGTGACTAAGTAATTGAAAATATCAGCATACCAAGGAGTACTTCCCTCGATTCTGAAGAGTTGTTCGTCCGCAAAACATCTCTTGAATCGCCACAGGATCTCGTTCATGTGCAATGCGACTCAAATGGCCTGCCACCACGTTCTCTACACCTTTCTTATCTTTAATCTCGATGTCAAACTCTTGAAGAAGAAGAATCCATCGGATTAGCCTTGGTTTTGCTTCCTTCTTGGCTAGGAGATACTTCAGTGCTGCATGATCGGTGTAAGTAATGACTTTAGTTCGAAGTAGATAAGCGCGAAATTTATCTAAAGCAAATACAACAGCAAGCAACTCCTTTTCGGTAGTGGTGTAGTTCATCTGGGCATCATTCAAGGTTCTGGATGCATAGTAGATGGCGTAGGGCTTCTTGTCACGCCTTTGTCCGAGTACGACTCCAATTGCATAATCAGAGGCATCACACATTAGTTCAAAGGGTAAGGACCAATCAGGGGCACAAAGAATAGGGGCAGTGGTTAAGAGTTTTTTAAGCTTTTCAAAAGCTTCCTGACATTTTGCATCAAAGACGAAGGGTGTCTCCTTCTGAAGCAGTTGGCACAAGGGCCTTGCAATGTGGGAGAAGTCTTGGATAAATCTTCTGTAGAAACCTGCGTGACCAAGAAATGAACGGATTCCTCTCACCGAAGTGGGAGAGGGTAAGTGGTGCACAATATCAACTTTAGATTTATCCACTTCAATTCCTCTTTCAGAGTCAATATGGCCTAAGACTATCCCTTGTCTAACCATGAAATGGCATTTCTCCCAGCTAAGTACCAGATTAGTTTCGACACGCCTTTGTAAGATAAGTGCTAAGTGTTCTAAGCATGCATCAAAACTATCCCCAAAGACACTGAAATCGTCCATAAATACTTCAATTATTTTTTCGACGTATTCAGAGAAAATAGAAAGTATGCATCTTTGGAAAGTACCTGGGACGTTACATAAACCGAAGGGCGTTCTTCGGTAGGCAAAAGTGCCAAAAGGACAAGTGAAAGTCGTTTTGTCTTGGTCATTTTGAGCGATACAGATTTGATTGTACCCGGAATAACCATCAAGAAAGCAGTAATAGGAGTGACATGCTAACCTTTCAAGCATTTGATCAATGAAGGGCAAAGGAAAGTGATCATTCCTAGTTGCTTTGTTTAGGCGTCGATAGTCGATGCAGACTCTGTATCCGGTCACTGTTCGCTGGGGCACTAGCTCTCCTTCACTGTTCGCAACAACTGTGACTCCACTTTTCTTTGGGACTACTTGGACTGATGAGACCCATTTGCTATCTGAAATTGGGTAGATGACACCACAGTCCAAGAGTTTGATGACTTTTTGCTTCACGACTTCCATCATCGGAGGATGGAGGCGGCGTTGGGCTTCGCGAGAGGGCTTTGCATCATCTTCTAGTAAGATTCGATGCACACAGGTTGTAGGGCTGATTCCCTTGATATCTGACAGAGTCCATCCAATGGTTGTCATGTACTTCGTCAAGACCCGTACTAATCTGTCTTCCTGTGACTCGGTTAGTGCAGAAGACACTATGACGGGCAGAGTGTCGTCCGGGCCAAGATAGGCATACTTCAGGTGGTCAGGCAAAACTTTGAGCTCGAGAACGGGGGCCTGAATCACTGAAGGAGGAGTGGCATTAGTACTAATTGGAAGTGACGAGGGTACCTGATGATTTACCATTCTGGGGGCCTCATTTAGGGTCATGACTTCATCCCAAATTCGAGGCTCTAGTTCGTAATCCGTATCTACAACCAAGGCGTCCCCTGATTACGTTAGGCCAACTCCTTCCTGGATTATCATATTGAGCGTGTCTTCTCGAATTGAATCAAGATGTTTTTCTGCGAAAGAAGTACACACGTCAACAAAGAAAGTAGTTTGAGTTGTGGAACTAGGGTACCTCACGGCATCGAAAATGTTGAAGCCAATTTCCTCTCCGTCCACTTCCATAGTTAATGTTCCATTGAACACATCAATCTTTGTCTTGGCAGTTCTCATGAATGGTCTTCCCAACAAAATTAGTGGAGCTTGATTCTTAGGGGAATCCTCCATGTCTAGGACATAAAAATCAGCGGGGAAGATGAGCTGGTTAACCTGCACAAGAACATCTTCGACGTATCCCTTAGGATACACATTAGAACGATCGGCTAATTGAATGATAACATCGCCATGCTGTAATTTACCTAGACCTAGGGCAACATATAGTGAATATGGCATAACATTAATGGATGCACCTAAGTCTAGCATGACTTTATCAAATGACTTTTTACCAATCACGCAGGGAACAAAAAAACTCCTTGGGTCCTTCAACTTTGGGGGTAGCCGACGTTGGATTACAGCAGAAACTGTTTCACTCACCATCACAACCTCCTCCTCCCTCGTCTGGCGCCTTGGAGTGCATAACTCTTTCAGAAATTTTGCGTATTTCGGCACTTGTTTGATGCACTCGATCAACGACATGTTGATTTGCACCATTTTGAAGATCTCTAAGATTTCCTCATAGGATTCATTCTTCTTAGATTTGGAAAACCTACTTGGAAATGGTGCATGCACAAACGGGGAATTAGTAACAACCGAACTTGAAGGGATTGGGTCATTACCTTGTGTGTGGGTAGGTTGAACTGGCAGTTGTCGTGGTGGTCTTAGTTGCCACCTTGTTCTTTTCAACCTCAGAAACGACTGGATCTGGCTCTATTTCTCCGAGCACTCTACCACTTCGAGTGATAATCGCATTGGCTTCAGGTCTTGCATTCGGGTTGGGTGTAGGTTGAGGTGGAAGCACCCCGCTAGCTTGGATCTTACCCATGAAGTCCACGACCTTGCCCATTTGGTCCTTGAGATCAGCGATGTCTTTTTGTTGATTTTGCTGACCTGTGACAAGAGCCTGAGTTGACGCCATTAGTGTTTGCTGCCCTTGGGAAAGAACAGCCAGCATTTTATCATAATCAGGATTAGAAGATGAAGAAATATGATTATTTGCATGATTATGAGAAAAGTTAGAAAATGGGACCGAGGGCCTTGGTTGCCATGTGGGCCTTGGGAAATGGTCTAGGACACGGTTTGGCCCGGTCGACATGTGCTGAGGGTTTAGGACATTGTTCGGATCTCTCCAACTGTAACCTTGGGTCCTTGGCCCTCTTTGAAAGCCTCCAATGGCGTGTGCCATTTCAGTTTCGGAGTCTTCCTCCCTTGCAGTGTAGGGACATTGCTCTTCAAGATGGCCTTGAGAGCATATGGAACAAACTGGAGCTACCTGTTTCTTTAGTTCAAGCATATTCGAAAGCATAGAGGTGATCTTATCTAACTTAGAATCATTTATAGCATGGGAACTTACCTCATGTACCTTTCTAGAAATAGGATCGGCACCTTCGTATTGTGCATCATTGAGTGCACGGTTTTCAAGTAGTGCACGACCATCTACTAGGCTCAGAGCTAAGAAACTTCCATTAGCTGCAGCATCGAGCAGTCCTCTATCCCAACCTTTGAGTCCTTCTTAAAAGTAGGTTAAAAGATAGCCTTCTATGATCCCGTGAGTAGGGCATGAAGCACAAAGTTCCTTAAACCTCTCGTAGTACTGGCTGAAATTCTCATCATGTTCTTTCTGCTTGATTCCGGTGATCTCTTTTCTTAAGACCGTAATCTTTGAGGCAGGGAAGTACTTGGTAAGAAACTCCTGAACTAACTTCTCCCAAGAGTCAATATGATTGCGTGGGAGACCCAAAAGCCATACCCGTGCTCGTTCTTCCAAGGACAACGGGAAAGCTTTCAGCTTCATGATTTCCAAGTTCGCATCATCCGGACACATACTACCAATGATGAATTGGAACTCCGTTAAGTGTTTGTGTGGATCTTTATTTTTGATTCCACGGAACTTGGGTAGCTGATGAAGGACTCTACTCTTAAGCTCAATATCTTTCTTGTTGGTTCTAGGCTCAGGATACTGGATGCAAAAGTTTGTAGTACCATTTGTGTTTGCACATGTCTGCTCCCGAATACTCAGGTTTCGTGCCATGGTTATCGGTGTCCCGAAAGTCTGTTCTTCTTCTGAATTACTCTTCTCACTTATGGACTCATCGATTATTGGGGATGGAGGTCTGGATGAGCTGGTTTGCTTAAGTGCGTCTCTGAATGTTGCGTTGCTTGGTGAGATGTCAAGTTGTCTTCTCAGGCGATCAAGCTTAGATTGATGAGCACGCATTCATAAGTTCGTACCTCTATTAAAACAAAACTCTAAGTTAGAAGGCAAGTATACACAAGAAGAGATAATAAGAGTAAGAGAGTAGAGATTTGCATAAAGTATCACATAAATGGAAACCAGAATTAACGAAAAGTTACGTTAATGGAAGGAAAGTGCAAGTGTCAAATGTAAACTAATAATGCAATAAGTAGAGTTTTTAGAGTGTCATGAATAACTTTCCCCTTCTGCTTCTCATAGTACTTTCCCGGGCGTACGGCCTGTGCGTACTGATAACCACCATTCCACCATTCAACATAAATCATGGTCAGTTGAGATAGATGTAACGCGAGAAGTAAGAATAATTTTGAGATTACCCCGAGGCTAGCTTGGCATATACTCCAGTGGTGGTCTATTTCTTAATTCAAAACTTGTCACCAGTCATAACTCTCCTAGACACCATGATCAATCCAAATGACGATTTAGTGAATTACCAAACCCAAGTGTTTACAAGCTCCGCCCCAACCTCATGTCCATAGATTCGAGTCTATGGTGTGTGGTGATGAAATCCACACATCATGAAGGGTTAAGGAGAAAGTAAATAAGAGGGGCACTACCTGTTCCCGAAAGTAAGATTTTGAAGAAAAAGAGGTTATGAGATTCATGCAACTCTAAAACAGTTAATAGGAAACAATATTTACACTTTAGGAAATTCAAAGATAAATAAAGTTTTATATATATATATATATATATATTTTAAATATATTTTTTTTATTATTCCGAAATTTTTTTTTCATTTAAAATTTAAAGTTTAACAAGACATAAACAAACAATTCATTACATAAGAATAAGTGTAAACATAAAGTTAGTGGAACATAAAGTTTGTGGAACATAAAGTTTATGGAATAAAATTAAAAGAAAGTTAATGGAATAAAGTTAATGGAATATATTTAAAGTTAAGGGAATAAAAAAAAGTGTGAATATAAAGTTAATGGAATAAAAAGTAATAAAAAAAATGTAATGGAATAAAGCTAGTTAAACAAGTATAATGGAATAGTGTAAAAATAAAAGTTAAACACATGTACAATATGTAAACATTATTCACAAGTATGAACATTTTATATATAAACAATTTATATACACATTATGAATGATTTTAATTTCCCCGGCAATGGCGCCAAAAATTGACTACGCCCAAACTACCCATTAAATTAAACATGTATTTCGAGTGTTATGCAATTTAAACCCTTTTTGTGTAGATGTAGTATTGATAAATAGGGATCGTTCTTAACCGGGGAAATTAGGGAACATTAATAATGTGTTAGTGGGAAATGAATAAAAGAATAATAAATTAAATAATTAAATAATCAAATAATTAATTAATCAAAGAATTAACAAATTAAAGAATTAATGATTTAAAGAATAAAAGAATAAAGAATTAATGATTTAAAGAATAAAGAATTAAAGAATTAAAGAATTAATTAATCAAAGAATCAATAAATTAAAAAGTAAAGGGATAAAAGAATAAAGAAATGAAAGAATTAAAGAATAATAAACTAAAAGTATGAAAGAATAAAAGAATAAAAGAATAAAAGAAATCAAAGAATACAAGAATTAAAAGAATAAAGAATAAAAATGGGGGTTTTGAAAAGGTTTGTAATTATGTAAATAAGTAAAAGCATAAATAAACTAATTTTACTTCAACTCTAATTCATATACAAGTGACCTTCTTAAAGCACAAATCTTATCAACACTCTAATAATTGCAAATTTTAAATCAATCACGAAATTTTACCTTAATCGTCTTAATTACCTTCATACATTTTTCAATACTATAAATGCACCGACAGCGGACAACACTTACAATATGATTCACCTTTTGTTTTTGACTGAATGCGCCGACAGTGATCAACATTAAGTCTCTTCAATTCTACTTTAAATGCACCGACAGCGGATAAAACACTTAACATTGAATTGAAGTATGAAGCACTAAAATGTATAAAATAACTAAAATTCATAAAGTAAGACACATGGAGATTCCATTTAACACTTACAAATATTAGTAAGAAAAACCTCACATATATTGAACTATAATCAAAACCAATAACAAAAATGAGAGTTTAAGTAAATGGAGAGTAATTGTTACACTTTCAAGGTGGATGAAAACAATGGATTGTTATTCATACGATTCTCCGACAGCGGACGGAACCTTATGAAGATGGAGGAAATAAACTTGGGAAATATGGACTCAAACTCTAAACTTTGTATTGGAAATATTTTGCCAAAGTTTCTCTCAAAGAAGGCTCAAATGTGTGTCTCAAAGAAGGTGTGTTTCAACAAGTGAAATGAAACACTATTTATAGGGAGAAAAAGCTACCAAAAATAAATAAAAAATACAACAAAAAATTTGGAATAATGGCATGATGAGTAATAAAGATTTGTGATGATGTTTAGAAGTGGTTTTGGTTGTAAAGTTGCACAATTGGGTTGGAAAGTAGCTTGGAAAGTGGCTGGAAATTGGGTGGAAGCTGCTGGAAAAGAAGGTAGAAAATTCGGCTGATGGCTGTTGAATATCAAGGAGAGAATTCGGCCAGAAGCGACTGAAAGGAGAAGGAGGACTTCGGTAGGCGCGCGCAGAGGTGGTGCAGCAGATTTCGGTAAACGCGCGCAGATTAGAATGAAGGGTCCTCGGCCAGCGCGCGTCGACGGTCAGATGTGCTGGTTGGGACGTGCGAGCTGCTGGGCTGGCGGGCTCCTGGGCTGTGGGCTCCTGGGCTGGGCTGGCGGGAGAAATGGATTTGGGCTCAAGATTTGTTTGGGCTGCAAAAACAATTAATTAATTAATTTAATTTATAACTAAATTAATTATTCCACCGAATTTCGTCCATAATTTATTCGTTATAATTCCGATCGAGACGATTCTTTCGCCAAAATGCTCCAAATTACAAACTTTATTTATCTAAACATAAAAATCACAAAATAAATTATTTTATCAAATTATTTAATATTTTAATATTAAAAATCAAGTATAAAGGGTATAAAATAATATAAAATAATGCTTATTTGAGGACCTATCAATCACCCTATAAACCTCTCAAATACATATTTTTAAAGTATAAGGTATAATCACATTACAAATCAAGCACATACACATAAGACTAGTTTAAATATAAACCATAATTTTCTACCCACAACAAAATGAATCAAGGTAATCATATGTTAGCGTAATCATTAAGGAAAATACACTTATTCACACATCCATTAAGAGTAGTAAGACCAACAAGTCTAGATTATCACATATTTAAGGGATCAAGAGGCATATTTATTCTTAAATACAAACAAGCCATTTAAGTGGATATTCCTTATATATTCAAACTTCCCATATTGCATGTTATCTTGTATAACCTTAAAATATGCCTAAACCTTAGAAAAGAAGTTAATCGATGTACAATTACATAGAAAGTCAAAATTCAAGCTCCAATTATAAAGCATAACACTTGAAACACTAATTACATAATACTCTATGCCCTACATAGTAATTTTTGGTAAACCCTTCTTAATAATAACATTATACCATTAAAAAGGGTTGTCAATAGTCATTATCCCCCTTGGATTAAACTTAAGATTACTTAATATTCGTTAATTATAGGCTATTACAAAATAAATTCAGTAATAAATCCAAATAAAGTCCAATTAATTCAAACTTCATATCATTAATCACATAATAAATCTAGGAACATATTTCATGTTGGAATTTTCTCCAGAAAACCCCGAACATGCCCCCACGCGCCACCATCATTCTCTGCGCATGGTGGCCACGCCCTGGTCACAAGTCTTCTTCCAGACCCATTTCTTTGGTAACCGGGTAGCTCAACCCGAGACGACGGCCCGGCTGTTTCTTCGCCATTTTACGTCTATTTATTTCGAACCAAACATCACGCTTCGTCTAATTTAGCTACAAAGAAGATATATGAGGTTATAAAGAATAAATACTTACAGAACATCGCCATCCGACCTTCACGACCCTATGGCCATGGCTGCCCAGCCATATCTTCAACTTTCTCGCGTTCACGTTCTTCTCTCCTCATCCTAAAATGATCACATGACTTCCAAGAGGTTACTACCACGATCATATTCGAGTTTCCTAGCTCAGAACAGGAAAGCCGAAGGAGGCACCTCACAGGTTCCGCCATACCCTCATCGTTTTCTCTATGTTTCCCCTTCATTTTTTCCCCGTTCTCTCTACCTTTCACTCTTACTTCCATTTTCCTTCCTATTTTCTCCCATTTCCCTCTGGCTGGTTTCTCCTCCCTCGAATTCTCTTTTTTTTCTCCTTTTTTCTTATTTTTCGGTGCTTCTTCCCCGAATACTCTCCACCACATCTCCCCCCCCCCCCCCCCCCCCCCCACCACACACACACACACACACACATACATGGAGGGAAAGTTGGTGGGATGCAAGAGATGAAAGGTCCAGAAATTTTGGGTAGGTGTCACAGTTACAAATATCCACCCAAGCAAAAGACTAAAATGCTCTTCAAATAAAAATTACCAAATTGCCCATTGCTCATTTTTTACTCATATCACACTCATACGACCCCTGTTTTCAATGTGCCACCTATTTATGGATTTAGAATCCCGAGACCTTCGTAACAGTCTTCTCGATATGTCCATAAGATCACCCGAATAGAAAGTCAACATTTGAATTTTTGGGTCCAAAGTCAACTCTTTAGGAGCAAAATGGTCAATTTCCATTTTTTAAATATTTGGGGTGTTACAAAAAAGGCCCTAGCCCGACGTCTGAGATTGTCCACTATCAGCACAGATATACAACTCATATAATCACATCATGACATCATATCATCAGGTTATCAATAACATCACATACATCATCATCATTATCATCACGTCATCATACATATATTCATTATATTATCTAACATCGTGTGTAACGCCCCGGAAATTCGGGAAATGTAATATTGTAAAATAATGAATAAAATGACGTTTTTACCCTTGTGATTCGTATGGGCAATCTGTTGACTTTTTGATTGGAGGGTCGAACGGACGTTGAGTGATGACCGTGACGTAATTCGGGATGTCACGAGTTCATAGACAGGTGGCACGTCCGATTCGGACGAACAAGGTGAAAGTTATGACGTGCGGAAGTCCAGGGGCATTGTCGTAAATTGGACGTTGTAAGGGAAAAAGTTGACTTTTTGTTTGACAATTGATATTCATTTGACTCGAAGACCGTTATGTTCGTCTCGACGCCCTGAGTACAACGACAGGCGACACGCGTGAAACGGACGTCGGATGACCGAGTTACGGGTCACGGAAGTTGGAGGGCAATTTGGTAATTATTACACAGAGGGGCATTTTGGTCATTTCACGGAGGTTACTGTTCACCACCGTGAAAAACAGAGTGCGGCCGTGGTGTTTGGGCGTGCAATTGTTTAAAGCTTAGTGGACTGATCTGAGGGTTTGTTTAAGTTGATTGAGGCAGTGGATGCTGGACTGAGTGGCCTTGGTGCACGGTTTGGGCAGAGTTCAGTGCACGGGAGAGATTAGAAAATGGCTGTGGTCTCTGTGCTTGCGGGAAACCGTTTTCAGAGACCTCAGTTGGTCTCCCACGGGCTGTTGGCCACACTGAACGATTAACTGAGTATGGGAATGGAGAAAGGATTCATTTGGGGGTCATTGTGCATCAGTTGAGAGGGCTGAGACTGGGAGAAACCGTGAAGAACCATTTTCGGGTTTTTGGGGGGAAATTTCAAGGTTCAATTCCTACGGGTTTTGGGACCAAACTAGACACACTGAGGGACTTCTGGGAGTGAAAGAATCACGACGGTGCAAGAATTGAGGGAGGATGATCGCTGTTGGCCCAAGAACCTGAGTTGCTGTTCAGGGAAGAACCAGTTGGAGGGAAAAATCACATTCAATTTCTGGGGCTTGTTGATCGAAATCGAGGGCCGTCCTAGTCTTCTGGGAGCAAAAGGAAACCAACCACATCGATTTCGAAGGACGTCACTCACGAATTGGCCAAGAACTGAGTTCCCTGGTTCTGAGTATTGTCGAGCTTGAGGACGACGACTTCCAGGTTAGTTTGGGGTTAATTGGTTGGATGTTTTGGTTCGTCTAGGTTCCCTTAAGCTGCTGGTGAAGTTAATTTGATAGTGGCACTGGTTTGGGTGAGTTCTGAGTGACGACCCGTTCGTCTGTTCAAGTCTGGGTTGAATCGATTTAGGGACAGTCGAGGTTAATCATCAATACAGACCTAAAATTTATCGATTAGAGAAGGTGATAGGATTGAAAACGGGAAGAATTGATTGAGAATTGAGGGCTAACTGGTCGGGTTGAGTCGCGGGTATCAGACCCGTTTAGCAGGCTGTTCAGGTGAGGGAGAAGACACTGTAGCTTGGCGCGTGGCCTTCACACGCAGCCATTTTGGGCGGCGCGTGACGGCGCGTGTGATGTCACCTCCGATCACGGTCAACATGAGATTTAATCCCTTCAATCTAATTAACATATTATCTTTAGAGTTCGAGTGGATCGGGAGTCATTCGGGATAATTTCGGGAGTTCGGAAGTTTAGGTCTTTAAGGTTTATTTTGTCGAAAAATCCGGAAAATTAGGGAAAAATCATACGAGCTATTTGGGGATGTTTGTAACCCTTCTTGTACGTTTTTACAGGCCCGGACACTTCCGAAGCTACGGAGGAGCGCGCGGGACGCGATTGACCCGTCCTAAAACTGTGAGTGGACTTTTTGATTTCTAAACTGGGCATGCATGACTATTTTACTGGTTTATCTTATGGTTTTGCATATGATTTTATGATGGTGATATGATAATTCGATTTTACGTATTTTCACGCTTTTCGAGATATTCATCGTATTTCACGCAATTCGAGGTTACGGTTTTTGCTTATGCATGAATGATGTTTTGATGAAGTATCTGGATATGATTATGCATGTTACGGATTTATGATGTTTTGATTTTAATTGTGAAGTGATTTCGGAAATTGCATGTTTTGGAAATTGCATGTGAATTCGGACATAAGTTCTACTATGACGTGATATGATTTCGGAATGATGTTGGGAAACGGGTTATGATGAATCCTGGTTTAATGTGTTTAAAAATGGTTTTGGGTTTAAAGACCCGGTTGATTGTTGGATCTGGTTTTGGGTTTAAAGACCCGGTTTATTGATGACGGGGACGGGCCCGAAAATTGGGTTTGAAGACCCGGATTGAGTTTAAAGACTCGTGAGTTTAAAGACTCGATTATTGTGATACCCCCGAGGCCTATTGATCATGTTTTGAGTTCAAAGACTCGTTGATATCCCGGGAAGGCCTGATATTGAGTTTAAAGACTCGGATGGATCCAACAGCATAATTGTGATTATTGATTCACTTATTACTTGATTGGTGCAATTGATGTTTCAAAATGACGGTTTCTGGATTCTGGTAATATTAAGTTGTTTTACATGAGTTATGACAAATCTCTGTAACGTTTTTCATGTGTTTCGGAAAAAGAGTTTTCAAAGGTTTAATACGCGATTTTTGAATATTCGGTTATGCATGCGTGTTACAAAACTGGAGGGCGAAACCGATTTCGAAAAACCGTTTTTCCTGTAAAACTTATGTTTCGGTTCACTCACACTTTGTTGTTTAAAATTCCCTCCAGGTCGTGGTACAAGTGCGGGGGCAAGCGCCGAGGCAGAGGCGGAGGCATAAAGTTTTCCGTTGCGGAGTAGTTAGTTCCCAGAGTAGGATTTGTTCTTTAACCTGTTTTGTAATATTATGCTCTGTGAAACTGTAGACTTGACGTCCAGTCGGATGTATTTGTTTAATCTCCCTGGTCTGACAATGGGTGTGATGTAATATTATTTAGTTTTCCGGTCTTTTGGATTCGATTGTCAGACGGGAGCAGGATGCTTCCCGATTATCGAGGCGATAATCGGGGTGGGTCCTGTCATCGTGTCATCACATCATGCATAGACCATGTATCCTTCCATCATATGAACATCACCATCAGATATACATCATCATAATCGTCATGACATCATTGAACATATCATATCACCATCATAGATACACTATCCCATTATTCTTATCACATAACATCAAAGTCTCTATAACACATCTTTTATGACATCATCATAATCATTGTTCTCAAAATTCATTTAACTGTCTAGTCAAATCATATTTCAAATTATTTTGTAGTCCAAATACCATTTATAAAAATTTCTGAACATATGTGTCATGAATGATCCTTAAATTTTGTATCTTATGTTTTGATACCAAGTTGACATGACCGTTCCATTTTTTTTCAATGATAATTGGGGACGGGACCTGTCGGATGCTATAAATTGTGTAATCGTATGTTGAGTTAACATCTAAATGTTCGAGATCAAGTTTGAAGAGTTTATCTTCAAAAAGATTCATGTTAGCCTTCGTGCTACTTAATGAACAACTTGAGAATTACATTTAGGACATAAATTCTAACAATGATTTTAAAGAATTGAAAGAAATTACTGATCTTACAAAAAGATGATTGAGAAAAAAAAAATTAGATTTACCTGTTAGTGTACTTGCTTATAACTCTAGCACTAATTTGTGAGTTACAATTGCAAGTGTAAAATGTGCATTTTCTGTTATGAATTACGTGAAGAATGACCTAGGAAGCCTAATGGGCGATTTATGAACGACGGATTACTTGTTTCGTATATGGAGAAAGATATTTTGAAGACTATATATAATAAAAATTATTATGGAACTATTCAAAAAATAAGAATTTGTTGAGGGCAACTATGACTAAATTAAATTACTCCCCTCCCCCAACTAATTAATTACTAGCTATGCCAACTTTGTTGGTTGCGATGAGTGCATATAAATAATTTTTAACTTTTTTTCGTGAGATAAGTACTATTATTCAAAAAAAAATATAGGACTGAAATTTTATACGAGTCATTCTTTAGGAAAAGCAATAAATTTACGAAATATCCATAAATAAATTCATAAATAAAATATTCGGCTTAATTAAGATCAGCAATAATTATAATCCAAAAACTAATTCAAGCCCACACTCCAAGCCCAAAAAAAGGCTAGAGCCCTACTAAACAAGGTCCAGCCCAAAATAAGAGCTTAGATCAAACCAAAGCTCTGACTTGATCAGCCAAAACTTAATACATCAACAAGGAATCCTCATCCACACACATCGAACACAGTAAATCCTAATTCCACCATATCTATGCCGCCTATGTGGGAGCTGGTGGCTGTAGTAACCGGCGCCGTTGGCGCCGCAATCGCCTTGGTTTTGGCGCAGTCACCGTTGCAACCACGACGCAAGCTCCACGCAGCTCCCCCACTGAACCTAAGCGGTCGGAGTAGGCCTCATCCCGTCCAAGCACCACCAGTCGCAGCAATCTTGCAACACCAGCGACCCAACACCACTGATACCACTATCTCAGCATCCCTCCATCACATCATCGAGACCCGAGCCCGATTTGGGTAACCCACCAATCAATCACCAACCCTAAAAAAGGGGAGGGGGCTACGGTTTTGGTCGATTACAAAAACTCTAGAGAGAAGACAGAGAAATTTCAAGAAAGAGAAGAACAGAGATTAAATGTACGATCAAATAATTTCGAACTCTCATCATCACCTACTACGAGCTCTGAATTTGAGTTTATTAGTGATGGAAAAGGAACTTGAAGAGTAAATTAAGGAACTCGTTCACTCCTTGTTCACTTAGATTTAACTGAAGATCGAACAACCGTTTCAAATTAAAAGATGATGTAAATTAATGAACTTTGAAAATTTAAGAAGTAATTCGAAAAAATCAAACGATATTGATTCATTTTAAAAGACCTGCAAGACCTCTGCCCTTGCCTCATACAATGAAGTTAGCCCTTTAATATTTAGAAAATAATTGTTGTTTATTTCGAATATTGCCCAAATGTTACTTTTTAAAAATTTCAACTCCGGATAAGCAATAGTTTTCTATAACTTAATTATATAAGCACATTCGATCAAACAATCCATTGTCGTCCAGCGGTTAGGATATCTGGCTTTCACCCAGGAGACCCGGGTTCGATTCCCGGCAATGGAACTTTTTGATCTCAATCACAGTTTTGTGGGAATTCTAATTCTAAACCTTCACTACTTTGAATCAATAATAAAAAATAAATAAATAATTAAAAACACAAAAGCCCGTATTTGAACCCCAAGTGCTGTAAGATCATGAACCATCACAATTTTGCGGGAATTCTAAACCTTCACTCCTTTGAATCAATAATAAAACAAAAAAACAAAAAGCCCGTATTAAATTTGATCCCCAAGTGCTGTAAGAATCGATCATGAAGCATCATGTTCCAAAACGTGCGTGCAAGGTGTTTGTTGAAATTCCCCTTAGAATGAAGACAAAGTTGCAGGTAAAGTTGATTTGTTCAGCCTTCCAGTTTGACAGCAAATTCTTTCACCTGCTTCCCCAATGAGAACACTTTGGAGTCGATGACGACCGTCAAATTAGTGACCGGCCAAATCAGGAATATGGTGGACGTGCATCGAAATATTCTCTGTGTATACGTTGTGTCATTCAAGGTGGTTAAGGACTTTAAGTGGCAAATTGAAAGTAGGCTCAAGGACGTTGTATACGTTGTGTCATTCAATATTCTCTGTGTATTCTCAATCATATTTCAAATTGTTTCTTTTATACATGAGTTTTTAGTTTCCCCGAAGCTAGGCTCAAGGTCTGCATTATAATTTAGGTTATCAATCATCAATGTCATACATATATTTAATGGGTATTCGAGAATTTCATATAAAATAGTATTTATGCCATCGATTGTCAAAATTTACATTATAATTTAAAATCAATTATCAATGACATATATATATATTATTGACAAAATACGTGATTCAGCGAGTAATCGAGAATTCCGTATAAAATTATATTTGTATTGCAGTTGGTAGAAGTTGATCTTGACCTCCTAACACCTTAATCAATGAGAATAGTTTTTTTTTATTTTTTTTTTACGAAAGGTATCTGGAGAGGGGAGAGGCAGTCCACCCAATTCATGAATATTATGAAACGTCCGAGATCTGTATGAACTCAACTAACATTTGGGTCCTGCACTCCATCAGTGGGAGTAGACAGATCCTACGTAACCCAAGTGTTTCCACCTTGCAAGCCCCGCAAGCACTAGCAGTCGGATCACTTTGAACCCGGATTCTTGGGAGTTGACGCAATCACCAGCGTTCACATGGATCTCGCTAGCACTCGTCACTTAGCAACCTCCATACAAGAGATTTATTGAAATTATTGGAACTCAAACCTTGGATGAGATTCCAACCAAGGCATGATCCTTGCCAATAAGATTCCAACCAAGGCATGATCCTTGCCAATTGCCAATCTTACCAACCCCTGCAGGTCAATGAGAACAATTCATACATCCAAACACACCCACCCCACAACACATAGTTAATCAATAAAATAGTATAAACCACAGATTCTGGTATATCATATTTGATTTATCCCCTTTTCTTAGTGGTTTGCCTTCATTTGACACATTAATTTTAGGGTTTTATAATCTTAATTTTTTATCACTTAAAAGAGTTTTTTAGTTCTGGAAATTTATTTCAACTTTTGTTTTAGTTAATTTTTTTAGCTAAGATAGTCACATAACATTTAATTTTTCGTTAAATTTATTCCTAAATGACATTAATAAAAGAAAATTTACTTAAAACGTATAATAATATAATGACATACATACATTGATTTTTTCTTAACTAAAAAATGATAATGTTTGAGTAAATATGATGATGAGGAAAATTGAAAACAATCGTTTAGTGGAAATGGATTACAGCGTGTCTAACATTTCATTAAATTGTTTGCATCTCAAGAACGAAAAGTGTCAAATAATTAAACGATCTCCAATTTTGTTAATTTTTTTATTGATTGAGATAATTTGACATGATGATTTAGAAAATGAATAGTTTATATATGTACATAGAAAATTCAATAAATCGAAAAGATGATATGTAAGGATATTACTAAAGTGAGATGCAAATATATATTGTACGTAACATCATAAAAGAAAAATCAATTACACATGTAAAATAATATTTAATAACCAACATATAATTTATTTGGACAAAAAATTGGATAGAATGTGAGAAAAGATGATAATAAAGGCGAGAAAATTGCCTACTAATTAATAATAGTTTAACTGGAAATTAGGTGAAATTAAAAGGTCACAAAATCAGAGTGAAAATTGTCAAATTACTGTTTGGAATATAGCTTTGTTTTGGTAGTGTATAGTTTAAACAAAGTCAAAGAGGTAGGCAAATGGCACATTAGCCGACCCTAACAAATACGAAGACATGCCTTGGTAGAATAATTTTTGTGTATAAGATAATAACAATACGTATAAAATAAGTATATAAATATGTTATTTGCCCTGTATAAATTGTAATTTACAATGTGTGAGATATTCATGCACATTTGTATATATAAATTGAAGGCATTCAAAAAACTATGATCGCCATCTTTGTTTTCTTCTTCTCAAAAGATGACACAAGAGAAGATGACATGGAAATGCATCATCCCAGGCTGTTACAAGAGCACAGCTGTAGCAGCAGCAGATTCCAAAACTAGCCTGTTCGATAAAAAGACGGCTCGCAGGCTGTCCATCTCGGACATCAGCGATGTCGATCCAAACTCATCGTCATCTGCAGACGATTTTTTCAACTCCGTCGTCGGCCTCAATCTCCATGTTTTTTCGTTATTAGAGCTCAGAGTTGTCACGAGTAATTTCTCATGGAGTAATCTGCTGGGCGAGGGCGGGTTCGGGCCGGTTTTCAAGGGGTTCGTAGATGACAAGCTCAGGCAGGGAATGAAGGCTCAGCCTGTGGCTGTCAAATTGTTAGACTTGGATGGCTTGCAAGGCCATAGAGAATGGCTGGTAATTTCTTCTTCTTTGTTTCCCATTTGAAAGCTTCAAATTCGTAAATTACCATAATGACCTTATTGAATGGCACCGGCACTTTGGAATTGAATTTTGTTTTGGGGTTATTGTAGGCAGAGCTTATATTTCTTGGGCAGCTGAGGCATCCTAATCTGGTCAAGCTGATTGGATACTGCTGTGAAGATGAGCACAGGCTGTTGGTATATGAATACATGGAAGGAGGAAGCTTGGAAAACAAGCTTTTCAGAAGTAAGTTCACAGGCGCCATTTCCCCCCCTTTTTTCGTGAAAATTGTTGTAAAGGATCGAGCTAATTTATTGAAAGAATTGCTCCTAATTTGTAGGTTTTTCTAGTCCTCTGTCTTGGTCGAAAAGAATGAAAGTAGCCGTTGGGGCTGCTAAAGGGCTGGCTTTTCTCCATGAAGCTGATCATAAGCCTGTCATTTTCAGAGATTTTAAGACTTCAAATATTCTCCTCGACTCTGTAAGTTATTTTTATGTATTTTTGTCTCTTTTTGCTTATGGATTTGTGATCGTATGGAGCATTTGGACATCCTGGGGTTGTTAAAATATGATGTCACCTTTTAGCCGTTGGATTAAATCACAAGATTAATCCAATGGTTAAAAAGTGACTCATATTTTGAACAAAACTTGAGTGTCCCACGTTGAGAAATCCCGTGGAGAAAATAATGTTAATAACTTTGAATCAATATTTTCCCCTTTCAGGATTATACAGCTAAACTTTCAGATTTCGGATTAGCAAAGGATGGTTCAGTAGAAGAAGACGCACATATAACCACAAAAATCATAGGGACACAAGGGTATGCAGCTCCTGAATATATCAAGACAGGTAAAACCCTAAATTCAAAAATTTCAAGCAAAGACAAAACTTTAAGAGTTAAAGTGCAATAAAAAAAATTACGGTTATATTTTAGCAGGAGAAACTTATTGAGTGAACACTAAACAAAAAAAGCTCCGTAGATGATCAACGCTTTCCTTGTATATTTCCATAATCTGAAACAGTGCTTGTAGGTTGTTTTTTTAATAGCATTTGCCAAATAAGTTGAGTTTTCAAAACTTAAAAAAAAAATATTAACGAATCGAAATGAGCAATGTTAAATAGGCACTCGCAAGTCATAAACTAACGTAACCAAATTCAGGTCGCTTGACAACCAAGAGTGATGTGTATAGCTTTGGAGTGGTTCTCTTAGAGCTGCTGATAGGTAAACAATGCATAGATAAAATGCGTGCAGTGCGTGAACAGAACCTTGTCGAGTGGGCAAAACCACGATTGAAGGACCCAAGAAAGCTTGAGCGGATTCTAGACCCGGCAATGGAGGGGCAATATCTAACGCGAGAGGCTCGGAAGGCGGCTGCATTGGCTTACAGATGTTTGAGCCACAATCCAAAGCGGAGGCCTCTAATGAGGGATGTGGTGATGATCTTGGAGCCTCTTCAGAACTTCGATGAAGGGTTTATTGTTAGGCCATTTATTTATATTGCACCAAATGAGGAAGATAGCACTAGTAGCATACACAAAATTATAGCAAGTGAAAGAAAAAAGGATGTGTAGTAATTGTGAAACAAAGGAGTTAAAGCTTCCATAATAGGGTTCAGGAATCAATTCATGTGACGCATATACTTATTGAGATCTCACACCGCACATTGGAATGACAAGAATCCCACTAGATAAAAAATTTATGAGTATACGGTAGAACTGTATTTACTGTTGGATTAAAAAAATAGTGCACTTAACTAAGAATATATAGACAGTCACAACTTAATAGATACGACGAGTATACCAGTAATTTAGTGGTATATACTCACCCCAATGTGCAATAGTAGATTTCATGTTCAATTTTTGTAAAGGATAAGATTGATACTTAATGTGTATAATCTTAATCAAATCTCAAAACTTAATATCTTTGAATAACTAAAAATAAAAATAAAATTGAGAATTGACAAAAACCTAACCAAAATATTTTAATGAAGGCAGGAATGTCCAAGTTGTAACACCAAATATTATACAAATGAAGAAAGCAGCCCCTCTGATAACGTCCTTACAGTATTTATATCTGGGATTCATTTCAACGACTGGCCACCAGTTCCTGGTGTTCTATTAAAACTTAAAAATAAAAATAAACATTTATTCTTTCCGAAGAACAACGAAAATTCTTTAAAAGAAAATACAGAGATTATGAAATAGTAAAGAATTGGTTCACTATTAGTTATATCTGGGATTAGTTCACTTTAGGGCTTCCAAGTTCTAACCTTCTGCATCTGCTAAAGTTATCATCCATGTTACTTTGTAAAAGGTTTATTTTTTATTTTTTATTTATGAGATGAAGTAGAGGATAATGGACAAATCTTTGATCAAAGTTCTACAAAATTATAATCTAATGGCATTTCATTTATCTTTGTTTATAATTAAGACAAAAAGATATTATTAAATTCAATTCTCATAAACGGTGATGACGAATACATATATGTAACTAACTAGGGTACGTAGTGCATAGTACTTGAGTGGCGAGTGTAATACTTGAGTGGTGAACCCTTTATTTTTTTGTTAGTGCAACTAACTAGGGTAGTGCATTCGCTTCCTTGTACCGTGGTTCTAGTTCCACTTCTCACAGATTTGGCTAATAAGAAGATTACAAAACAGATATAGTAATATTATAAGAGTATTAACACAAGGACTATATCATTAATTAGTTTTTAATAACATTAATATTTATTCAAAGCTCTTATAATCATATTTTTTAATTTCTAATAAGGCTCTGAAAAATGATTGAAACCTCTCACTTAGATACTCACTTAGAAGATTGATTTGATAAGGCTCTGAAAAATGATTGCTAAACTCCTTCGCCTCTAAGATTCGAACCTACACGGAGAAAAAACCTTTGGAACTTACAGAAGCAGATTTTATGTGTTTTCCTTTTCAAAGCAGAAGCAGAAAATTGGCCTAAGCAAACACTACCGTATTGGCGCGATCGAATCATAACTACTCCAACCAAACAAAGGGCAAAATGGTGGCGACGGGCCAAGTCGCCGGAGGTCTCACGGCGTACGATCGCCGAGTGTTGACAGGTGTCAACGCCGGAGCGGCAAGCCTCTCATTCGTCGGCTCCAGCTTCATAGTCCTCTGTTACGTCCTCTTCAAAGAGCTCCGCAAGTTCTCCTTCAAGCTCGTTTTCTATCTCGCACTCTCCGTACGTCCTCTCTCTCTCTCTCTCTCTCTCTCTCTCTCTCTCTCAAAAATGGTAAATTTGCGTGTGTTGTTAGATCTAAATGCCCGATTCTGGTGACGTGTGTGCTCGATTTCTGGAAACTTGATCTTCGCATAATTCTCGGAAATTAATCAAAATCTGTAGCAATTTTTATTTAATTTTACTTTAAAATTGTTAAAAAAATGTAAAAATCTCTTAGCTTTATGTTGGGGATCCTACTTCAGTGACTTTAAGCGAACTCTTCTAGACATTTAGGGTTTACGGCTTTACTGTTCTTCAAGCTTTCTACTTCCTCTAGTGTTTGAATTAAAATTTAAGTGAATTGGAAGTAGAAGAAAGTCATTTGCTGTCATTGTTACCAGACCACTTGGTTATATATATTTATAGTTTATTTTCGAATGCAGGATATGCTTTGTAGCTTCTTCAGCATGGTTGGGTATGATCACTTCCCAGATTAAGTACAGTGGGATAATATAACAAATATATCTGATTGTGGCTGTTAAGTAACATAGATAGTAAGTTGATCTTTTGTGCAGGGATCCATCCAGAGGGTTTTTCTGTTACTCCCACGGCTACAGCACTCATTTCTTTTGTGTAGCATCTTTCCTATGGACTACCACGATTGCGTTTACCCTTCACCGCACTGTCGTCAAACACAAAACGGATGTTGAAGATTTGGAGGCAATGTTTCATCTGTATGTTTGGGGTATGACCTTTTTTATGTTTTGCCTCAAAATAGATCTTTCAATTTACTCAAGTGTAGTAGAAATTTAGCTTCTTCTTCTGTTATGCTTTTGGAGCAAATGTGTGAATTAGCTAGTTATATTCTGAATGATAGCTTCTATTTTCCTATTTTCATTTTGGGCTTTCTGTATTATTAGTGCATCATGCCTGTAGTTGTATTTAACTTCAGAAGCTCATTTGAGTTCATTTGGTTCTATTTGTTCTGTTCACAGGGACTTCATTAGTTGTGACTGTCGTGCGCTCTATTGGGAACAATCATAGCCACCTTGGTACATGGTGTTGGTCACAATCAGGGCGTACTGGAAAGGTAAGTAGATGGTACCTATTGGTTGGAAGACTGTTGCTTGATCACTGGATGCTTTAGTTTTCCAGACTATGGGAATTTCTAGAGTTATTCTGCAGTTAACTTAGTTTTACAACAACTCCTTGAGTCTCATAGATTGGTTGCATGCTTTATTACTTTAATCCACCCTGGTTGTTTGTTTTTATAAATGTAGAGGGGAATTGAGGAATTATTAACGATATCTAGGAGAAGATTTTTAGTGTTGAAGCTGCTGTCTTTGATACTATAATTGTAAATTAAATCATATAACAGTCAATGGCAATGGAGTATAATCTAGGTGCTCTATGCGCTACTCAAGCTAGTAAATGCATGCACAATGACTCACTTGGTAGGTCTCTGCAGCATTGTAAATTTGTAGTCGTAGAAATTCATTAAGTCCTATTATGTGCACTACTGGCAGATTCTAAACAAGCTTTAGCTTTACAAACTAATTTTATGAAACCAACAGTTATTTTTATAATTCATTGCAAGTTTTTTAATATCCACTATTGGAGTTCTGATGCAGTTGAATTTTGTTCATCAAACTCTAAGTTGTTCACCCATTCTTACAGGCACTTCACTTGATAACATTTTATATGCCACTTTGGGGAGCAATTCTTTACAATGGTTTTACTTATTTCCAAGTGATAAGCATGTTGAAGAATGCAAGACGGGTATGTATCCAGTTAGCTATTTTTTTTTTTCAGACAAATAATTTTATCTGACCTTTACACTTACTAAGGTCATAGCGTTTCTTTGAAAATTATAGATGGCAGTTGGCATGTTGGACCGGGCTTATCCATCAGATGCCAGAGAAATGAAGGTATACTCTTTTACAACTGGTTTCCTTTGGTCAGACTCAGAACCAGTTCCCATATATATAGGCATAAAATACAAATGGGGAATAGAATATGTGGAATCAATTCTCTCTAAAAAGATTGTATGTACAAGGGTTCCTCTCAATTATTTTCCAATGGCCTTCATTCAACAGGCTTTGAACCGGTGGGGTTACTATCCACTCATCTTGATAGGATCATGGGCCTTTGGCACAATCAATCGCATTCATGACTTTATTGAACCAAGTCATAAAATATTTTGGCTCTCGGTTCTTGATGTTGGGACAGCCGCACTTATGGTAATCTACAATTTTTTCGTGGAACTTAGCTTTTTTCTGTTGGTATAATGGGCACTTTATTTCCATGGACATTGACTGTAAGTTATTATGGCCTGTGTTACTAATTCTTTTGCTTATCTTGTGAAAATGTAATTAGTTATCTGCTTGTTATAGGGCCTGTTCAACTCAATAGCCTACGGCTTGAACTCCTCTGTACGACGGGCAATACATGAAAGATTGGATCTGTAAGTCAGATTGCTTTATCAAGCTCAATCAGTAACATCTAACTTAGTTGTGATTGCTCTTATTGAGTTTTTTATTTCGGGCTTGTGTAAATTGTTGTGTTTGGAAATTCTTAGGTTTTGGCCAGACAGGCTCCAAAGATGGTTTCCCAACAGTTCTAGGTTCAGAAACCAACAGCAAGAAAGTGAGCTGGTGGCTCTGAAAAGTGAAGATCAGCACTAGTAAGTTGGAAATATTTTTAGTTGCCAATTCTTTTCAACATCGTCTCATTAAATTAATTGAGGATAGAATTAACAAGCGAAAGAGGAATGCTGCTATGTTACATCACTGCAAAGTCGATTGTGCTCATTTCTCCGTGGCAATTCCAATTCGACTAACATGTTCAAACTCTGCTTCTTCCATATTGAAACTGATTGAAATTGTTGTGGTAGATTGTATCCGTAGACGGGTTGTTTCAAGTAGAATCTCGTGTAGAAGTTGTGATGGATTTGTTAAGGTGTATTTACTTGTAGAGAAAAAAGAAAAAAAGGCTGGATTGGTCTTTACTAGGAATTCCCACTGGTCCCAAAATTTTTGCTGTGAAGTACATTTTTTTGAAATATCGTCTCCCTAACCTAACAAAAGGGATTTAACAACATTATTTTATAAGCACTTTTGGAGAAGCAATGAGCAAATTGTATATGGGCCAATCTTGGAAGGGGAGGGACTTTTCCTCTAGTTTCTCTCTATGCGCTTCTCTATTTTTTCTTACCGTTGGATTAAATAAGTTAAAATATATTAATGGACAAAAAAAATATATTGTATGTTACTGTAAAGGAAAACCAAGCGGAGAAAGGAGAAAATGTGATAAGAAAATTACTTCTCCATTCACACTCTTATTTTACATCTTGAAAAAAAAAATTCCGACAAACAATTTTGAAAATTTATCCTTTTTAAAAAAATAAATAAAATAGAAATAGAAATAAAAGCAAATTGGATAATCCATCCAAATGGGACAATCCAATTTTGGGTCACATATCCACGTAATTAAGAATTATGATGTGGCATAGGCCCAAAGGCCCAAACGGCAATGCAATCTTCACCATTTCTAAATCGAAGTAAGCAAGTTCCACATCCTCATTCCCTCTTCACCTTCACTTGAATCAACTGCAGCAGCCTAATCCTCTTACGATCAAGTAAAAACCTCCTCTTGAGAAAGTAGTTGACACTGAATTCTCCTTCCGCATAAGTTCATAAATCCCTGGTAGTAGTAGGTACTACTCCTATTGGCGCTTCTAATGTAGCTATAACTAAATGATAATTCTCCTTCCGCATAAGTTCATAAAGGACTCTAAACTCATCATTGATGTCGTTCCTTAAGAAGCTTCGTATTATTATATCCGAAGTGATTGATCTTGCCTCAAAATTTTCTATTACATCTGAAGTGATTGATCTTGCGTCAAAATTTGCTTTGCTTCAATTAAATTCAAACATATCTACCGTCTCTCGAATTTTGTAGCAGATATTATGGCTGCTTTGGATAAAAAAAAAGGAAAGAAAAAAACCTCATATTTGGATGGAAGAACCTGGCCGGAGTCAATCTCAGGGGTTAGCTGGTAACCTCGTGTTTGGATAAGCCTAAATCGCTTGTGTGTTTTCCATAAAACAACCAGAAAATTACTAAAGATAAAAAGGGTAACAAAGAACTGTACTCATATGCTAAAGATCGTATCTTATGGAGAAGAAAAATATTTTAATAAAACTTATTCTTTTTAAGTAATAACTTGAATTGTATTAAATCAACAAAAAAGTAACTATAAATGGAAGAAAATCACTTAGCAAACTGATTATTATCTTTAATTCACAGACTTTGATTCATTTTTGCGAAGAGATTCATGGTTGTGACTTGTGCTTAAAAATGAAGCAAGAGAAATACAAACCACCAGAGATTTTATAAAGTAACTGAGATTCACTGACCATAACAATTACAGATTATCGAAGAACATGGCAAATTCGGAAATAAACCCCAAACCCCTGCAACTTTGTACCCATTAAACTAAAAATCCGATCCAATCAGCTACGCACAGGCACAGGGATTATCAACCACAGCCGCCACGTCATCCTTCCCACTCCTAAACGCCAAGTATCCAATCGCCAGCCCCACAACCACAGCCACAAACACACCTCCATTAAACGACATGATCGCCAGCATCAGCAAGTACCCGATCGCCGCGTTCACTCCGAAAAGCACGGCCTCGCCCAATCTCCATCCCACGCCGCCGACTCCGCCGATCTTCGCTCCGAGCAGGGGAACCTGAGTCGGCGACTGCGCATCTGCCTTCCCCGCAGTCGACGACGCCTTCTTGAGCCGGATGCGGAGATCCTCGAGGTACTGGTAGAAGGCGGGGACGATGAGGCAGGCGATTAGCGTGAGTGAGTAACTAATCCACGAGGTTGTCCGCCACGTGTTGAACAGGAGGGTCACCTCCTTGCTCCAGTAGAAGGTCATGTGCATCATTTTTTCAGGTTTTTCGGAGATTCAGAGAGGCTGAGATCGTGGAAGAGGAATATGAAGATGGAAGACTTGACAAGACAGGGAAGAAATTAAAATTTTATTTATATAATATGTCAGTTATTTTGTATTCATGTTTGTTTTGAAATTTCTGATCGGAAGGGGGGTGTAGGTGCAACGACATTTGGTGGGTACGATGGTCGTGTCCGTTAAGGATATGGTCTCCGAAGTTGTTTTAATTACGGTTCTGTCCTGCTGGCAATGATCTGGGTTGTTTTACGTGTGGACCGGTTATTGGTGTGGGTTCATTTGGATTGTTAGCTGTAGAATTTGGGTTGGTTTGCGGGTTGACAATTTAGAAAAGAAACTTCAGTTATGCACCTCTTATTTCTTCTTCAAATAAGGATATTTATGCCAATAATTAAGAGAATAAACTATAAAATCATTTACATTAAGTGATAATATATTAAAGAGTAAATTATTATTAAATATTTAATAACTTTTATTTTTATTTAAAATTTTTAATGTCTGCATATTAAATAAAATAAGGTCTTATTTTTATTTTTTTTTATTCAAAAGTCCCTAAATAATTAAAAAAAAATATTATCTTTTTTTTTCTCTTTACCTCATGTGCCCTGTTTGATTTCTTTGACCTCGTGAGTCCTTTATTATATTATGCATATAATAAATATTATATATGTATATATATATATACTATATATATATTGTATATATTTACAATTAAATTTTTACTATAAAATAAAAAATAAAATCAGTATTGTCTGAGATTCAACGGTAGAGTATAGATTTTTTTTTGAGGGGGGGCGCTTGATATGATGGTGAAATTAATCAAATTATTTAATATCGAAAGATAAATAATTTAAAAATTTAAAAAAGTTTTTTTGAAGAATAATTTTTTTTTAATTATCTTACTTTAAATTTGATTAGATACTCATATTACTTTTTAAATGAACAAGTGAAAAAAATATATAAATAAAAGTAATGTTTTCATAATCTTCAATATAATCTTATAATAAAAAAATAAAATAAAACGTAATGTTGAAATCATGATAAATTTTGGTAAGTGCTTTTTAGATTGTTGTTGAACTAGTTTATAATTGGATGGACTTAATTTTAATTTATATAAAAATTATGGTATATTTTAAATTGTATAATCATTTGATTAGTTAAAATACCTATTAATTTAATTTTTTTATATGTAAATTTTTGAATAAATTTATATGTTAGTAAGGACTAATAAATTAATTGTCCTATATTAAAATCACGTATGTGATGTACACTAACACTAGAGAGCAGTGAGCCCGGGACGTAAAATATATTTTTGATGCCAAGTTAAATTCAGTTTTATTTGAGCGATTTTATTGTGTTTTTGACTGGCCATGAAGCCACAGTGTTCATGGCATTTATTTTTAGTTTCAATTTTCAGGGAAGGAAAAAAACCTACTTTTATTCCAATACACAATCCAAACATACACATATGATTGAAAGTATTCGATCCATAAATTTATTTGCAACTCATCCTGATGTAAACTCTTTGTACAATTCTTTTAATTTATCAAATTTTCAATATATATATTATAATCGAAATTTTTTTTTAAAATCATCATTTTAAAATCACTTAAGCAAAAAAAAAATAACGAAATTAGATGTCATTTAGTCATTTATATGTATCAACTGAATGAACGGTTCGTTTATATACATCTTAATTGTTACCAAAATTGTTGATTGATTTAATGTATTTTAATGGCTAAATGACATTTAATGTAACGACCCGTCCCGGAATTCGAGATTAGATTTGTAACTAATCATGATTAACGGGGTTAATCGGTGATTAGTTGGGTGAAATCGGACGAACGGTGCAAAATGACCGTTTTGCCCCTAGTCGTGGGCAAAACGTCGACTTTCTATTCGGGCGGTCAAATGGACTTCGCCCGATGACCGTGACGTAGTTTGGGACGTCACGAGATCATAGACAGGTGGCACGTTCGATTCCGACGTTCGTGGTGAATGTTATGACGTTCGGAAGTCCAGGGGCATTTCCGTAATTTGGACGAATAAGGGGAAAATGTTGACTTTTTGATCGGGAGGTCCGATGGCCGAGGGCCAAGGACCGTTAGGAAGGTCTTGATGCCCAGAGTACAACGACGGGCGGCACGCCGAAATCGGACGTCGGGGGACCAAGTTACGGGTCACGGACGGTGAGGGCATTTTGGTAAATTATCAATTGAGGGTAAAATGGTAAACTGGCCACTGTTTTTTTTTTGGGACAGCCGTGTGCGGCGTGGGTTCCTTGCAGAAACAGAGCATGGGCTGAGAATTATTTAATTTGTCCCAATGAATTGTTTAAACGGTTGGTGGCATTGGGAGCTGATTGTCTAGCACTGAAGACTTAGTGCTAGGGTGTTGGATATTGTTTAGACTGTGAGGTGTTTTGGGCAGTGCACGGGCACCATGCCGTGTTAGTTTTTGAGGAAGCACAGGGATCGTGCTGGTGTGTGTTCAGAGTATGTGTGAGTGCTGGGTGGAAATTGAAGCCACGGGTGAGTTGTTTAGTGCCTTGAGTGGAGCAGTGCACGGTGGGCAATGGTGAGGTTGGGGAGCAAGTGCTGCTGGTGCTTCTGAAACTGGGAAGAAAACAGAGGCTGCTTCCCACGCTTGATCGATCTCCCAAGATCAATTTGAGGGGGGAATGCACACTGAAACGGGAGGTTGTGAGAGAACTGAGACAGTGGAAGAGCCCGGGTCTGTTTCAGTGGGTGAGTACGGGTCAATTGGAACTGGAACTGGGCTGCGGTCTTGAAATGGAAAACAGAGGACGGACCACCGGTGGAGAGTGATCGACCTCCCCAACGGTCGGTTGAGAGTTTGAAACCTTCTGAAAGGATGAAGGGAGGATGGGGAGACTAAATGAGAGAGGAGAACCGGGGGCTGAGTGAATCCACACAGTGAAACCCGAAGCCTGTTTTCATGTGAATTCAAATCCGAATTTGAATTTTAGACCAGCCCAAGCCGATTTGAGGCTCGAATGAACTTTCTGAGGCCTTAGCTAGTCGATCCAGATCGATTGTTGCAAGCTTTGAAGCTCCTGGAGCTGTGGACGGAAGTCACGGGTGGCCGGAAAATCGAGCATAGTGTTCGTGCATTTGGAGGTTAGTCTTCGTGAAATTGAATCCTAGATTATCTTTACCTTAGTGCTATGATGCTAGACGACCAACTAATCGAAGACTTCCTTGGTTGTTAATCAAACCCCGACGAGGAACTCGACTTTGGGACTTGGGTTGAGTCGAGATGGTTCGAGGTCATGACGACGGGAAAGGACAGTACAGATCCCTAATTGGGCAGGTTGCGAAGCTAATGGTGTGCTCGAATCGTTCCAATAATGGCGAATTGAAGGACTGTTAATCGGGTCCTCGCGCGGGTGGAACGGCCCGTATGTCAGAGAGTCGGGTGAGGCTGGTGACCGTTGGGGTTACTGTAGCTGGCGCGTGAGTGTCACGCGCAGCCGCTTGCGGCGGCGCGTGACGGCGCGTGGGGCCGATTTTCGAGGTAGGTCCAACATGACTTTTGTCCTACACATTGTAACGAACTTTTTAACGTTAGTTTCGAATTTATCGGACACCGTTTCGATGTTATTCCGAAGGTCCGAAGATTTATGTTACGTTTGTAATTAACGATTAATTCCCGGAAAATTAGGGGAAATTAGTATGTTGTTAATTGACACCTTAATGACCTGGGGATGTGTTTTCGGGCAGGATTCGGGTTTTTGGAAAATGTCGGAAATTACGGAACCGCGTGCGGCGCAAAACCGAGCCCTATTGGACGGTGTGTGAGTGGACGTTGCTTTCAAAATTTAATGCATGCATAAACTATTTCTATGATTATTATGATTATGATTATAAGTTGTGATTGATTTCGATTCCCGTATTTATACGTATTCGATTCCCGTATTTATACATATTTTTACTATATATGCGAAATTACACGTATTTCGAGACTATGGTTACTTTTGTGCTTAATAATGGTTTAATGAAAGAGTTTATATGAAATGGGTGTATGATGGTTTAAGAATGTTGTTTATGATTGTGAGTGCGATTCACGGTGTTGACATGGTTTTCGAGGTTTTTGCGGTTTTGCACGTTTTACGAGATTTGAGTTTATTGTGATTTGATCACTGTTTGATGTTTGAAATTGGGATGTGAATTGAGGTTTGCGATTTCGAGGATTTTAAATTGGATTTGGAGTATGTTTGACTAGACTGGGATTTTGTGATTTTGGTCGTGGTTTTGATGCCCGGATAATGTGATTTGAAAAATGAAGTGATTTCAAGGAATTAAAATGGATTTCGAAAAAGATGATTTCTGGTTTGGTGCTTGGGGCATAAAGGTAACATGGATTAACGAGTTTTCAGTTTTCGGAAATTTAAAGTGGATTCTTGGCTTGGGTTCGGGATGATGTTTCCGGATGCCGGCTTACGGAATCATTATTGCGAATTCGGATTCGGGAATGAAAAAGGATTTAACAAAATGATTTGGTCTGATTTTGCATGCCCCGTGTCAACTGATAATTTGATTATGTTTGTGAAGTATGATTTGGGGACTTGAATGTGGAAATTCGGACCATGAGTCCTGTTATGACAAAATGTGATTTCGGGATAGATCCCGAGTTGTGGTGTTTGAAAAATGTTTTGGGGTTTAAAGACCCGTTGGGAACTGTTTTGGGTTTATAGACCCGGTGCTATTGCTGGAGCACGTTTTGAGTTTAAAGACTCGGTTAATTGATGACGGGGGAGGGCCCTTATTGAGTTTAAAGACTCGTGAGTTTAAAGACTCGGTTATTGTGATACCCCCGAGGCCTATTGATTATGTTTTGAGTTTAAAGACTCGTTGAAATCCCGGGAAGGCCTGATGATGCGCATGGTTTTGAGTTTAAAGACTCGGCCGCACTCGATATCCAGCAAACTGATTGATTGTGATTCATTGATGTTCTTTGATGATTGGATGTGTTGGGCAGTGGCCCGGTTTATATGGTTGATGGATTGGTTGATGTCGTATACTTGGAAATGGACTTTATGGTTTTGGGCTGTGGCCCCGTGTTTATAATTTGCGGGCTATGACCCGAAGGTTAAGAAAGGAAAACGATTTTGATTTTTCATATACGGATTTCTTATGTTGAAATGTTAACCAACTGCGAAATGATTTTTGGTATGCATGCATTGGTTTTTACTTAGAGGGTAAAAATGTCTTTCCGTAACTGTTTATGAACTGAATTCTTTTTGTCCACTCACACCTTTTTGGTTTTTTATTGACCCTCCAGGTCGTGGCGCGTTGTTCGAGGCTGTACGAGGGGCGGAGGCATGAGTATGTACGTGTGGCTATCCCTGGTTTGGCAAGTACTGAGGGTAACTTGGGGTTTTCTGTCATCTTGCCAGACGGGAGCAGGACCGGGCACGGTTATCGATGCCCCTTCCGGGGGCGGTCCTGACAATTGGTATCAGAGCACTAGGTTGCTGATTCTGTGGCCACATCATGCCTCCCTAGCGTAAGCCTCGTGCGCGACCTGCTAGTGAGACGAGTAGGCGAGGGTGTTTGGGATCTCGTGTCAAATCCCGGAGGGGATTGACCCTGGTATGAGGGTCAGATGTCGGGTAGTGTACGCTGTGAACTGCGATTTGCGCGACTTGCTAGACCTAGAATAGTGTGGGTCGCAAGGACGAACAAGACGGGTGGCTGGAAGGCCGCATTTTTGGGCAAATTGTACTTTCTCTTAGGCCCTATTGGTCGAGTAAGAAGTGGTTGAGCATTGGATATTGCTCGGGGATTGGGTATGTCAGTGATGACAGGATTGGTTTGCTATGAGATTGGACTCAGGAGGAATCGAGGTGTGGATTGTCGGGATGGTGGTACCCATGGTTGCGGGGTACGAGTAGTGATACGGGATCATCGCCCGGTATGAGCGGAGATCCAGGGCTACCCACTTTGCACGCGGTGTGCTAGTGTGGGTGATTGTACGTTGGTGCTGGTACTAGTGCTGGTGCTAGTATCAGCGAGTGAGATTGTGTTGAGCCACGAGTTGGAGTATGGCTCCGTCATGATGAGAGTGTGTTGGTATCTGAGATTCAGTAGTGGTCGACTCATGGACTGGATAGGATCCAGCGGAGATTATGAGGTATTGGGGTAAGTCCCAACAGTGACGAGGTGACAAGAGTTGAGTAATTCCCTGTCGGAATCAGTGTATGTGCATAGTTAGTCATTAATTGACGTGAGGTCTAAGTATTGGGCTGATGGTGGACGCGTGGTTGTCCAAGTGAGTTACGGATGTAGGAAGTCCGGCGGTTGGACTTGACATCATTGTGGATCATCCTTGGTCTCTCTTAGGTGGAGTGGCAGGGATCGATATGAGGTAAATGGAGGGGATCCGCAGAGTGGATGAGTTACGTTGTTGAAGTGATTGATTGGGGGAGAAAATAGTTGAGGAATGTTGGTTGGTTGACCAGAAATCTAGTGGGTGTAAGACCCTATTATCGGGTTCCAGGTGGATTGCCAGCTGTGAGCATGGGTGGATCCTAGATGGATCTGGGTTACATGGTTGTGGGCCTTGGGCGTGGTGACGATCTAGGATCGTGGTCTGCGGTAACGGACTCGAATTGTGATCGCCTTGATCAGGCTAGGTGAAGAGCTTATCGCTCTTTCATAAATGTTTAGATATGAGGATTGTTGGATCGAACTTCTTTTCGAGGTTAATCCGTACTCGAGCGAGTGGGAACGTTTATGAGTTGAACCCGAGGCTTGACTTGTGGATGAGTGGATACCCAACAGGGTCTAATTGGTCAGTTATAGATATGTGCGATTGGGATTGGCTTCTTTCCGAGGTCAATCAAAGGTGATATGATAACCGTTTGAGCGGGTATCCGATAGATTCTGAGTTGGTGTGCCTCGGTATTTGTGAATGAGATTATATGCCCATTCGGCATGACTGTACACGCCTCGGTGAGCGTGCTTGGGTTGGTACGTCTTGGATGACGTGTTGGGGAGTTGATGTTGTGTTACTGGTCGGGTGACCATGGGATCCAGAACGGATGATGAGCGGAATGATCGATTTGTCTAGTATGAGATTGGACAGAAGAACCCCAGTATCGAATCATGATTGACTGCGGGCCATGCAGTGGACTTATTGGGGAATGGATGTACGTATCTTGCACGGCGTACAAGGATCGGTATTGGACTGGCCGTGCGGTGCATGGTGACAGCACATGTGAGGTACCAGTGGCGTATGGTTATACGTGTTGATGGTCGGCTTAGTTCCGACACCATTGGATTTGGTGGTGGGTGTGAACTAGACATTGAATACTATGCACTGGGCGGAGTTAATTTTGTTGGATCCAGTGAATTCATGAGCATGCGCTCCTTGCCACGGATGGCTAGTGAACCCCAGTGTGGAGTTGGGCGAACACCGATGGGCTAGTATTCAATGTGTGTCAGTTACACCACCTGATTGAGTATGATGACGGTTTGCGTACGCTCAGGATGAGTGAGTTGGTGACTGCGTCACTATGTGTGGCCTTGCATGATGTTATCACACCGAAATGATTCCAGCGTTGTGGATCGCTGAGGGAATTGACAGTTATGGACTTGAGGTGGATATGTCACAGGATTGGGTTGCCCTGCGAGATGAGATCACGTGGTTGATCTTACGCTACTGGAGCGAGTAGCAGGATGAGGTGTTATCACCGATTGGCTGCTGGTTGGTGCTTTGTCAGGGTGGTGAAGCTTAGAGGTGACAGTTTGGCTGGTAGCGTCAGCACGGACTGACAAGTGAGATTTGGTGACTCCCAGTGGGAGCAGTCATCAAGTGATCATTTTCACTCGAGGTGGTCGAGTGTAGTCGGTACGACATAAGACGGCGATGGGGCCTCTGGGTACGGATGAGTTTAGCTGGTGTACGGGTGTACACGTGTTGTGGGGTCAAGATGTTTTCCACGTGGTGGATGTGGAATGAGCATAATTGGAATTTCGAGAACGAACTGGTTTTAGGGGGAAGATCGGTTGAATTTTGATCGGTTGGAATTTCGGGGACGAAATTCTGTAAGGGGGGAAGATTGTAACGACCCGTCCCGGAATTCGAGATTAGATTTGTAACTAATCATGATTAACGAGGTTAATCGGTGATTAGTTGGGTGAAATCGGACGAACGGTGCAAAATGACCGTTTTGCCCCTAGTCGTGGGCAAAACGTCGACTTTCTATTCGGGCGGTCAAATGGACTTCGCCCGATGACCGTGACGTAGTTTGGGACGTCACGAGATCATAGACAGGTGGCACGTTCGATTCCGACGTTCGTGGTGAATGTTATGACGTTCGGAAGTCCAGGGGCATTTCCGTAATTTGGACGAATAAGGGGAAAATGTTGACTTTTTGATCGGGAGGTCCGATGGCCGAGGGCCAAGGACCGTTAGGAAGGTCTTGATGCCTAGAGTACAACGACGGGCGGCACGCCGAAATCGGACGTCAGGGGACCAAGTTACGGGTCACGGACGGTGATGGCATTTTGGTAAATTATCAATTGAGGGTAAAATGGTAAACTGGCCACTGTTTTTTTTTTTGGGACAGCCGTGTGCGGCATGGGTTCCTTGCAGAAACAGAGCATGGGCTGAGAATTATTTAATTTGTCCCAATGAATTGTTTAAACGGTTGGTGGCATTGGGAGCTGATTGTCTAGCACTGAAGACTTAGTGCTAGGGTGTTGGATATTGTTTAGACTGTGAGGTGTTTTGGGCAGTGCACGGGCACCATGCCGTGTTAGTTTTTGAGGAAGCACAGGGATCGTGCTGGTGTGTGTTCAGAGTATGTGTGAGTGCTGGGTGGAAATTGAAGCCACGGGTGAGTTGTTTAGTGCCTTGAGTGGAGCAGTGCACGGTGGGCAATGGTGAGGTTGGGGAGCAAGTGCTGCTGGTGCTTCTGAAACTGGGAAGAAAACAGAGGCTGCTTCCCACGCTTGATCGATCTCCCAAGATCAATTTGAGGGGGGAATGCACACTGAAACGGGAGGTTGTGAGAGAACTGAGACAGTGGAAGAGCCCGGGTCTGTTTCAGTGGGTGAGTACGGGTCAATTGGAACTGGAACTGGGCTGCGGTCTTGAAATGGAAAACAGAGGACGAACCACCGGTGGAGAGTGATCGACCTCCCCAACGGTCGGTTGAGAGTTTGAAACCTTCTGAAAGGATGAAGGGAGGATGGGGAGACTAAATGAGAGAGGAGAACCGGGGGCTGAGTGAATCCACACAGTGAAACCCGAAGCCTGTTTTCATGTGAATTCAAATCCGAATTTGAATTTTAGACCAGCCCAAGCCGATTTGAGGCTCGAATGAACTTTCTGAGGCCTTAGCTAGTCGATCCAGATCGATTGTTGCAAGCTTTGAAGCTCCTGGAGCTGTGGACGGAAGTCACGGGTGGCCGGAAAATCGAGCATAGTGTTCGTGCATTTGGAGGTTAGTCTTCGTGAAATTGAATCCTAGATTATCTTTACCTTAGTGCTATGATGCTAGACGACCAACTAATCGAAGACTTCCTTGGTTGTTAATCAAACCCCGACGAGGAACTCGACTTTGGGACTTGGGTTGAGTCGAGATGGTTCGAGGTCATGACGACGGGAAAGGACAGTACAGATCCCTAATTGGGCAGGTTGCGAAGCTAATGGTGTGCTCGAATCGTTCCAATAATGGCGAATTGAAGGACTGTTAATGTAACGACCCGAACTTTCGTAATTATTATTTTATTGTAAATTGACCGTTTTGCCCCTGATGGGGGGGGGGAAAAGTTGACTTTTACCTCGGGAAGTATTTAGGACTTTGACACGTGACCGTGACGTAGTTTGGGACGTCACGAGTTCATAGGCAGGTGGCACGTTCGATTCCGACGTTCGAGGAAGAAGTTGTGACGTTCGGAAGTCGAGGGGCATTTTGGTAATTTGGCCATTTGGGGGCCAAATGTTGACTTTTGACCCGGGAAGTCCAACGGACGAGGGCCAATGACCGTTACGTTGGTCTCGTCGATACGAATCCGTAGACAGGCGGCACGCTGAAATCGGACTTACGACGAAAAAGTTATGGTCAAGAACGTAACCGAACTAACCGAGACTCGGAACTTAAATTAATAATAAAATATTATAATCTGTTTTACTTTAACCCAATCAATCTGGACCCTTGATGAGTGACACATGTCACTCATCTACCCCATCCACATCATCCCCAACATTCTGGATCTTGGTCTGCCATAGGATTAATTAATTAATTTCTTTTCCTTAAATCCTCACCCTTCACTCTTCACTCAGGATGAATCACAGCCATCCATTCTATTTCTCCTTCTGTTCTTAAGCCATCAGAGACTCATTTCCTCATTTTCATTCCTTCCTTCAAACCGTGCAACCTCCCACCCTTCAAACAATCACACCAGCAGCTAACCACCCAACCTTCTTCATCAGGCAGCACCAGACCGTGCACCACCACCACCAGACACCGGCCAACGCCACCACGGCCACCCTGCACGGCCGGAAAACCCACAAACCCGTGAGGACCCGTGCAGCCCAAAATCTTCAGACCATCCAAACCACGACGTCTGGGCTCGAGCCAACCTAGGGCTAGGACCATTGTGACCTCTGGACGGCGTAGGACTGGACTGGGCAGCCCACGGCGGCGACACGGCGGCGGTAAGCCTGCAAACCCGTAATGGCCGATTTTCCTTCCCTACCTCAAACCGTCCGTTTTTAACGTTGCATTTGCTTGGTTGTTTTTGAGACTTAACCTAGGGGACTAGACGAACGTTTTGGACCTGAGTTGGTGGCTGGAAACGTGACGGCTCGCCGGAGAAGACGGACCAAAACCGGCAGCCATTTCCCCGTCGTTTTTCAGGTGATTCCTTGATCTTAAAATCCAGTTTTGATCACACAGAGCCATAGAACATGTTCAGACGAGTCCATAGGAACAAACCCCATCGATTTTGGTGGTCGGAATCACGATCTGTGATCGGGTCGAACCGTGGGTCTGCGGTGACCCGATTCGCAGACCCGACACTGTAGCTGATGACGTCATCATGCTGACGTCAGCAGTGACGTCATGATGACGTCATCATGTCAGAATATTGTCAGACCAGGGACCAATGGACTGTTGACACGTGTCCTCTGACACTGTCAGTGATGACGTCATGCTGACGTCAGCAGTGACGTCATGCTGACGTCAGCATCACTGTAGCAATGTTGACCAGAGGGTTGACCGGCGCGTGGGGGGTGCGTGTGAACAGTGTTTTGTGTGGGACCAGTGCCATTTTCAAGGTTTCGACGATACGGATCCAATGGCGGTGGTTTCGTGTCGATCGGAGATCGTTAAGTTGGTCAAATTAGGGTTTGATGCCTTGGGAAGCGTGTTCGGACGGCTTTCCCGGGCCGGTTTCAGTCTAGGGTTTCGTAGTTGTTTAGTAGGGACTTAAAGTGACCTTTACGTATGTTTTGGGCGTGACAGGAATTGTACTTTAAACCTTGGACGGGGCTTTACGCTCGGGAGTGCAGCGGGATTGTACTGTGAGTGGGCCTTTGATTTCACTAAACTTCGGCATGCATAACTGTTTTACTTTCTCCTATATCTATATGTGATTTGAGTAAAAGTATCTGTTCAGCTTGTGTATGATTTATGGCACGTATTACGATGTTTGGGCATGAGACCCGTCTGGTTGTTTATAAATGGTTTGGAGTCATATATATGTATAATGGAACTCGATATCATCTGTGGTACTGCACTGTATAGATCTACCCTAGGATTCTATCTCCTCCGGATGTAGGTACACCGGAGCGGTCACGGCGCATTGCCTGTGAGGAGTCATTCTACGGAGGGACCGGACCGTAGAGTGACTCAGGAGCAGGATTGCTACTATTGGACGTCTGGGACGTCAGGCATCTAGAATGCCATGCTCGGACTAGGTTCGGGATTTGGACTCGGGATTGAGACCCCGGGTGGCACGCGTAGCCTTGAGACTGTGACCTTATTGGGCGTCTGGGACGTCAGGCATCTGGGATGTCAGGGTTGGGATGTATAGTGCAGTGACTAAGATTATATTATGTTGATATTATTCTGCTTATGACTATATGGTTTTGTGGTTTTGATACTATGCATGTCTTTTCGGAAAACGGAGGGGAAAAGCTATATGTTTTCGAAATGGTAAACTACTTTGTAAACCTTGAGTTTCGGCCCACTCACCTTTGTTGTTTTACTACCCCTCCAGGTAGTGCTATCGAGGAGGAGGATCCCGAGGAGGAGGAGGAGGATCCCGAGGAGGAAGAGGCATAGGTTTACGTTGCGTACCTGAACCCTACTGCTGGGTAGGTTGGCACGTAGTGTGTCTAGAGTCGTGCTCAATAAACTGTATTCGGGAACCATCCCTTGTCTGACACTATTTGTATTTGAGTATTTGTGTGGTGTGCTATGTATGACTTAACTATGGATTTTCTTTATGCATTTTATATTCAATAAGGGTATTTTTGGTATTTTAACGTTGGGTGTCAGACGGGAGCAGGGCACGTCCCGGGTGGTCCCAGGGGGATCGGGGCGGGTCCTGTCAACTTGGTATCAGAGCACTAGGTTGTGGTCAGCATGCTAGACTAGTGGTCAGTACTTAGTTTAAACGATGTCAGTATCTAATCTATGCCTCTTAACAGCGGGTTATGCCTCCAAGGAGAATTCCTCAAATACGAACTGACGAGGAAATCGCGAGAGAGATGGAATGTGCTAGCATTGAGCGGGCTCAAAGGTTGGGAGCCACACCGTTCAGCGGGGGATCAAACCCCGAGGATGCCCATGAGTGGATTGCGAAATGGGAAAGAATCTTCACCGTGATGCATTGCCCACCCGGCGAGCGGGTGGCATTGGCGGCCTTCTTACTGGAAGGCGGGGCTTATCAATGGTGGCATGGTCTTGAGATGTCCGGGTGGACCGTTCACACCACCACATGGGAGGTCTTTCGTGCCCGATTCTTAGATCAGTATTACCCGCGTTCATTTCGCATGGCACGAGAGGCAGAGTTCCTGCGGCTGGAACAGGGAGATATGTCCGTGGCAGATTACGAGCAGACCTTCGGGAAGCTTTCCCGTTTTGCCGCAGCTTTCGTGAGTACTGAGGAGGAAAAATGTCAAAGATTTGAGTTGGGACTCCGAGGGGAGTTGCGGGCAAGTGTGACGGCTACTAGTTACGCGACTCTGAGGGACATGGTCGACGCTGCAGTTCGTGTCGAGGCCAGTCTGGCGGCACACCAGGCGCAACAATCATCAGGCGAGGGACAGCGCCGGGATCGTCCACATCCTGGACCAACCGGCCCAAAGATCTCTAAGGGGGGAAATTACCGAGGAGCACCCTCATCTCTACGTGGTCGTGGCTGGTCAGGTCGACATGGGAACTCTCAGAGGGGTGGATCGAGATTCAGTTCTGGACAGCATCAGGCTTGGAGTGGTACATCAGGAGGGTCTTGGGATGGACCGAGGACAGTTAATTGCTTTGCTTGTGGAGGAGCGGGCCACTATGCCCGAGATTGCCATTTGTTGTCAAGGAACAACGAGACTAAAGGTGTTAGTGTGACACAGAGTTCGGCTTCTCACCCTTCCAGAGGCCGAGGACAGAGTGCTGAGCGTGGCGCGCGTGGGCGCGGACAGACTGCGGGACCCCGAGCTCGTGTTTTTGCAGTGACTCAGCAGCAGGCGAGGTCAGCCCCTGGTGTGGTTACAGGTACTCTTCATATCTCAAATATTGTTGTACGGGTATTAATGGATGCTGGGGCTACTCATTCTTTTATTTCGAAAAGTTGTGCGGGTATGTTAGATCGTGAGGTGTCAGCCTTGGATAGTGAAATGGGTGTTGGTACACCGATGGGCGTTGTGTACATCGTGAATCAGGTGATCCGGAGATGCCCAGTAAGGGTGGAGGATGTAGATCTGCTAGCTGATCTAATCCTGATGGATATCCATGACTTTGATGTTATCTTGGGAATGGATTGGTTGACTGAGCACGGTTCGCTCATCGACTGTTGTAGTAGGCGGGTGATTCTGCGAAGTCCGGGTTTGCCGGAGGTTACTTTTCAGGGAGAGCGCGACGGTTCGCTACCTGAAGTAATTTCTTCACTTGCCGCTACGAAGCTTCTACAGAAGGGATGCCAGGGTTATCTGGCGCATGTTGTGACGACGAATAGTGATACTTCGGGTGCCGATGATATACCTGTGGTGCGGGAATTTCCGGATGTGTTCCCGGAAGATTTGCTTGGTTTACCACCACATCGGGAGATTGAGTTCACGATTGAACTAATTCCCGGCACACGACCTATATCGCAGGCACCATATCGGATGGCACCAGCGGAGTTACGGGAACTGAAGATCCAATTGCAGGAGTTGGTGGACTTGGGATTCATCCGACCGAGTACATCACCGTGGGGAGCGCCAGTATTATTTGTGAAGAAGAAGGAGGGGAGCCTCCGTTTGTGTGTGGATTATCGACAGCTCAACAAGGTCACGGTAAGGAACCAGTACCCCTTACCCAGGATTGATGATCTCTTTGATCAACTGCGGGGAGCACAGTACTTCTCGAAGATAGATTTACGATCTGGTTATCACCAGTTGAAGATTGCTGAAGGAGATGTCCCGAAGACAGCGTTTCGGACCAGATATGGGCATTATGAATTCCTTGTGATGCCTTTCGGCTTGACGAATGCTCCAGCAGCATTCATGGATCTAATGAATAGGGTCTTCCGATCTTATTTGGATAAGTTCGTGATCGTGTTCATTGATGACATCCTTGTGTACTCGAGGAGTGCTCAAGCTCATGAGGAACACTTACGTTCGGTGTTAGGGAAGCTGAGGCAGAACCAGTTATACGCCAAGCTGAGTAAGTGTCAATTTTGGCTAACCAGCATTGGTTTTCTGGGACATGTAGTGTCAGCAGACGGGATTAGCGTGGATCCCCAGAAGACCGAAGCGGTGACAAATTGGGCTAGACCGACAACCGTGACAGAGGTACGGAGTTTCGTTGGTTTGGCAGGATACTACCGGAGATTTGTTGAGGGCTTCTCTAGTATTGCTGCACCGTTGACTCGTTTAACCAGGAAGGGAGTAAAGTTTGTTTGGGATGAACGGTGTGAGCAGAGTTATCAAGAATTGAAACGTCGGTTAACTACCGCACCTGTTCTTGCTTTGCCGGATAACAGTGGAGAGTTCGAAGTCTACAGTGACGCATCGTTGCAAGGTTTGGGTTGCGTGCTGATGCAGAATGGCAGAGTTATCGCTTATGCATCGAGACAACTAAAGACACATGAGCTGAACTACCCTACGCATGATCTGGAGTTGGCGGCGGTGGTTCACGCTTTAAAGATCTGGCGACATTATCTGTACGGGGTGACTTGCAGGATCTTCACCGATCATCAGAGTTTGAAGCATTTGTTCACTCAGAAGGAGCTGAACGTAAGGCAGCGACGGTGGTTGGAACTGATCAAGGATTACGATTGTACGATTGAATATCATCCAGGGAAGGCGAACGTTGTGGCAGACGCACTCAGTAGGAAGTCAGCAGGATCAATTGCACACCTGAGGCTGGTGTACCTTCCTTTGCTAGTGGAACTCCGAAGAGCTGGAGTTATGCTGGGGATGGATGAGCAGGGAGCTTTATTGGCCAGTTTTCATGTACGACCTGTGCTCGTCGATCGGATTATCGAGGCACAATTGGAGGATCCGACACTTTGTATCTACAGGATCGAGGTCGAAGCAGACGAGAGGCAGGACTTTACTATTCGACCAGATGGAGCTCTGGTGAAACTGGGCCGTTTGTGTGTTCCTGCAGTGGCAGAGTTACGGGAAGAAATTCTCGAGGAAGCCCACAGTTCGGCTTATGCCATGCATCCGGGAGGTACAAAGATGTACCGTACCCTCCGGGACCACTATTGGTGGGCAGGAATGAAGAAGGATATTGCAGTGTTTGTGAGCAGATGTTTGACCTGTCAGCAGGTCAAGGCCGAGCGGCAGAGACCGTATGGAGCAATGCAACCGCTTCCGATTCCCGAGTGGAAGTGGGATCACATTACCATGGACTTTGTCTTCAAATTGCCTAGAACTCAGAGGGGATGCGATGGAGTTTGGGTGATTGTCGACCGATTGACCAAGTCAGCTCATTTCTTACCAGTACAGGAGACATTTAAGCCAAACCGACTGGCTCAGCTGTTTGTGAAGGAGATCATTCGACTTCATGGTACGCCGGAGTCGATAGTGTCTGATCGAGATCCGCGTTTCACATCTAGGTTCTGGCGAAGTTTGCAGAACGCCTTGGGTACAAACTTACATTTCAGTACAGCGTTCCACCCACAGACCGATGGGCAGTCAGAGAGGACTATCCAGACACTGGAGGACATGATGAGATCTTGTGTACTGCAGTTTCAGGATTCGTGGGATACCCATTTGCCTTTGATGGAGTTCGCATACAACAACAGTTATCAGGCAAGTATCGGGATGGCACCCTACGAGGCACTGTATGGCCGACAGTGCAGGACACCTATCTGTTGGATGGAGGTAGGAGAGCGAGCAGCTTTAGGACCGGATTTGATGGACATGACCCAGGAAACAGTTCGAATTATCAAGGAAAGATTGAAGGCAGCACAGGATCGCCAAAAGAGCTATGCGGATCGACGAATTCGAGACTTGGAATTCGAGGTTGGAGATTTTGTGTTCCTTAAGTTATCTCCATGGAAAGGAATTATCCGTTTTGGCCGACGCGGGAAGTTGAGTCCACGTTACTTTGGACCGTTCGAGATCATTGAGAGGATTGGACTAGTGGCATACCGGTTGGCATTACCTCCAGAACTTGCCAGAGTGCACGATGTTTTCCATGTGTCCATGTTACGGAAATACCTACGGGACGATTCACATGCCTTGCCGGAACAACCAGTAGAACTGATGACTGATCTGAGCTTTGAAGAGAAACCAGTGCAGATTCTGGATCAGAAGAACAAGGTTCTGAGAAACAAGACGATTCGGTTGGTGAAAGTGCTATGGAGGAACCATGACGTCGAGGAGGCGACGTGGGAACCCGAAGACTTGATGAGGGAGCAGTACCCGTTTTTATTCGAGTAAATTTCGAGGACGAAATTTCTGTAAGGTGGGTAGATTGTAACGACCCGAACTTTCGTAATTATTATTTTATTGTAAATTGACCGTTTTGCCCCTGATGGGGGGGGGGAAAAGTTGACTTTTACCTCGGGAAGTATTTAGGACTTTGACACGTGACCGTGACGTAGTTTGGGACGTCACGAGTTCATAGGCAGGTGGCACGTTCGATTCCGACGTTCGAGGAAGAAGTTGTGACGTTCGGAAGTCGAGGGGCATTTTGGTAATTTGGCCATTTGGGGGCCAAATGTTGACTTTTGACCCGGGAAGTCCAACGGACGAGGGCCAATGACCGTTACGTTGGTCTCGTCGATACGAATCCGTAGACAGGCGGCACGCTGAAATCGGACTTACGACGAAAAAGTTATGGTCAAGAACGTAACCGAACTAACCGAGACTCGGAACTTAAATTAATAATAAAATATTATAATCTGTTTTACTTTAACCCAATCAATCTGGACCCTTGATGAGTGACACATGTCACTCATCTACCCCATCCACATCATCCCCAACATTCTGGATCTTGGTCTGCCATAGGATTAATTAATTAATTTCTTTTCCTTAAATCCTCACCCTTCACTCTTCACTCAGGATGAATCACAGCCATCCATTCTATTTCTCCTTCTGTTCTTAAGCCATCAGAGACTCATTTCCTCATTTTCATTCCTTCCTTCAAACCGTGCAACCTCCCACCCTTCAAACAATCACACCAGCAGCTAACCACCCAACCTTCTTCATCAGGCAGCACCAGACCGTGCACCACCACCACCAGACACCGGCCAACGCCACCACGGCCACCCTGCACGGCCGGAAAACCCACAAACCCGTGAGGACCCGTGCAGCCCAAAATCTTCAGACCATCCAAACCACGACGTCTGGGCTCGAGCCAACCTAGGGCTAGGACCATTGTGACCTCTGGACGGCGTAGGACTGGACTGGGCAGCCCACGGCGGCGACACGGCGGCGGTAAGCCTGCAAACCCGTAATGGCCGATTTTCCTTCCCTACCTCAAACCGTCCGTTTTTAACGTTGCATTTGCTTGGTTGTTTTTGAGACTTAACCTAGGGGACTAGACGAACGTTTTGGACCTGAGTTGGTGGCTGGAAACGTGACGGCTCGCCGGAGAAGACGGACCAAAACCGGCAGCCATTTCCCCGTCGTTTTTCAGGTGATTCCTTGATCTTAAAATCCAGTTTTGATCACACAGAGCCATAGAACATGTTCAGACGAGTCCATAGGAACAAACCCCATCGATTTTGGTGGTCGGAATCACGATCTGTGATCGGGTCGAACCGTGGGTCTGCGGTGACCCGATTCGCAGACCCGACACTGTAGCTGATGACGTCATCATGCTGACGTCAGCAGTGACGTCATGATGACGTCATCATGTCAGAATATTGTCAGACCAGGGACCAATGGACTGTTGACACGTGTCCTCTGACACTGTCAGTGATGACGTCATGCTGACGTCAGCAGTGACGTCATGCTGACGTCAGCATCACTGTAGCACTGTTGACCAGAGGGTTGACCGGCGCGTGGGGGGTGCGTGTGAACAGTGTTTTGTGTGGGACCAGTGCCATTTTCAAGGTTTCGACGATACGGATCCAATGGCGGTGGTTTCGTGTCGATCGGAGATCGTTAAGTTGGTCAAATTAGGGTTTGATGCCTTGGGAAGCGTGTTCAGACGGCTTTCCCGGGCCGGTTTCAGTCTAGGGTTTCGTAGTTGTTTAGTAGGGACTTAAAGTGACCTTTACGTATGTTTTGGGCGTGACAGGAATTGTACTTTAAACCTTGGACGGGGCTTTACGCTCGGGAGTGCAGCGGGATTGTACTGTGAGTGGGCCTTTGATTTCACTAAACTTCGGCATGCATAACTGTTTTACTTTCTCCTATATCTATATGTGATTTGAGTAAAAGTATCTGTTCAGCTTGTGTATGATTTATGGCACGTATTACGATGTTTGGGCATGAGACCCGTCTGGTTGTTTATAAATGGTTTGGAGTCATATATATGTATAATGGAACTCGATATCATCTGTGGTACTGCACTGTATAGATCTACCCTAGGATTCTATCTCCTCCGGATGTAGGTACACCGGAGCGGTCACGGCGCATTGCCTGTGAGGAGTCATTCTACGGAGGGACCGGACCGTAGAGTGACTCAGGAGCAGGATTGCTACTATTGGACGTCTGGGACGTCAGGCATCTAGAATGCCATGCTCGGACTAGGTTCGGGATTTGGACTCGGGATTGAGACCCCGGGTGGCACGCGTAGCCTTGAGACTGTGACCTTATTGGGCGTCTGGGACGTCAGGCATCTGGGATGTCAGGGTTGGGATGTATAGTGCAGTGACTAAGATTATATTATGTTGATATTATTCTGCTTATGACTATATGGTTTTGTGGTTTTGATACTATGCATGTCTTTTCGGAAAACGGAGGGGAAAAGCTATATGTTTTCGAAATGGTAAACTACTTTGTAAACCTTGAGTTTCGGCCCACTCACCTTTGTTGTTTTACTACCCCTCCAGGTAGTGCTATCGAGGAGGAGGATCCCGAGGAGGAGGAGGAGGATCCCGAGGAGGAAGAGGCATAGGTTTACGTTGCGTACCTGAACCCTACTGCTGGGTAGGTTGGCACGTAGTGTGTCTAGAGTCGTGCTCAATAAACTGTATTCGGGAACCATCCCTTGTCTGACACTATTTGTATTTGAGTATTTGTGTGGTGTGCTATGTATGACTTAACTATGGATTTTCTTTATGCATTTTATATTCAATAAGGGTATTTTTGGTATTTTAACGTTGGGTGTCAGACGGGAGCAGGGCACGTCCCGGGTGGTCCCAGGGGGATCGGGGCGGGTCCTGTCAGTTAATCGGGTCCTCGCGCGGGTGGAACGGCCCGTATGTCAGAGAGTCGGGTGAGGCTGGTGACCGTTGGGGTTACTGTAGCTGGCGCGTGAGTGTCACGCGCAGCCGCTTGCGGCGGCGCGTGACGGCGCGTGGGGCCGATTTTCGAGGTAGGTCCAACATGACTTTTGTCCTACACATTGTAACGAACTTTTTAACGTTAGTTTCGAATTTATCGGACACCGTTTCGATGTTATTCCGAAGGTCCGAAGATTTATGTTACGTTTGTAATTAACGATTAATTCCCGGAAAATTAGGGGAAATTAGTATGTTGTTAATTGACACCTTAATGACCTGGGGATGTGTTTTCGGGCAGGATTCGGGTTTTTGGAAAATGTCGGAAATTACGGAACCGCGTGCGGCGCAAAACCGAGCCCTATTGGACGGTGTGTGAGTGGACGTTGCTTTCAAAATTTAATGCATGCATAAACTATTTCTATGATTATTATGATTATGATTATAAGTTGTGATTGATTTCGATTCCCGTATTTATACGTATTCGATTCCCGTATTTATACATATTTTTACTATATATGCGAAATTACACGTATTTCGAGACTATGGTTACTTTTGTGCTTAATAATGGTTTAATGAAAGAGTTTATATGAAATGGGTGTATGATGGTTTAAGAATGTTGTTTATGATTGTGAGTGCGATTCACGGTGTTGACATGGTTTTCGAGGTTTTTGCGGTTTTGCACGTTTTACGAGATTTGAGTTTATTGTGATTTGATCACTGTTTGATGTTTGAAATTGGGATGTGAATTGAGGTTTGCGATTTCGAGGATTTTAAATTGGATTTGGAGTATGTTTGACTAGACTGGGATTTTGTGATTTTGGTCGTGGTTTTGATGCCCGGATAATGTGATTTGAAAAATGAAGTGATTTCAAGGAATTAAAATGGATTTCGAAAAAGATGATTTCTGGTTTGGTGCTTGGGGCATAAAGGTAACATGGATTAACGAGTTTTCAGTTTTCGGAAATTTAAAGTGGATTCTTGGCTTGGGTTCGGGATGATGTTTCCGGATGCCGGCTTACGGAATCATTATTGCGAATTCGGATTCGGGAATGAAAAAGGATTTAACAAAATGATTTGGTCTGATTTTGCATGCCCCGTGTCAACTGATAATTTGATTATGTTTGTGAAGTATGATTTGGGGACTTGAATGTGGAAATTCGGACCATGAGTCCTGTTATGACAAAATGTGATTTCGGGATAGATCCCGAGTTGTGGTGTTTGAAAAATGTTTTGGGGTTTAAAGACCCGTTGGGAACTGTTTTGGGTTTATAGACCCGGTGCTATTGCTGGAGCACGTTTTGAGTTTAAAGACTCGGTTAATTGATGGCGGGGGAGGGCCCTTATTGAGTTTAAAGACTCGTGAGTTTAAAGACTCGGTTATTGTGATACCCCCGAGGCCTATTGATTATGTTTTGAGTTTAAAGACTCGTTGAAATCCCGGGAAGGCCTGATGATGCGCATGGTTTTGAGTTTAAAGACTCGGCCGCACTCGATATCCAGCAAACTGATTGATTGTGATTCATTGATGTTCTTTGATGATTGGATGTGTTGGGCAGTGGCCCGGTTTATATGGTTGATGGATTGGTTGATGTCGTATACTTGGAAATGGACTTTATGGTTTTGGGCTGTGGCCCCGTGTTTATAATTTGCGGGCTATGACCCGAAGGTTAAGAAAGGAAAACGATTTTGATTTTTCATATACGGATTTCTTATGTTGAAATGTTAACCAACTGCGAAATGATTTTTGGTATGCATGCATTGGTTTTTACTTAGAGGGTAAAAATGTCTTTCCGTAACTGTTTATGAACTGAATTCTTTTTGTCCACTCACACCTTTTTGGTTTTTTATTGACCCTCCAGGTCGTGGCGCGTTGTTCGAGGCTGTACGAGGGGCGGAGGCATGAGTATGTACGTGTGGCTATCCCTGGTTTGGCAAGTACTGAGGGTAACTTGGGGTTTTCTGTCATCTTGCCAGACGGGAGCAGGACCGGGCACGGTTATCGATGCCCCTTCCGGGGGCGGTCCTGACAATTGGTATCAGAGCACTAGGTTGCTGATTCTGTGGCCACATCATGCCTCCCTAGCGTAAGCCTCGTGCGCGACCTGCTAGTGAGACGAGTAGGCGAGGGTGTTTGGGATCTCGTGTCAAATCCCGGAGGGGATTGACCCTGGTATGAGGGTCAGATGTCGGGTAGTGTACGCTGTGAACTGCGATTTGCGCGACTTGCTAGACCTAGAATAGTGTGGGTCGCAAGGACGAACAAGACGGGTGGCTGGAAGGCCGCATTTTTGGGCAAATTGTACTTTCTCTTAGGCCCTATTGGTCGAGTAAGAAGTGGTTGAGCATTGGATATTGCTCGGGGATTGGGTATGTCAGTGATGACAGGATTGGTTTGCTATGAGATTGGACTCAGGAGGAATCGAGGTGTGGATTGTCGGGATGGTGGTACCCATGGTTGCGGGGTACGAGTAGTGATACGGGATCATCGCCCGGTATGAGCGGAGATCCAGGGCTACCCACTTTGCACGCGGTGTGCTAGTGTGGGTGATTGTACGTTGGTGCTGGTACTAGTGCTGGTGCTAGTATCAGCGAGTGAGATTGTGTTGAGCCACGAGTTGGAGTATGGCTCCGTCATGATGAGAGTGTGTTGGTATCTGAGATTCAGTAGTGGTCGACTCATGGACTGGATAGGATCCAGCGGAGATTATGAGGTATTGGGGTAAGTCCCAACAGTGACGAGGTGACAAGAGTTGAGTAATTCCCTGTCGGAATCAGTGTATGTGCATAGTTAGTCATTAATTGACGTGAGGTCTAAGTATTGGGCTGATGGTGGACGCGTGGTTGTCCAAGTGAGTTACGGATGTAGGAAGTCCGGCGGTTGGACTTGACATCATTGTGGATCATCCTTGGTCTCTCTTAGGTGGAGTGGCAGGGATCGATATGAGGTAAATGGAGGGGATCCGCAGAGTGGATGAGTTACGTTGTTGAAGTGATTGATTGGGGGAGAAAATAGTTGAGGAATGTTGGTTGGTTGACCAGAAATCTAGTGGGTGTAAGACCCTATTATCGGGTTCCAGGTGGATTGCCAGCTGTGAGCATGGGTGGATCCTAGATGGATCTGGGTTACATGGTTGTGGGCCTTGGGCGTGGTGACGATCTAGGATCGTGGTCTGCGGTAACGGACTCGAATTGTGATCGCCTTGATCAGGCTAGGTGAAGAGCTTATCGCTCTTTCATAAATGTTTAGATATGAGGATTGTTGGATCGAACTTCTTTTCGAGGTTAATCCGTACTCGAGCGAGTGGGAACGTTTATGAGTTGAACCCGAGGCTTGACTTGTGGATGAGTGGATACCCAACAGGGTCTAATTGGTCAGTTATAGATATGTGCGATTGGGATTGGCTTCTTTCCGAGGTCAATCAAAGGTGATATGATAACCGTTTGAGCGGGTATCCGATAGATTCTGAGTTGGTGTGCCTCGGTATTTGTGAATGAGATTATATGCCCATTCGGCATGACTGTACACGCCTCGGTGAGCGTGCTTGGGTTGGTACGTCTTGGATGACGTGTTGGGGAGTTGATGTTGTGTTACTGGTCGGGTGACCATGGGATCCAGAACGGATGATGAGCGGAATGATCGATTTGTCTAGTATGAGATTGGACAGAAGAACCCCAGTATCGAATCATGATTGACTGCGGGCCATGCAGTGGACTTATTGGGGAATGGATGTACGTATCTTGCACGGCGTACAAGGATCGGTATTGGACTGGCCGTGCGGTGCATGGTGACAGCACATGTGAGGTACCAGTGGCGTATGGTTATACGTGTTGATGGTCGGCTTAGTTCCGACACCATTGGATTTGGTGGTGGGTGTGAACTAGACATTGAATACTATGCACTGGGCGGAGTTAATTTTGTTGGATCCAGTGAATTCATGAGCATGCGCTCCTTGCCACGGATGGCTAGTGAACCCCAGTGTGGAGTTGGGCGAACACCGATGGGCTAGTATTCAATGTGTGTCAGTTACACCACCTGATTGAGTATGATGACGGTTTGCGTACGCTCAGGATGAGTGAGTTGGTGACTGCGTCACTATGTGTGGCCTTGCATGATGTTATCACACCGAAATGATTCCAGCGTTGTGGATCGCTGAGGGAATTGACAGTTATGGACTTGAGGTGGATATGTCACAGGATTGGGTTGCCCTGCGAGATGAGATCACGTGGTTGATCTTACGCTACTGGAGCGAGTAGCAGGATGAGGTGTTATCACCGATTGGCTGCTGGTTGGTGCTTTGTCAGGGTGGTGAAGCTTAGAGGTGACAGTTTGGCTGGTAGCGTCAGCACGGACTGACAAGTGAGATTTGGTGACTCCCAGTGGGAGCAGTCATCAAGTGATCATTTTCACTCGAGGTGGTCGAGTGTAGTCGGTACGACATAAGACGGCGATGGGGCCTCTGGGTACGGATGAGTTTAGCTGGTGTACGGGTGTACACGTGTTGTGGGGTCAAGATGTTTTCCACGTGGTGGATGTGGAATGAGCATAATTGGAATTTCGAGAACGAACTGGTTTTAGGGGGAAGATCGGTTGAATTTTGATCGGTTGGAATTTCGGGGGCGAAATTCTGTAAGGGGGGAAGATTGTAACGACCCGTCCCGGAATTCGAGATTAGATTTGTAACTAATCATGATTAACGAGGTTAATCGGTGATTAGTTGGGTGAAATCGGACGAACGGTGCAAAATGACCGTTTTGCCCCTAGTCGTGGGCAAAACGTCGACTTTCTATTCGGGCGGTCAAATGGACTTCGCCCGATGACCGTGACGTAGTTTGGGACGTCACGAGATCATAGACAGGTGGCACGTTCGATTCCGACGTTCGTGGTGAATGTTATGACGTTCGGAAGTCCAAGGGCATTTCCGTAATTTGGACGAATAAGGGGAAAATGTTGACTTTTTGATCGGGAGGTCCGATGGCCGAGGGCCAAGGACCGTTAGGAAGGTCTTGATGCCCAGAGTACAACGACGGGCGGCACGCCGAAATCGGACGTCGGGGGACCAAGTTACGGGTCACGGACGGTGAGGGCATTTTGGTAAATTATCAATTGAGGGTAAAATGGTAAACTGGCCACTGTTTTTTTTTTGGGACAGCCGTGTGCGGCATGGGTTCCTTGCAGAAACAGAGCATGGGCTGAGAATTATTTAATTTGTCCCAATGAATTGTTTAAACGGTTGGTGGCATTGGGAGCTGATTGTCTAGCACTGAAGACTTAGTGCTAGGGTGTTGGATATTGTTTAGACTGTGAGGTGTTTTGGGCAGTGCACGGGCACCATGCCGTGTTAGTTTTTGAGGAAGCACAGGGATCGTGCTGGTGTGTGTTCAGAGTATGTGTGAGTGCTGGGTGGAAATTGAAGCCACGGGTGAGTTGTTTAGTGCCTTGAGTGGAGCAGTGCACGGTGGGCAATGGTGAGGTTGGGGAGCAAGTGCTGCTGGTGCTTCTGAAACTGGGAAGAAAACAGAGGCTGCTTCCCACGCTTGATCGATCTCCCAAGATCAATTTGAGGGGGGAATGCACACTGAAACGGGAGGTTGTGAGAGAACTGAGACAGTGGAAGAGCCCGGGTCTGTTTCAGTGGGTGAGTACGGGTCAATTGGAACTGGAACTGGGCTGCGGTCTTGAAATGGAAAACAGAGGACGGACCACCGGTGGAGAGTGATCGACCTCCCCAACGGTCGGTTGAGAGTTTGAAACCTTCTGAAAGGATGAAGGGAGGATGGGGAGACTAAATGAGAGAGGAGAACCGGGGGCTGAGTGAATCCACACAGTGAAACCCGAAGCCTGTTTTCATGTGAATTCAAATCCGAATTTGAATTTTAGACCAGCCCAAGCCGATTTGAGGCTCGAATGAACTTTCTGAGGCCTTAGCTAGTCGATCCAGATCGATTGTTGCAAGCTTTGAAGCTCCTGGAGCTGTGGACGGAAGTCACGGGTGGCCGGAAAATCGAGCATAGTGTTCGTGCATTTGGAGGTTAGTCTTCGTGAAATTGAATCCTAGATTATCTTTACCTTAGTGCTATGATGCTAGACGACCAACTAATCGAAGACTTCCTTGGTTGTTAATCAAACCCCGACGAGGAACTCGACTTTGGGACTTGGGTTGAGTCGAGATGGTTCGAGGTCATGACGACGGGAAAGGACAGTACAGATCCCTAATTGGGCAGGTTGCGAAGCTAATGGTGTGCTCGAATCGTTCCAATAATGGCGAATTGAAGGACTGTTAATCGGGTCCTCGCGCGGGTGGAACGGCCCGTATGTCAGAGAGTCGGGTGAGGCTGGTGACCGTTGGGGTTACTGTAGCTGGCGCGTGAGTGTCACGCGCAGCCGCTTGCGGCGGCGCGTGACGGCGCGTGGGGCCGATTTTCGAGGTAGGTCCAACATGACTTTTGTCCTACACATTGTAACGAACTTTTTAACGTTAGTTTCGAATTTATCGGACACCGTTTCGATGTTATTCCGAAGGTCCGAAGATTTATGTTACGTTTGTAATTAACGATTAATTCCCGGAAAATTAGGGGAAATTAGTATGTTGTTAATTGACACCTTAATGACCTGGGGATGTGTTTTCGGGCAGGATTCGGGTTTTTGGAAAATGTCGGAAATTACGGAACCGCGTGCGGCGCAAAACCGAGCCCTATTGGACGGTGTGTGAGTGGACGTTGCTTTCAAAATTTAATGCATGCATAAACTATTTCTATGATTATTATGATTATGATTATAAGTTGTGATTGATTTCGATTCCCGTATTTATACGTATTCGATTCCCGTATTTATACATATTTTTACTATATATGCGAAATTACACGTATTTCGAGACTATGGTTACTTTTGTGCTTAATAATGGTTTAATGAAAGAGTTTATATGAAATGGGTGTATGATGGTTTAAGAATGTTGTTTATGATTGTGAGTGCGATTCACGGTGTTGACATGGTTTTCGAGGTTTTTGCGGTTTTGTACGTTTTACGAGATTTGAGTTTATTGTGATTTGATCACTGTTTGATGTTTGAAATTGGGATGTGAATTGAGGTTTGCGATTTCGAGGATTTTAAATTGGATTTGGAGTATGTTTGACTAGACTGGGATTTTGTGATTTTGGTCGTGGTTTTGATGCCCGGATAATGTGATTTGAAAAATGAAGTGATTTCAAGGAATTAAAATGGATTTCGAAAAAGATGATTTCTGGTTTGGTGCTTGGGGCATAAAGGTAACATGGATTAACGAGTTTTCAGTTTTCGGAAATTTAAAGTGGATTCTTGGCTTGGGTTCGGGATGATGTTTCCGGATGCCGGCTTACGGAATCATTATTGCGAATTCGGATTCGGGAATGAAAAAGGATTTAACAAAATGATTTGGTCTGATTTTGCATGCCCCGTGTCAACTGATAATTTGATTATGTTTGTGAAGTATGATTTGGGGACTTGAATGTGGAAATTCGGACCATGAGTCCTGTTATGACAAAATGTGATTTCGGGATAGATCCCGAGTTGTGGTGTTTGAAAAATGTTTTGGGGTTTAAAGACCCGTTGGGAACTGTTTTGGGTTTATAGACCCGGTGCTATTGCTGGAGCACGTTTTGAGTTTAAAGACTCGGTTAATTGATGACGGGGGAGGGCCCTTATTGAGTTTAAAGACTCGTGAGTTTAAAGACTCGGTTATTGTGATACCCCCAAGGCCTATTGATTATGTTTTGAGTTTAAAGACTCGTTGAAATCCCGGGAAGGCCTGATGATGCGCATGGTTTTGAGTTTAAAGACTCGGCCGCACTCGATATCCAGCAAACTGATTGATTGTGATTCATTGATGTTCTTTGATGATTGGATGTGTTGGGCAGTGGCCCGGTTTATATGGTTGATGGATTGGTTGATGTCGTATACTTGGAAATGGACTTTATGGTTTTGGGCTGTGGCCCCGTGTTTATAATTTGCGGGCTATGACCCGAAGGTTAAGAAAGGAAAACGATTTTGATTTTTCATATACGGATTTCTTATGTTGAAATGTTAACCAACTGCGAAATGATTTTTGGTATGCATGCATTGGTTTTTACTTAGAGGGTAAAAACGTCTTTCCGTAACTGTTTATGAACTGAATTCTTTTTGTCCACTCACACCTTTTTGGTTTTTTATTGACCCTCCAGGTCGTGGCGCGTTGTTCGAGGCTGTACGAGGGGCGGAGACATGAGTATGTACGTGTGGCTATCCCTGGTTTGGCAAGTACTGAGGGTAACTTGGGGTTTTCTGTCATCTTGCCAGACGGGAGCAGGACCGGGCACGGTTATCGATGCCCCTTCCGGGGGCGGTCCTGACATTTAATCTTATTAATTTTTTTTTATAAAGACGATCTTAAAATAATAATATAGAGAATGATAAGTTCATATTATGATATAGATAAAAAAAAAATTCGATAAATCATACTAATGATATAGGGAGATACCACTGAAATGGAATATAAGTACTCTTTATTATGTAGGGAAAATTGTTGCTATAATCCTTGAATTTTACCCTAATATTAACTATAGTCCCTAAACTTCATTATTAGTAGCAAAAGTCCCTGAACTATACCTAAATGTATACTAATCATCACTCCGTTAAAATGTTAATGAAATTATGTTAAAATTAAGGGTATGATTGATTTTTTACTGTTCAACAAAATTCCCTATTTTTTACTAACTGTTGCTATAATCCTTGAAATTTACTCTAATGTTAGTTATGGTCCCTAAACTTCATTATTAGTAGTAAATGTATCTGAATTATACCCAAATATAATTGTTAATAACTATAACTCATACATTGGTACAAATCTTTCACCAATATTTATAAAGCCTCTACAATTAATGACAAAACACAAAATTCAACACAATACTTAATATAAAAACATTATAATCCTCTCTTTCTAAATATTATTGTATCAACAAACAAATTACCCACAAAATTTTGTAAAGGAAGTTGCATTCAAGCTCATAAGAAGTTGTACATTTAGATTGATTTGACAATGAAGCAAAATAATCTTCAACAAACACCACCTCAACCACATTGCATGAAACTGCAGAATTCTAACTTGATGAGTTAAACCCAGTCCCACTAAACTTCCCACCCTTGCTAATTTGCTATTAGTTTTTTTTATTAGTTTCTCAATCCACCTGAGCTTCTCCAACCGCCGCGAAGCAACTCTTCGACCTCACAAGCGCGTGGTGGCAGTCCATGCCCTCCTTCCTCGGCGACTCTAGAGTCCGCCGCAAAAGCTGCTTCATCGCCGAAATCAAAGCCTCCGCGGGCTTCTCCGGTGGAGTCGACATCCGAAACTCCTCGCAAAAACTGACGTGCCGCTTCATCGCCTCCTTGAGTCCTCCGCTCTGCGATTTCGAGTTCTCGTCCTTGATCGCCTCCGCGCAGAGCCCGCAAATCCAACGGCCCTGATGCCGATCCTTCACCGTAGCTATATAAGTCGGCGTGCACTCCTCCGTCAAGCCGCAGCAGTAACACGTCACCAGCTCCTCTTCCCCCGCCGATTGACCGACACTCGTCTTCCCAATCTCTGACTTCTCCATCGCAGAATTTAAATTTCTCGCGACAGAGAAAATAAGGGGGAATCGGAACAGCTTGAGGATTTGAACGAAGGGGAATTAATAATGTTTTCCGTTTTAATTTTGTCTTAAACTCTCTATAAACCAATCGGATTCGAAATTTGGTGAATTTCTGACGTGATTTACGTTACAGAAGGCTCTGTACGGCTTGATTTTCTCAGAGGCCTCATCAGCATCAAAATTAACCGAGTGAAAACTCAGGGCCTGAATTTTCTCTCATTTTATATTAAAATTCTTTCGGATTTTGGGCCCTCAATTTCCCAATCATTCTCTGCTTCCCTAACTCTTCAACAATTTACTCCTTTTGCTATGAGGGAATTTTTCGCCGAGTTTACTTGCTTGCTGCTTTCGTTTGCAGTACTGCCACGTGTGCTTCTATTGTTGGCTTTAGAGGGTGGTTTCTGTGGGGACATTGAGCAGCGGATTTTGAAACTGGGTTTCAGGATCATCGCCAGCTGTCAGCGAACTTTTACCTATTTTGGGTCGCAATTGTGTCTTATTTTTAGGTACTTTCTTTGGCCTTTTGGTTAAGATTAATAAATTGATGATCTTTTAAATAAATAAGTTTGATTAAAATATTTATTAACTATATACTAAAATGGCCAGAGTCTTGACACTGTTTATAAGCAATGCATTTCCGTTTTTATTCTTTACACTTGTCTTCCTTATGTGGTTTGTCTTCGAATTTTTTCTTCTCCGTTTTTTTCTTCTTCTTCTTCTTCCTTTGCGACCAAAGCCCACCACAACCTTCTCTCATTGTTTTAGCAGGGTTTTACTTTCATCAATTAGATATCATCCTTTCATTTTCTTCGATATCGCTTCTCCATCTTCTTCTTTCATATCCATCTTCCTTATTGATATCATATCAACCGACTAGGATTAGACTCGGAAGATCATTCAGACCAGACCCGACCCACTGTCAAGGCTCTTCACATCATGCAAGCCCACTTGGAGCAAGCCCAAAATCATCACCATGATCCATGAAGAAAAGCCCATTAAGGCCCATGTACAAAGCCCACACATGTGGCACAAGATCTAACCCTAGGCAATTCCTATAAATACGGATCCATCCTCGCTCATTAGGACAAGATATATTTTCTCTCTCTAGAATGTAGCTCTCACATCTCTCTACATCTCACTCTTCCTCTAGACTACTTTCCAGTCTTCTTAGGGCTCAATGTCTAATGTATCATATATAAACACTATTATTGATAATGAGATGAGCATACTAAGGTGGACGTAACCTATTATGGGTTAACCACATGCATCTCGTGTTCTTAAGTCCAGTTTTGGATCACATCTTTTCCCTTGCAAGTTATTCGACATGCTTAGCAGGATTTGAACCAGCACCCCTCAATGGGTCCTAGAACCCGCAGCGAGTCTTATCACCTTAGGGTCAATTTCGGATCAAACATTTGACGTCCTCTGTGGGAATTCTGAGTAATTTCTCCCACTAGCTCGCATATCTCCATTCCATCTACTTGCTGATTGAAATTTCTGCTGAGCAAGATGATGGTCAATAACACTCGTCATGGAGATCACAACAGAAACAAAACCGACATGCCTTCCGAGGCTAAAATCCATGTATCGATGATCTTCCTTTCTTCACTCTTCCGTTGAAGCCCACATCACTTAAGAGCATCGAGCACCTGCTGACCACCCACACAGATAAGCTTTTCTGCTTGCTTATTTAGCTTGTCAATCTATTGCCATTTGACTTGGTAGATTGGGGGACTTCACAACAATTCCTGGTGTCGGCAGGATCTCTTCATGGTCGGCAAGATCACCTCTCGATCAGCAGCAGCACCTATGCTCTCCAGTATCATCTTTGATCTTCAACACCTTTCACAGTCTACAGGATCACTTCCTGGTCGACATGATCATCTCACGATCGGCAACACGATCTCTAGTCTTTGGTCTCATCATTGGTCTCCAACATCATTTTTGCTCGGCATAATCACTTCCTGGTCGAAAGATCAATTATAGTAGCCATGACCTTTTCTGGTCGGCAAGATCATCCTCAATCAGTAGGGTCATCAAGTCTCTACCTCATTGACCCCGTTGTTGAAGTTCTTTCTTCTCTTATATATAATATCCCATCGGAGGCATATAAAAACAAAATGAAGAAACAATTGGGAATAAAGAGCATCGACCACCCCGTGCAACGCCTGTGATCCGGTCGTGGGCATTGACAACTCAGTTTACAGGAAATCGGGTCGAGAAATAGAGGTTGACGATGAGTGAACGGTGTAGCATGTGGGCACCACACGCAATGCTTGTGATCGGGTCGTGGGGGTGCATGCTATGCTGTCTAGGAATCTGACCAACATGAAAGTATTTGATGTTACGAGTTCAACGGTACAAGTTTTGAGACAATCAGACATCGTCTCAGGGTAATTTTGGTTGTCCGAAAGTTTACGTTGGTTTAAAGTCCGTTTAAAGATCCCAAAAAATTAAGGGATTGAAATATGAGTTATTTGGGATGGTTAGTGACATGTAAGAGTGATCTTTGATAGGTGACAACATTATTGGAAATTACGGGAATGCGTGCAAGTTGGTATCAGACTGCTTGTACCATGTGTGAGTAGACTTTTTTCCTTAAACTCTTATGCATGCATATTTACATGTTTTAAATGCGTTTCTATGTGATTTTAGTGATTCTTGATTGGTTATGATTTTTATGTGATTTTTGATGAATTTAAAAATTATTTATGAAATTAACATGAGTCATAAAGATGTGTTTTCTCGATATCTATAATGTGACTCTGGATATATTTGGATTGTGATATGATGGACAACCCTCATCGGGATGTGGTACGACTGATACTCAGACTCCATAGTTGGACTCTTTTTTCTTGGGTCGGTCTACACTCGGATGTCCAGAGTTGGGCTCTATTTTTTCCAAGTGGTTTGGCTTATCTGTAGTACGGATATGATATGACTGAGATTCTGGCCTCGAAGATAAGTTGGTTCAGTGTAATTATGGTTACAGTGTTTGATATGACTTTGTGTTGACTTATTTTCTGATATGGTTGGATTTCTAATATTTGCACGTATTTCAAGTTTACTTGTTTTCTATTTGTTTTTATCGAGATTTGAGAATTTATCACGTGCCTGCATAGTTTTATAAAATGGAGGGAATTACCTACGATTTTCAACGATGTTTTTAAAATATTTATTTTTGTTCATTCACATGTTTTCATAGTTTGAAACTCTCCAGGACCGTTGCATAGTTATCGAGGTTACTCAAGAGATGCATGCATGAGTTAGCGAGAGTATGCTGTCTATTGAGTGTAGGGGAAAATTTGGTGGTTTGGGTTACTCGTCGGATACGGGGCATGTGTAAGACTCGTTTCCTGCAGGGAACGGTGAACAATCCCACATTCCTGAAAAGGGGAATGGTCTGGGAGAGGATGGTGGTGTGCCTTAAAGGTGTAGGCACACGCCTATCTAGCACTAGGCCTTTTGGGAGCTCAAGTGGCTTTGGGTGTAACGACCCGTCCCGAATATCGGGATTTAATAATATTTAATTATGACTTACTAATCTGGGATTAGTTGGGCGATTTCGGACGAATTGTGCAAAATGACCGTTTTGCCCTTGGGCGTGGGCAAAACGTTGACTTTTATTTCGGATGGTCAAATGGACTTTGACCGATGACCGTGACGTAGTTCGGGACGTCACGAGTTCATAGACAGGTGGCACGTTCGATTCCGACGTTCGTGGTGAAAGTTATGATGTACGAAAGTTCAGGGGCATTTTGGTAATTTTGGTTAAAAAGGAGGAAATGTTGACTTTTTGACCGGGATGTCCGATGGCCGAGGGCCAAGGACTGTTACGTAGGTCTCGTCGATACGAATCCAATGACAGGCGGCATGCTGAAATTGGAGATTCGACGACGAAGTTATGGGTCACGGAAGTTTGGTTTCGTTATGCACGCATTACGAGGCAAGGACACGTGGCGTTCTCTGATTGGTCTGAGATTCTGAGTGGGACATGTGGACCACTAACTTTAATTTATTGGACTCAGATCTGGATTGGTGGGTTGGATTAAAATATTAGGATTTAAATAATTAAAAGAATTCCCACTTATTGCACCTTTTAATCTGAGCCATCCATCTCTAACCACATATTGAATCTGGGCCGTTGATTCTTTTCCCTCTCTCTCTTTAATGGATCAGACACCTCACTCTCGCATTTTCATTCCCTCACCGTGGACACTTCTCTTCATCAAAGTCATTCTCCTATTTTCTTCTACAAACCCAAAAACACCATATGCACCATTTTCCTTCATTTTTCATTTTCTAACAAACACACCACCCACACCTCACCACCATGAACGTGTGAGCTGAGTGTGACCGTGAGTGAGTAGGAGGCTGTGGACACGACGGTGGTGGCTCACGGTGGAGGACGACGGAGCTCGACCGTGAGGTAAGAAAATATTCAAAAATCCAAGTTTCGGTTTTGTAGGGTTTTAGCTAATTCTATGAATTGGAAAATATTTCTGGGCACTCTAGGAGTCTAATAGGATTGTTTTTGAAGGTTGGAATGGCCGGAAATGGCCGTGAACGGCGAGGGAAACTCTGGCCGTCATTGATGACGGATGAAGGTATGGTTTTGGACACTTTGTTCCGTTTTAATTAACTAGAAAGATTAGAAATGAGATTAGGAACATATTGGGATTAAAATGGGATGAAATGGACCTAAAATGGACCTTGAACCGATCCAAAAACAGAGAAAACCCGACGGTGAACAGTGCCATGAACAGTGCTGTGAATAGTAACTGGTTCAGCTGGGATTGGTGACGATGGACAGTAATCTGAGCCTTCTTGGGGCGCGTGAGGGCGCGTGAACAGTAATTTGGGAAAATGTTCAACATATGAAATCTTCTAGTCGATGTAACGAACATTTTGGGACTGGTTTCGTGTCGATCGGACACCGTCTCGATATGTTTCGGGGCATCGGAATGTTTAGGGATGATTTAAAAATAGTTAAAAGTTCGAGAAAATCACGGGGCTTTTGTAGGAGGTTAATTAAGTAGTTAGTAACCTTCTATTAAAATTTGGACAGGTTTGGGAGACCCGGTGATAGCGATTGGCTCGGGAGAGCCTATGGCACGCATATCGAGGCGCTCGGTTAAATGGTCTGTGAGTGGACATTGGTTTTATAAATTCGATGCATGCATAACTGTTTCATGATTGTTATAACTGTTATTAAATGATTTATTTTGGATATCAGTGAATTTAAAATGATTTCACGTATTTCGAGGTGAATTACGTATTTGCACGTAAACCGAGGTTTTTCTGGATTTACACCGATTTCCATAAATGTGGTTGGATATGATTTCATGAAACTGTTACGAACTTGAATAAAGTAAAATCGGGCCAGGGGCCCAGTTAACTTATGAATCGGGCCAGGGGCCCAGTTAACTTGTGAATCGGACCAGGGGCCCAGTTAACTTATGAAATCGGGCTAGGGGCCCAGTTGATTTCTACATATGATTGCGTGTCGGGGACCCTAAAATGGAATTGAATAAATGTTTTCTGGTTTACATTTTATATATATTCACATGCTAAAAACAAATAACGGTTTGATGATATGGAAATTATGGTTATGGCACGTTTCACGGTATTTGGGCTTGAGACCCGTCTGATGAAACTTAAAGATTGGTTTGGATTTTATCTATGTATATATATATACTTTGCATGTGGATATCAATAAAATGTATTTGGTACTGCACTGTATAGATCCTTCCATATTATATTGTCTCCTCCGGATGAGGTACCCTGGAGAGGTCACGGACGTCTAGTACGTCCAGCGTCTATGACGCTAAGCATCGGGGATGTTGTACCCGAATGGGGTTTGGGGATTGAACTCGGAAATTGAGACCCGAGTGGCACGCGTAGCCTTGTGATTGTGACCTTATTGACGTCAAGGACGTCAGACATCAGGGATGTCGGATTGGAGTGTATGGTGCAGTGGCAAAAATTATGTTTATGGTTCATATTATATGATATATGATTTTAAATGATGGTGCATGCATATGTTTTTACTGGGGGGCATAAATGTCTTTATAAATGTTTTAAACAGACTTGTTTATTTTCATCCACTCACAGCTTTTGTTTTTAATGCCCTTCAGGTTGATTCCGGATGCGACTGCACCAGAGATTGGGACATCGCACACCTCCTCCATCGATCCTTGCGCACTCTGGAAGCCCGTTTGGGCAGTGGCAACAGGTTATCCCTTGTCTGACACCTCTTGTCAGACGGGAGCATGACACATTCCATGGTAATCCCGGGGGGATTGGGATGGGTCGTGTCATTGGGGGGGGGGGGGGGGTGGGGATTGGAACACCAAAGTTAAGTGAGTAGAGGCTAGTGCAATTCCATGATGGGTGACCCCCTGGGAAGTTGCACCATGAGCTCCCGAAAACAAAACCGTGAGGGTGAGGCCCAAAGCGGACAATATGGTGCTAGATGAGTCGGGTCCTAACCGAGGAGGGTTGGGTCCTGACAATTTGGTATCAGAGCTAGACCCCGACCGGGAAGTGTGCTAGCGAGGACGCTGGGCCCTAAGGGGGTACATTGTAAGACCCGTGTCCTGCAGGGAACAGTGAATAATCCCACATTCCTGCAAGGGGGAATGGTCTGGGAGAGGATGGTGGTGTGCCTTAAAGGTATAGGCACACACCTATCTAGCACTAGGCCTTTTGGGAGCTCAAGTGACTTTGGGGGGGATTGGAACCCCAAAGTTAAGCGAGTAGAGGCTGGTACAATTCCATGATGGGTGACCCCCTGGGAAGTTACACCATGAGCTCCCGAAAATAAAACCGTGAGGGCGAGGCCCAAAGCGGACAATATGGTGCTAGATGAGTCGGGTCCTGACCGAGGAGGGTCGGGTCCTGACAGCATGGCCTGGGTGTGCCTATCGAGGTGTTTTAGGATAGAGTACTGTCATGGTAAATAGTGATAATTTTTAATAATGAAAGTAAGACCCCGAATATGGTCGAATTAGTAATTTTCACTACTTTTCGGGGTTAGTGGGTTGGATGTGAGTGATTACCCAGCAATGGTGGGTTTAATTTGGTTAATCTAATAACAAATGGACACAGGTAAACATGGAATATCCCTTGTCTGACAATAATTATAAGTAAGATTCGAAATAGTTGTCGAATGAGAGCAGGACCAGTAAGATGTTTAAGTAGATTGTGAATGGGTCATGTCAATTAGTACAATATAGCGTATCAAATAAGGCTAGTGTTATGTACTAGTGGTATTCATCTCCATATGTTATGTGAGAGATCTCCATCTTGACTATGCAAATGGCGAGGTTGATGCCCAATATACATGTTGTAATCATCTTTCCCCAATATCTTTTGTAAAAAAAAAATATTTCTCTTCGAGATTACTGTTTTTAACACAACTTAAATTTCAAATCCACGTTACATTTATATGCATGAGAGAATTCAATGGATTAAAAATTCATATAAAAATAAGTCAATTTGATTTACTTGTTTACTAAACTGGTGGTTTCAGGTTAATCTGCTAAATTTTATAATTACTCAATAATTTGTTTTAATAAACAAGTTACTCGCTAATCCAAATACAAATATTAATCTTTATAGTTTAAGATTATTTGGAAGATAACATATGCATCTTACCCTGATGGTATCTCCTCATAGTACCATTTAGATTTATCAAACAATAATATGTGCTCAAATAATATAGAGAGTTATTTCACATGCAGTAGAAAGGAAAATGTCCAAGCGTAAGCAATAAGAGAGATGGAGGACCCATCTAATAAGTTAGTCTAAATTAAACCCACACAATTAATTTGCTTTGCTGTCTTAACTTTCTCTTTCTCTAATATTTTTTCTCTTGCCCTTCTCTTTGAGAAGCTCCAGCCGACTCTAGATCTTGGAGGTGGGGGCTTCTTTGGGTCTTCACCTTCTGTGAAAATTTTCAAGGAAAACATGCCTCCCCCTCACCTTTGCTGCTTTTGATCTCTTTTCCCTATTTCTCAGCCTTTATAGTGCAGTGATCCTCCATAGCTTGAAGGGGTGGGCTGCACTTGCTCCTATTTTTTCTTTCCATTTCCTCCCATCACCTCTTCCTCTTCCCTGTGCCTTTTTCTCTTCTCTTCTTTTTCTTATTTTCTAATTGTTTTCACCTTCTTCCCTGCGATCCTTCTCCTCTTTTCTTCCTTTTTTTTTTCTTTTTTTCTGGCTGTTTTCAGTTTACTTTTTTTGTTTTTATTTGGCCCCTCCCTTTGTGAAGGTTTTTGCTTCTTCTTATATGGAGAATCCCATCATCTCCCTAGATCTACGCTCGCACCTTCACCTCAAATTTCATTCACCATGCCTGAATCTCCTTTGCAACCCTTTCTGGTGGCTCTTGTTGCTAGGCCTCTTTAGACTTTCCATCACCGTCTTCCACCTCCCAATTCAGATTCCTTTCTGGCCTTCGAGTTCCCTCGGTGGGATGGGAATTGGCGTTGCTTTCAAAGTGCTTTATGTACTCAACAAATGGATTATGTAAGGACTTTTTGCGCGGGTGATTTGCTAATCCCCATTTCCATTGTTTTCTTCGATGTAGTCTTCATTATTTTCAGTTATGGTGGTTGTCTGTTTGCAAGTATGTGATGTTTTGAGTGACTGGGTATGGCTGCATTTGGAGTGATTGAGGTTAATTAGATTTTAGATCTAGGGTTTTTGTGGGCTTTGTAATTTTTATTATCTGAACTTACTTGATGCACATGGGTGTAGTGTTATCTATATATCTTTCTTATATCCTTTTTAAGTTTTTTCGTTATTGGGTTTTAAATAAAAGAAAATTAATGGCAACATATGGATCAACCTCATTCATATTCATATTTGATGGTCCACGTGCATCAGAAGGTGTATAAATGTTGTGGGACGCTTGTGACATATGTGCCATGGAAAAGGGGATCGACTCACTGAGGGTTTGAGCCCTCAAGAGCTATGCTTCTCAAACCATTTTCAAAATCATTTAATTTTGATGAAGAATTTAAACAAAATGGTCCATGTCCAACAAGATGACACATAAGGCCCAATATATTTTTGTTTGAATTGTCACACACACACACACACATATATATATATATATGAGAAAATTACAGTTTACTACCTTGTAGTTGAGTGTAAACTACAGGGTTATACTTAATGTTTTAAATCTTGCAATGTACACCCTCAACTATATTAAATAATACAATTTGTCTCTCCGTTAGTTTTCTCAACCATAGTTCCGTTAAGTTGTGATGTGTCAATTGATTAAACCCACTCTAATTTGATTTCAGACTGTATTGACTAAATTACCCTCTGATATTTCCTCCCTTCTCCCACAACCAAACAACGAAGACCTTCACAGAGCCAAACACCCAGCGCCGGAGGAGAAGTACTCGACGCCTATGATATTTCTGTCTGATATTTCCAACGCCGGAGCCAAACACCCAGCGCCGGAGCTAAACAACCAATGACGACCCTCTGATATTTCCGTCTTCGTGTATGTAGCGAGCGACGGAGGAGAAGAACTCGATGCTTGAACAATTTGGTAGCGAGTGCTTACACCCAGCGACGCCTACACCCATCGTCGCCTACCAAGAACCCAACACAGCCTACCCTTCTTCCTCCCAAGCAAAAACCCATCAACCTTGTACCCGAGCAAGAAGCCGAGAACCCAGCAACCTTTTACCCGAGCAAGAACCCAACGACCCATTTACTCGACGACCGTTCTTTCTCCTCGACGCCTACCCTTTATTCTTCTCCTTCTTTTTTTTCTTCCCAAACCCCCAAATTTACCCGGAACCTTGCCCAAATTTTTTCTCCTCCTTCTTTCCGAAGCAGTATCCTTTTTGCTCCAATTCAGACCCATGGTTTTCTCTCCTTCCTCCTCAATTTGTTTCTTTTGAATTCGCATTTAGTTGGTATTTGGAGAAATTTTTTGGTGATATGGATTGGATCCCTCGAGAACATGGAGGTGAACTTCCGAAATACGGTAAGTTGTGACTTTTGTTTGAAAATTGTAGTTACGATTATATATGTAGGTTATTTTGTTTGAAAATTGTGTTTATGACTTATATTGCGGTTACTATTATATATGGATTGGATCCCTCATTCTTTTACTGGATGTTGTCATGTCATACAGGGAAAAAAATTTCTTAATTATATATAGAGTAGGAGGAGTTATGACAGGACCGCCCCCGAAGGGACATTGAAAACCGTGCCCGGTCCTGCTCCCGCCTAGAAAGAAGACTGAAATTCCCAAGTTACCCTCAGTACTTGCTAGACCAGGGATAGCCATACGTGCTTACTCATGCCTCCGCCTCTCGATCAGCCTCGGACAACGCGCCACGGCCTGGAGGGTCAATAAAAACCAAAAGGTGTGAGTGGACAAAGATAAATCAGTTTATAAAATCCGTTACAAAAAGAACGTTTTTACCCTCCGCGTAAAAACCAATGCATGCATACAAAAAAAACATTTCACAATCTCTCTCATTTTCAACATAGAAAAACCGTGTGTCAAATTTCAACATAAAGAAAACTTGTATGAAACTCAAAAGCATTTTTCCTTTCTCAACCATCGGGTCTTAGCCCGCAATCATAAACACCGAGCCTCAGCCCAAAACCACAGATCAAAACCAAGTACACAACATAATCCAAAACCATCAACCACATATCCGGGCCACTGCCCAACACATCTGAACAACATAGAATATCAATGAATCACAATCAATCAGTTCGCTGGTTATCAAGTGCGCCCGAGTCTTTAAGCTCAAAATCATGCGCATAATCAGGCCTTCCCGGGATATCAACGAGTCTTTAAACTCATTAAGGGCCCTCCCCCGTCATCAATTAACCGAGTCTTTAAACTCAAAATGTGCTCCAGCAATAGCACCGGGTTTTTAAACCCAAAACAGTTTTCAACGGGTCTTTAAACCCAAAACATTTTTCATTCACCACAATGCGGGACCCATCCCGAAGTCACATTTTTCACAACAGGACCCATGGTCCGAATTTCCACATTCAATTCCCCAAATCATACTTTACGAAACATATTCAAATCATCATTAAACACGAGACATGTATAATCACACCAAATCACTTATTAAATCGTCTTCCATTCCCGAATTCGAATTCGCAATAATGATTCCGTAAGCCGGCATCCGGAAGCATCATCCTGAACCCAAACCAAGAATCCGCTTTACATTTCCGAAAACCAAAAACTCGTTAATCAAAGTTACTTTTGTGCCCCGAGCATCAAGCCCGAAATCACCTTTTTCAAAATCCATTTTAAACCCTTGAAATCACATCATTTTTCAAATCCTAAGGTCAAAGCATCAATACCACAATCAAATCACCAAAATCACGATCAAATCACCACATACTCGAAATCTCGTAAAACGTGCAAAACCGTCACATTCTCAAAATACGTGTCAAAATCGTAAACCATACTCACAATCGAAATCCACATCTTAAAAAACATAATACGCACAAAGCATATGAAATCATACGTTAAATCATCATCCAAAACATATGGGAAACCATATCTCGAAATATGTGCAATTTCGTGTGCATATCAAAAAAATACGTATAAATACGGAAATCGAAATCAATCACCATTCATAATCATAATCATGGAAATCAGAGAACTATTTATGCATGCATTAAATTTTGAAAGCAACGTCCACTCACACACCGTTCTTAAGGCTCGGTTTCGCACCGCACGCGTTCCCGTAATTTCCGGTATTTTCCACGAAACCCGAATCTTGTCCGAAATCACATTCCAGGGTCATTAAGGTCTCAAATAACAACATACCAATTCCTCATAATTTTCCAGGAATTATTCGTTAATTAAAAATGTAACCTAAACCTTCGGACCCTCGAAACAGCATCGAAACGATGTCCGATAGTTTCGAAACCAACACTAAAATGTTCGTTATAATGTGTAGGACAAAAGTCATGTTGGACTTACCTCGAAAATCAGACCCACGCGACGTCACGCGCCGCCACAAGCGGCTGCGCGTGACACTCACGTGCTGCTACAATAACATACACTGTTCATCTCATCCTTCACCCGTTTAGCAGCTAAACGGGTCATTTAACCCGCGTGACGACCCGGCCAAATTCCTGCGATAAACTAGCCAATTCCTTCAATTGATCACTCAGGTAGATTCGCAACACACTGAATTAGATGTCAGTGACATTCATTCAAGTCGACACTGCCTACAACCACCTCAACTGAACTCAGGTCGTATTCGAAGTTCATCACCCCAGTTCATCACACCGTCACTGCTCCCATCAATTGATTAATTTGGAAGCACTGTAGGCTTACTTTAAGAATTAATTTGAAAACAATTTTGCAAGAACTCACCTCCTTATGCACGAACACAAGCTCGCGATTTCTGGAATTTAGTCACGTCTGGTCGTGGCTCCGTAGGCTTCGCACTTCGACTTTCTCGATTTGGATCGATCACTAAAAGCCTCAAGAAGTTCATTCGAACCTCAATTTGGCTTGGGCTAGTCTGCAAATTGAAATTGGATTTTCCCTCTGTTTTTTCCCAATTTTCCCGATTCAGTCCTCTCGCCCGTTCTTCAGTTCTTTTCTCACCAAATTGACCCTCAGAGACCCCCCAATGTCCCCTAATCTCTCTGTTTTCAAACCGGGTAGCAAACAAGCCGTGGGAATCTCCCTGGTTTCTCTGAAATTTTGTTTCCCGCACAGACCCAAACCCAATTCACAAGGCCCCCCGTGCTTTGTTCAGTACAAAACCACCACAAGTGGATGTCTCAGTTCCACCACTCCTGTCTGCCCGTGGTCTGATCAAGCCACACACACTACATAAACAAATCACTCGTGCACACCACCATGGCCACACTCTGTTTTTCTCACCTCAAAACTCCAGCCGGTGCACAGCATCCACACACCCACAAACTCTTGTTTCCCACACAATGCATAAACAATTCCCTAATGCATTAAACAACTCCTCAGCCCATCAATTTCATAAAAAAATCATCCCGTGCTCTGATCAAGATGTAATCCCATAAACGGCTGTCCCTGTTCAAACAATACCCCAGTGAAATTACTATTTTTCCCTCCCTTGACAATTTACCAAAATGCCCCTCACCATCCGTGACCCGTAACTTGATCACCCGATGTCCGTTTTCGGCGTGCCGCCTGTCGTTGTACTCGGGGCCTCGAGACGAACCTAACGGTCTTCAAGTCATGTGAAAATCGATTGTATTTCAGAAAGTCAACTTTTTCCCCCAGATCGTCCAAATTACGGAAATGCCCTTGGGCTTCTGAACGTCATAACTTTCACCTCGAACGTCGGAATCGAACGTGCCACCTGTCTATAACTACGTCACGGTCATCGGTCAACGTCCATTTGACCGCCCGAATTAAAAGTCAACGTTTTACCCACAACTAGGGGCAAAACGGTCATTTTGCTACGTTCGTCCGATTCCACCCAACTAATCACCGATTAACCCTCATTAATCATGATTTGTTACTAATCTAATCCCGAATTCCAGAATGGGTCGTTACAAGTTATTTGGTGTTGCTTTAGTCATTGGGATATCAATTTGGCACTTGTTAGAGTTATGACAGGACCCACCCCGATTATCACCTCGATAACCGGGACGAACTCTGCTCCCGTCTGACAATCACACTTAAAGTACCAAAACAACCTCAAGAAACCATAAGTATAACTATTAGACCAGGGAGAAAATGTAATAAAACAGTAACACAGAGCATAGTGTTATACAAAATAGGCATAAAAGTCCTACTAAGCTATCCACGCAACGGAAAACGCCGCAAAGATCTATGCCTCTGTCCCTGCCTCAACGATCACCCCGACGCTTTTCACCATGACCTAGAGGGTAATTTAAAACCAGAAAAACGTGAGTGGACTAAAAAGAAAACAAACGTATGTAAACGATTTGTAAAACAAAACAGGATTTTCCCTCCGTTTAAAAGAAAACATGCATGCCTAACTAGGTACTAGAAAACAGTGATATAAACAGTAATAAAGCATTCCAAAAGCGTATCACAAAAGCAAGATGTACCAATAGTAATGTCCTGATCAAACCTCCTGGGTCTATCCGAGTCTTTAAACTCAATTCAGGCCTCAAATGTAATCCGAGTCTTTAAACTCCCGAGTCTTTAAACTCAATCCGGGCCCGCCCCTTACATATATAATCCGGGTCTTTAAACCCAATATCCAGATCCAGCAAATCCAATCTAAATCATTTGAAAATCATTTCTAAGTCCATATCCAAACCCGAATCCGAAACCACTGGTCTGACGCCATTTCGGCATCCAGAACCGTCATTCCGAACCCAAATCCGGAAATCCACTTTTCAACTTTAAAATCAAATTTCGTTTCCCGAAATTTGATTCTAAAACCAAAAACCTTGTTTGTCAAATCATGTTTCAAAACCCATTTATCATCATATAAAATCCGTAATAAGAAGCATGGCATGAAAATCACATATATAACATTTCTCGAAAAACGTGATAAAACCCGTAATTGTCTCGAAAAATGTGCAAACAGGTCAAACAATTATGATATAAGCAATGATCATGAAAACATGCGTAAAAACATAAAACGTGTAGATAAAAACAGTTAGGCATGCTCGTTAAAAGAGAAGGAGTCCACTCACAAATCCGAACGCGTCAATCGCGCTCCGTGCGCTCCTCAACCGTCTCAGGAGTGTCTCGTAATGTCAAATACCACAAAATCGGGTCACAATCACTTCATTAAGGCTTATCCTAATTTCCCCAATTTTTCGGAATTTCGAACGTAATTTAAACAAAAACCCTAAACCTTCGAACCCTCGAACAAACCTAACCCGATGTCCGATCGACACGAAACTGGTCCTAAAAGATTCGTTACATTGATTAGAGTGAAAACCATGTTGGAAGTTTCGCCAGACTCTGCCGCACGCTCCCTCACGCGCCACCCAAAGGGGCTGCGCGTGGGCTTCACGCGCCTGCTACAGGGTTGTCTTCAACCTCTGGTCAGCCGGTTCAACTATACTGAACCGGCGTGACCGGTTCTCCCTCATTTCATCCTCAAATCCAATCCTTTCAATCCCATTAGATTCGTCCTTTTCCCAGCAACCATTCCAAATCCTGAAATCTAGACATTCAAGCCTCTAACCCGTCGTCCCCAAGCTCGAACAAAAACTGCCCGAAACCTCTGTTTCGGTTCCCGGCCAATCACGCAATCCCCCTGCACGGCTTCGACCTTAAATGACTCCTAGAGACTTACTGAGCCTCACAACACTTACAAAATCCCTCGACTCAGCCCCAAAAGCCACGACTATCGATTTGAATAAAACGGGAAAAACAGGGGAAACAAGGCTTACCGTCTATTCTCACCTCCGCCGTACTCGCCGCCGTGCCTCTCTGCGTCAACGGGGTCGTCCACAGCTGTCCTAGCCTCCCGTCGAATTGGTTTGGATCAAATTTATCATCTATGGCCGCACCACCACCTTGACCCTCTCTGTTTTCGCTGAACACTCACACCTCACTCCCATCGTTGGTCCTTGCACGATTTCCACTCACAATCCACTCCCCAGCTTCCTCTTTTTCTCTGTCACTCTCACCAGTTCACAGGGCTTCACACAGAATTGATCAAGACCTCACTGTCTCATTCTCTGTTTTGCAAAATTGGACGATTGCACGGTGTTTGAACGTGTGCAAGTTATAACCGTGCACACAATAACTTTCCTAGAATCCTCTAGGTCTCCACTACGTGTCCAACTCTCCATGGACAACAAAATAAATATCCAATCACACTCTACCAGATGGTCTTATCTGATTGGCCCAATGGGAAAAGACCAAAATGCCCCTAAGTCCAAAATTACCATTTTACCCTTCAACTTCCTAGATCCATAACTAATCCGTCCGACGTCCGATGACAGCGTGCCGCCTGTCGTTGTACTCAGGACGTCGAGACCTAGATAATGGTCCTCGGTCTACGTGAAAATCAAAAGTCCAACAAAAAGTCAACGTTTCCCCCTATTTAACCAAAATTAAGGTAACGCCCTTGACCTTCCGAACACCATAACTTTTCCTCCGATTGTCCAAATCGGACGTGCCACCTGTCTACGGACTCGTGACGTCCTAAACTATGTCACGATCAATGGTCAAAGCTCGTTCAGCCTACGAATCAAAAAGTCAACTTTTGGCACACTATTCACAAGGGCAAAATCGTCTTTTCTATACAAATATTTTACAAAATTACATTTGTACCCTTCCCGAAGGTACGTGTTGTTACAGTTTATATGTTGTATTGTAGAAATATTATTTTAACTTTAGCAGACCTGTTCAAATTATATTCCTGTATTTAAGTCAACAATTATTTTTGTTCTTCTGAATCTCTTTTTTGTTTCTGATGATACTGGTAAGGTACTTAAATATACTTAAGCACCTGCAAAGATTAAAATAGAAGGGTGCTACTATTGGCACTCTAAAAAAGTCCTCCTGCACTATGTCCAGACTACTTTGCTTCATGTTATTGCGACACTTTCCCTAAAAATTCATCTTGTACGCTTTTATTTTCACTTAATAATGTTTAGATGCTCAAGTTTTCTCTTTGAAATTGACCCCTTATTTTCACTTTCCCTACTATTATATATGTAGGGTTTATTTTCAGGATTGGGTTCCACCATTGAAGCTGTTGGTCTCTTGCTTTTTTTTTTCAAATAACAAGATGGGTTTTGATATTATAATGTTCCCCAATTAGAATGACAGAGAGAAAAAGGCATATGATTGTGTTGTTACAATAAGAGCTGATTTTATAAGTGGACCTTTGCTGTCTAAATAGAATTGTCAGCTGATTTTATAAGTGGACCTTTCCTATTTGATTTGCTGATTTTATAATGAATTTTAAAATGAATTATCAGTTGGATAGAAATTTGTTTGCTGATTTTATAAAATCAGCTGATTTTATTTGCCGTCTATTTTTGGATTTGGGGTTTTTGGGTTTAGTATCCTTATTTTGGAAACCATTTATCTTTATTTTGGGTTTAGGGTCTAGTTTTGGGTATTTGGTTTTTTTTTTTGGCTTTTATCATATATTCATTTATTATCCTTATTTTGGAAACCATTTCTAATGTGTTTTATGTAGATGAACCAGATTTGTTTACCTTTCGTATGTTTCATGGGGGGCGTTTATTAGACACTTTCTATATTGATGGGAAGATTGACTATTTTGACTATGTTGATAAGGATTGAATGTCTTTGGTTGAGATAGGCAACATGGTAAAGAGTTTAGAATATGTCAACAGTAGTATAGACTACTGGTATAGAATTGGAGAAGATGATGGTGCATTGACCAAGTTAGTTTGTGATCAAGATGTCCTTGATATGTGTCATTTTGTACATGATGTCAAGACTATTGATATATTGTTGGAGCACAAGGACTTAGAGGCTGAAAGCAAGCTATTGATGCAAGAAGGTGATGAGTCATCCGACAATGATAACCCTAGTAATACTGAGTATCCTTCCGATGATTATGACATTGATAATGAAGAACTACTTGAGAAGGAAGTTGGTACAGAAAACGAGGGGGGTGGACCACCATCTACCAATAATGACCATCAAACTTTTAAAGAACTTATTATGGTTGAGCTAAATGAGGGTGAATTTTTTGACAATGAGAACATGTTTGATGGTTTTGTTGAATCAGATAAAGAGTCTCTTGGGGGTCCGATTGAATCATCAGATGATGAAGATGTAGGGATGAAGTTTCTAGAGTTTAATCCTGTAGCTGACATGGATGATCCACAATTTCAAGTTGGTCAAAATTTTGCTGATTGTACAACCTTCAGGGAAGCTGTGAACAAAAGTGCCATTAAGGTTGGATGAAAGGTCCTGTGGATCAAGAGTGAGAGGTATCGGCTTAGAGGACTTTGCAGAGCCGATGATTGTGAATATGAGATATATGCATAAAAAATGCAATATGAAAATACACTTCAAGTCAAAACGTTGCAACCTAAGCATTCTTGTGGAAAGGTGTGGACCAACGCTATGATTAATTCAAGCTGGTTGGGCAAGCAATATGTGGAGATTGTTAAGCACAATCCTACCATACCTGTCGGTTCACTAAAGTCGAAAATTCAATCTGATTGGAATTGTGGGATTTCAAGGATGAAGGCTTATAGAGCTAAGGTGAAGGTAACCAAGATTTTAGAGGGTACAATCAAAGAGAAATATGCACGACTTTGGGATTACGCTAATGAGATGAGGAAGACAAATCCCGGCTCTACTGTTAAGATTAAATGCAATTACAATGAAGATTTAGGCTATGCCGTGTTTGAAAGAATGTACATGTGCTTAGCGGGATGCAAAAATGGTTTCAAAGTCGGTTGTAGACCAATAATAGGATTGGATGGGTGCCATTTGAAGGGAGTATATGGTGGCCAGCTGTTAAGTGCAATTGGTGTTGATGCCAATAATATGACTTGGGTCATATCATATGCCATGGTAGAGATCGAGTGTAAGGATTCATGGATTTGGTTCTTAGAGCTGTTGATCCAAGATATTGAAATGAGGAATCAGTTTTCTTATAATTTTATCAGTGACAAGCAAAAGGGTTTGAAGGAAGCATTTGACCTAGTAGTGCCGAATTGTGATTTAAGGTTCTGCGCAAAACACCTATACACTAACTTTTACCAGAATTTTAAAGGGAAGGCATTGAAAGATGCCATGTTTGCTGCTTTGAAGTCCACGAAAATGTATGGATTCATAAAAGCAATGGAAGAAATGAAAAAGCTAAGTCCAGAAACATATGATTGGCTCATAGGTAAGCAAATGACTTGCTGTTTTTTACGTTGTAATTTGAGTTTGCTGCAGATTTAATGCTGAATTGGTGTGTTTTATACTAAATTGTTGTTTTTCATGCTCAGCTGCTGATTTCTTACTGTTTTATACTTGCTGTTTTTTATGTGATGCTGTTTTTTTACCATAGTTTGCTGCAGATTTAATGTTGAATGACTGTGTTTTATACTAAGTTGCTGTTTTTTATGCTCAACTGCTGATTTCTTGGTGTTTTATAGTTACTGTTTTTTATGTGATGCTGCAGATTTAATGCTGAGTTGCTGTGTTTTATACTAGGTTGCTATTTTTCATGCTCAACTGCTGATTTCTTGCTGTTTTTTATGTGATGTTGCAGATTTAATGCTGAGTTGCTGTGTTTTATATTAAGTTGCTGTTTTTTTACCATAGTTTGCTGCAGATTTAATGTTGAATGGCCGTGTTTTATGCTAAGTTGCTGTTTTTCATACTCAATTGTTGATTTCTGTATGTTTTATAGTTGCTGTTTTTTATGTGATGCTGCAGATTTAATGCTGAATTGCTGTTTTTTATGCTAAATTGCTGTTTTCCATGCTCAATTGCTGATTCCTTTCTTCATATACTTGCTGTTTTTTATGTGATGCTGTTTTTTTATGTGATGTTGTTTACTTGCTACTTACAGCTGCAGAGAGACCACCTAAACATTGGTCCAAATCACACTTCAATACACATTTGAAGTGCGATGCAGTAGTGAACAACTATTGTGAATCATTTAATTCTTGGATTTTGGAGTCGAGAAGCTTGCCGATCATCAATATGTTTGAAGATATTAGATTCAAGTTGATGACAAGGATTGCAAGAAGAAAAGAGTTAATGAGCAAGTATCATGGTCCTATTTGCCCAGCCCCAAAATTTAAACTAGAGCATAATAAGGCCAATGCAGGAAGCTTGATTACAAGTCAATCAGGAGGTACACAATATCAAGTTGATACTGGTAATGAGGGTTCTCTTGTTGTGGATTTAGTTAGAAGGACTTGCACCTGTCAAAAATGGGATTTGAGTGGAATCCCTTGCATCCATGTTGTGTCTGCTGCTAATTACAAAAAGATGATCGACAGGAGCAATACATGGATCCATGCTATAGCAAAGAGGTGTTCATGAAGACTTATGCGAACATCATCAACCCAATCCCAGATTCTAAGTATTGGGACACATGTAATATGACTTCTATTATGCCACCACAATATACTAGGCAGCTTGGTAGACCAAGAAAAGCGAGAAGGAAGGGGGCAAGCGAGAATGTAAAAGGACAAGGAGATGGCACTAAGCTTGGAAGGAATCAGCGTTCATTGAAGTGTGGATCTTGTGGACAAATTGGACACAATGGTAGGACTTTCCATAGACATCTACCTTCTAAAGAAAAAATTGCTAAAAAGAAGAGAAAAGAAGTTGATCCCGGCTCTACTAAGGTAAGTTATGGTTAGTTCTTATTTTTAATAACTGATGGAGGATTTACTAAGGTAATTTATGATTGCACATAAACCTGTTCAGGATACAAAAAGACAGCTCCAGCACTAAGTCCAGCTGAGGTTGAAACAGCTAAGTTCAAAAGAAACAATGAACTAAGGGAAATTGCTAAGATAAAAGCTAATAGGCGCAAGGTAATGAAACTTTAACATTGAGATGGTATAATTTATAAATACATTTTTGAATGTTTAGACTTAATTAGATTTTATATTTTCAGGCGATGAGAGATTTGAAGAAAACAAGTAATGCTACCCAAGCATCTACTATTGATTTCACTGGACAACCTTCAGAAAGTGCTCACTTCTCATAATGAAAGAACCTATTCAAGCATCTACTACTGCTTGTTCTCTTTTGAATCTACTACTACTACTGCTTGTTCTCAATGGATAATGATGTGTCAAACTACTCTTGCTCTTGTTGGATAATGATGTGTCATTTGCTCTTGTTCTCTTTTGAATTGTTACTTGTTGGATAATGATGTATTGTTTATTAGATATGACTATATTGGATAATGACTTGGATTTTGTTATTTGTTCTATTATGTTTTACCTCATATTGTTACTTGTTACTATGCTACAATGTTAATTGTGAAAACTGATCGAGCATACCAAAAAAAGGATATGCAAATTCGTCTAATCAAATTCATGTGGACTCTAACTCAATCAACAATAACCATATTGAAAATAGCATTACATAATTCAAGCATAATTCAACAACGTTCTAATGTTGTAACCAGAATACATATTGAAAATATCATTACATAATTCAAGCATAATTCAGATCTAAAGAAAACTGATAAAAGTCTACTAATAAAAGTCTACAAGTTTTCAAGGAAGTTCTAAGGTTGCCTTATGGGTTGAAGGTGCAACATCTTCCCCCAATGACCTTAACAACAACATAATAATCACCACCACACATATTGCATTCCCCACCTTATGACGCTTGACCTTTGCTCGAGTTTGTTTCAATTCTGACTCCATAGAATTAACCCGATTGAGCAAACCAGGAATAATCATCTTCGAACGCTCACACATCTGCGGATCTGCCCAATCAAAATACCCACACATTTTTCCTTAGCAATGAGCACAACACATAAATCAGCTTCAAAGTAGTTAATTCTCACAACATGAAAGTATACCAAACCATTTACCTACATTGTTGCAAGTCCAAAATCGCCTCTCAGGATTTTCCTTCCTCCATCCAGTCCGCATTATAGCTCTCTGACCACAAAAGTACAAACAATTTTCCATTTCCAAGCTAGGTTATGCTTAGTAATTAGCAAAACCCTGAGAGATTACCTACAAAATTAATATCTTGGCTATGAAGTGAACAACACACATATGTAAAGGTCATTGGGGTAAAAAAAATCAGAACTATAAAATTATCCAAATGTACTGACTTTTTTCATAATGCAACAATTCTTGTGCACACACATGTACTTGCCCTAGGCGCGTTATTTGAAATCTTTGAACCTAAAATCAAACCTCATCTTTAAAGTCTACTCATATTACCTCCCAGGAAACTAATAAACATGTGGTAAACCAAAACCCCAAGTCCCTTACTAACAAAACTTCAAAACTGATTCAAGTATAAGAATATTCATCTTTTTCTCAACTTAGCAATTCTCAGACTTTTCTTTCCTCAAGTTTTATCATTAACTTTAAAACTTATTAAATGCTTGAATAAAGACCACTGAGGAAACAATCAAATATTAATGAAAATCTATTTCCATCATTTCTTTACCAAAATAGAGCAAACAACCTATCATTGAAAGAATGAATCAACCTGCAACACCATAATCTCACAAAAAACTTGAAAGATATGTATGGAATAGAAAAATCACACATATGGATTGCATAGCAACTTGAAAGAATTCCATAACTGCTAGTATCTGCAAAGTCCTAATTAACTCTTAAATTGTATATAAGATGTTAAAATTGTGAATTCAGAATCCAGATGTAGCTAGACAAGTACTTGGTTTGGTAAGTTTTTCTTAATCCTTAGAAATCAGTGGGAGTAAGTCGCAATCCATCATTCTTAATCCTCATAATTCCATAACTGCTAGTCTCTGCTATTTTCTCAATATGTAGCTTGACAAGTACTTGGTTTGGACCATCAAAACGAAATAAATCAATATAATTCTTAAACAAATTACACTTGCTAAACTGTATTATAATCTCGCATGTAACGACCCGTCCCGAAAATCGGGATTAGATTAGTGGTTAATGACAAATTAGTGAAGTTAATCGGTGATTAGTTGGGTGATTTCGGACGGACAGAGCGAAAGGACGGTTTTGCCCCTAGAATGGGAAAAATGTTGACTTTTAGTTCGGGCAATCAAATGGACTTAGGTCGATGACTGTGACGTAGTTCAGGACGCCATGAATTCATAGACAGGTGGCATGTCCGATTCCAACATTCGAGGAAAAAGTTATGATGTTCGAAAGTTCAGGGGTATTTTGGTAATTTGGTTAAAAGGGGCAAACTGTTGACTTTTCATACGACATGGATTTGTCAAGCGTTTTGAGGACCGTTAGGTAGGTCTCGATTCCCTGAGTACAATGACAGGCGGCACGTTGTCATTGGACTTCGGACGGTTCAGTTACAAGGCTAAGTACGTGAGGGGTAAAATGGTAAATTGTCATTTGGGGACATTCTGGTCATTTGGTTGCATTGGGATCTGTGCCCAGTGATAAGTGGACACTTGGCTGCCTTAGAATGGTGGTTTAATGAGATTGGGACACTTGTCCCATCTCTAGAGGTCTCTGGAAACTTTTCTCAGCCGACTTATTTGGTTTTAAAAATTGGGCGTTTTGGTTACACAGTTTGGCCGTGAAAAAGAGACAGAACAGAGAGTGAGTCGTGAGGAACCCACTCCACAACTCCCTTCGATCTTCATCAAGTGCCTTTGATGGGTGAATGAAAAAGATTGAGGATGATGAGACACAAATGACAGTGGTGGCACGGCTGCCCACGACGGCGAGAGGTGGTGAAACCTAAACAAAACCGTGAAGTCCCATGTTTGAGCTTGAAAATGGTAATGGTCGATTGAAGGGCTGATGATCTATTTAGTTCACAGGATGATGTGTCTAAGGTTGTAAGGAAATGTTGGAGCCTGTTTGTGAGGCCTGAGACGAATGGTAAGTGAGATTTCCATGAAATCTTCTTTTAAGGTCGAAAATGGCAAACTTAGTTGTAAATGGTTTTGATTGAATTGGTTACTTAGGTAAACTTCTAAAGGTGGTGGTGAAGCTTTTGAACTTGAAGTGGAGAAGCACGGTGGCCGGGAACCTGGCAACTTGACGGTGGTAATAGTGGAGGCTTTTACTGAATCGGGAAGGTAATATTCAGGTCCTAAATTCGTGTTTTTACTAGTTAGATCGATTAGGCTGAATGGGACGAAGCTAATGGGTCAAATGGAAGTGAAAATAATGGGAAAATGAGGGAAAATCGTGACCTCCAGTTCGACAAGAGGACATGGATGATCAATAGCCGTACGTGAGGCCCACGCGCAGCCCCTTTGGTCGGCGAGTGTGGGCGCGTGTCATATCTTTTGAGGAAGGTTCCAACACGACTTTTAAAGTATTCGATGTAACGAATATTTTGGAATTGGTTTCGAGTTGATCGGACATCGTTTCGATAGGTTTCAGGATGTCCGAAGGTTTTAGGTCTGGTTTAAAAAAAGTTAAAAATTCGAAAAAATTATGGAGTTTTAGTAGAAGCATTATGAAGTAGTTAGTGACCTTATTATGGGATTTAGACAGGTTTGGGAAAGTCGGTGATAATGGATTAGCCCGAAAAACATAATAGCACGCGTATCGAGGCGGCGAGGCTAATGGTCTGTGAGTGGACTTTGTTTTCTAACTTATGATGCATGCATAAATGTTTTATATGTTTTATATATTTTCTATACGTGATTTCTTTGGTTATGATATGATATTGATGATTTACGATTTTGCACGCATTTCGAGATATTTACGTAATGACACGTTTTACGAGATATAATTTTATGTTGTGATTTGATAAAGGTTTCGATACCACGATTTTGGGATTTGAAATATGATTTGATTTTAATAATTTATAACGGATTTTGGAAAAGTGATTTCGATAAACGTGATTTCGGATTTTGGAAATATGATTCGGGATTCGATTTTGGAACTTGAAAAGTGGATTTCTAGATTTGGGTTTGGAATGATGATTCCAGGTGCCGGCTACGGAATGATGATTTCGGATTCAGATTTGGAAATGGATTATGGATGTGATTTCCATATTATAATTCTAGATTTGGATTCAGAATGATGATTTCAGATTCGGCTTGGGATTCGAAATGGTGATTTCGAATTCGGATTTGGACAAGGATTTGGAAAAAGTTTTAAAATGGTTTTGGATTAGATTTGCTGGATTTGGTTGACACGACCCATCCCAATCCCCCCGGGATTACCATGGAATGTGTCATGCTCCTGTCTGACAAGAGGTGTCAGATAATGGATAACCTGTTGCCACTGCCCAAACGGGCTTCCAGAGTGCGCAAGGATCGATGAAGGAGGTGTGCGATGTCCCAGTCTCTGCTGCAGTCACATCCGTAATCAACCTGAAGGGCATTAAAAACAAAAGCTGTGAGTGGACGAAAATAAACAAGTCTGTTTAAAACATTTATAAAGACATTTATGCCCCTCAGTAAAAACATATGCATGCGTTAAAAACCAATGATCACATATTTATTTAGAAATAACCATTAGGGCCTTCGCCCGGGAACCATAAGCATAGTTTCAAATCCCAAAAGTCAAACCAAGAGTTATTTCATAAATCCAGTAATATACATTTATTATTTTTCCATCTCCGGCATCCCCGATGCCTAGCGTCCCAGACGCTTGACTTCCCCGACGTCATATCTCACGGTATTAAGCAACGCGTGCTGCCCGGGGTCTCACCGGGTCTATATCTCTGACATCCCCGATGTCTGACGTCCTTGACGTCTAATCATAGCAATCCTGCTCCTGGATCACTATACGGTCCGGTAGCTCCGTACAATGACCCCTCGCAGGCAATGTACCGTGACTTCTCCAGTGTCCCCGACACTTGGAGGAGACCAATATATATATCCTCATATCGAGATGGTTTTATGGAACACATTTTATTATTCATTTCCAAAATATCACAAGGACCCTGCCCCGAATTTCCATAAAACCGTCATAGGCCCAAATAGTTGATTATCAAATCCGAAATCATTTATTCAATTCTATTTTAAGGTCCCTGGCCCGAAATCACATACATAAATCAACTAGGCCCCTGACCCATTTCCATAAGTCAACTGGGCCCCTGGCCCGATTTCTTAAATCAACTGGGCCCCTGACCCGAATTTACTTTATCAAATCCGTAACTGTTTCATAAAATCATATCCGAACCACCATTATGGAAATCAGTGCAAATCTGGAAAAATCTCGATTTACGTGCAAACACGTAAATCGCCTTGAAATGCGTGAAAACATATAAATTCACCGATATCCAAAATAAATCATATAATCACAATTATAACAATCATGAAACAGTTATGCATGCATCGAATTTATAAAACCAATGTCCACTCACAGACCGTCCAAACGATGCGCCTCGATTCGCGTGACATAGGCTCTCCCGAGCCAATCGCCTATCACCGGGACTCCCAAACCTGTCCAAATTTTAATAGAAGGTTACTAACTACTTAATTAACCTCCTACCAAAGCCCCGTGATTTTTCCGAACTTTTAACTATTTTTAAACGTCCCTAAACATTCCGTTGCCCCGAAACATATCGAGACGGTGTCCGATCGACACGAAACCAGTCCCAAAATGTTCGTTACATCGAATAAAAGATTTCATATGTTGAACAATTTCCCAAATTACTGTTCACGCGCCCCAAAAAGGCTCAGATCACTGTTCATTGTCACTAACATCCAGCTGAACCAGTTACTATTCACGGAACTGTTCATGGCACTGTTCTCCGACGGTTTTTCTCTGTTTTTGGATCGGTCCAAGGTCCATTTTAGGTCCCTTTCATCCCATTTTAATCCTAATATGTTCCTAATCTCATTTCTAATCTTTCTAGTTAATTAAAACGGAACAAAATGTCCAAAACCATACCTTCATCCGTCATCAATGGCGGCCGGAGTTTCCCTCGCCGTTCACGGCCATTTCCGGCCATTCCAACCTTCAAAAACAATCCTATTAGACTCCTAGAGTGCCCAGAAATATTTCCCAATTCATAGAATTAGCTAAAAACCTACAAAACCGAAACTTGGATTTATTGAATATTTCCTTACCTCACAGTCGAGCTCCGCCGTCCTCCACCGTGAGCCACCACCGTCGTGTCCTCAGCCTTTTACTCACTCACGGTCACGGTCACACTCAGCTCACACGTTCATGGTGGTGAGGTGTGGGTGGTGTGTTTGTTAGAAAATGAAAAATGAAGGAAAATGGTGCATATGGTGTTTTCGGGTTTGTAGAAGAAAATAGGAGAATGAAGTTTGATGAAGAGAAGTGTCCACGGTGAGGGAATGAAAATGAGAGAGTGAGGTGTCTGATCCATTAAAAGAGAAAAGAGATAAAACCAATGGTCCAGATTCAACCATGGAAATGAGATCAAGGGCTTAGATGCAATCTGAGTTGTTTTAGATAAATTTCTGAGATTAAAAGGTGGTTTTAATCCTGTTTAATTGCCTTAGTGGAACTCGATCCAATCTAGCCAATGGGTGAGTGCCACTTGTCACTCATCCAAGTGTCTTCCAACCACCAATTCAGAATAAAATAATCGACACGGTTATCGAGACGTAAATTTCCCCGATTCCACGTTTTAGACCATAACTTCCCCGTACGAAGTCCGATTTCGGCGTGCCGCCTGTCTATGAATTCGTATCGACTAGCTCTATGTAACGGTCCTTGGCCCTCGTCCATTGGACCTCCCGGGTCAAAAGTCAACATTTGACCCCCCTTTTAACCAAAATTACCAAAATGCCTTTGGACTTCCGAACGTCATAACTTTCACCTCGAATGTCGGAATCGAACGTGCCACCTGTCTATGAACTCGTGATGTCCCGAACTACGTCACGGTCATTGGTCAAAGCCCGTTTGACAGTCCGAATTAAAAGTCAACATTTTGCCCACGCCTAGGGGCAAAACAGTCATTTTGCACAATTCATCCGAAATTACTCAACTAATCCCAGATTAGTCATTCTTAATCATAATCAAATAATATTAAATCCTGATACTCGGGACGGGTCGTTACACTGGTTATTGGGTTTAAAGCCCCAAATATGATATGTGACGGGGGCGGGCCCGAATTGGGTTTAAGGACCCGGATTGAGTTTAAAGACTCGGGAGTTTAAAGACTCGGATATTGTGATTTCCCCCGTAGGCCTATTGAGTTTAAAGACTCGGGTGTTTAAAGACTCGGATTATATTGAGGCCTGGATTGAGTTTAAAGACTCGGATAGATCTAGTAGGTTCGATTGATTGAAATGGGTTTCAAAAGTGTTTTCAAATATGTTTAGATTTCTGTGATAACTCGATGGTTGTCAATAATGATGGTTTTCAATAATTGTTTTCCGATGTTTTGGGCTATGACCCGGATGATATGGATTTTGATGATTTGAGATGAGGCCCGAGATTGGAGCAAAGGAAATGATTTCTGGCTTTTGGTTTCATAAATGGTTATGTTAGCTTGAAAATTAAATGGTTTTATGACATGGGTTTCATATGCATGCATTGGTTTTTTTAAATGGAGGGTATAAATGTACTTTCTTATAAACTGTTTTCTAAACTTATTCTTTATTTTTGTCCACTTACAGTCTTTTTTGATTTCGATACCCTCCAGGTTTGATGCGGTGCAGGCTGTTATTAGAGAGACGAAGACATCACACACGCGATCCACAGTAGGTTCTGCGCACTCTGGGACGTCCCTGAAGTTTTTGGAAGGTTCGTTTGGGAATCCCTTGTCCAGCTTATGTGTTACATGGAGGTTGGACGTCGGTTTAGCCTTCATGTCGCACGTAAGTTAGACGGGAGCATGGCTCATCACTTAATCCCGGTGGATTGGGGGTAAGTTATGTCATCGCAACCCATCATTCTTAAATGGAATTAACACCAACATGCAGAGCTTCTCCCGCAACCCATATTATAACCTCACAGAATCATTGAAATTATAGGCACTATATAATCCCCCAACCCATATTATAATCCCGCAACCCATCATTCTTAAACAAAGATATGGTTCAGCGAGGGAGAAGGTGTTGCATAACTGCAAAGATGACACGACCTACCCCCAATCCCCTGGGATTAAGGGCTAAGCCATGCTCCCGTCTAACTTACACGAGACATGAAGGCTAAACCGACGGCCAACCTCCACGTAACACGTAAGCTGGACAAGGGATTCCCAAGCGAATCGTCCAAACATGTCCGGACTTCCCAGAGCATTCAGAATCTACTGTGGATCTCGTGTGTGATGTCCCCGTCATTCTTTAACAACAGCCCACACCGCATCAAACCTGGAGGGTATCGAAAACATAAAAGACTGTGAGTGGACAAAAAAAAAATACGTTCGGAAAATAGGTTATAGTAAAGTACATTTATACCCTTCATGAAAACCAATGCATGCATATGAAATCCATTCCATAAAACCATTTCGTATCCAAGATAAGAAAAACATATAATTTACCCCTCCGTTTTCCAAACATGCATGCACCAGAATTTAAAACCATAAATCATATAATATGAACCATAAGGTATGTAACAAAACCATAAACATAATTATAGCCACTGCACTATACACTCCAATCCTGACATCCCCGATGTCTGACGTCCCTGACGTCCAATAAGGTCACAGTCTCAAGGCTACGCGTGCCACTCAGGTCTTAATCCCGAATCCAATCCCTGAACCCTGTCCGAGTACGGAATCTCAAATGCCTAGCGTCCTAGACGCTCGACGTCCCTGACGTCAAATTATAGCAATCCTGCTCCTGAGTCATTTTACGGTCCGGTTCCTCCGTAGAATGACCGTTCGCAGGCAATGCGCCGTGACCACTCCGGGGTACCACATACGGAGGAGACAGTATCATAAGAATGGATCTATACAGTGCAGTACCAAATACATTTTATCAATATCCACATGCAAAACATATATATATATTGATGAAATCCAAAACCAATCTTTAAGTTTCATCAGACGGGTCTCAAACCCAAATACTGTGAAGCGTGCCATAACCATAATTTCAATATCATCAAAATCGTTTCTTGATTCCAGCATGTGAATATATAAGTAAATCAGAAAACATTTAAGCATGCAAGGGTTTAATGAAATCGGGCCCACTCACAGTACAATCCTGCCGAAAAACCGAATGTATACCCTCGATCTGGTACAATTGTACAATCCATGTCATGTCCAAAGTATACGTAAAGGTCAATATAAGCCCCTAACATACAACCATGAAACCCTAGACTGAAACCGGCCCAGAAAAACCGCCCGAACGGGCTTTCCTAGGCAATAAACCTCATTTTGACAAACTTAATGATCTCCAATCGACCCGAAACCACTGCCATTGGATCCGGATCGTCGAAACCTAAAGAATGGTGGTGGTCCCACCAAAAATACTGTTCACACGAGCCCACAGGCACCGGTCAACACTCTGGTCAACGCATGAACAGTTCCTGCTGACGTCATCTGACAGCTGTCAGGTCTGACATGTCAGACTCTGATAGGGGCCACTTGTCAACACACGATTGGTCCACATCACTGCTCTGTCAGGCCACGTGTCAAATCTAACATGTGCCACTTGTCAGCACGACACTGGTCCACGTCACTGACATGTCAGTGACACGTGGCAGCCCCTGATTGGGCCACGTCACTGACATGTCAGTGCTGACTGTGCACTGACATGTGACACGTGTCGGCTGAATAGTAGTCCACGTCACCTAACAGGTCTGACAGGATGCCACGTCATCACCTCTGGCCTCTTGACGGGTCAACCCGTTTCTCTGCAACTGGGTGGATCAGACCCGCGATCTGACCCGGTCACCAATCCCTCAATTCTCAACCATTTTAGCTCTGGTTTGTTCCTAAATGTTCGTCTCAATCCCAGAAAGGGTTCTAACTAAACAAAATCATAAAACCAAGGCTGAATCGAAGGCTTACCTCGATGAACAGAACCGGTTCTCCCGTCGCCGTTTACTCTCTGTTCAGGTCACCACTGGTCACGAAATCAAGCTCTAGAGGTTCCTATTAGTCCCTAGAATCGATTAGGGTTAATAGAAATCAAAGATACACTTTGGAAATCAAGCTTCCATTTCTGAGTTTTTTTCAAACACTTTTGGGTTTAGGACTGCCTACCTCGCCGCCGTCTGCCGCTGTGATCACCACCGTCATTCAGCTTCACCAGTTCAGTCCAGCCACACACCACAGAGAATGGGTGATACGCAGGTGTGTTGATCGAATGGGCAGTATATGTGTGTGTGTCGGGTTAGGAAAATATATAGTATGGAGGGAATTCTGATAAAATGAAATGGACGGTTTAGATTCAATCTGGGGGAATAAGATCAAGGGTTGGGAGGAAATCTGGGAACTTTTGATGAATGGCAGAGATTAAAAGGTGGATTTAATTCTATTTAATCACTTAGTGGAGTTTGATCCAATCTAGCCAATGGATGAGTGACACTTGTCACTCATCCAAGTGTCCTCCAATCACAATATCAGAATAAAATAATCGACACGATTACCGAGATGCAATTTTCCCGATTTCACGTTTCTGACCATAACTTCCTCGTACGAAGTCCGATTTCGGCGTGCCGCCTGTCTACGGACTCAGGGCATCGAGACCTACCTAACGGTCTTTGAGTCGTGTGAAAATTAGTTGTCAGACGAAAAGTCAACATTTTCGCCCCCAACGTCCAAATTACGGTAATGCCCCTGAACTTCCGATAGTCATAACTTTTTCCTTGATCGTCCGAATTGGACGTGCCACCTGTTTATGAACTCGTGACGTCCCGAACTACGTCACAGTCATTGATCAAAGTCCATTTGACCCTCCAATAAAAAAGTCAACAATTTGGCAAAACAATTCACAGGGGTAAAAACGTCAATTCATGCAATAATTTACAATATTAAAATCCTCAAATTTCCGGGGTGTTACACATGAACAGGGCTTCAAGTCAGAAATCACTTTTCCAAAATCCACTATAAATCATTGCAATCAAATCATATTTCAAATCCCAAAATCAAATCATCAAAACCATGGTCAAATCACAACATAAATCGTAATCTCGTAAAACATGTAATTCCGTAAATATCTCGAAATACGCACAAAATCGTAAATCATCATGCTCATAATCATAAACATAGAATCACGTATAGAAAACATATAAAAACATATATGCATGCATCATAAGTTAGAAAGCAAAGACCACTCACAGACCGTTTACGCTGCTGCCTCGATACGTGTGCACTTACACCGTTCCCGGCCAATCCACTATCACCGGCTTTTCTGAACCTATCTAACTCCCATAATAAGGTCACTAAATACTTCATTATGTTTCTACTAAGTCCCCTTAATTTTCCCGAATTTTTAACTATTTTTAAACAAGCCCTCAAACCTTCGGACATCCCGAAACATATCAAGACGATCTCTGATCGACTAGAAACTCCTTCCCAGCAACTACCTCGATCAAAACCCATGAGAACATGAGTTGTCATCTTTATTTGAAAAACAGGACTTCGCGGGTTTTAGCACGTTCCTTACCTCAACCGGCCACCGTGGACCGCCGTGCCACCACCAACGTCTTTGTCTAATCTCTCTCTCTTATTTCCCTTCGGACAGTATGGGGAATAAATGAAGGATTGAAGGAAGTGTCTGAGTGGGTCCCTCACGGTTTGCACCTATACTCTGTTTTCAGTCTCTCAAACCCGTGCACCCATGTTTTAAATTTTGAGAGACGGTGAGGAGGCTTCCATACCCATCTAGAGGAAGCCAGGTGTCCAATTTTCTGTGGGCACAATTCCCAAGAACAGCCACATGTTCAATTGCAACTGGGCACAAAAAAAAAGACCAATTTGCCCTTATCCTTGCAAATTACGATTTTTCCCCTCACGTATTTAGGCTCATAACTGAACCGTCTGAAATTCGGTGACAGCTTGCCGCCTGTCGTTGTACTCAGAGGATCGAGACTTACCTAAAGGTCCTCGAAATGCGTGAAATTAACTTTTCGTCTAAAAAATCAACAATTTGCCCTTATTCAACCAAATTACTAGCTTGCGCTCGAACCTCCGAACATCACAACTTTTTCCTCGAATGTCAGAATCGAACGTGTCACCTGTCTATGAAATCGTGACGTCACAAACTACGTCACAATCATCGGTCAAATTTCATTTGACTGCCCGAACGAAAAGTCAACACTTTGTCCAGTCCAAGGGCAAAACTGTCATTTCGCACCGTCCATTTGAAATCACCCAACTAATCATCGATTAACTTTACTGATATGTCATTAATCACTAATCTAATCCCGGTTTCAGGGACAGGTCGTTACAAAAGACCAAAATGAATTCAGTGGGAAGAGCCAAGTACCTGTGAGGGACCAAATTCGCTTTGGTGAGGGACCTCTGAGAAGCTACAAACTCGTCGGTGAGGAACTTCTAAAAACCTGCAAGCCCAGAACTGGAAATGCATAAGGATTTCAGAGAGGGAGAGAAAAACCCAGAAATTATGAGGGTGAGACCAAACCCAGGAATTGGTTTCGCGTTGAGGGAGACCAAACCCAACGGCGAAGGCGAGACCAAACCTAGGAATTCGTCCCGCGTTGAGGGAGACCAAATCCACCGGCAAGGGCGAGACCGAAAGATTTCGATTGATGAGAGCGAGAGAGAGAAAGAGCCAATTGTGATTGGATGGAGCCAAGGGCGAGGTGATGAAGAGACGAGTGAGGTGTGAGCGAGAGATCGTGAATAAGGGTTTTGCAGCCAAGATGAGATTAGTTGTAGGGTTATTTCGAAGCTCTGAGGGAGATGATGGAGAAATGTCTAATTTTCCCTTAAGTATCAGATATTTTCAAATTAGAGTGGATTTAGTAAATTGACACATCACAACTTCACGGAACTATGGTTGAGAATACTAACGGAGAGACAAATTTTATTATTTAATATAGTTGAGGGTGTACATTGCAAGATTTAAAACATTAAGTATAACCCTATAGTTGAGTGTAAACTACAGGGTAGTAAACTGTAATTTTCTATATATATATATATATATATATATTTGAAGGTCCGGTGCGGCTGTTTTGTTTTGCGCATATATATATATATATAAGTAAAAGTAAGAGTTACTTAGCCGAGTGTATTATATATTTAATAGCTTTGAAAATATGTTTATAAATTCAAAATTCGGACCAAAACAATTCGAGAAATATTATTCGAATATGAGAGTATGAGAAAAAAATGTTTATAATTGTAAAAATCCTATGATCAATTTGAGTGGTCAAAACAAGTTAATTTAAAAACAAGATTTAGAAACTTTACTTTGTGTCAGTCTTCCTGACCAAAACATATCGAGGGAAGGCCATGGATTTTTTTTTTAGCCAAGTGGAGTTGGTCAAATATTCAATTAGCTTAGCTATCCTAGAGCTACTTTCTAAGTCTAGTTGGAGCATATGGTCTTTAGGCCAAAAAATTAAGTAATGGCCATTAATGGCCTAATGGACCCCAACCAACTTGACATTGGGTCTCTATTGTACTTAATACAAATTTTCGACCCAACCCGAGCCTAAAAGAAGTGATTGATGTCGGCCAGATTCTCATCAACCTACACCCGACTTTAATTTTTGGATGGTCGAAATAGGAAATAAATCAATCCAAAATAATGTCAACCTAGAATCTTCCTGAGAGAGAAAGTTTTAATTGAATCTCAATCAAATCATCTCAGTATCAATCCAGCTTGAATCAAGTTAGCTTAACAATACAAAAAAAATTCAATCAACCTTTGAGAGATTTGGGTGGCTCAACAAGGAAAGATTTGGGTGGCTCAACAAAGAAGGATTTGTGTGGCTCAACAAGGAAGGATTTAGGTGGCTCAAAAGGAAAAGTTTTTAAGTTAGAAGAGTGAAGGCCAAGCATTGTCAATTCGTAGGTTGGCTGAACCTTATAAATAGTCAAGGTGAAGAAGAGAAAACGAGATTCCACATCAACACACAAACTTACCCTTATCTTGCACCTCTCACTAATCGATCCACGCTAACACCTCCGACAACCTGTCACCACTTGACAGTCGCCAGTCGATGACTAACACTATACTTACATGTGGTTACACTAACCATCAACTCACTCAACTTGAGTATACGCATACCAACAAATACTCGACCTGTGTGTAACTAGACCCAATAGAAAACCATGACCCAATGCACAGTATCCAATGTCTAGTTCACGACCTCAACAATTCCAATGGTATCAGAACCAATCCGACTACCAACACGTTCACCAACATACCCTTAGTATAACCTATATACCGTCACCAGACACCACAAGTCTTCTCGATATCGTACCTCGAACAACGTACAAGGTACATACAACTACCCATCAATCAGCCTACAACCACCAAGGTTGTAGTCAATCACGTTTCTATAATGGAGTCCATTTTTCCAATCCCGGACTAGACAAATCGAAACTCCAACTCAAACATCCATTTCCAATTCAGAATCCGAATCCGCAATTTCGTAAGAAATCCCGAATCCAAACCCAGAAATCATATCCATATCCATGTCCAAGTCTGAGTTCGAAATCATCATTCCGTAAGCTAGCATTTGGAATAACCATTCTGAACCCAAATCCATAAAAGGAAATCCACTGTCAAGCTCCAGAATCAAATCCTGAATCGTCACCCAGAATCTGATTCCAAAACCCAAATCCAGAAATCCACTTTCAAGTTCCAAAATCAAATCCTGAATCGTCATCCAGAAATCTGATTCCAAAACCCGAAATATCATTCACGTCTACCGAGACGCACCAAAACCGAACCTATCGGTTACCTGTTCAATACATTCGATTGACTTCATAGGAAAGCTAATCCCAATATCCACACGTCTAAGGTTGCCAAAACCTGACCTCGTCGGACACCTACTCAGGCGTAATATATTGTACGGGATTCACTTCGAAAAGAAGTTCAGTCCCAACATCCTTAACTCAAACATCCAAGTAAGAGTAATAAACTCTTCATCCATCTGGATCATTAAGATCACGATCCAGATCCATCACTACGTCATCCAACTATAGGCATCACGATCGAGATCCACTTAGGATCCACACAGTCAACTACCAGATTCCAAGTCATATGGTCTTACACCCTAAACGAATCTGCATACTGTCAGATCGTTCATCAACCAATTCTCACATCTAAACCGATTAGTTAACGACGAGACACGTCGAGACTGTAGGTTCTCATTGATTACCTCTTATCAATCCTTGGCATTCCACCGAGGAAAACCAAAGATGATCCAAAGCAATGACATCAAAATCGTCCTACGTGAATGCAACCAAAACTCATTGCATTCACCATGTCGTCTGCCACCAAGTAGAGAATGAAAAATCTCAGTCACCTAACTTTGATATACTCATTACCAATGCAGAAAACCCGCATTCCACTCGTCACCTCAATCGCAACCTCTCGCGATTCCGAAGTTCCAACTACGTCGAAACCAACACACTTGGACATCAACCACGTGTCCATCACCAATTTAACTCTATCCGTGATCCACTCCTGAACCACAGATACCGAACATATGCCCAACTCGACGGGGTTACATCCCAACTCATGACTCACCATCAACACAATCACCGACACCAGCACCAGCACTAGTACCAGTACCATCACCTGTAAGCATCAGCACAAAGTGTGCAAATCAGACAACCCTAGATCTTCGCTCATAACGAATGACGATCCCGTACCTATACTCATATTGGAGAAACTCTACCTCCCTCGTACCCAACAACTCTGGGTACAGTCACCCTGACAACTCATACGAGAAAAGGAAACGTCCCCCAAACGTCCCCGTCTCATTCTGCGATCGCACTCAGCCGTAACCGAGTCGAATCCAGAATCACTGCTCGTACACATGCGTTACTCATGCACCTTGTATCATCGTCACGACAACCTGAGTCTACTCGACCTGATAAGACTTGACTACGTGCATCGATAGTAGCGTCTGCCACAACCTCGTGCAGACCTAACTACCAGGCATCTAGATACCCAGACTCTGCATCCAACGGAATCAACCGCATATACCAACTACTCCGTATCCCCACTGTGGGACTCCATCGACAAGTACCAACCCTGATAACTTGTCCAACCAAACTCTAACAAGTCGTAGCTCGACTCAACCAATGTCATCTACCAGGTCGCCCGTGACCTTAGTTGCACCAACAATCCATCACAACTAAGTAGCACGACAACCAACTAGGTTTAATCGATTACCACAACCTCGACTGCAGAGTGCAGCCCCATCACTCAAGTTGGCATGACTAAACCTGACATGACCAAACATGACCGTACATGTCCAAATATGACATGACCAAAACATGACCGTCGGTCGGTCTCGACTCCAAAAAGTCATCAAAGTCAAACCATCCACCAACTCACCTTAAAGGTAGGGTTCCACAATCACCCTAGGGTCTCCCTGAACCCAACTGCAAGCTACCAACTGTAGAAAGAAGTAAAATCAACAATCTGACAGACCACGCGGTCCCAACATCGTAAGGACGTCAATCCAATCCTACGGTAAGTTCAACTAGGATTCCTCGAATCCGACTGCTAACTTCCATAAGTAGTAAATCCATTTAACTCACCACAATCCGATCATCGGATGGTCACAACATCCAACCAGTCGTCGGAACCGATCTTATGACATCGTGAAGACGATCCCAACTAACCGTCTCACGATCAAAACTCGAAAGTACCGTTTACGTCATCCCTTCCGTAGGGTCCCACACTGTCATCCTCGACAGAACTATGGCAACCCCGGCATCTGGTGCCGAACCAAGATATTCCACGATCCAATCCTACTAACTATCGTACCATCACCATAACTATCAGCTTGGTCACGAACTGTAGCTCATTGAGATATCGCATCCTCAACCTGCGTACTACTCCAAGAGCTCCGCGGTTGCTCGAATAGAGACAACCCCACTTTGATATGAGCTAACTGAGCTCTGATAAGTCAGCCTTGCTCTGATACCACGTTGACAGGACCCATCCCAATCCCCCCGGGATTAACACGGGATGACCCTGCTCCCGTCTGACACGAAGTGTCAGACAAGGGATATTTCCGACCTTAGCCCTCAAGGGCCATCAAAGTATGCCAGGATCCGGAGGAGGTATGTGATATCTCGGTCTCTGCTACAGTCCACATCCGTTGTCAACCTGAAGGGCAGTCAAAACATTAAAAGCTCTGAGTGGACAAAACAAAAGTTTATAAAAACATTTCACCTTTGTACCCTTCACTAAAAAGCATGAATGCATTCGAAAACCATTTAACCAAATGGAACCATCTGTGGGAACTAAGCCCAAAACCATAATCAAATCAAATATACGGGCCACTGCCCAAATCCATAAGGGACTCAGCCCAAAACCATCATGAAATAAACCATACGGGCCACTGCCCAAATCCATAAGAAACCAATAAGGGACTCAGCCCAAAACCATAACCATACTGAAACCAAATACATGAGCCACTGCTCAAATCCTGTTCACACCACATATCACATATCATATATCATATATAAGTCACACAACCAATCCTGTCACGGTTTCCAAAGCTACGCGCGTGCTACCCGGATCTCAATCCGAGTCTTCTCAAAGTCAAGGTCAATGTCCGCAGACCATTGACCCTACCCGAGGTTATAGTAACCATAGCCTTCCTGAGAGTAAGGAACCCAACTGGGGGGTGACTCCACTCAGTCGGTGCTCCGTGACTACTCTGGGGTCCACCCAAGCCAACGACCCTCCCCGGAGGAGATAATAGAACAAGTAAAGGATGGTATATGAACATATATATACATAACATAAACATCCATGCTCGGTTCCCCTGAACCGTCATGATCCATAATATCCATTCCATTCATATATATATATATATGTATATATAAAACATCCTCCATGCCCGGTTCCCATAAACCGTCATGTACCATAATAACATAACTAGGGTTCATGCTGGTTCCCATAAACCGTCATCTACCTTAATAACATAACCAGGGTTCATGCCAGTTCCTATAACCCGTCATGAACCACGATACCATAACAAGGGTTCATGCCGGTTCCCATAAACCTGGAAATCCATTTAAGGTTCCTTGACCTGAAATCAAAACCGTAAAGTAACCTGGGTATCGTGCCCGAACATATGACATCAATTGGGCATCCTGCCAGATATCTCAGGGTCAGTCACGACTCCGATCATAGTGATGTGTGCAACCATCCTTCCAGGGCCGCCCTCAATCCTGGTATGTCACCATGAACGAATCAACCGACACGACCACCACAAGATCATGGTGCACTCATCACTGATCGCTATCCTGAACCATCAGCACTCCAAAGTTGAGCCTCCCCAGGCTGCCCGACCATGAATCGTGCATCGTGACCTCTCCGAAAGGAACACATCCCAATCCGGAGGCGAGCGTCGTATCGTCGATCGCCGTGCACATAACACCCGCCGTGACCACGATTTAGACCCGTAGGTCATTCATATCGTCATATGCCCGAGACCAAACCAAATGGGTCTCATACCCGAGCTTATCCTTTTGAAATCTAAATCCATTTCATTTAAACCAACATAGAAATACAGACCCGTATAGGCACCTTATAAGGTCGATACCTCGAAATACGTGCCTATACGTAACCACAACCAAATGCACTCATGGCATCACAAAACATGTAATAAAACATATAATAAACATTTATGCATGCACCAATTTAGAAAACCAAGGTCCACTCACAGACCGTCCGAGTTGTCGCCTCGATTTACGTGTCATACGGTTCTCCAGAGCTAATCACCATCACCGGGACTCCCAAACCTATCCAAATCATAATAGAAGGTTACTAACTACTTAATTAGCCTCCTACTAAAGCCCCGTAATTTTCTGGAATTTTTAACTATTTTTAAAGTCCAGCCGAAACCTTCGGACACCCCGAAACCTATCGAAACGATGTCTGATTGACACGAAACCAGTCCCAAAATGTTCGTTACATTGAATAGAAGATTTCACGTGTTGACGACTTCCCCAGATTCCCACCATGCTCTGCCAGCCGGTTCGGTCCAATCTCTACGACCGGCGTGACCGGTTCAGGCCTCTATAACCTCCATTTTGGTCCGATTTAAACCCTAATCAATCCTAATCTTCTAGTTTAGATCCTAGGAACTTAAACCAATTAATTAAAGCCCCTAAAACCCACGAAACCCGACTGGTCCAACTTGAACCTCATGGTTAAAAGTTTCCAAAACCTTCCCACGGCTTCACAACTGTCTACCACCTACCAAATTCATCTCTATACACCCTAAGCAACATATTTAGTTCAAACCAATCATCCAAATCGACCCATAACGACAAAAACATATTTTTGGATTCAAAAACCAAAACCGAGCCATACCTCGGGTTTGGGTCTCAGCCGTGCTCGGTGGCTCCCTCCTGGCCGGCCACCATCATCCTCAGTCCTTCTCTCACTCTCCTGGTTCCTCAGATGGTCATGGGTGAAGGTTTGGATTGGATGGGTTTGGGTTGCACAAAGGATGAGATCGGGTTTGTTTGGGTGAAAGGAAGAAAATGAATGATCGATGCAATGAGGGGATGCATGAATGGGAATTAAGGTCCAGTGGATGGGTGACACTTGTCACTCATCCATTGAGCAGGAACTAAATATCTGGGGCCCACTAGAGTCCAAAAGTTAGGTTATTTCGTAATTCGTGCAATAGTGCATTTGAACTTTCGTGAACCGTAACTTCGCCGTCGAACGTCCGAATTCGACGTGCCGCCTGTCTATGGATTCCTATCATCCCAATCTACGTAACGGCCCTCGACCCTAAGCCATTGGACCTCGTGGTCAAAAAGTCAACTATTTGCCCCTTTTAACTAAAATTACCAAATTGCCCCTAAACTTCTTAACGTCATAACTTCTTCCTCGAATGTCAGAATTGAACGTGCCACCTATCTATGAACTCGTGACGTCCTTAACTATGTCAAGATCATCGATCAAAGTCCGTTTGACCGCTAGAATAAAAAGTCAACATTTTGCCCACGACTAGGGGCAAAACGGTCATTTTGCATCGTTCATCCAATTTCGCATAACTAATCACCGATTAGCATCACTAATCGTGATTAGTCACTAATCTAATCTAGGAATTTGGGACGGGTCGTTATATTTTCAATAGTACAAATGGTCTTAGTGATGCAGATGCAATGAGTGATAGGTATCATTTGGACCCTATAACTTGGTGGTCGGTCCATGGAACAAGTGTTCCAACTATCCAACAATTCGCGTATAAGCTGCTTGGGCAACCTTCTTCTTCCTCATGCTGTGAAAGGAATTGGAGTACCTATAGTTTCATTCATTCTTTGGCCAGGAACAAGATAACACCACAAAGGGCGGAAGATTTGGTTTTTGTTCATACTAATCTTCGTTTTTTGTCTAGGAGACATGCAAGTTATAATGAAGGTGTGACTCAAAAATGGGATGTTGGTGGTGATGAAATGGATTCTATGGATGTAGCTAAGGTTGGGAGACTTGAGATTGTCCAACTTTCTCTTGATGAGCCCGATTTGGAAGCCATTATCTTTGACGTTGATGAAGTGGAAGATGAATAGAATGAAGAGTTTGATGTGGAAGATGACTAGAGATCTTTATATGAAGTTTTTATATGATAAACAAAATTTTCTTGTTTGTTGTTAACTATATTTGAATTTTAATATATTATTTATTTTTCGTATCATTCTCGTATCCTATCCTTTGATTTTTTGATTTTGACGTATCGGAGTATCGTGCCGTATCGTATCCTCGTATCCGTATCCATTTCGGTGCAACCTAGTATTATAGTCAGATAGTGTGTTTAGTATTGATTCGCACACAAATATGCTTAATAGGTTGGGAGTTGCTGGCTAGCGGGTGGGTAGAATTGAAATTGAGGCAGCTATGCTCGATCAGGTAAAGTTTTCATTCCACCACGCATTCCCTTTAGAATCTATCTTAAGTTTTTAAATTTGGTTGGAGTTTAGTTAAGTAAAAGTTTTGAGTACTTTATTTTCTACGCCTTTCACTGACTTACCAAATGACTAGCCTATGAGCATAATGTTGCCTGGTGTTGTTGGGTTCATACTTAGTGGGAAATTGCATGGGTCTCATTGCTGCACAGTTGGTTTTATTTAGCTCATAAATGTTGAAGAAACATGGCGTTGAGGTAATACTTCTCTATATGTGTTCTTCTCTGTTTCAGTTTGAAGATTTTGTTGTTGATCGTCTACCATTATTCTAGGATTTATTCTGATTTCAATTTTGGATTTGTTAACTTTTGTATGGTTATTTGAATTGAGTTCCGGGTTCATGCATTTTCGTTCGGCTTTGTAAATTGATTTTTGGGTTCATGAGTTCCGATTTTGTTTTTTTTTTTCACACTTTGGGCAAAGGCAGAATCGAGGGAGCAACCCAACCCTTCACTAATTTCATTGGTGAGTTTTGTTTGTTTCATGAATGAAACTATGGATTTTATGAATATAGTTATGGGTTGAACTATGGATTTTATGAATATAGTTATGGTTTGAACTTAAAAGTTATTGCCTAGAAAATGGTATGATTCTTTTGGTGATTTCGATATGTAGGTATTTTAATTCAGAAAAATTAAAATCATGGATGAAGATATAGTATTATGCAAATGATGAAACACAATGAAATTGAACTGTTATAAACAACAAATACTACTGATCACCACGTGGGACAAATTTATTTATTGCACGAGATTTTAGAGACATCTGACATTGCCTCTTCAAACATGTTGCGGGTACTACACTTATAGAGACTGAATTTATTGTTTGATGGATATACTATGTACATCTAGGGTCTTCTCAATTTGTTTAAGGCTTTTTACAAAGTTATTTCATTTTGTTTGATTAGTTTTAGTTCTAAATATTGATAATTAAGGATTTCTATAAAAATTTACTTTCATAATTTTTATTTCATAACTGTTATGAAAATGGTAACAAATTATTCCATGTTCGTTCTTATTTAGGCAGAGGAAGAACATAATTTGAATTGTGGTTGTTTCTATGATTTTTTTCAGGTATGGTTACTTTATAATTTTGAATGTTTTTATTTCCAATTTAGTATAAAAATTATTCCAGGTCTTCTGTAACGACCCGTCCCGAATATCGAGATTAAATATTAGTTAATTATGGACTTAGTGTGACTAATCGGGGATTAGTTGAGAGAATTCAGACGGACGGTGTAAAATGAACGTTTTACCCCTGAAATTGGGCAAAATGTTGACTTTTGACCCGGGGAGTCAAACGTACGAGGACCGATGATCGTAACATAGATCGGGACGTCACGAGTCCGTAGACAAACGACACGTTGAAATCGAACGACCAAAGGGAAAGTTATGATCACGGGATCGAAATCGGTTTAATTAACGTCTCGGGATTCGAATAAAATAATCCTAAAATATGATCGGTTGATTAATTAATGTGGGGCCCTTGGATGAGTGACAAGTGGCCACTTTCCTTAAAAGGTGGATCTATGTTTTGAATGGGTGGGTTTTATTATTTTATATTTTTAATTCACTCATCTCTCTTCTCTTTCCCGTGCATCATTCTTTCATTTTCTTCCAAACTCAAACACACAACTAAACATACAAACACTCACCACCCCATTACCCTATCCCCTTTTATGTTCATCTATGGGACTGTGAGACTGGGAATGGACGGTGAGGCTGACAGACGGCCTGTGCCACGACGAGGATCACGGCGGCACAGAAAGAAAAACTGAAACTCGTGGACCTATCCTACACAACACCCCTTAAACCTCATGTAATGCTAGTGGCCCGTGAAGGAAAATGGAAAGAGAAGGTGAGACGATCACGACGGTGACCACGGTGGAACAACGACGGCGAGGTAAGCCCCAAACCTGTGTGCTCTATTTTTAGGTAAAAATTGTGGAATTGGTTTTGTTGGTTGCTGATCGATTTGATGATTATGATGATGTTCCTGAGGTCGAGACAAACTCAGTGAGCCTGGTATCGAAGCCAGCAGTGGTCGGAATCGAGGGAACTCGACGGAGGAACCTGGGCTCATTGTTCTTGAATCCAAATGGTAAGTTTACAGTTTGATTTCTTGTTTTTAAGGTCATAGATCGATTAAGGACAGTGGGACGAGTCTATAGGAAGAAATCCCATCGATTTTGGTTGAGAATAAAAGGAATAGAGACCGGGATGATGTCATCAAGGTGATGTCATCATGTTAGATCTGACAATGCCAGACTGCCATGTCAGATAGGGGATCAATGGGAACTCGATACGTGGCACTATCAGAGTTGTCAGTGCTGACGTTAGCATGACATCAGTGTTGACTTTTTAGAGTTGACTTTCAACGTTGACTTTTTGTTGACCAGGCACGTGGGGAGCATGGGCTTGAATTTCGAGGTGGGCCCAATGTCATTGTAAAGATTTCGACGATCCAGATCCAATGTTGGTGGTTTCGGGTCGATCGGAGATCGTTAAGTTGGTCAAATCGAGATTTTTCACCTCGAAAAATGTGTCTAGGCCACGTTGACTATTCCAGGAGTTTTGGGGGTTTATCCTATAGACTTGTATAGTTTAATAGTGACCTTCGGGTATGATTTGGACAGGTCTGGAAATTCTGGACATGATGATTTAGCTCGTGGAGGCTTATGGCAAGCGTGTCGAGGCGGTAGTTGGGACGGTCTGTGAGTGGATATTGGTTTCTAAATATGATGCATGCATAACTGTTTTATATGTTTTAAATATGTTATTTATGTTGGATTTGATTGTCTTAATTAGTATTCACGTATTTGCATGTATTTCGAGGTTTATGGTTTTATACTGTGTTCTATGTGATTGTGATTTTAATAATGGTTTAATGGTATGATTTCGGATTTGAAAATATGAAACCGGGCGTGAGACCCATTTGATTTAAAACTATCGGACTTGATGTCCATTTGATTTAATGAGGCATTGAGTCGGGGGCCCAGTTGACTTACATGATCGGGCTTGAGCCCCAGTTGGTTTATGAAATGGAATTTCGGGCTGAGATCCTTGAATTTGGAAACTGGATTTGTGGAAATGGTTTATGAAAGTTATACTTCGGGCACGAGACCCATTTGTGGATTTACGATGATTTTATAGAAATCTCGTGCATAGCCCTTTTGAACGGTTTGAGATGATTTATGAAATGTTTTCCATATACCATCCTTATGTGTGGATTGTCTCCTCCAGACGTGTCATAGTATCCTGGAATAATCATGACGCACTACTTGAGAGGGCTACCCGAGGCACAGCTCAGAATCAGAAGTACAATTATGGATAAGGCCCACTAGGGAGGGTCATTAATCTGCGAGTCATTGACCTGGGTGGACCCTGGGGAGACTAGGGATTGAGACCCCGAGGAGCACGCGTAGCTTGGAAACTATGACAATGATATGGATTAGGCATCAGGAATGTCAATGATTGGTTAAACTATGTTTTACTGGATTTGCATTTCTGTGTTGACAGTTTTGGGCTGAATTCTCATATACTTGGTTTTGGGCTAAGTTCCCACATGATTGGTTTTTAGTTGAGTTCCCATATACTTTGGTTTACGGTTTTGGGCTAAGGCCCTAATGATTTAATTACAATTAATTGATTTGATTACTGGTTTTCGATTTTTCCAACCTTCATATCTCTCTCATTTCTCAACCAAATCCTACGTTCTATATATGGCAATCATGCTACTCGAGCCCAAGAATCTAAATCTGAACCCAGAAATTGAAGAAAATACCTGGTTTTGAAGATATGGCCTCCCAAAGTTTTGACCAAACTTCGAATCGACACTCTAGCCACTCCTGCCGTCCAAAACCTTCAATTCTTGCACCTACAAGATCGAATGAGCTCTAAGAACATGTTTATGGGCTTAGAATCATGTAAAAGATCCAAATCAAAAGCCTAATTTTGAAACCCAAGGCTAACCGTTTTCCCGTGAATTCCTCCGCCGTCCACGTCGGCCAGTCGTCTTGTCGTTGTCCTCATTCTCTCTCTCAGGTCTTCCTTGTCTCTCTGTGGTCAAGAAAGAAGATGGAGTGATGAAGATGATGTTTGAGGGGTGGGTATAGGTTTTGGAAGAAAAATGAAGAAGATGAATGAATGAAGGATGATGATGATGATGATGTAAATGTGTATGGAAATGGGCCATAAGGTGGGTGACAAGTATCACTCATCCTATGGTCCAAAATCAGATATTTGGGTCCTTCTAAAAACAAACCATTTTGAAAATCGAACAACCGTGAATAACTTTCGGAACCTTTCGTGACCCATTACTTTTTCGTCCACTCACAACTTTTAATGGTTTTTAATGTCCTTTAGGTTGATCGCGGATGCGGGTTGTAGCAGAGAACGAGACATCACACTCCTCCACTGATCCTAGAGCACTCTGAAAGCCCCGAACAGGCTAAGGTTGGGAGTTATCCCTTGTCTTGTGTCAGACGGGAGCATGACACATCCAGTATTAATCCCGGGGGGGATTGAGATGGGTCGTGTCATCTTCAATTTTTGCAGTGTTGTTTGCTTTCATTGTTTTATTTCTATGTTTCACACCTTCCATCACTACTTCAAATTCACTATTTGTTTGTTTACAATTTTTCTATGATGTTGACTACGAGACTTTTACAATTGTGCTCATACTTTGTTTTTTATTTGGATTTCTTGTCATGAGGAGGATTAGCTTGCTTCTGCAGATGATACAATTTTCTATTCCATTACAACATTTGTTTATTTACAATGTTTTTTTTTTTATGATGTGGAGTATGAAGCTTTTCAAATTGTGTTGATGGTTTGGTTTTCATTCGTATTTGTATTTTTAATCAGAGCATTATTTGGGTTGTTGTTGGCTTACAGACAAGGTGTGATGACCCAGAAATTCGAAAGAGAGACTTTTGGAAATTTTAGAAATTAAATGACGATTGCACCCTTGGCGTCAAAGTTAACTTTTTACTCCGAATACTTTTTGGACTTTCCGTGAAGACCGTTACGTAGGTCTCGGAGTCCTAAGTCCGTACACAGGTGGCACATTGATATCGGAGATCATAAGAGGATGTTACGTGACAGGACCCATCCCAATCCCCCCGGGATTAGTGCGGGATGACCCTGCTCCCGTCTGACACGAAGTGTCAGACAAGGGATATTTCCGACCTTTGCCCTCCCGGGCTATCAGAGTACGCCAGGATCCGGAGGAGGCATGTGATATCTCGATCTCTGCTACAGTCCACATCCGATGTCAACCTGAAGGGCAGTCAAAACATTAAAAACTGTGAGTGGACAAAACAAAAGTTTATAAAACATTTCATAAGACATTTGTACCCTCCACTAAAAAGCATGCATGCATTCGAAAACCATTTATCCAAAACAAACCATATGTGGGACTAAGCCCAAAGCAGATATAAACTAAGGTCGAAAGGACCACAATAAAAACGACTATACGGGCCACTGCCCAAATCATGTGCACACCTGTACACACCACATATCATATATCATATATCCATCACATACATATATATAAGTCACACAACCAATCCTGTCACGGTATCCAAAGCCACGCGCGCGCTACCCGGGTCTCAATCCGAGTCATCTCAAAGTCAAGGTCAATGTCCGCAGACCACTGACCCTACCCGAGGTAATAGTAACCATAGCCTTCCTGAGAGTAAGGAACCCAACTGGGGGGTGACTCCACTCAGTCGGTGCTCCGTGACTACTCCGGGGTCCACCCAGGCCAACGACCCTCCCCGGAGGAGATAGTAGAACATGTAAAGGAAGGTAGACGAACATATATATACATAACATAAACACTCAGGACTGGTTCCCGTGAACCGTCATGATCCATAATATCTATAATCAGGTAACATGCCGGTTCCCATAAACCGTCATGTACCGTAATAACCAACAAGGGTTCATGCCGGTTCCCATAAACCGTCATGAACCATGATACCATAACAAGGGTTCATGCCGGTTCCCATAAACCGTCATGAACCTGGGAATCCATTTAAGGTTCCCTGACCTGAAATCAAAACCGTAAAGTGACTGGGTCTCGTACCCGAACATAGGACACCAACTGGGCACCGTGCCCGGAATCTGAGGTCATATGCCCGAGACAAAACCAAATGGGTTTCATACCCGAGTTTATCATTTTGAAATCCAAATTCAGTTCATTTAAATCAATAAAGAAATACAGACCCGTATAAGCACCGTATAAGGCCGAAACCTCGAAATACGTGCTTATACGTAACCACATACAAATGCACCCATGGCATCATCAAACAAGTAATAAAACATATAATAAACATTTATGCATGCACCAATTTAGAAAACAAGGTCCACTCACAGACCGTCCGAGCTGCCGCCTCGATTTGCGTCCCATACGGCTCCCCGAGCCGATCACCGTCACCGGACTCCCAAACCTGTCCAAATCGTAATAGAAGGTTACTAACTACTTAATTAACCTCCTACCAAAGCCCCGTAATTTTCCCGTATTTTAACTATTTTTAAAACCGAACCTAAACCTTCCGATGCCCTGAAACATATCGAGACGGTGTCCGATTGACACGAAACCAGTCCCAAAATGTTCTTTACATCGAATAGAAGATTTCGTATGTTGGAACCTTCCCCAGATTCCCTGCCACGCGCCCTCACGCGCCGCCTGAAGTGGCTGCGCGTGGGCTTCACGCGCCTGCTACAGTACCTGCTGACGTCATCGCTGACATCAGCATGACGTCATCTGACAGCTGTCAGGTCTGACATGTCAGACTCTGACAGGTGCCACGTGTCATACTCCCATTGGTCCACGTCACTATGCTGTCAGTGCCACGTGGCAGTCTGACAGGTGCCACGTGTCATTGCGGCACTGGTCCACGTCAGTGCCACGTGTCAGCCCCTGATTGGGCCACGTCACTGACATGTCAGTGCTGACTGTGCACTGACATGTGACACGTGTCGCACTCCTATTGGCCCATTTTCTGACATGTCAGCTGACATTGTCAGATCTGACAAGGCTGACGTCATCGCTGACATGATGACGTCAGCAGGATGACGTCACCTGTCATCCCTGCCCTCCCGCGGGTCGACCCGAACGTCTGCAACCGGGTCGCCGTGACCCGCGGCTTGACCCGGCCGGTTCTCCCAGCTCCGGCCACCAAAACACTCCCCGTTTGTCCCATTCTCTTCGTCTCAACCCAAACTACAATCCTATGACCTTAAAATGTAAGAAAAGCATCGAAAACACGTACCTTAAATCCAGCCATGGCGGCCGTGACTTCCTCCGCCGTTCACGGTCGTTCCAGGCCTTCCTAACCCTCGAATCCAATCCCAATAGACTCCTAGGGTCCCTAGAAACCATTCCTAATCTTTAGAAATCATCGAAAACCCCTAAAACTAAAAATCCAAATTTTGAGTAATATGTACCTCACGGGTTTTCGGGTTCCCCCGCCGTGGTCCGCCGCCGTGAGTCCTCGCCGTCGCGTCCTCATCATCACGGTCCCTCCTCACGTCACACATAAGATGAAAAATGATGAGATGTGGTGGTATGTGTATGGTGTGGTGTTTGAAAATGGAGGATGAAGAAAATGAAGAAAAATGGGATAATGGGTTTCGGGTGGGAGGATGAACAAAGAAGAATGATGGCTGATGAGAGAAGAGAAATGGAGGGTGTGGATTTAAAGTTAGAATTGAAATGGATGGGTAGGATTAATGGTTGGTGGATTTGATTATAAAATAATTAAAATAATAATATTTAATTATTTAGATCCACATTTTGGGGGATCAAAGCAATGGGATGAGTGACACTTGTCACTCATCCATGGGGCCCACCAAAATATCCACCCAATCAGATTTCACCGAAACGTCCCCGTCTCGAAGTTCGTGCATAGTGAAATCGAACTTCTGTGACCTATAACTCTCCCGTTTGAAGTCCGATTTCAGTGTGCCGCCTGCCTATGGATTCGTATCGTCCTTATCTACGTAACGGTCTTCGGCCCTCGGCCATCGGACCTCCCGGTCAAAAAGTCAACATTTGACCCCATTTAACCTAAATTACCAAAATGCCCCTAAACTTCCGAACGTCATAACTTCTTCCTCGAACGTCGGAATTGAACGTGCCACCTGTCTATGAACTCGTGACGTCACGAACTACGTCAAGGTCATCGGTCAAAGTCCATTTGACCACCCGAATGAAAAGTCAACGTTTTGCCACCATCAGGGGCAAAACGGTCATTTCGCATCGTTCGTCCGATTCCGCTCTACTAATCACGGATGAGCCTCACTAATCGTGATTAGTCACTAATCTAATCATAGAATTTGGGATGGGTCGTTACAACCTTCCCTCCTTAATTAATTTCGTCCTCGAAATTCTAACCGACCTAAACCCAACCGTTCTTCCCTCCTTAATTTAGTTCCGTTCTCGAAACTCCAACTATCCTGATTCCACAACCTCCACCTCGTGGAAATAATTCGACCTACCACGCAACACGTGTACGCTAGTACACCCACTAACCAGAACAATACTTACTCGTCTGCAGCCAGACGTACCGCTAACATCCATATCGTATCGACTACGTTCGACCACGTCGAATGACAGTAGTCATGCGTTCTGAATTGACACTACTTGTCAAACCTACCGTTTCGTTGACACAACCAACTAGACGGTTCCGTGCTCAACCGCTAACTATCCTGACATCTACTCCCACTGGGAGTCACCAAACTCACTAACCGATCCACGATGACACCTCCGACAAATTGTCACCACTTGACAGTCGTCAATCGAAATCTGTCACTATACTCACTCGTGGTTACACTAACCAACAATTCACCCGACCTGTGTGTAACTAGACCCATCAGAAATACCATGACCCAATGCACGGTATCCAATGTCCAGTTCACGACCTCGACTAATCCGATGGTATCAGAACCAATCCGACTACCAATACGCTCTCCAACGCACCACTGGTATAACCTATATACCGTCACCAGACATCCCAAGTCTGCCCGGTGTCGTACCTCGAACAATGAACAAGGTACGTATAACTACCCATCAATCAGCCTACAACCACCTAGGTTGTAGTCAATCACGTTTCAATTATGGAGTCCATCTGTCCGATCTAGACAAATCGAAACTCCAACCCATTATCTATTTCCAAATCCGAATCTGAATCCGCAATTTCGTAAGAAATCCCAAATCCAAATCCAGAAATCATATCCATAATCATGTCCAAATTCGAATCCAAAATCGTTATTCCGTAAGCTAGCATTTGGAATAACCATTCCGAACCCAAATCCATAAAAGAAAATCTACAGTAAAGCTCTAGAATCAAATCCTGAATCGTCACCCAGAATCCGATTCCAAAACCCAAATGTAGAAATCCTCTTTCAAGTTCCAAAACCAAATCCTGAATCGTCATCCAGAAATCTGATTCCAAAACTCGAAATATCGTTCTCGTCTACCGAGACGTATCAATCATGAACCTATCGGTTGTCTGCTCAACCGATTACTCCAACACCATCGATTGACTTCATAGGGAAGCCAATCACAATATCCGCACATCCCTAAGGCTAACCATATCCAACCACGTCGGAAAACTACTCAGACGAGTAATAAGCCATATGGGATTTACCTCGAAAAGAAGTTCAGTCCCATCATGCTTCACTCAACATCCAAGTAAGAGTAATAAACGCTCCACCTATCTGGACATCCAAATCACAATTTAGATCCAACACTACGTCAACCGACCATAGACGTCACGATCCCCGATCGTCACGACGTCCAAAGTCCTCAACCATTTCCCACATCTAAACAGATTAGTCAACGACGAGACACACCGAGACTGTGGGTTACCACTGATTACCTCGTATCGATCCTTGTCATTCCACCGAGGAAAAATCAAGAATGATCGAATAATCCATCCTACGTGAATGCAACCAAAACCCCGTTGCACTCACCACGCCACGTAATCCAACATCGTCTGCCACCAAGCAGAAAATGAGAAATCTGAGTCACCTAATACACGATCAGTGTACTAGTGACAACTAACAACATCTATATCACCTACATCCTCTACCACCATCAATTATGGTAGAAACTGAGAAGTCACCCAAAACGACTTCGACATACCCGTTACCAATGCGGAAAACCCGCATTCCACTCGTCACTTCAATCGCAACCTCTCGCGATTCCGAAGTTTCAACAAGATTGGAAACAACATACCCGGACATCAACCACGTGTCCCCTAACCAGTTTAACTCTATCTGAGTTCCACTCCTGAACCACAGATACCGAACATATGCCCATTACGACGGAGTCACACCCTGATCCGTAACTCATCGTCATCACGATCACAGACACTAGCACCAACACTAGTACCAGTATCATCACCTGTCAGCATCAGCACAAAGTGTGCAAATCAGATAATCTTGGATCTCCGCTCATACCGAACGACGACCCCGTACCTCTATTCGAAGAGGGGAACTCTGCCTCCCTCGTACCCAACAACTCTGGGTACAGTCACCCTGACAACTCAAGCGAGAAAAAGAAAACGTTCCCCGAACGTCCCCGATTCCTAACAAGCGTAACTACGACCACTCTCGGTAGTAGTGCCTGCTACACACTCGTGCAGACCTAACTACCAGGCACCGCTATCGAGACCCCGAATCCAACGGAATCACTCGCCCGTACCAAATACTCTGTATCCCACTTAGGGATTCCATCGACAAGTACCAACCCTGGTAACCTGTCCAACCAAACTCTAACCAGTCGCAACTCGACTAACCCAATGTCGTCTACCAGGTCACCCGCGACCTTAGTTGCACCAACCCACAACTGAAGTAGCACGACAACCAACTCGGTCTAACCGATACGTACAACCCTGACTGCCAAGTGCAGTCCCAACACAAGCTGACATGACTAGACCGACTAACAAATCCAAATCCGAATAGTCGTCCAAGTCAAACCACCAGTCAACTTGCCTTTCCGAACCATACCTACCAAGGTAGGGTTCCACAATCACACCTAGAGTTCCTCGGAACCCAACTGCATAAGGCAGCAAAATCCACGATCTGACCGACCCCGCGGTCTTGACATCGAAAAGACGTCAATCCAATCCTACCGTCAATCCAACTCGGATTCCTCGAATCCGGTTGCTAACTGCCAACTGCAGTAAATCTATCTAACTCAACCAAATCCGATCATCCAACTCAACAATATTCGACCATCCGATGATCACTATTCCCAACTAGTCGTCGAAACCAATCCTACGACATCGTGAAAGACGATCCCAACTAACCGTCTCACGATCAAAACGTTAACGTACAGGTACGTCATCCCTTCCATAGGGTCTCACACTGTCAACCCTGACAGAACTATGGCAACCCCGGCCTTAAATGCCGAACCAAGGCATTCCATTCCTACTAACTATCATACCGGCCCCCAACAATCAGGTTGACCACGAACTGCAGCCCCTTGAGATATCACATCCTCGACCTGCGTACATACTCCAAGAGCTACACGGTTGCTCGAATAGAGACAACCCCGCTCTGATACCACGTTGACAGGACCCATCCCAATCCCCCCGGGATTAGTGCGGGATGACCCTGCTCCCGTCTGACACGAAGTGTCAGACAAGGGATATTTCCGACCTTTGCCCTCCCGGGCTATCAGAGTACGCCAGGATCCGGAGGAGGCATGTGATATCTCGATCTCTGCTACAGTCCACATCCGATGTCAACCTGAAGGGCAGTCAAAACATTAAAAACTGTGAGTGGACAAAACAAAAGTTTATAAAACATTTCATAAGACATTTGTACCCTCCACTAAAAAGCATGCATGCATTCGAAAACCATTTATCCAAAACAAACCATATGTGGGACTAAGCCCAAAGCAGATATAAACTAAGGTCGAAAGGACCACAATAAAAACGACTATACGGGCCACTGCCCAAATCATGTGCACACCTGTACACACCACATATCATATATCATATATCCATCACATACATATATATAAGTCACACAACCAATCCTGTCACGGTATCCAAAGCCACGCGCGCGCTACCCGGGTCTCAATCCGAGTCATCTCAAAGTCAAGGTCAATGTCCGCAGACCACTGACCCTACCCGAGGTAATAGTAACCATAGCCTTCCTGAGAGTAAGGAACCCAACTGGGGGGTGACTCCACTCAGTCGGTGCTCCGTGACTACTCCGGGGTCCACCCAGGCCAACGACCCTCCCCGGAGGAGATAGTAGAACATGTAAAGGAAGGTAGACGAACATATATATACATAACATAAACACTCAGGACTGGTTCCCGTGAACCGTCATGATCCATAATATCTATAATCAGGTAACATGCCGGTTCCCATAAACCGTCATGTACCGTAATAACCAACAAGGGTTCATGCCGGTTCCCATAAACCGTCATGAACCATGATACCATAACAAGGGTTCATGCCGGTTCCCATAAACCGTCATGAACCTGGGAATCCATTTAAGGTTCCCTGACCTGAAATCAAAACCGTAAAGTGACTGGGTCTCGTACCCGAACATAGGACACCAACTGGGCACCGTGCCCGGAATCTGAGGTCATATGCCCGAGACAAAACCAAATGGGTTTCATACCCGAGTTTATCATTTTGAAATCCAAATTCAGTTCATTTAAATCAATAAAGAAATACAGACCCGTATAAGCACCGTATAAGGCCGAAACCTCGAAATACGTGCTTATACGTAACCACATACAAATGCACCCATGGCATCATCAAACAAGTAATAAAACATATAATAAACATTTATGCATGCACCAATTTAGAAAACAAGGTCCACTCACAGACCGTCCGAGCTGCCGCCTCGATTTGCGTCCCATACGGCTCCCCGAGCCGATCACCGTCACCGGACTCCCAAACCTGTCCAAATCGTAATAGAAGGTTACTAACTACTTAATTAACCTCCTACCAAAGCCCCGTAATTTTCCCGTATTTTAACTATTTTTAAAACCGAACCTAAACCTTCCGATGCCCTGAAACATATCGAGACGGTGTCCGATTGACACGAAACCAGTCCCAAAATGTTCTTTACATCGAATAGAAGATTTCGTATGTTGGAACCTTCCCCAGATTCCCTGCCACGCGCCCTCACGCGCCGCCTGAAGTGGCTGCGCGTGGGCTTCACGCGCCTGCTACAGTACCTGCTGACGTCATCGCTGACATCAGCATGACGTCATCTGACAGCTGTCAGGTCTGACATGTCAGACTCTGACAGGTGCCACGTGTCATACTCCCATTGGTCCACGTCACTATGCTGTCAGTGCCACGTGGCAGTCTGACAGGTGCCACGTGTCATTGCGGCACTGGTCCACGTCAGTGCCACGTGTCAGCCCCTGATTGGGCCACGTCACTGACATGTCAGTGCTGACTGTGCACTGACATGTGACACGTGTCGCACTCCTATTGGCCCATTTTCTGACATGTCAGCTGACATTGTCAGATCTGACAAGGCTGACGTCATCGCTGACATGATGACGTCAGCAGGATGACGTCACCTGTCATCCCTGCCCTCCCGCGGGTCGACCCGAACGTCTGCAACCGGGTCGCCGTGACCCGCGGCTTGACCCGGCCGGTTCTCCCAGCTCCGGCCACCAAAACACTCCCCGTTTGTCCCATTCTCTTCGTCTCAACCCAAACTACAATCCTATGACCTTAAAATGTAAGAAAAGCATCGAAAACACGTACCTTAAATCCAGCCATGGCGGCCGTGACTTCCTCCGCCGTTCACGGTCGTTCCAGGCCTTCCTAACCCTCGAATCCAATCCCAATAGACTCCTAGGGTCCCTAGAAACCATTCCTAATCTTTAGAAATCATCGAAAACCCCTAAAACTAAAAATCCAAATTTTGAGTAATATGTACCTCACGGGTTTTCGGGTTCCCCCGCCGTGGTCCGCCGCCGTGAGTCCTCGCCGTCGCGTCCTCATCATCACGGTCCCTCCTCACGTCACACATAAGATGAAAAATGATGAGATGTGGTGGTATGTGTATGGTGTGGTGTTTGAAAATGGAGGATGAAGAAAATGAAGAAAAATGGGATAATGGGTTTCGGGTGGGAGGATGAACAAAGAAGAATGATGGCTGATGAGAGAAGAGAAATGGAGGGTGTGGATTTAAAGTTAGAATTGAAATGGATGGGTAGGATTAATGGTTGGTGGATTTGATTATAAAATAATTAAAATAATAATATTTAATTATTTAGATCCACATTTTGGGGGATCAAAGCAATGGGATGAGTGACACTTGTCACTCATCCATGGGGCCCACCAAAATATCCACCCAATCAGATTTCACCGAAACGTCCCCGTCTCGAAGTTCGTGCATAGTGAAATCGAACTTCTGTGACCTATAACTCTCCCGTTTGAAGTCCGATTTCAGTGTGCCGCCTGCCTATGGATTCGTATCGTCCTTATCTACGTAACGGTCTTCGGCCCTCGGCCATCGGACCTCCCGGTCAAAAAGTCAACATTTGACCCCATTTAACCTAAATTACCAAAATGCCCCTAAACTTCCGAACGTCATAACTTCTTCCTCGAACGTCGGAATTGAACGTGCCACCTGTCTATGAACTCGTGACGTCACGAACTACGTCAAGGTCATCGGTCAAAGTCCATTTGACCGCCCGAATGAAAAGTCAACGTTTTGCCACCATCAGGGGCAAAACGGTCATTTCGCATCGTTCGTCCGATTCCGCTCTACTAATCACGGATGAGCCTCACTAATCGTGATTAGTCACTAATCTAATCATAGAATTTGGGATGGGTCGTTACATTACGGGTCTAGATTAATTAGGGCCATTTTTTGTAATTTTAAGCCCAAGGGTATTTTGGTAATTTGTGTTTGGAAGGGTAAAATGGTCATTTCACCCATTTTGCCATTTTAATGAGCTGGCAATGAATTGTTAGTTGTTTGACACCTATCAAGCTCATAGTGAGATTAGTGTCACAGGTAAGGGTGTGGTGTTATGTTAATTGGCTGGGATCAAAACCATGTATGAATGGTTTTTACAAAACAATGAAGAAAACACTAGTTGATTGATTTTCCAGCAAGTAACTCTCTTGAAAAACAAAGTGATTGAACAACATTGAGAAATAGAGAAGGAAGGGTAAGGAAAGAAGAACAGGGAAGGAAATAATGAAGAAGGAAGGGCTCTGACCCGAGAAACCCGAAAACACTCCATGGACCTTGAATTCAAACTTTGAATATGGAGGTTTGATTTGTGTAATTGAAGCTACACTTGTGATTTTTTGCCCTAAACGAGCAGGATTGAGATGTTAAGGTGTGTAATGGGACATGGGAAGAATTGGATTGAACAATGAAATTGGGCCGAAATTCATGATTTTCGGGTTATGAATTGGAGGTGAGATATTCGTGTTTAGAGATTACAAAATTGTTTTTGGACATCAATTGTATCGATTACATGAAAGAACTGAGAGAATTGCACTCGAAAATGCAGGGTTTGAATTGGGTTGGGTCGTTAGGACGGGTGACCCGAAAATTAGAAAATGGGTAATAGGGATGATGAGCAGTGCTAGGTGCATGGGCTTCACGCGCAGCCGCTTGCGGAGGCACGTGAGCACGATTTTTTAGGTATGTTCAACATCATTTTTAATGTATTCGATGTAACAAACATTTTGGCTTAGGTTTCAAGTTGATCAGACACGATTTTGATTTAGTTTTGTGTGTCTGAAGTGTATGTGTACACTTTTTATACATATTTAAATCCCGAAAAAGTAGGGGATTGTATTGTAAGGTTACTTGGGATAGTAGTGACCCTCGATAGTGGTTTTGACAAGATTGATGATTCCTGGAAATTACGGAAAAACACACAATTCGGAATTGAGCAGCTTGGATGGTGTGTGAGTGGACATTTGTCTTATAAACTATGATGCATGCATATAAATGTTTTCCATGATTTATTGGATGATTTGAGTCACAATGATTTGGATGATGATTTGATATGATTATTTGGTGATTTTATGGATTTAATAATCATTTTGTGGACACGATTTACGAGAATGTTGAAAATAATGTTTTGGGCTAGACCTGGGTTTGAAAATGATGTTTTAACTTGGATTATGAGTCAAGAATGATTATATGGATTTATTTAACGATTTCTGGATGTGATATTACAGATTTTCGTGAAAATGGTATTTTGGGCTTGAAACCCTGTTTGGAAATAATTTGACTTGGTTTTGAGTCAAGGATTTTTATACAGACCTAGTGGTTGGCTTTGTGAGTTGTTTTCATGGTATGATATCTTCTCAGATGCGACTGAGCCTGAATGTACCTGTAAGGACCTACCCGGGAGTCGAGATTAGTGACGTGATTAGTACTGGATTAGCTGAGTTAATCGGTGTTTAGTTGGGTACTTTTGGACTTTGGGCGTAGAATGATGATTTTGCCCCTAGTTTGGGAAAAAAGTTGACTTTTAGTTCGGGCGGTCCATTGGGCATTGACCGATTCCTGTGACGTAGTTTAGGACGTCACGAGTCCGTAGACAAGTGGCACGCCCGATTACGACATCCGAGGAGGAAGTTATGATGTTCGGAAGGTTGAGGGCATTACCGTAATTTGGTTAAAATAGGGGGAAAAGTTGACTTTTCGTACGACGAGGTTTTTACACGTAGACCGAGGACCGTTATGTAGATCTCGTCATCCTGAGTTCAACGACAGGTGGCATGCTTTCATCGGACATAGGACGAGTGAGTTACAGGTCTAAAACGGCTAAGGGCAAAATGGTAATTTTGATTCATAGGGGCATTTTGGTCTTTTAGTGCCTTGGGATTTGTGCAAATCAGATTAGGACAAGTGGATAGGAGAGATTGGATATTTTTGAGTTTGGACGATAGGATTTGGACACGTGGGGTGTGTGTAGTGGGTTCTAGCATTTGCACGGTGCAATTATATGGGTTTGGGTTTGAGTCGTGTTTGTTCTAAGAGGGAGAAGAACAGAGCCTGGGCAGAGAGGAAAATTGATCGGGTTGCGGTGTGTGTTTGTGTGTTATGGTGATCGAGTGAGTGATGAGAGATTGAGTGGGAGTTAGTAAGTGGTTTTGGGTGGAACTCGAGTGAGGAAAACCTGTGTGTGAGAGTGTGAGTTCTGTGGAAAACAGGGAAAAATCGAGGTGGTGGTGTTGCTGTGTTCGAGCAAACCGTTCAAATTCAGAGTGTGGGAGAGATCAGAAGGCAGAGACGAGGGGTTGGACGGGTTGGGACACGGCGGCGTTCACGGCAGTGCACAGACAGGTGAGGTTTCTCTGTTTCCCCTGTTTTTCCGTCTGGATTCAAACGGTAAGTCGTGGCTTTTGGGGCTGAGTCGAAGGGTTCTATGAGTGCTATGAGGTTTAGTAAGACCCTAGGAAGCTTTAGAACTTGAAGCCGTGACGAGGGGATGCATGGGTGGCTGGATTTAGAAACAGGGGTTTGGACGGGTTTTAGTTCGAACTTGAGGGAGGTGGTTTAGAGGTCGTGTTATCGTGTTTGGTTGAGGGGAATCGATTACTAGGAAGGGGATGAAGTTACTGGTGGAAAAAGGAGCAGAAACGGCTGAGGGGCGGCGGAGAACCGGTCACACCGGTTCGGTTTGGCTGAGCCGATCTGGACCAGTGAACGGAGGTTGAAGACGATGAACAGTGCAGGCGCGTGAGGCCCACGCACAACCACTTTGGGCGGCGCGTGGGGCGTTTTCCGGGGAAGAGTCCAACATAGTTTTTAGTTTAATCGTTGTAACGAATCTTTTGGGACAAGTTTCGGGACGATCGGTCGTTGTCTCGGGTTAGTTTTAAGTGGTTGAAGGTTTAGGGTCCCGTTTACGTACAGTTAGAAGTTCGGGAAAATTTGGAAAACTAGGGTAAGCTTACGTGAGATGTTTGTGACCCGTTTTGGTGATTTTGGACAGGTCGGGTTGCGCCTGAGACGGCCGAGGATCGCACGGGACGCGGTTGACTCGCGCGAAAGTTGTGAGTGGACTGTTTGTTTTCTACCGAGCATGCATAACTGTTTTTACTTATTCCATTATGTTTCGATTATGCTTTTATGCTTTTGATATATGATTTCATGATTATGATTTCAATATTCTTGCTTTACTCGATTGCACGTTTTTCAATAGAAGTTTATCGGATTTACACGTACTTCGAGAATATGATTTCTATGATGCTTGTGAATATGGTTTCAGATAAATGAGTATGTTATTATGTAACGACCCGTCCCAAATACCTAGATTAGATTAGTGACTAATCACGATTAGTGAGGCTAATCCGTGATTAGTAGAGCGAAATCTGACGAACGATGTGAAATGACCGTTTTGCCCCTGATGGTGGCAAAACGTTGACTTTTCAATCGGGTGGTCAAATGGACTTTGACCGATGACCGTGACGTAGTTCGTGACGTCACAAGTTCATAGACAGGTGGCACGTTCAATTCCGACGTTCGAGGAGGAAGTTATGACGTTCGGAAGTTTAGGGGCATTTTGGTAATTTTGGATAAAAGGGGTCAAAAGTTGACTTTTTGACCGGGAGGTCCGATGGCCAAGGGCCGAAGACCGTTACGTAGATAAGGACGATACGAATCCGTAGACAGGCGGCACGTCGAATTCGGACGTTCGACGGCGAAGTTACGGTTCACGAAAGTTTCGGGATATTATTCCCGGTGACACGTTTTACGAGGACCGTTTGTCTTTAGTGGGCTCAACTACTTTTCAGAAACCAATGGATGAGTGACACTTGTCACCCATCCACTGGCCCTTAATTCCCATACATGCATCGATCATCCCTTTGTTTTTCCATTCATCCAACCACCCACCCGATCTCAGTTTGAACCCAAACCCATCCAAAACTTTCCAGCCGATCTTGAAGGGGACCATAGAGTGAGGGAGAGGCTGAGGAAGCAAGGGACGGTGGCTGGGAGCACCTGGACCGCCGCACACGGCCGTGAAGGCCCAGGTAACCCGATTACCCGACTATGCCCATTTTTCCATTATTTCGAATATGACTTTATGGGTTGTTATGGGTGATTGGAAGATGATTAGGGAGTTGATAGGATGATTTTAAGAGGATTAGGAAGGTGCTTCACGGCGGAGGGAGTCGTGAGGGTGGTCGGGAAAAACAGAACCGTGAGGTTCATTTTGGAACCATAGGTTTAGGCGAGTTTTTCCTAGTTTTCTTGATTGGGATAGATTGGAAATGAGAAAATAGGAATTTAGGAATTGGAATGGAAGAAATCGGATGAAAAATGAGGGAGAAGGAGGCCTGGACCGGTTACGCCGGTCCAGTTGCAGAGGTTAGACCGGACCGGGCCGGTCAGACCGGTTCGATCGCTGGAGACGACGGTACTGTAGCGGCGCGTGAGGCCCACGCGCAGGGGCCTTTGGGCGGCGCGTGGCAGCGCGTGCTAGGGTTTTTGGGGATGTGTTCAACATACGAAATCATCTATTCGATGTAACGAACATTTTGGGACTGGTTTCGAGTCGATCGGACACCGTCTCGATATGTTTCGGGGCATCGGAAGGTTTAGGTTCGGGATTAAAAATAGTTAAAAATACGGGAAAATTACGGGGTTTTAGTGAGGGGTTATATAAGTAGTTAGTAACCCTCTAAATTAATTTGGACAGGTTTGGAAGTCCCGGTGACGGTGATCGGCTCGGGGAGCCGTATGGCACGCGTATCGAGACGCGGCTTCGGACGGTCTGTGAGTGGACCTTGTTTTCTAAATTGGTGCATGCATAAATGTTTATTATATGTTTTAAATACTTGTTTGTGATGCCATGAGTGCATTTGGATGTGTGGTTACGTATAGGCACGTATTTCGAGGTTTCGGCCCTATACGGTGCCTATACGTGTCCGTACGTCTTTATTGGTCTGAATGAAATGGTTTCGGATTTCCAAAAGGATAATGAATGTGATTTGATGATTTTTATTTGGATATTTGTAAACTATATGGTTTCACGTATTTCGAGGCGATTTACGTGCTTGCATATAAATCGAGGTTTTCTAGTTTTATTCTGATTTTCCATTCTTATGGTTTTGAAAATAGTTAAATGAAATGATTTTGGATTTGAAAAGGTAACTCTCGGACTTGAGGTCCATTTGATTTAATGAGGAATCGGGCCGGAAGCCCAGTTGGTTTACGATTCGGACCGGGGGTCCAGTTTCTATGTGGATTCGGGCCTAGGGCCCAGTTATGTATTACAAATGGTTTTTACGGGTCATGACGGTTTATGGGAACCGGCATGAACCCCTGAAATGGATTTACGGGTCATGACGGTTTATGGGAACCGGCATGAACCCATGAAAGGATTTTATGGTTCATGACGGCTTATGGGGGGGCCGGACATGAATCCTTGAAAGGTTTCAAGAATGATTTCAAAAGGTTTTTCATATTCCATCCTTTATATATGATTGTCTCCTCCGGGGAGGGTCGTTGGCCTGGGTGGACCCCGGAGTAGTCACGGAGCACTGACTGAGTGGAGTCGCCCCCCAGTTGGGTTCCTTACTCTCAGGATGGGCATGGTTCGTTACCTTCAGGGAGGGTCCTTGATCTACGGACATTGACCTGGGTGGACCCTGGAGAGACTTGGGTTTGAGACCCCGGTTAGCACTCGTGTAGCTTTATTTTACCGTGACAGGTTCTGGATATGAATATATTGGATAAACATGGTTTCAATTGGGTTGGGAAAACTGTGTTTTATGATGATAAATGGATTTGGGCTGAGATCCCACATATGTTTACTATGTTCTGGTTTTCTATAAATTGGTTTTGGGCAGGAGCCCGTGAGACTTGTATTTACGGAACTTGGGGTTGTGACCCTATTTATGGATGTTTTAACATATATTATTGGATAAATGGTTTTACTATGCATGCATGCTTTTTAGTGGAGGGTATAAATGTCTTTTATGAAATGTTTTTATAAATTGTTTATTTTCGTCCACTCACAGCTTTTGTTTTTAATACCCTTCAGGTTGACAGCGGATGTGGACTGTAGCAGAGATCGAGATATCACATGCCTCCTCCGGATCCTGGCGTACTCTGATAGCCCGGGAGGGCAAAGGTTGGAAATATCCCTTGTCTGACACTTCGTGTCAGACGGGAGCAGGGTCATCCCGCACTAATCCCGGGGGGATTGGGATGGGTCCTGTCATATTACGTATTCTGTTTTATGAAAGATTTGTGGATTCGATTTGAGGATTTGAAAGGAAAAATCCGGGCAGGAGTCCTTTTTCGAGAAACGTGATTTCAGTCTTTCAAAGATTTCCAGTTTAGTTTTGGCATTCAGATTTTGATGGATTTCTCTTATGTTTGAAAAATGGTTTTGGGTTTAAAGACCCGAAAAAAGAGAAAAACCCACTCGATCTGATTTTGAGTTTAAAGACTCGGATTGATTTACAGGGGGAGGGCCTTGGACTGATGTTTTGATCTTAAAGACTCGGTATATGTTTTGAGTTTAAAGACTCGGATATGATACCCCCCGAGGCCTGTGATTGTGTTTTGAGTTTAAAGACTCGTTGATATCCCGGGAAGGCCTGGTTATTGCGCATTGTGTTTTGAGTTTAAAGACTCGGGAGCACTTGAGATCCAGTAAATATGTATGATTGATGTTTTTCACTGGTTTTCGAATGTTTTGGGTTGTGACCCGAATAACTTAGTTTCTATGACGTTAAGGCCAAATGCCTGAACTTTGGTTTTTGATTTCTAATAATTTATGCATGTTGTTTCATTTCATGCTACTGTTGGTTTAAGGTACTTGGTTATGCATCCATGTTTTCAAAACGGCGGGTGTAACCCTGTTTTCTTTATGGAACTGCTTTTATAACTCTTACTTATTTTTAGTCCACTCACATTTTTAATATTTTTGACACCCTTCAGGTCGTGGTGCGAGCGTTGGGGCTACCGTTGAGGCAGAAGTCGAGGCATAAGTCATCTGTTGCCCGCTTAGCTTACAGTAGGGCTTGTTTTTGTTTTTCGTACTGTTCTATGCTCTGTAAAATATAAATTTTCTCCTTTCTCTGACAATGTAAATTGTGGGTTATCGTGAGGTTGTCTCGGCCTTTGGTGTTGGATGGTCAGACGGGAGCAGGATTCGCCTCTGTTATCGGGGTGATAATCGGGGTGGGCCCTGTCAATACCGCTCAGATGCGCCTGATCCTGGGGATGTATTCTGGAGCCCAGATGTGTCTGGTCCCGAGAATCTGGCTTGTTGGTTGCCTACGCGTAGTGTCGATGTGATTATGTGATTGATTGTGCACTTGTGAGTAGTGTTGTTTGATTATTACGATTGATATTGGAGTATGGGTGACTAGTATTATTGATGATGGTCTTTGTACTGGACTTGATAGATGGTTGTATCCAGACATGTTTTCATGGTTTAAGGAAATGAATTTCGAGAAATGTGGGCCATGAAAGTTTAAAAACTGATATGATTTTATTGGTCTACTATTTATATTTGATTCAAAATCCGATTCTTATTTTACTCTATGCATGCATGTTTTGTAACTAGAGTGTAAAAGAGTTCGTTTTGAAATGTATTTTCAAACGATGTTATTTTTGTCCACTCACACCTTTTATGTTTTGATGACCGGCACGAAGATCGGGGCTGATCGAGAGGCAGAAACATGAGTGGGAATCAGTGCGACTCCCTTGTCTGCCAAGTGCTGAGGGTGTTTTTGGAATTTCAGTTGACTTGTCAGACGGGAGCAAGACTGGACACGATTATCAAAGTCTTTTCGGGACGGATCTTGACACAAGGTCACACATTTTCCCTTTATTTTTTCTTCTCGATTTTCATTATATTGGTAGTTTGGTTGCTCTTATTCTATTCAATATTGAATTTTAATGAGTTTATATACGTATATGATAATTAGCTTCTGATGATCGGAATTTGGGTTCCAAATTGAGTTGTCTTGATATTTGTAATTGGATTTTGATTATGGAATTTTTCAAGTTGTGATTTGAATTTATAAATGTTCTTTTTTCTTATTTATAGGCACCTTTACATTTCCTTTTGATTTCCTCAACTAATAGTAAGTGATATTTGATTCAAGTTCATGACAAATTCTTTCTCAATTAAACAAATTTTATAGGATTGACCAAATAATGCAGGTGAAAATCAGTCAATCACCGCAACTTCTAAGATTGCTGACCAAATAATTTGGCGATATGAATGTATTGTTGTTTTTTTGTACTCAACATGTCTGTCTACGTATTTATAATGTTGTAAATGTTTGTCTCCTAACTCTTACCAAGTCTAGAGATTTTGAATTGCTTACCAAATCTAGGTGCACAACTAATGTAGTGATCTTTAAATTTTATACTCCTTATAACATGGCTTGATTTTATATAATTGATTTGTTTTCCCATTTTGGTGATGGATTTCTTGCTATTTGGATGCTTGGTGATGTTTGATTTCGGTTTTAAGTTTTCGTACAGTTGTACAAATAATTCTTACACCTAATTTCTCAATCCAAATATGAAATTGGGTATCATGGAATTTCTGCTATATTTGGTTTAATAATATTCGTGTGTTCTTTGGTTGAATTAGTTAGGAAATTTTCACATGTTGTTGATGTTTTCAAGTGTGGTTTGTATCTCAATTTATTTTCTACTTTTTTGTTTGTCAGCTGAACGTTCTTATTTATGATCATTTGTGAGTTTTTACTCATTACATGATTCTATTACAATTTTGGTACTTTCGATTTTAACCCGTTACAACGCGCGGGGTACCTTGCTAGTTTCTTGCATATAGGGAGGAAAATCGCAACTTCAATTAATGGAGAGACGATACTCATTAGTATATATTAAAAGTTATTTATTAATTTGTTCAAAGAAAATGATGTATTAACAACTTAGAAATAATATAACGATAATTCTTTAATTCAAATACCATTATATACTAATTATAATACGTTTAATTAGAAAACAAAAAATATTATGCTCAAATTAAGTAAGATATCAAATTAAAATATTGAAACAGTATATAATACTAAATCAATCTAGAATTTGTCATGATTTAATTTTTAATATACTAGACGATAAGTTTGTAACTTTTGCCTCTTGATCTCTTGTACATTAACAATGTTCGAATATACATAATATACGAGCAATAATTGACGTACCATCCAAGATTGGCCTAGCTATTGGCAGATCGTCTTCTATAAAACAAGTACTCCCACAACCAGGAGGGAGTCGTGGATCAAGTATGACTGCAATCAAAGATAAATTTGCCACATTTTAAACTATTTTCGAATTATCTATATTAATTTTATCCCCAATTTTTTTAGAAATTTTTATCTATGCTGAAAAATGATAATACGTAATTAAATTAGGATTTAATTACAACATATTCTTACTATTCAACTTAATAACCAACTCGAATCAATAATTAAATAAAGCATTTGGGTAAGTCTATTTTGTGCTAAGTTGCTAATGATACAAAGCATTAGGTTTAGTAAAATAAGTTATTTTATTTATCCAAAACGTGTAAAACGTGGGAGAGTTACCAAAGGTGATTGGTGTAGGTGTCAACTACAGTAAGTAATAAAGTCGATTGGCATTTGCATGGAAGAAGTATATTTTATATTTTTATCCCAACAAAAAAAAAAGGAGGCAGATATTTGGCTTTTGGGTCTATATAGTCGCATTTGGTCCTTCATATTGCACCCACCATGTTTCATTTCTTTCGGCAATTCAAATTGACACTCGAGTGTACTACACTCACTCACTAGTTAATAGCGATAGGAATAATATAGGAGACTGAATAAAAGAGGAGACTAAATAATTCAATCGCATCATTTAGTTTAAGACCAATATGAAAGAGGAGGAGACTAAATAAAATAAGTAATATTATTTAGATATACTAAATTAATTATTTTAAATTAATATTATTTATTAATTTTCATATTAAATATATTACTAAATGCCATCAATTTAATGTGTCTAAATACTATTATTTATTTTATTTAGTCTCTTCCTCTTTCATATTGGTCTTTGACTAAACGATGGGATTTAATTATTTTTCATCCTGCAAGTACGCATCCATGTTGGTCTTATACTAAATAATGTGATCAAATTATTATTTCATTTTTTTATACAACGATATCCTACTAACACACAACAATATTTTACCTCAATTTTAATTCTAATCTAAAATTAGGTAATGGGAAAAACCATATGATTGATTAGTCATTACAATTAAAATTGAGATCTCTTATTTATAAATACAGTTATTTACAAAAAAATCCGTTGAAGTTTTTTGTATTTTCATAAATTGCCATTTAAATTTTAGATTTTACATAAACGCTCTTTCATGTTGCAAAAATATTACACATAAAACTCATTTGTTAAGTTATTGTTAATTAAAAGTTGATATTAACTAAAAAATAAAATTGACAAAAGTGACTTTTTACAACAATATTTTTAGACTTAGAATGACATGTATCCAAATAACTAGACGGATATTTTAATATTTATGTAACATGTTTTATTTTATTTTACTAACAAAATTTCATTTTTTTTATGAAAAATGTATGATGTTGTTGAAACCGAAGGATGTTTGTATAAAGTCCAAAGCTCGAAGAAATATTTTGTGAAAACACACTCAAAGGATGTTTTGGCTAAGCCACTGTTTCTTTATTGATTTAGATTATCTAAAAAATAAAGACCAATTAGGAAATAAAAAGGGATACCTTAATTTGTGGTTGTTATTAGTTTTGTTTTTTAAAAAAAAAATTGGGTTATTTTTAAAATTTAAAGACCATGGTATGCGGTCCTGTGATCCCATTTTTCGATATCATTATCTCCTCATGAATATATAAGTTATTTGTCCCATTTTTTGAAAGAAAATATAAAAGATCTATATTTTTTTTTCATTCTTTTGTTTTGGTAAATACAAGGAGATTTGTTCACATTTAAAGGTGAGAGTGACAGGACCCGTCCCAACTGGACGTCAAAAAAACCGTACCCGGTCCTGCTCCCGTCTGACAAGTCAACTAAAGGTCAGAAACTCCCCTTCAGTGCTTGCCAGACAAGGGATGTTTGCGCGGATTTCTGCTGCTGTCACTGCCTCACGATCAGTCCCGAACGTCGTACCACGGCCTGGAGGGTCACAAAACAGAAATGGTGTGAGTGGACAAAAATGACCTCTTATAAAAACATTTATCAAAATACAATCTTACCCTCCAGTTTTCACAAACTTGCACGCATATCGTAAAACATGAGTGACCGATAAAATTAAAACATATTTTCCCATGGTCCATAACACTCATGTTCACCAAATTAGTTCATGTTATAAAACATCAAATCCCGGCTCTCAGGCCAAAACATGTGAAAACATAATCACCTGGCCACAAGGACCAAAAACCCGTACTCAATACCAGTACATCATCACAATCAATACCAATCAGCATTACTTACCAGTGCACAATAAATATATCAATCCAATCAATCCGCACTACTCACGAGTGCATAAAATATCACCAATCACATCTGCACTACTCACAAGTGCACAATCAATCAAACTGTACTACTCACAAGTGCTGCACTACGCGTAGGCCAATATCCAGTCACTCTCTCGGGAATAAACACCTCTGGGCTCAACCCCCTCGGGCTCAGTCACATCTGGGCGAACACATCCCCAGGATCAGACACCTCCGAGTGGTACATCCAGGCTCAGTATCATCCGAGAAGCTGACTACCATAGGATCAACTCCCGATCCTACAATCACATCCCCCAAGCTCCGGTCGTCTGGGTAATCCCCCCCCAAGCACCGACCGTCTGGGAATATCACAATCACAATGAACACCATCCCGGGAATTACATCCCAAAACATTTCAATCAAATCTTGACTTCATACCAAGTCAAGGTCATTCTCAACTGGGTCTCAAGCCCAAAATACTTTTTACACATAAACCGTTAAAATCACATTTAAATCAATAAAATAATCCGGAAATCATCATTGACTCACCAACCAAGTCAAAACATCATTTTAGAAATCATTTAGACTCCGGGCCTAGCCCAAAACATCATTTGCGCGTTCCTCGTAAAACGTGCCCGAAAGTCTGATTAAAATAATCATAAAATCCCAATAAATCATTAATTTCATAATTTCACAAATGACTCCAAATCCGAGTCAAAATCACTAATCACTTGGGTTCTCCTGCCTAAAATAACATTATCACGCAAATCCATGCGTTGCAACCTCCGTTGCCATTTTCACGTAAATCCACGAAATTGACCCTCGACTCATTCCCGAGTCATCACATCATTTTTCAGTCCATGACTCAATAATCCGAGTCCAAACATTATTTTCAATCAATTTCAATCCCGGACTCATAAACCAAGTCCAAACATCATTTTTACCAAATTTCGTAATTTCTCGAAAATCGCCCAAAATAATAATATAATAATCATAAAACCGAGAAATTACCGGATTGAAACACAAATCATGCCCAAGCATATAAAATCATATAATAAGGCATTTAAATCATATATGCATGCATCACGGTTAGAAAACAAAGTCCACTCACACACACCGTCCAAAACGGTCCGTTTCCGAGCTGCACGTTTTTCCGTAAAATCTGGAAATCACAACTCCTGTCCAAAATCATTATAGAGGGTTACTAACATCTCAAAATATATCATATAAATTTTCCCCAATTTTTCCGGGGTTTAAATACGTATTTTTAACGTAATACAAAACTTCGGATACGCGGAACATTATCGAAACAATATCCGATTTCATCGAAATCAACGTCAAAATGTTCGTTACACTGAGAGGATCAAAAGTCATGTTGACCTCACCTTGAGACTAGGCCGGACGCGCCCCCACGCGCCGCCGTGAGTGGCTGCGCGTGAAATCCACGCGCCTGCTACAGTGTCACCGTCCCAACCCGTTTGTCTGTAAAACGGGCCATTTAACCCGCGAGGCGACCCGGTTTGTTTTCTGTCAATTCGACATTGATTCCACCAATTGAACATTCAGTCAGTTTCGATTCAAGTCTAATTAGAGTTCTGTGGACTTAATTACAAGCAACATTACCTCTAACCTCACGATCACAGATGATCAATCGAAGAACATCCGGCCACTGTTCATCCTTCGAAAACCATCAAAGCTTCTTGATTTCGTTCAATTGATTCACCAGTAAGCTTCAATGGACTCAGGTAAGTATTTTCCCCAACTCAATTGCATCAATTCGTGGCTCAAACGCCACGACTCAAACTCGAACATCCGTACACTGTGCATCCATGGAGCTTCATCAATCTCCAGTGTTTTCCTTCAATTGGTGAACCCAGAAGCATCGTGGGATCTTCAGGAACACAATCCCCACATCAATTTCGTCAATCAAAGTCTCAATTCCCGCGACTCAACCTCGAGATTTCTGAAAGTTTCCTCCCTCAGTTCTACCTCAATTCGACCTCAATTCCACTTAGTTCCTTCTACAAAATGGATCGTAGTAATCCCAGAAGACAAAAACTGAACCCAATTTCGATCAACAAGGCTCAATTCATCCAATTTGATTTTTCCTCCCAAAAACCCAATTTCGAATTCCTAGTTTTCAGCCACTCTCAACCTCCCGTGTTTACCCAGTTGAGTTAGTCTCAACAAACACTCAATTTTGCCCTCAAAACCAGTTAGGAATGGCAGCAAACACTCTCCAATTCTGCTGCTCAATGCTCACGGGTAAGAAGAACAAAGAAGGAGAAAATTAAGGAGAAAATGGAGGAAATGATGAAGGATAAATGATGATGTTGTAATGATGGTGTTGGGAGGGAAACATGGACCAGATTTCAGGGGATGGGTGACACTTGTCACTCATCCGAATGTGTACAGTCACCGGGTACTGTTCATATTAAAATATTATTTTAATCCCGGTTCGTTCGGTTAATCGAGTCCGATTCCGTGACCATAACTTCGTCGTCGAATCTCCGATTTCGGCATGCCGCCTGTCGTTGGATTCGTATCGACGAGACCTACGTAAGGGTCCTTGGCCCTCGTCCATCGGACCTCCCGATCAAAAAGTCAACATTTGGCCCCTAATATGCCAAATTACCAAAATGCCCCTCAACTTTCGAACATCATAACTTTCACCTCGAATGTCGGAATCGAACGTGCCACCTGTCTATGAACTCGTAACGTCCCGAACTACGTCACAGTCATCGGCCAAAGTCCATTTGACCGCCCGAACTAAAAGTCAACATTTTGCCCACGCTAGGGGCAAAACGGTCATTTTGCACGTTTCGTCCGATTTCACTCAACTAATCCCCGATTAGTCATTCTAAATCATGATTAATTAATATTCAATCCCGATATTCGGGACGGGTCATTACAACCTTCCCTCCTTAAAGAATTTCGTCCCCGAAATTCCAACTACTTGTATTCCACATCCACCTCGTGGAAAACAAATGGGCCTCTCAACACGTGTACACCTGTACACCCACTAGCCAATGCAGAACTCGTCTGCACTCAGACGTCACATCACAGATGCACGTCGTACTGACTACACTCGACCACCCCGAGTGAAAATGAATCACCAGAAATTGGCAATGTCGTCACTAAGCTGACTCCTTCAGCCTGACGGCCCCACGTAGTCACTAATGTGCTCTGACATCCGCTCTCATAGAGAGTCACCAAAACTCACTTGTCAGTCCATGCTAACACCACAAGCCAAACTGTCACCACCAAGCTTTACCACCCTAGTAAAGCGCCAATCAGTAACAAATCAGTGACAACACATCAAACCACCACGTCCGTCAATGTAGCACAAGATCAACAACACGATCTCCCCTCGCAGGGCAAACTCAATCCTGCGACAAATATCAACAGCAGTATCCACAACTGTCACCCCCTCAGCGATCCCAGATGCTGGTAAGGTCACGACAAGGTAACATTTCGCCGCAAAGCAACTTGCGGTCACACTAACCACCAACTCACTCATCCTGAGTATATGCATACCGTCCTCACACTCAAACAGACGGTGTAACTGGAACACATTGAACACCAGCATAGCAGTGATCACACAACTCAACACTAGAGTTATACTAGCCAACCATGGCTCAGAGCACCTGCTCAAACAATCACTGCAATCATCAGAATCACTCTGCCCAGTGCATCGTGTTCAATGTCCAGTTCACGTTCACAACCCATCCAATGGTATCAGGATTAAGCCGACTACTAACACGTTCACCAACGTACTACTGGTATAATCCGTATATCGTCACCCGACACCACAAGTCTGCAAAGTATCGTACCCCAAACCATAAACAAGGTACATACATCTATCTATTGACAAGACTACAACCACCTAGGTCATAGCCAAACATGTTCCAATAATGGAGTCCATTTGCCCAAACCAGCAAGAGACAAATCGAAACTCCACCCATCAACTAGTTCCAATTCCAAATTCGAATCCGTAATTTCGTAAGAAATCCCGAATCCGAACCCATACATCACATTTTTAATTCATGTCCAAATCCGAATCCGAAATCATTATTCCGTAAGCTAGCATTTGGAATAATCATTCCGCACCCAAATCCAGTATTCCACTTTCAAGTTCTAAAATCGAATCCTGAATCGTCACCTAGAAATTCGATTCCAAAACCCGAAATCTCGTTCACGTCCACTCGGACACACCAAAACCGAACCTATCGGTTACCCATTTATTATACTCGGTTGACTTCATAAGGAAGCCAATCCAACAACTACACGGTTAAGGTTGACAAAATTCGATCACTTCAGAAACCTACTCACTCGTGTAATATACCACAAAGGGCCCCACTTCGAAAAGAAGTTCAGTCCCGTCATTTACGATTCACATACTGGAGTAAGAGTGACAAACTCTCTACCCAACTGGATCATCAGGATCACGGTCCAGATCCATCACTACGTCAGCTGGCCATGAACATCACGATCCTAGATCGTCACAATGCCCAATGTCCATGACATCACAAACCCGATCCACCTAGGGAAAACCAAGGATGATCCCAAAACAATAACACCAATAGTCATCCCCGGGTCAAGTTTATTCTGGGCCCAACACGCCCATCTACAAACCAAACTGTGAACAAAAACAACCATCCGGACCCACACTAGTCCGACACACCCAAAACACATGATACAATATTACAACACAAATGGACAATACAAACCATTTACAAGGTATCACGAAAACATGTATCAATACGATTATTCCGACCTACGGTCAAGTCGATCGGGGCAGTTCCTTCGTAAATGTCCAAGTTTCCTACAAAAGTGACAAGTGGCAGTGCTGAGGCGACTTGCCCCACCACGCCGCTTACTTATCGACTGGGTTGAAGTTCCACCCGTATGAATGCCCACCGAGGATTGCGACACAAGATTATGAAGGCTAACTCGCTTCGTTGTTTCCTGACTCATCTGTTCAGTATCCTGACGCTCTCGGCGTCGTCCAGAGCCCAAAGATTGTTCTGGCACAGGTAAAATAGTAGCCTCCACTCGGATAGCAGCATCCGATAATTCCCTCAGGGTAGAATACGAGCCAACAGTTACAGCACCTCGTAACTCATTCCTCAATCCCTGCTCAAACCTTCGACACTTATCCTCCTCAGTAGCCACATACAGAGGAGCGAAACTTGATAAGTGCAAAAATTGCTGTTCATAATCGACCACTGACCGATTCCCTTGCTGCAATTGGAGAAACTCAACCTCCTTAGCGTTCCGAAATGAGCGAGGATAAAACTGATCCAAAAATCGCTCTCGGAATGCATCCCATGCCAAGGTACGGGCATCCCAGCCAGTCAACTGTAAACTATGCCACCACCTGTAAGCATAGCCATCCAAGAGAAAAGTGGCTAAGGGTACCATGTCCTCCAGGGGACATATCATAACCTCAAAAATCCTCTCCAATCGTGTAAGCCAATCTTCGGCACCATCCGGTCCCGAATCACCACGAAACACAGTGGCTCCCAACCGTCGAGCTCGCTCAATATCTGGGCCTTTACTAACACTACTCTCGCCCCTCCCATCTTCAGACCGTGTACGGGACGCACGACTCGGAGGCATGACGTATCAACAGAAATCAAGAACCAAATGCTCTGATACCAATTTGACAGGACCCGTCCCAACTGGACGTCAAAAAAACCGTACCCGGTCCTGCTCCCGTCTGACAAGTCAACTAAAGGTCAGAAACTCCCCTTCAGTGCTTGCCAGACAAGGGATGTTTGCGCGGATTTCTGCTGCTGTCACTGCCTCACGATCAGTCCCGAACGTCGTACCACGGCCTGGAGGGTCACAAAACAGAAATGGTGTGAGTGGACAAAAATGACCTCTTATAAAAACATTTATCAAAATACAATCTTACCCTCCAGTTTTCACAAACTTGCACGCATATCGTAAAACATGAGTGACCGATAAAATTAAAACATATTTTCCCATGGTCCATAACACTCATGTTCACCAAATTAGTTCATGTTATAAAACATCAAATCCCGGCTCTCAGGCCAAAACATGTGAAAACATAATCACCTGGCCACAAGGACCAAAAACCCGTACTCAATACCAGTACATCATCACAATCAATACCAATCAGCATTACTTACCAGTGCACAATAAATATATCAATCCAATCAATCCGCACTACTCACGAGTGCATAAAATATCACCAATCACATCTGCACTACTCACAAGTGCACAATCAATCAAACTGTACTACTCACAAGTGCTGCACTACGCGTAGGCCAATATCCAGTCACTCTCTCGGGAATAAACACCTCTGGGCTCAACCCCCTCGGGCTCAGTCACATCTGGGCGAACACATCCCCAGGATCAGACACCTCCGAGTGGTACATCCAGGCTCAGTATCATCCGAGAAGCTGACTACCATAGGATCAACTCCCGATCCTACAATCACATCCCCCAAGCTCCGGTCGTCTGGGTAATCCCCCCCCAAGCACCGACCGTCTGGGAATATCACAATCACAATGAACACCATCCCGGGAATTACATCCCAAAACATTTCAATCAAATCTTGACTTCATACCAAGTCAAGGTCATTCTCAACTGGGTCTCAAGCCCAAAATACTTTTTACACATAAACCGTTAAAATCACATTTAAATCAATAAAATAATCCGGAAATCATCATTGACTCACCAACCAAGTCAAAACATCATTTTAGAAATCATTTAGACTCCGGGCCTAGCCCAAAACATCATTTGCGCGTTCCTCGTAAAACGTGCCCGAAAGTCTGATTAAAATAATCATAAAATCCCAATAAATCATTAATTTCATAATTTCACAAATGACTCCAAATCCGAGTCAAAATCACTAATCACTTGGGTTCTCCTGCCTAAAATAACATTATCACGCAAATCCATGCGTTGCAACCTCCGTTGCCATTTTCACGTAAATCCACGAAATTGACCCTCGACTCATTCCCGAGTCATCACATCATTTTTCAGTCCATGACTCAATAACCCGAGTCCAAACATTATTTTCAATCAATTTCAATCCCGGACTCATAAACCAAGTCCAAACATCATTTTTACCAAATTTCGTAATTTCTCGAAAATCGCCCAAAATAATAATATAATAATCATAAAACCGAGAAATTACCGGATTGAAACACAAATCATGCCCAAGCATATAAAATCATATAATAAGGCATTTAAATCATATATGCATGCATCACGGTTAGAAAACAAAGTCCACTCACACACACCGTCCAAAACGGTCCGTTTCCGAGCTGCACGTTTTTCCGTAAAATCTGGAAATCACAACTCCTGTCCAAAATCATTATAGAGGGTTACTAACATCTCAAAATATATCATATAAATTTTCCCCAATTTTTCCGGGGTTTAAATACGTATTTTTAACGTAATACAAAACTTCGGATACGCGGAACATTATCGAAACAATATCCGATTTCACCGAAATCAACGTCAAAATGTTCGTTACACTGAGAGGATCAAAAGTCATGTTGACCTCACCTTGAGACTAGGCCGGACGCGCCCCCACGCGCCGCCGTGAGTGGCTGCGCGTGAAATCCACGCGCCTGCTACAGTGTCACCGTCCCAACCCGTTTGTCTGTAAAACGGGCCATTTAACCCGCGAGGCGACCCGGTTTGTTTTCTGTCAATTCGACATTGATTCCACCAATTGAACATTCAGTCAGTTTCGATTCAAGTCTAATTAGAGTTCTGTGGACTTAATTACAAGCAACATTACCTCTAACCTCACGATCACAGATGATCAATCGAAGAACATCCGGCCACTGTTCATCCTTCGAAAACCATCAAAGCTTCTTGATTTCGTTCAATTGATTCACCAGTAAGCTTCAATGGACTCAGGTAAGTATTTTCCCCAACTCAATTGCATCAATTCGTGGCTCAAACGCCACGACTCAAACTCGAACATCCGTACACTGTGCATCCATGGAGCTTCATCAATCTCCAGTGTTTTCCTTCAATTGGTGAACCCAGAAGCATCGTGGGATCTTCAGGAACACAATCCCCACATCAATTTCGTCAATCAAAGTCTCAATTCCCGCGACTCAACCTCGAGATTTCTGAAAGTTTCCTCCCTCAGTTCTACCTCAATTCGACCTCAATTCCACTTAGTTCCTTCTACAAAATGGATCGTAGTAATCCCAGAAGACAAAAACTGAACCCAATTTCGATCAACAAGGCTCAATTCATCCAATTTGATTTTTCCTCCCAAAAACCCAATTTCGAATTCCTAGTTTTCAGCCACTCTCAACCTCCCGTGTTTACCCAGTTGAGTTAGTCTCAACAAACACTCAATTTTGCCCTCAAAACCAGTTAGGAATGGCAGCAAACACTCTCCAATTCTGCTGCTCAATGCTCACGGGTAAGAAGAACAAAGAAGGAGAAAATTAAGGAGAAAATGGAGGAAATGATGAAGGATAAATGATGATGTTGTAATGATGGTGTTGGGAGGGAAACATGGACCAGATTTCAGGGGATGGGTGACACTTGTCACTCATCCGAATGTGTACAGTCACCGGGTACTGTTCATATTAAAATATTATTTTAATCCCGGTTCGTTCGGTTAATCGAGTCCGATTCCGTGACCATAACTTCGTCGTCGAATCTCCGATTTCGGCATGCCGCCTGTCGTTGGATTCGTATCGACGAGACCTACGTAAGGGTCCTTGGCCCTCGTCCATCGGACCTCCCGATCAAAAAGTCAACATTTGGCCCCTAATATGCCAAATTACCAAAATGCCCCTCAACTTTCGAACATCATAACTTTCACCTCGAATGTCGGAATCGAACGTGCCACCTGTCTATGAACTCGTAACGTCCCGAACTACGTCACAGTCATCGGCCAAAGTCCATTTGACCGCCCGAACTAAAAGTCAACATTTTGCCCACGCTAGGGGCAAAACGGTCATTTTGCACGTTTCGTCCGATTTCACTCAACTAATCCCCGATTAGTCATTCTAAATCATGATTAATTAATATTCAATCCCGATATTCGGGACGGGTCATTACAGAGAGCCTAATCCATACTCGGCAGCATGTCTTTAATTACAAAGTGCTCAAAACAAGTTTTGAATTCATTATTCGTTATACTTCAACAAAATTGCTATCTATAAGCGGTAATTTATCAACTACATCACATTTGTTTCATTATTTATAATTTAGAAGAAAATATGTTTCATTGAGAATACCATAAAATGGTACAAAGCCCATTACAAATCCAACTATAACCATGAGAAACAAAAGCAAGATCACAAAAGACAGAATGCATTTTATTATAAATAGAAAGCTTATATTCAGCTTTTATAAATAAAGAATAAGAATGTACATTCTATACCAAAATATTAGATGATTGGATATATATATATATATATATATTACATATCAATCTCATTATTTAGGTGCATCAAATTTCAAGTAAAATAAAGAACTTTTATGGTAGAGTTAAGTTTGTTTTAAAGGTAGCCGATATCTTAGCTGTAAACTTTTATGGTTGAATTTTAAGATAGTCGATACCTTAACTACTCAAGCTCGACGAAGAACGTGCAAGTAAGTATAGATTGATAACTCTCCACCTTTTTTAATATTTGTTTTAACAATGACGGTCTCCCTTACCCCCTAGTTAAATTTTTTTTTTTTCTTTTGGACTTAGAAATGAACGTTGTATGGTATGCCATGCATTTTTACTTTGAATTCCTTTTTAGAAGTTTTTTTTTTCTATTTTTCTATTGTGTGTGTCCTTATTTTTTATTGGCTTTTTTTGGAGATTTGAATGTAGCTGTAGTCATGGATGAAAATCTTGACCGAAATCACCGGTATATCAATAATTTCAATTGGCGACACCTAAAGGGGGTGAAAGAAATTTGCCGAAATATCGAAATTTTTTATTGTTTTGAACCCACAAATCCCTTTCTGGAATAAAAACGATGAAGATAGACTATTAATTGGTGAAAGTCAGACGTAAAACGAAAGAGATTTAGTCGGGTTGAAAAACTCGAGTTGCAGACCTGGTTGGAGGTAGGAGATGACTGTTAGTTTTTATAGTTATATATTAGACGTTGCTTAAACTTACAATAAGGCTAGCTAGTAGAGTTGGCTTTGTGTTTTATTCCCTTATTGAGTGTCTTGTGTTCTACCCCCTTGGTTGACAAATGCTGATTAATTTTTTTTTTATCAATTTTTTTTTCCAATTTTTCAACGAAGTATGGTTTTCTTTTTTCATTTTTTCCATTTTAAATATATCAATTCCTTTCAATTTTTGAACAAATTTTGGCCATATTTTTTCATCCTTTTCCCAATTTTAAATATATTTAAACTTATTTTATCATTTTTATTCCATTAAATTTTTTTTATGCTTATTGTTACGTTTTTAACTATATTAACATTCAATTATAGTAATTCACTCCAATTTATATTTATATTTAAAATTTTATATTATTAGTTATCTTCAGAATCATATTGCATCATATTATTAATCATATATTTATTATATCAAAGTCATTTTATAATTTTATTAGTCATATATAACTATTATTGGGTAATTAAGTTTTTCTCAAAATTTCATTAAAAATTTTCAACTTTTAGACTAAATTTACATCATTGTTGTTGACCGTAAACAATATCGATATTTAGAGCGAAATATTCATAAATTTGGCTAGTAATATATTCATCGATAGTGATATTTCAACCCTCACCTATAGTAATAAATAAATGAAAAGAAAATATTGAGCCAAAAAAAGTATTGGAAGAGAAAATAAACAAAAATGATGCTTAGAATTTGGACAGATAGAGAGAGATAGAGAGGAGACGAGAAGAGGAGGAGGAGAGAGAGAGAGGTCAAATCGACTGGCGAAGGGGTTGGCTTGTCTTATACAAATTTTTGTGGTGGTGGTGTTGGTATATTGCACAATTACCCTCTCCCTCTTAGGCTTTAGCCTAGCCCATTTTCGGCCAGGGTTTCAAGCAAAAACACGTACATACGAACAAGAGCCTTGGAAGCTCAAGATAATACTGGTCACGCAACTCTCTAAGCTCAACTCAACACCCCCCAATCTTCGATTCTCTTTGTCTTCTTCCTCTCTCGCTCTTCCTTCAAGCTTTTGTAATTTCAGCCGATGGATCCCTTCGATTTGGTACGAAAAGGTATATTCTTGTTACTTTATTCAATCCGATCTTTTACTTGGTGTGTTCAATTTTGGAGCTTTAGCATTAGCTTTGTTATCTTCAGTTCTTGATTATTTTTTAAATTCTTTTATTCAAATTTTTATTTTTTCGGCGTTGAATTAATTGAGATCTATTAGATTTGATTGCTTGAGTGATTGGGGTTTTGGTTTCTGTCTGTACTCAAGTTGATTTAGATTTGTGGTTTATTTTGTAATCTTGATGTTATGTAGATTTTGGTGTGGAAATGGGCGGTCGATGGCAAAATCAGGTGTTAATTTAACGAGTTTACGGTATAATTAATGGTTATGATTTTTATGTGCCATCTCATTTAATTTGTTTGAAGATTCAGCTTTTGTTTGTTATTTCAGGGGTTTAAGCGTTATTGTTTGAAACTTTATTCTACTTACAGAGTTGAGTCTCGTGCCTGTTTTTCGCTTACAAATGGAATAAGCTGATCATCTTTTATTTTTGGAAGCATTTGGGACTTGTCCAAAATCCAGTGAATTTATTAGGTTTTAACCTAGTTTCAGAGGTGAACGAGTAGTTTTAGGTCTGTATCTTTTAGAGTGATGGATGCATGAATGATTTTAATCTGTAAAGCATAGCGGGTAAGATTTTTTGAGCTGATTGTAATGGGTTCACTGAATTTTCAATTTTTTTTTATTATATTGAATTGGAGGTTTTGATCAATGGACTAATTTTAACATTTAATGAACTGTTTTGCAGGGTTTGGTTGAAGCTTTATGAAAATCAAGTTTTTCTTTTTACAAAGCTGCTATAGTTTTTTCCATTTCAGTAAATAATGAGCTTGTCCAAGAAAGGTACCTTTACCAATGACACAAAACTAAGCACCGCAAACAAGGCAACTTCCTTAAATCCAAATGCAGCAGAGTTTGTCCCCTTTTCACTCCGATCTCCCTCTTCTGGAAGCACGAGCACAGCTCAGGCTGCAACTAAGTTTTCTTCCTCTGGATCATTTGGAAAAGCTGTACTAGATCGAACGGAGTCTTCTACCTCAAATAATTCTGACGATGAGGCGCACCAATATTGGCGTCACCAGCTCCCTGATGATATTACCCCTGACTTTAAAGTCATGGGAGAAGATGAGTCACAAGGCCTAGGGAATCTGTCTCTGGCAGGGTTGTCCTTACATGGTGATGGTGTAACAACACGGTTTCCTGCCTCTACAGGCTGTGGGTACTTATTGAATGAATCACATATTAATGATAATAGCTTTTCTGAAAAGTTAAGAGCTTCTGCACCTCCCTTTGAGGATGATCTGTCCTCAGCCAGTTTTTTGCATGTGCCACCCAAGCCTTGGGATAAGCAGATTCTGAACAGTAATCAGCTTCTTAGCAATGGTCAGGAGGGTTCTCCTTATGATGGAATTTCTAGACATGGGTTTATGAATGATATGTTGGGTGAGCATGCAGTTGTGGAGGATGTTGATATTAACCCTGCTGAGTTTCTGGCTTCACAGTTCCCTGGATTTTCTGCTCAGAGCCTTGCTGAAGTTTACTTTGCAAATGGTTGTGACTTATATCTTACTATTGAGATGTTGACTCAGTTGGAGGTATGCTTGCTTTTATTAATTTATTTCGACAACCAATTTAGCTGCAATCAAATCAAGCAGCTTGCATGTCTTCTCAAGTTCTGTTACTTTGGGGTCTTATTGGAAAATAAGTATTTTAAAGTTCAATCTTGTTGTTTTTCAAAATCAAGACAAAACAAAAATTTATCAAACCGTTCAGTGGCATTATCCTTCATTTCTATTTATCCATTTCTCTCACTCAGACTCATACATTCACAACATGCCAAATGCTAACTACCTATGTACTGTTCTGGAATAAGTTCATTGGAAGAAACACCCAGCCTACCTGAAATTCGTTGTAGTCTAGTGGATACTTGGAGAATTGGATGCTAATTGTGGTGAGCACCTCTCGTGCCTTCTTTTAACAGGGAAGAGCTGGCTCCCCATTGAGTTTAGAGGTGACTTAATGCGACGATGGTCTAGTCTATAAGCCTTTAGTTCCTTATCATTGTGGCCTGGTACTGGGGGTTAAGTGATTCCATGGGGGTGTCCTCCTTTCACTTTATATATTGACTTTGATAATTAGTTTCTAGTAGTTGTGAACTTGTGTAATATTAAATTTTTTTCCCGCGTACCACAAATAAGTTGTTTTTAGATTATAAGGTTTGCATATTATTTTTACATATATGCTGAAGTACTATGTATTCGTGACTAATGTTCTTATTTAATTATATAGATGCAATATATCAGTTTCATTGCGGTGAATTGAGGTGTATGATGGCAAATATTTGTTTTGAGTTGTAGCTTCAAGTGGATGGTGGTTTTAGTGAGAATCTGAACTCAGAGACCATATCAGCTCCCGATTTTAATGCAATGGACTTCCCTGCACTTACACCAACAGATGGTCAGCATGGCCATCCAAAGTATGTGGGAGAGGATGATCTCCAGCAAAGTGGAAATCCTTATCGATCGTCTAACAAGGACAACATGTTCTTTTTCAAGTCTAGCTCATCCACTCCATCTAGAGGTGCAATAGATTTTGCTTCAGCTGTCAGGAAATTGGCAACTCAGGATTCTGGTGGATGGAAATATGAGAGAAATGGTTCTGCTGATGCCGCTATTGGCTCAAGCAGACGTTCCCATCTTTTGACTAGCAGTTACAACACTGGGCATGGAAGAGGCGTCTACAGTGATAGGTCACAGAATCGTGGTTCAGCTCGGACTGCTCCTGTTTGGCTTGAAACTGGAGATGCCGTTGGTAATGTCTCTTAGCCAACCTATTTACTCCTGTTTATGCCCATTCAGTTCTGGCCATGCCTTCTCGATTTGTATGTACTTTAACATTGTTGAGATGACAGCGAATATGTATTCTGATGTGCGGGATGAAGCTCGTGATCATGCACGCCTACGGAATGCATACTTTGAACAGGTCTGTCCAAGTTTGTGAAAGTTTTTTTTTTTTTCCCCTGTAAAACATCCATCCTTTCTTTTTCCTTCCATATCTTTCTTACTTCATGTTAAGAGTGAAGCTTTATCTTGGCGTAAAAATTGTACTGGTGCAGTACATGGATATCTCAGTAGATTTAGTTTCAAACACAATGGACACTATTGTGTAGTCCAACAATAATTTTGACTAAGTTTGATGTGAACGGTGAAAAGGATACATGGCCATGAAACAGCCTGCAGCAGTCTGGCGGCTATGCACTTTCCATTGGTTTAAAACATGTGTTTTAACCAGCTGGTATTTGTAGGAATGGTTTTGCTACATGATACTGACATATGGGTGTGCCCATTGCAGTTTCATGGCTTTCTCTCTACCATGCATGATACCGCCATACTTGCCACTAGTTTTTTCTTAAGGTGGTTGTGGAATCAAACTTCCTAATTGCGTTTCTCTTCAAAAACAGGCACGGCAAGCATACCTTGTTGGAAACAAGGCTCTAGCAAAGGAGCTGAGCGCTAAAGGCCAGCTACACAACATGCATATGAAAGAAGCTCATGGAAAAGCTCAAGAATCTATATATCGTCAGAGGTTTGTTGTCCCCCACTGTTTGTGGTTTGTCTGGGCCATAAATGATGTCGCAAGTAATTACAGAATTTTGTTGTAGCATATTTTCAATTATGCTTCTATTCATAACCCAAGGGAATGGCTTGATGTGGTTTTTTTGAATCTTTGCATTTTGTTTAACTGTGGAATTTTGAATTTTTCCCATTTTCTCTGATTCCTCACTCAGACCAGCACAACGGACACATGAAAGTTGCTTTTCTGCAATGATGAGATTGGATTTTCTTTTCTGCCAGAAATCCATTTTATCTTGAAGGGAATATATGAAACTTCTATATCATGGATTAGAATTCCTCGACTTTTACTGATTTTGATCTGAGAATGCTTTTATTTGAGCATTGCAGCTTTGATCTTAGACAACCTGGCACAAACATCTAGCTTGTCGAACAGAGTGCTACTTACTCATATAGAGCATGAGTTTGATAATAGACTTGAGACTCGATTATTTTGGCATTGACCCTGAATAACCTTAACCTTAATTATCATGCTTGCTTTTATTTTGTTTTCTGATAAGTCAATTGTTGCATTTCTCGCTTTTCTCTACCGTTTTCTGAAAACACAGGAACCCAGTTGGTCCAGAGATGCAGGGCAATGGGAGAGCACAGGAGAGGATGATAGACCTGCATGGGCTGCACGTAAGTGAAGCTCTTCATGTCCTGAAGCATGAGCTAAGCGTGTTGAGGAACACTGCCAGAGGAGGAGAACCGGGTCTTTTGGTGTATATATGTGTTGGAACGGGACACCACACCAGGGGTTCCCGCACACCGGCAAGGCTTCCAACAGCTGTACAGAGATACCTACTTGAAGAAGAGGGCCTCGACTACTCTGAGCCACAGCCAGGGCTGCTGCAAATTCTGTTATTCTGAGCACGAGAGTGAGTTATAGGAGGTTCTTAACACAGCACGGTTCTTGAAGGCATAGTCATCGTAGCCATTCTTGTATCTGTACATGGGAAGAAATCAAGTTTAGTCTAAGTATGAAAGCGAAAAAGAGGAAAGAAATGAAGATTTTGGGAAGTTAGAGGAAGAAAACCCAGAAAAAGAAGGTAACAAGTGTACCAGTAGCCAAAAGTGATCTCTACATTAGCAGCTGTCTTGCAACTTTTTCTTTTTTGTTAATTTTGTATCTTAATATTTTATTTCTTTGTTAAAATTTCCTTTTTGATTCTCAGATGTAACTTGATAGAATTGAATTACATGATAGAACAATTCACCTTGCCAATTATTCTCTGAGCCACTCGGATGTTTAACCTCAAAATTATATTCCTATTACCCGTGATTAAATCTTGATCAAGCACTAAAGTTAGAATCGTCTATGACGTAACCACAGGAATTGTTGACTTTTTCCCGTAAGAAAATCGAAAACAACAGTAAAAATTGAGACCACCTAGAAGTTAAAAACAAAACCTGAAATTGAGACCACCTAGTATGCCCTGAAATTGGAAACGAAAGTCAAAATTGATTGTTAAAAACGAAATTGACTGTTAAAAACGAAACTTGAAACTGAGATCATTTACTTAGCATGCAATAAGAATGAATGTGAAGCATGCAATGAGAAGAACGTGAAGTATGTAATGAGAATGAAGGTGAAATTCGAAATTGGAATAATTTTTAGTAGTTGAAATTGAGGTCATTTAGTAGTAGAACTTATTTAGCATGCAATATGAAACTCGAAATTGAGATTACTTTTAATAGTTGTAGTTGAAATCGAGACCATTTACTAGTTGAAATTCGAAATGAAAAGAAATCACATAATATCGAAACTGAAATCACCTAAAATAATGAGAATGAAAATGAAAGTTTAAACTGGTAAAAATTCAGACCCAAGTGTGTAATAGGAAAGTCGAAGGTAGAGTTTGACGATGTGACATTAGTTGCTTTAGTTTCCGATCTTTTTAAGGTTATCTAATTGGAATTGAAATTGAAATGCCCCCAGTTGCTCAGTTATTACTTATTAGACCTCATTTCTGCCTTGTCAAATGCGAGGATGTTTAGTTTTGGAGGGAAAGTCAGACAATGCAACAAAGATATATTGATGCGGTTGCAGTCCCACCTTCGGTCCAAATCCATTTTCATCTCTACCAAATCTCCACACTCACCAATTCTTTTCCCTTTCTTCAGCTGCTCTTCTCTCCCCAATGCCATCTCGGACTCTACCCAGATCTCACCATCTTTCTCCTCATCTTTATCTTCTTCCTCTTCCCAATGGTTCCCCTACCTCCGCACCGCCATTGCCACCATGGATTTGCAGCTCGTAAAACGTCTGCACGCACTTGTCATAACCTCCGGCAACGATCCGGATCATTTTTTGACCAACAATCTTATATCCATGTACTCAAAATGCAGGTCTCTGTCAAGCGCACGCCGCCTGTTCGATAAAACGCCTGAACGAGGCCTTGTCACCTGGAACTCCATTCTAGCTGCCTATGCGCAAGCTGCGGGCTTTGATGTTGGTTATGTTCAAGAGGGTCTTGACATTTTCCGTCGTCTTCGTGAGACTTGTTTTTACTAGTCGACTGACATTGGCGCCGGTTTTAAAGCTGTGTTTGCTCTCAAGGAATTTATGGGCGTCTCAGGCTGTTCATGGATATGCTGTTAAAATTGGCTTGGAGTGGGATGCGTTTGTTTCCGGCGCCCTTGTGAATATATATTGCAAGCTAGGACAAATAAAGAAGGCTCGGGCGTTGTTTGATGGGATGATGGAACGGGATGTGGTGTTGTGGAATACAATGCTCAAGGCATACGTGGAAATGGGTCTTCAGAAAGAAGGGATTTCTCTGTTCTCTGAGTTTCATCGGAGTGAATTACGTCCTGATGAGAATAGTGTGCGTTCTGTTCTTGGTGGGATTGACAAAATTGATTCTTATGAAGGCAAGAGGCATATGGAACAGGTTCAAGCATATGCAATGAAACTGTTTTTGTATGATACTAAGTCGGAGTCATCAGCCTTATATTCATGGAACAAGATATTGTCTGAGTATGTTCAAGCTGGTGAAAATTGGGCTGCTTTAGAATGTTTTAGAAATATGGTAAGATCGAAACTAGAGTTTGACAATGTGACATTAGTTGTTATTTTATCTGCTGTTGCAGGTTTAAATGACTTGGAATCGGGGAAACAGATTCATGGTGTTGCATTCAGAGCAGGTTTTGGTTCTGTTTCTGTTGCAAATAGCCTTATCAACATGTATTCGAAGGTGAGTTGTGTTTATTCCGCGAGAAAAGTGTTCAATCATATGAGAGAAGTGGACTTAATTTCATGGAATTCAATGATATCATGTTGTGCACAAAGTGGTTTAGGAGAGGAGTCGGTCAAGTTATTTATAGACTTACTAATACATGATGGTCCAAGACCTGACCAATTTACTATTGCAAGTGTTTTAAGGGCTTGCTCCTCGCTTGAAGATGGGTGGTTTATCAGTAAACAAATTCATGTTCATGCTATAAAATCCGGTATTATTGCTGACAGTTTTGTGTCAACAGCTCTTATTGACGTTTATTCTAGGAGTGGAAAGATGGAGGAGGCAGAGGCCCTTCTTGGAAACAAACTTACATTCAATCTGGCATCTTGGAATGCTATGATGTTTGGGTACATAATGAGTAACGACAGTCACAAAGCATTGGAACTTATGAGGGCGATGGATGAAGGTGGAGAGAGGGCTGATGAGATTACTTTGGCAACTGTGGCTAAGGCCACTAGTAGCCTAGTAGCTTTGGAGCCAGGCAAGCAAATTCATGCTCATGCCACAAAAACAGGGGTTGATTCAGATTTATTTGTTAACAGTGGTATTCTAGATATGTACATTAAATGTGGAGACATGAGAAGTGCACATGGAGTTTTCAATGGCATCCCTGCACCTGATGATGTTGTGTGGATAACGATGATCTCAGGATGCATAGAAAACAGAGATGAAGGGCGGTCTCTTTCTGTGTACCATCGGATGAAGCAGTCTGGAGTTCAGCCGGATGAATACACCTTTGCTACCCTTGTCAAGGCCAGCTCTTTTCTCACAGCATTGGAACAAGGGAAACAGATACATGCTGATGTGATAAAGTTTGATCTTTCCTCAGATCCTTTTGTGGCAACATCACTTGTTGACATGTATGCCAAGTGTGGGAACATAGAAGATGCTTATCGATTATTCAGAAGGATAGATGTTAAGAGCACTGCCCTATGGAATGCCATGTTGGTGGGTTTGGCTCAGCATGGAAATGGTGAAGAAGCACTGGACCTTTTCAGAGTCATGAAATCTAAGAACATTGAGCCTCATAGAGTCACCTTTATCGGCATCCTTTCTGCCTGTAGCTATTCTGGTTTAGTTTCTGAAGCTTATGACTACTTTTCTTCAATGAAAAAGGTTTATGGTGTTGAACCTGAGATTGAGCATTTCTCTTGCCTCGTTGATGCCCTTGGCCGCACAGGGCGTGTTCAAGAGGCAGAGAAGCTGATAGCATCAATGCCCTTTGAAGCCTCTGCTTCAATGTACACAGCTTTGCTAGGTGCTTGTAGGGTTAAAGGGGACACAGAAACTGGAAAAGATGTAGAAGCACAGCTCTTGGCCCTGGAGCCATCTGACTCATCCGGCTATGTTCTGTTATCCAACATGTATGCAGCTGCTAACCAGTGGGATGTTGTGAGTAAGGCTCGAACAATGATGAAAAGGAATAATGTAAAGAAAGAATCGGGTTTCAGCTGGATAGAAGTGAAGAACAAGGTACATTTGTTCTTGGCAGATGATACATCCCATCCAGAAACTGATACCAAAGGTGGAGGAATTGATGACGCTGATCAGGGAAGATGGGTACGTTCCGGACAGAGAGTTTGCACTGGCAAGGGTACGTTCCGGACAGAGAGTTTGCACTGGCTGATGTTGAAGAAGAGGAGAAAGAGCAGCGTTCTTTGTATTACAACAGTGATTAAAAACTCCTCTGTCCGCCATTATTCGAGTGATTAAGAGCCTTAAATTTTGCGGAGATTGCCATAATGCAGTCAAATATATCCCAAAGGTTTGTCAACGAGAAATTGTGTTGAGAGATGCAAATCGCTTCCATCTTTTCAAGGATGGAAGCTGTTCTTGTGGTGATTATTGGCGATCATAACAGCAAATTTTTCCCCTTTTTATTGATAAATACGGTGAACTTCCTCTGAAACGGAGCTTCGACGACAAGGCCCCCAACCCCTTGATCACGCTGCTGATCATCAAGGGTCACAGTCTTCTTCCCCGAATTCCACGCCAATTTCAGCCTAGGAAGGTCTCACTTTCTCTACTCCCTGGAATTTCTTTCGCATAAGTTTGAAGACTTTAGACAATGTGGGATTTATTGGTTGCGGATGATATAATTGTTTGTCTTTAGGTATCAATCAGAGGCGGATGATATAATTGTTTCTGAGAAGACTATGATAACTGTGATGCTCATTAGAGACTCTGATTTAGCCATCAAGTGAGTGGTGTCAGAAATTGATTATATTTTTGGCTTCAAATTGTTTATCTTGTTCATCATATTATTTAATTGTCTATTTCCTATTTTCTGTTATTATGCTTCCTTAATCTTCCCATTTAGGATTCATCATTCTAACTATATTTATGTGAAATTCTCAGTTTTATGTTTCTTTCTTTATTTTATTTATGTGACGAATGCGTTCTTGTAGGAACCCTAATGCCCTTATGTAATGTGAGATGGCCTCATAGCCTGCTGACGTTAAATGATTTTTGTGTTTGCAGCAATTTGAGGCTGTAGATTTGGGACACATCTCCAAAATTGGATAATCTTATTTCGAGTTTTCATTCATTCGGCTAAGACATTTAACTTCTTTGGTCAAAACTCAAATCTTACTTATCGTTGCAAAGTTGATTCATCATTCATAATTTTTGGTTGCAGTTATCTAGGGAAGTACTGTGCCTCATTACTCATATTTGTTGATAGAGTTATCACGAAAGTGATTGAAAGATTATTGAAAATAGCAAGATGATTAATGGAGTTGGATGATCGTAAAGAGCCAGCTTCTGGTGCAGCCAGGTGTGTCTTTCTGGTGCAGCCAGGTGTGTCTTTCTGAACATAATCATAATAGTTTCAACTCCAATGTCTTACAGTGATGCACGACAAAAATCAGTTGCTTTTATGAGAGTCATTCAGTTAGCGTGTGTTTATGGTGTTGCTTGGCCTAATATTTGGTGTCATTAACTTCTCAGTGAACTTATGAGGAATTGAGGATTGAAACTTCTGTGGATGATGGATGAATAAGGAAAAGGAAAGAACCGGGTTTCAACTGAATCAAGGTGAATAACACGGTACATTGGCTGTTGGTAGATGACAAATGCCATCTATAAACTGATTCCATATATGTAAAGGCGGAGGAATTGCTGAATCAGATCGGCCAAGTTTGCATTGGCTGATGATGTTGAAGAAGATGAGAAGGACTAAAAGCGCATCCTCTTCATCTGCCGTTATTGGAGTAGGAAGAACCTTAAGAGCTTGGAGATTGCCATAATGCAGTCGAATACATCTCCAAGGTTTTTAACGAGAAATTGTGTTGAGAGATATGCAAATTGTTCCCATCGTTCAAAACCAAATTTAACCATTACATATGGTGATCCTAATTTAACATAAGGACAAATTATACTTTATTAGCTTATAGTTTACACTAAATAATAAGATTACACATATTTTAAAATATGTCACTTTACTATCTTATACTTTGAAAAACGTTACATCTTGAACCCTCCATTATTTTTTCTATTTTCTCTTTAGTTTTGTATTGATGTGGAGTGTATGGTGTCACCAATTAATTATTTTTTAATTTAGTTTAAGCATGTAATTGTAAATTTATATCAAATACTTGCATTTTAAAATAATAGTCACTAACCAATTAAAATCTTCTTCAAAATCTCTCACATTTTGACATTTTTAGATGCATTTTAAAAATCCAAATCCTTCTACTTTAACATAAAATAAATTAAAAAATATAGTTAATTAGTGGAATCTACACACTCCACATTAGCACTTAATTAAAGAGAAAATGAAAAGCGTGACGGGTCGAAATGTAACGTTTTAAAAGTATAGAATAATAAAGTGAAATATTTTAAAGTATATGTGTAATTATGCTATCTCGTATAAATCAGATAATAATAAAGTGTAATTTGCCCAAACGGTGAACTTTCATGCAAAAACCAACCAAATTGATAATGATTCAAAAATCTCCAATTTAACTAGTTTTTGTTCTTGTAAGAGTGGAATACATGTTTTGTCCGGTTTACGGGCTCCACGGTTTTATATCTGTTATTTTTGTAACAGATAATTTGTAAGATAAATCATATTAATCAAATCAATTACTAAATATCGAATTTTATATAAGTATATAAGCAAATTATATTAACCTGTAGTTTATAATGTATTTCAAAGTTATACTTAACTTTTCAATATTATATTTAAATACTTGTGAAATCTATCGTTTAATTTTTTTCATTGCTATGTAGGCAAAATAAAAAAAAATAAAAAAATACTTTTATTTCTCCTCTACAACAAGAATCTTCCCTAATTCTCACCCGCTTTCAAAGCAGCCAGCTTTATACGGTTATACCTCAAAAAGCCCCCGATACAAAGCTGGCGACCGTATGAGGATATTCTTTGTTATGATTTGAGGTCAATTGAGGCTCAGAAGATAATGGAGAAAAGAGCTATTGCTGTGATTCATGAATTGTTGTCGTTGACTGTAGAGAAAAAGATGACATCGGAGAGGATGGCGATATTTTAGGATGGCGATATTTGCCAAACAAGCTGAAAGTAAGGATTGAAATATCGATATCGATAGATATATTGCTAGTTAAATTTACGGATATCTTGCTCAAATATCGATATTGATATCGATATCGTTTTCGGTCAACAAAAATGACAGGAATTATGTATAAAAGTTGGAAATTTAGAATGAAATTTTGGAAAAAAAATTGGGAAAATTTTAAATACCCAATGATAGTTATATAGGACTAATTAAAACTATAAAATGACTTTGATATAATAAATATATGATGAATAATATGATAGAATATATGTATGACGATAACTAACAGTATAAAACCTTAAAGATAAACTTAAATTAAAACATAATTTTATTGATAATGTTGCACTAAGAATACTTTACACATTAAACTTCATTAAAAACAAGTAGAGTGTCTATCAGATTGAAAATTAGATTGGTCTCCATCTACCAAGACACAAAAATTTTGCCAAGTGATGCTACTTGACTAAGCGGAAATGTATTGTTGGACATAGTATTCGTATATCTCCTTTGAAAATTGGATTGGTCTCCATCTACCAAGACACAAAATTTTTGCCAAGTAATGCTACTTGACCAAGCGGAAATGTATTGTTGGACATATGAATTACCCAACTAACTTCTCTATAATCTTTATTGAGATGAGGATCTTCATAGCCTCCATAACCATGTGGCATTTGAGGGAGATGGTTGTCTAACTGGTGGTAACCGTATTGATCATAAGCATATGGATCATTTGAGTTGTTACCAGGATCGGTGCCTAAACTCATTGACTCAAAACTAATTGATATGGAATCCTCAGAAGATGGGTTTCCATAACCTACATATATGTTGCGTGTCCGAGTGTAATGTTTCCCAACACCACCGATCCTACTCCACCTTCTCTACATCCATGATCATAATCTTGGGTAGCATGAGTGAAATCCGCCTCTCCAGTAAATGGGCTCAAGGGTGCATATGTTTCAGATACATGTTCATTTCTCCCGTCATCATTCCCTCTGTCATCCTTGTCTTTATCGTTTGTCTCAACATCATCTCCTTCATCATCATCATCATCATCATCTGCATCATCATCTGTAGAATTATTTTGATGTAGTCCCCTTACTAGTAGCATCAGCTCTCAAGTCACATCCATAGGTAGAACCAAGCATTGATCTCTCCCATGAAGACATCTCCCACTCACTTCCTACTTCCTCACTCCCTACTTCTTCAGATAGAACTCTATCGACATTAACACCTTGTTCACTTGCAAGATGGGCTACTCGAGGGTCAGACCTTTCTCTATCATCATCCAAGTGAGCTGGCATAATCCATGCTTGAAGTGGATCAACCTCATTACCTTCCATGTGTTTACCAGTAATTTCCAAAAGGTCAACGTAGTCTTCTTCCACAACTTTATTAGATTCAGTTTCCTCATCTCTTAACTTGAGCTTCATGTTGTAATAGCAAAAAATTAGTTCTAACTTTGAATATGCAAGGCGATTTCTTTGCTTTGCATGAATTAAAGAAAATATACTCAAATTTCTCTCACATGCCGAAGATGATGTTGTTTGTGATAATACACGAATTGCAATTTTTTGCAAGACAGGAGAGGCTTGGCCATATAGTTCTCATCACTCCGCTGTCAATATCAAGTTTAATGTAAGAGATATTATAAAGTGCTAATTCATACAATATCAAGTTAAATGCAAGCATATACCTAGGGGCATTGTCGTTCGTGATTAAACAACCATAGGTGAACAAAATGTTTTCCGACCATCTCTAAAGTTGATCAACTACATTAAGAATGGTTTTAATATCATGTAATAGATGTATAGTTTTGAAAATATCAAGGTTCATATTTGGTAGTGAACTTACGTCATTTCCAAAATTTTGTAAATCCAGTTGCCCATTTGGATTCAGTTTTAGAAATACTTGTTGAACTGATTTCACGAGATATGAGTCATGTCCAACACCTGCTTGATATTGAAATCTTGGATTCAAGTAATAAGCTGTAAATCATTCAAAATTTTGTAAATCCAATTGCCCATTTGGATTCAGTTTTAGAAATACTTGTTGAACTGATTGCACGAGATATGAGTTATGTCCAACACCTGCTTGATATTTAAATCTTGGATTCAAGTAATAAGCTGTAAATCATGAATGAAATTTACTTAGTAAACAACAATAAACGAAAATATTAACTAGTTCAATAAGATAGAAATATACCAGCTGCATGTAATAGATGCACTAATTTTTTTTCCCTATCGCTCATGTATGATTTTGAGGACCCATTTCTTTCCTTTAAGACGTGTTATCTTTTCTTTCATCCGATTGAACATATCATATAAGATTGACATGGTTGGGACTACCTCCGTATCAACAATTCGAAGGATTCTGTATAGAGGTTCATATATGGACTGCATCATTTCCAAGGACTCCAAGAATCTTTGGTTGAGGATATGAGCCTCAACCCTCTTGCTTTCCACTTTCTTACTTAGTGGGCTACCATGTCATTGATCACTTGTAAAAAATCTCCTAAAGCCAACTTTATGCTTTACTATACTATTTATACAAATATAGTTGGTTGTGAACCTTGTTGCACCAGGACGAACCAAGTGACCTTGACAAAAATCATGCATCTGAGCTAGTAACCATAAATGATATAGATGTAGTTTGTTACCTGCCTAGCATTTTTAATGATGATCGACATTGTCTCATTTTTCCCAATATCTTCAAATATTAGGTCTATACAATGGGCTGCACAAAGAGTCCAATAGATAGGATACGTCTTCATAATCTCTTTTGCAGCCTTCTTAAAGTTTGAGCCATTATCAGTAACGATCTATACAACATTTTGTATTCCAACCTCTTGAACAACTCCCTTCAACAAATTTTGTATGTACAAATAGTCTTTATGACTTTTGGAAGAATCAACTAACCTGAGAAATACAGTTGAACCCTTACTGTATACCATGAAGTTGATTATGGATAACTTCGTTGGACCGGTCCAGTCATCACACATTATGGTACATCCATAAGTTTCCCATTGTCTCTTTTGTTGCTCCACATACGTTTCCATATCTTCATACTCCATAGGAAGATATTTATTTTTCACTTCATGCGGAGAAGGAGTGGGCATGCCTTCACTTGTAAACCAAAACATAAGTTAGCATTTAATGATATTTTATAATACTTGATCGTTGGTCTTCAATAATCATATTATTAAAATGATGAAAGTTAGCTTTATTTGGAGCCACGCCTTCATATATAAAAAATTTGCTTATGTATCGACCCAACTTTTTTTTCGTCCCTTTCCACATAGATTTGACAGTCTTTTGTTGACTTCTTACGGTTTTGTAGAGTTTTGGTTCTCGAGGAATTGGAAATGGATCACGTAAACTTTGTGACCGACGATACTGTTGGGGTTGTTGACGACTGCTACTTGCTCCAGAAGCACCACGCATGGTACCAACTTCATAAGTGTCAAAACTTCGACGTGCCTCCTCTCTCGATGCATTTACAACAGAGCGATATACTGCTCTTTCAGATCTTTGAAAATCTGTAGGATAAGCAAATCCATCATGTCAGGGCCCACCCCTAATCCCCCGGAATTAAGGGCTAAACCCCGCTCCCGTCTAACTTACGCATGACACGAAGGCCAAACGGACGTCCAACCTCCATGTGACACGTAAGTCGGACAAGGGATTTTCGATCCGACCGTCCAAAAACTTTTGAACTTCCTAGAGCGCGCAGAGTCTACTGTGGATCGTACGTGTGATGTCTCCGACTCTCTCGATCGACAGCCCGCGCCACAACAACCTGGAGGATATCGAAAAGACTGTGAATGGACAAAAAATAAAGTATAATTTAGAAAACAGTTCAATAAAACAATTACATTTTTAGCCCCCACGTAAAAACCAATGCATGCATATCCATTCAAGTCATGAAACCATTCATATCAAAAACCATCAACGAAAACCATTATCAAAACCCGTTATTCAAATCCAGGCCTCAGCCTCAAATCAATCTCAAATCCGGAAACTCAGTCCCAAAACCATCAGGACCATTTCATCTGGGCCACTGCCCAAAACATCGGAAAACCAGTGAAAAACATCAATCATACAAGTTTACTGGATCTCAAGTGCGCCCGAGTGTAACGACCCGTCCAAAATTTATAGATTAGATTAGTGACTAATCACGATTAGTGAGGTTAATCTTTGATTAGTTGGGCGAAATCGGACGAACGATGCAAAATGATCGTTTTGCCCCTAGGCGTGGGCAAAACGTTGACTTTTCATTCTGGCAGTCAAATGGACTTTGGCCGATGACCGTGACGTAGTTCGTGACGTCACGAGTTCATATACAGGTGGCACGTTCAATTCCGACGTTCGAGGAGGAAGTTATAACATTCGGAAGTTTAGGGGCATTTTGGTAATTTTGGTTAAAAGGGGGTCAAATTTTGACTTTTTAACCGAGAGGTCTGATGGCCGAGGGCCGAGGACCGTTACGTAGATCGGGACGATATGAATCCATAGACAGGCGGTACGCTGAAATCAGATTTCAAACGGGGAAGTTATAGGTCACGGAAGTTCGATTTCACTATGCACGTACTTCGAGACGGTGGTGATTTGGCATAATCTGATTGGCCAATATTATATTTATTATTTTATAATTAATCTAATTAACTCATCTCTAATCCTAGCCATCCATTCCATCCCTCAATCAATCTACACCACTCATCTCATCTAAGCTATCTCTCTTCTCTCATCAGACAACTTCTTCTTCATCATCTTCATCAAACTTCATTTCTCCATTTCTTCTACAACCCGAAAACCCCATAACCCCATTTTCTTCAAAACACACGACACCACCACAAACCTCCATCTAGTGTGACCGTGAGGAGGTGGTGAGAGGCTGAGGATGGCAAGCCACGGCGGGGGACGGCGGTGGCGACGGCGGGAGAGACCGTGAGGTAAGGAAAATATTTGAAAATTCACATTTGAGTTTTAATGGTTTTTAATCGATTTATTTAATTGGGTAAGGTTTCTGGGGACCCTAGGAGTAGAATAGGATTGTTTTCGTGGTTTAGGATGGTCGGGAAAGGCCGTGGACGGTGGAGGAAAGTCCGGCCGCCATGAACGGCGGATTGAAGCACGGTTTTGGGTGTTTTTCCTTCGGTTTTTAATGTCTAAAAGATTAGAAATAGGATTAGGATCATATTAGGATAAAAAGGAGATGAAATGGACCTAAAATCGGTCCAAAAACCCGAGAAAACCGTACGGTGAACAGTACCTGGTTCAGCTGGAGGTTGAAGACGATGAACAGTGTTTTCGACATTCTAGGGGCGCGTGAGGGCACGTGGGCCATAATTTGGGAAAGTGTTCAACACGACAAATCTTCTATTCGATGTAATGAAGATTTTGGGACTGGTCTCGCATCAATCGAATATCGTTTAGATAGTTTTCGGGGTGTCGGAAGGTTTAGGGTTGGTTTAAAAATAGTTAAAAGTTCGGGAAAATTACGGGGCTTTAATAGGAGGTTAATTAAGTAGTTAGTAACCTTCTATTAAAATTTGGACAGATTTGGGAGTCCCGGTGATGGTGATCAGCTCGGGAGAGCCTATGACACGCAAATCGAGGCGGCAGCTTGGACGGTCTGTGAGTGGACCTTGTTTTCTAAATTGGTGCATGCATAAATATTTATTATATGTTTTATTACTTGTTTGATGATGCCATGGGTGCATTTGTATGTGGTTACGTATAAGCATGTATTTCGAGGTTTCAGCCTTATACGGTGCTTATACGGGTTTGTATTTCTTTATTGGTTTTAATGAAATGGTTTTGGATTTCTAAAAGGATAAACTCGGGTATGAGACCTATTTGGTTTTTTCTTGGGCATATGACCTCAGATATCGGGCACGGTGCCCAGCTGATGTCTTATGTTTGGGCACGAGACCCAGGTTACTTTATGGTTTTGATTTCAGGTCAGGGAACCTTAAATAGATTTCCCGGTTCATGACGGTTTATGAGAACCGACATGAACCCTTGTTATGGTATCGTGGTTCATGACGGTTTATGGGAACCGGCATGAACCCTTGTTGGTTATTACGGTACATGACGGTTTATGGGAACCGGCATGTCACCTCGGTTATGTTATTACGGTACATGACGGTTTATGGGAACCGGCATGTTACCTTGGTTATGGATATTATGGATCATGACGGTTCAGGGGAACCGGGCATGGATATTATGTTATGTATATATATATGTTCATCTACCTTCCTTTACTTCTATTATCTCCTCCGAGGAAGGTCGTTGGCCTGGGTGGATCCCGGAGTAGTCACGGAGCACCGACTGAGTGGAGTCACCCCCCAGTTGGGTTCCTTACTCTCAGGAAGGCTATGGTTACTATTACCTCGAGTAGGATCAGTGGTCTGCGGACATTGACCTTGACTTTGAGAAGACTCGGATTGAGACCCAGGTAGCACGCGCGTAGCTTTGGATGGCGTGACAGGATTGGTTGTGTGACTTATATGTATATAAGTATATATATATATATATATGGATATATGATATGTGATATGTGGTGTGCACAGGTGTGCACAGGATTTGAGCAGTGGCTCGTGTATTTGGTTTCAGTCTGGTTATGGTTTTGGGCTGAGTCCCTTATTGGTTTCTTTTATGGATTTGGGCGGTGGCCCGTATGGTCGATTTTATGGTGGTCCTTTCGACCTTGGTTTATATTCTGTTGTGGGCTTAGTTCCCACATATGGTTTCCATTTGGTTAAATGGTTTTCGAATGCATGCATACTTTTTAGTAAAGGGTACAAATGTCTTCTTATGAAATGTTTTTTATAAACTCTTGTTTTGTCCACTCACAGCTTTTAATGTTTTGACTGCCCTTCAGGTTGACATCGGATGTGGCCTGTAGCAGAGACCGAGATATCACATACCTCCTCCGGATCCTGGCGTACTCTGATGGCCCGGGAGGGCAAAGGTCGGAAATATCCCTTGTCTGACACTTCGTGTCAGACGGGAGCAGGGTCATCCCGCACTAATCCCGGGGGGATTGGGATGGGTCCTGTCACCGAGTCTTTAAACTCAAAACATAATGCGCAAATAGCCAGGCCTTCCTGGGATATCCGAGTCTTTAAACTCAAAACACAATCACAAGCCTCGAGGGGTATCACAATCACCGAGTCTTGTTTTGTCCACTCACAGCTTTTAATGTTTTGACTGCCCTTCAGGTTGACATCGGATGTGGCATGTAGCAGAGAGCGAGATATCACATACCTCCTCCGGATCCTAGCGTACTCTGATGGCCCGGGAGGGCAAAGGTCGGAAATATCCCTTGTCTGACACTTCGTGTCAAACGGGAGCAGGGTCATCCCGCACTAATCCCAGGGGGGATTGGGATGGGTCCTGTCACTGAGTCTTTAAACTCAAAACACAATGCGCAAATAGCCAGGCCTTTCCGGGATATCCGAGTCTTTAAACTCAAAACACAATCACAAGCCTCGAGGGGTATCACAATCACCGAGTATTTAAACTCAAAACATATACCTAGTCTTTAAACTCAAAACATATCAATCCAGGGCCCTCCCTCCGTCAATCAATCCGAGTCTTTAAACTCAAAACCAGATCCAGTGGGTTTTCTCTTTTTCCGGGTCTTTAAACCCAAAACCATTTTTCAAGCAACAATGAAAACCACAGAAAATCCACAGTCGAATTCGCAACAATGATTCCGTAAGCCGGCATCCGGAACCACTATCCCGAACCCAAATCCAGACTTCCTTTCCAAACCTCAAAAACAAATCCGAAATCTCATTTCCACATGAACAGGGCTCCAAGCCCGAAACCATTTTTCTGAAATCATTTTCAAATTATTGAAATCAAATCATATTTCAAATCCTGAAATCAAATCATTACAACCACAGTCAAATCATATGCAAAATCTCGTAAAACGTGAAATTTCGTAAAATACCTCGAAAAACGTGCAAAACCGTAAACCATCAAGATCATAAAGCAAATCATCGAATCACGTATGAAAACATATTAAAACGTATATGCATGCATCAAGAGTTAGAAAGCAAAGTCCTCTCACAGACCATTCCGACGTCGCCTCGATACGCGCGCACTTACGCCGTCCCCGGCCAGTCCGTTATCCTCGGCTTTCCCGAATCTGTCCAAATCCCATACCAAGGTCACTAACTACTTCACAAAACTCATACTTAAGCCCCATAATTTTCCCGTATTTTTAACTATTTTTAACCGAGCCCTAAAACCTTCGGACAACCCGAAACATATTGAGACGATGTTCGATCGACTCGAAACCAGCGCCAAAATGTTCGTTACATCGAATACTTTAAAAGTCGTGTTGGAAACTTCCCCAAAAGGGGCCTCCCGCGCCCTCCCGCGCTGCTCAAAGGGGCTGCGCATGGGAGCCACGCGCCCAGCACTGTTCATCTTCAACCTCTATCGAACCGGGTCCAGACCAGTTCAGTTCAGGCTGATCCATTTGAACCGACGATGGCGGTTTTGTCCATTTTCAAGTCCAATTTCAGTCCTTTCAATCCTATTATTTTTTTCCTAGGTTGTATAATCGATTCCCCTAACAAAATCATGAAATAAGGCACGAAAACTCACCGTCCAAGGTTCGAACCAGAACTCTGAGAAAACCGATTTCGAATTTCCGGCCACCCGTCGTCTTCCCAGCCACAGGTTCTACTCCTCAGGGTACTAGGGACTTGCTACACCTATTAGAACCAATATAACAGCTCGACTCAAAACCCACGACTTTGAGTTCGAACAAAAACGGGAAAACAGGGGAACCAGGGGAAAGTTACCGTCCTAAGCACCGCCTTGTGTTCCGCCGTGGCCCTACCCGTCCTAGAATCTCTCCTCTGTCCACTGAACACCACCCTAAGCCCAAACTCGAATGGTTTGATCGTACACGGCAGCACCATCACCACGACTTCTTCTCTATTTTTTGGAATTCCTCACGGCCTCTGGGTCTCCCACTCACTCATCACTCGCCCAGAAACACCCACCAGCCTCTCAGCATCTCTCTGCTCACACTCACTCGATCACCAAAAATCTCACACCCAAGAAATGTTTGATCTCTCCTATCTATCTCAGTCTCTGTTTTCTCAAAAGCACGGCTAACCGACCCATTCAATTTAAAATGAACGGTGAAAGTGGCTAGAACCCACTGGAATGTGGCCAGGTGTCAAACACCTGGTGGTCCCATCCCAAAATAGCCAATTAACTCTATACACTTGGCCTTATCAGATTGGTACGCTTCCCAAGGTGCAAAAAGACCAAAATACCCTTGTGAGTCCAAATTACGATTTTACCCTTTGCTTCCTAGACCCATATCTCACTCGTCCGATGTCCGATGAAGGCGTGCCACCTGTCGTTGTACTTAAGACGACGAGATCTAACTAACGGTTTTTGGTTTGCGTGAAGAAACCTTGTCGTTCAAAAATGCAACAAATGCCCTTCTTTTTAACCAAATTACGGTAATGCCCTCAACTTTCCGAACATCATAACTTCCACCTCGGATGTCGCAATCAGGCGTGCCACCTGTCTACGGACTCGTGACGTCCTGAACTACGTCACAGTCATCGGTCAATGCCCAATTAACCGTTCGAACTAAAAGTCAACATTTTGCCCAATCTAGGGGTAAAATTGTCATTCTGTGCCAAACGTCCAAAAGTAACCAACTAATCACCGTTTAACCTAGCTAATCTGTCACTAATCACTAAGCTAATCTCGACTCCCGGGACGGGTCGTTACACATCATCAGCAGTAGGCGAGGATAGCCACAGGCGCGCGGGGGCGTGGACGGAATGGAGGACCTAGGGCTCATGTGTTTGCAATGACTCAGCAACAGGCGAGGACAACCCCATGCGTGGTTACAGGTACACTCCATATCTCAAACCTTCTTGTACGTGTATTGATGGATGCGGGGGCCACACATTCTTTTATTTCGAGGAGTTGTGCTGGTATGCTTGATTGTGTGGTATCAGCCTTAGATTGCGAGATGGGTGTTGGCACCCCGATGGGCATCGTGTACCTTGTGAATCAGGTGATTTGGAGGTGCCCGGTGAGAATTGAGGAGGTGGATTTACCAGCATACTTGATCATTCTTGATATCCACGACTTTGATGTAATTTTAGGGATGGATTGGCTATCAGAGCATGGGTCGCTCATCGATTGCTGTATTAGGCAAGTGTTTCTGCGAAGTCCAGGCTTGCTGGAGGTTATCTTTCAAGGGGAGCATGATGGTTCGCCTCCTGAAGTGATTTCTTCACTTACTGCTACCAAACTCCTACGGAAGGGATGCCAGGGTTATCTGGCGCATGTCGTGTCGGAGTAGGTTGATACTCCGGGTATCGACGAGATACCAGTGGTACGTGAGTTTCCGGATGTATTCCCGGAAAACTTACCTGGATTTCCACCACTGTGGGAGATCGAGTTTACGATTGAACTACTCCCCGGCACCCGACCTATATCCCAGACACCATACCGGATGGCGCCGGCCGAGTTACGAGAACTCAAAACTCAGTTGCAGGAGTTGGTGGATTTGGGATACGTCCGACCGAGTACTTCACTGTAGGGATCACCGGTGTTATTCGTGAAGAAGAAGGAGGGGAGTTTTCGTTTGTGTATAGACTATCGACAACTCAACAAGGTGACACTGAGCAACCAGTACCCTCTACCCAGAATCGATGACCTTTTTGACCAGTTTCGGGGAGCACAGTGCTTCTCGAAGATTGATTTACGGTCTGGGTATCACCAACTGAGGATTTCGGAGGAGGAAATTCCAAAAATAGCATTTCGAACCCGTTAAGGACACTACGAGTTCCTAGTGATGCCTTTCGGCTTGACGAATGCTCCGGTAGCATTCATGGATCTGATGAACAGGGTTTTCCGACCCTACTTGGATAAATTTGTGATTGTGTTCATTGATGATTTCTTGGTGTACTCAAGGAGTGCCCAAGCACATGAAGAACATCTACGGTTGGTGTTGGAGAAGCTGAGACAGGAACAGTTGTACGCCAAGCTGAGCAAGTGCTAGTTTTGGCTGAGCACTATTGGTTTTCTGGGACATGTGATATCAACGGATGGGATTAGCGTGGATCCCCAGAAAACAGAGACAGTGACTAACTGGGCTAGACCGACAACGGTAACGGAGGTGCAGAGTTTTGTCGGGTTAGCAGATTACTACCGGAGATTCGTGGAGGGTTTCTCCAAAATTGCTGCACCGTTGACTCGATTGACTCGGAAAGGAGTGAAATTCATTTGGGACGAGCAGTGTGAACGGAGTTTTCAAGAATTGAAGGATCGATTGACCACTGCACCTGTCCTTGCATTGCCGGATAACAGTGGAGAGTTCGTGGTCTTCAATGATGCATCGCTACAAGGTTTGGGCTGTGTGTTGATGCAGACTGGTAAGGTTATCGCTTACGCATTACGGCAGCTAAAGACTCATGAATTGAACTACCATACCCATGATTTGGAATTGGCAACGGTGATTCATGCTCTAAAAATTTGGAACCATTACCTATTCGGCGCAACGTGCAGGATATACACCGACCACCAGAGCCTAAAGTATCTATTCACTCAGAAGGAGCTTAACATGAGGCAACGGAGATGGTTTGAGCTGCTAAAGGATTATGACTGTACGATTGAGTACCATCCGGGTAAGGCCAATATGGTGGCAGATGCACTCAGCAGGAAATCAGCGGGATCAGTTGCACACTTGGGGATGGTGTATCTTCCTTTGCTGGTGGAACTCCGGAAGGCGGGAGTTATTTTGGATATGGATGAGCATGGGGCTTTGTTGGCCAGCTTCCATGTACGACCAGTGCTGATTGATCGAATCATCGAAGCACAACTTCAGGATCCGATACTCTGTATTTACAGGATTGAGGTCGATGCAGATGAGAGACAAGATTTTACCATCCGAGATGATGGAGCACTTGTGAAGTTGGGTCGTTTATGTGTCCCTGCAGTGGCAGAGTTACAGGCCGAGATTCTAGAGGAGGCCCATAGTTCGGCTTATGTTATGTATCCGGGAGGTACAAAGATGTACCGTACCCTCTGAAGCCATTATTGGTGGCCAGGAATGAAGAGGGACATTGCAGAGTTCGTGAGCAGATACTTGACCTGTCAGCAGGTTAAGGCGAAACGACAGAGACCTTATGGGGCTATGCAGCCACTTCCGATTCCTGAGTGGAAATGGGATCACATCACCATGGACTTCGTCTTTAAGTTACCAAGGACCCAGAGTGGAGTTGACGGAGTGTGGGTGATTGTGGACCGGTTAACTAAGTCAGCCCATTTTCTGCCGGTTCAGGAGACGTATAAATCTAACCGACTAGCTCAATTGTTCGTAAAGAAAATCATACGATTTCATGGTGCGCCGGAGTCGATCGTGTCTGATCGCGATCCGAGTTTCACTTCCACGTTCTGGTGGAGTTTACAAACCACTTTGGGAACAACCCTACGTTTCAGTACTGCTTTTCATCCACAGACCGATGGGTAGTCTGAAAGGACCATTCAGACCCTAGAGGACATGATGAGGTCTTGTGTGCTACAGTTTCAGGATTCATGGGATACTCACTTGCCGTTGATGGAATTCACGTACAACAACAGCTATCAGGCAAGTATCGGGATGGCACCCTATGAGGCACTGTATGGTGGACAGTGCAGAACACCTATCTGCTGGATGGAGATAGGCGAGCGAGTGGCTGTAGGGCCGGAATTGATGGACCTAACCCAGGAAACTGTTCGTGTTATCAAGGAAAGATTGAAGGCGGCACAGGATAGCCAAAAGAGTTATGCCGATCGACGGATTCGAGACTTGGAATTTGAAGTGGGAGATTTTGTCTTCCTGAAGTTATCTCCGAGGAAAGGGATTATCCGTTTTGGTCGACGGGAGAAACTGAGTCCGCGTTTTATTGGACCTTATGAGATCGTGGAAAAGATTGGCCGGGTTGCATATAGATTGGCACTACCTCTAGAACTTTCTAGAGTTCACGATGTTTTCCACATATCGATGCTATGGAAATACGTACATGATGCCTCTCATGTACTGGAGGAACAACCTATCGAACTCCGAGAGGATTTGAGCTTTGATGAACAACCAGTACAGATTTTGGACCAAAAGAACAAGGTACTACGACAGAAGACGATCCCTCTCGTGAAGATTCTCTGGAGAAACCAGAATTTGGAAGAAGCCACATGGGAACCCGAGGCACAGATACGAGAGCAATTTCCTTATTTGTTTCTTTGAAATTTTGGGACGAAATTTTTTAAGGGGGGAAGGTTGTAACGCCCCGGAAATTCGAGGATTTCAATATTGTAATTTAATGAATGAATTGACGTTTTTACCCCTGTGAATTGTATTGCCAAATTGTTGACTTTTTGATTGGTGGGTCAAACGGACTTTGACCGATGACCGTGACGTAGTTAGGGACGTCACGAGTCCACAGATAGGTAGCACGTCCAATTCGGACGATCAGGGAAAAAGTTATGACTATCGGAAGTTCAGAGTCATTTCCGTAATTTGGACGATAGGGGAGAAAATGTTGACTTTTCGTTTGACAACTGGTTTTCACACGACTCGAGGACCGTTAGGTAGGTCTCGATGCCCTTAGTCCGTTGACAGGCAGCACGCTGAAATCGGACTTCGGATGTCTGAGTTGCGGGTCTGGAAAGTGAAGGGCATTATGGTAATTTTTGAACAGAGGGCATTTTGGTCATTTTGCAGGCCAGTGACTGTAGCAACCGCGGGGGAACATGTGCTGCACCACCATGTGCGGTGGTTCTGAGTGCCCAATTGATTATTCAAAGTTGTGAGCTGGAAAGAAGGGATTGTTTAAGCCTTAAGGGCATCAGAACGTGGTCTGATTCATCCCTCCAGCACGGCCACCATTTTTAATCAACTTCGAAACTTTGCGGGAAACATTTCTCAGTGGACATGTTGGATCTCCACGAGCTGTTGGGTGGCACAGATTCATTATTTGAGTGGAATTCTGAGTGAACTACAACCTGCTGAAGTGAGGGCTGAGAGCTAGAGAGGACAATCAGAGAAAACCGAAATTCTGGAAATTGGAGGGAAAATCATATTTTGATTTCTACGGGTTGTTGGACCAAACCAAGGGCTAGTTTAGGCTTCTGGAAACATTTGGAATTCAACCACGTCGAGTTCGAAGGGAATCAAGCACGTATTGGGCTGGTACTGAAGCCCCTGGTTCTGAGAAAGTTCAGAGTTAAGGACGACCACTTCCAGGTGAGTGTTGGTTCAATTGATTGTGTTTTTCAGTTCGTTTTAATCCTATGATGCTTCCTGTTAAGTGAATTTGGTAATGGGTTAGAAACTAGGGAGTTGTGGTGATCGACCCGTTTGGTTGATCACGGGTCAAAGGGTCGATTGAGGACTTTTCAAGGCTAATTAATATCACAGAACTTAAATTGGATGATTAATAAACATGTTAGGATCAAAAGGGATTGAAATCGAGTCGAAATTAAGGGTTAATTGGCCGGGTCAAGCCGCGGGTGGCAGGCCCGTATTACAAGTATTCGGGTGAAGATGGTGACACTGTAGCTACAGTGTCAGGCGCGTGACTTTCACGGGCAGCCACTTTGGGCGGCGCGTGAGGGCGCGTTGGGCCTTATCTGACAGGACCCATCCCAATCCCCCCGGGATTACCGTGGGATATGCCCTGCTCCCGTCCAACAAGGGGTGTCAGACAAGGGATAACCAAGAGTCACTACCCAAAAGGGGCTTCCAGAGTGCGCAAAGATCGATGGAGGAGGCGTGCAATGTCCCAGTCTCTGCTGCAGTCGCATCCGTGATCAACCTGAAGGTCATTAAGACCAATAAAAGCTGTGAGTGGACGAAAATCATTAAGTTCATTAAACGCATTTATAAGACATTTATGCCCTCCAATAAAAACGTATACATGTCATGAAAACCAGTAACCAAAATGTTTGTTCAACCAAGCCATTAGGGCCTTAGCCCAAAAACCGTAACTCAAAACCAAGTGTGAGAACTTAGCCCAAAACTGTGGAATACTACATCCAGACATATTAAAATCATATGGGCCACCGCCCAAATTCATAAACGTAAATCCGTAAATCCAAAACCATTTAGGGTCCCCGACCCGAAATACCATTTCATAAACCAATAATCCATTTTTACCATATAAACACAAATCCAACCGAAAAGCCATTTCATAGATTCATTAATCCATATTTACCACATTACCATCTCCAGCATCCCAGATGCTTAGCATCCCAGACGCTTTGTAACAACCCGTCCCGAGAGCCGGAATTAGTAGGGTGATTAAGGTGGGCTTAGCGAGGCTAATCGGTGGTTAGTCGGTATCGATAAGGTCATTAGCGTAGAATGACGATTTTGCCCCTAGTTAGGGCAAAAAGTTGACTTTTCGTTCGGGTGGTCAATTGGGTATTGACCGGTGACCAGGACGTAGTTTAGGACGTCACGAATCCGTAGGCAGGTGGCACGCCCGATTCCGACATCCGAGGAGGAAGTTATGATGTTCGGAAGGTTGAGGGCATAACCGTAAATCGGTTAAAATAGGGGGAAAAGTTGACTTTTTGGACGATCAGGTTTTGGTACGTTGACCGAGGATGGTTACGTAGACTTTGTTGTCCTGAGTTCGATGACAGGCGGCACGTATTGGTCGGACTTACGATGTGGGAATTACGGGTCTAGGAAGGTAGTGGCAGAATTGTAAAATTGAGTAAAAAAAAGGGGCAATTTGGTCTTTTGTGTTCTGGAATTTGTGCAGAGAGAGAGAACAGATGGACGGCTGAGATTGAACCATGTGGGAGTGTATGGATTGGATGGTGACACGTGTTGGGGGGCTAGAGGGTTCTGGTGGAATCCTGTATATGCACGGCCCAAATAATTGGGGTGCACCCGTGCTGTGTGTTCGTGTTCTTCGACACAGAGAGAAACAGAGGGAGAGAATTGAGAGGCTTGAGGGCTGATCGAGGGTGCTGGTGAGTTTGTGAGTGTGTGAGGGAGATTAGAGAGTGAGAGAGAGCTGTTGAGAAGGTTGGGGAAGTGAGGAATCGTGGTGTGTATGAGTTGTGGGCTGCGGGGAAATCAGAGGAAACAGAGAAGGTTGAGGGCTTGTGGTGGTGCTGTGGCCGTGTGCGGGTGTGTTTGACCTCGAGAGGAGGCTGAGACGGCGTTGTAGACTCCAGGGAACACGGCGGCGAGCACGGTTGCGGACGGTTGCAGGTAATCCCTCATCCCTGTACAATTGCCCTGTTTTTCCGTTGAGTTTCAAATCGAGAGTCGTGAGTCTAGAGGACGAATCGAAGTTCATAGGGAGGTTTAGGGGACTCAGGTGAGGTCTGGGAGTCCTCTGGTTGTGCTGCCGTGACGGGGAGGTACACGGCGGAGGATGGCACGACAGGGGTATTCTGGTGCTCTGTTTTGGCCGTGAGTTTCAAACGGCGAGTCGTGACGTTTGGGCGAGAGTCGACGGTCAAGGTGAGTCGGGTTAGGCTTAGAGAGGTCTAGGGAAGAGTCTGGTGTAGCCACCGTGAAGGGAGGTGAGCTGGGTGGCCGGGAAGGAAAATAGGGGAATTGGGCCGTCTGGTTTCGAGCTTGAGTCGACGAGTATGGGGCTGTGTCGAGGTGAACGGAGTACGGGAATAGATAGGGCAGGTCTGGACGAAGCTGTGGGAGAAAAGAGAGGTTGAATTGGTGGCCGGACGGCAGAGATCAGTTCTCGCCGGTTCAGCCTGCGGCGGTCGGTTCAACACAGTGGTTCGAGGTTGAAGATGGTACTGTAGCTGGCGCGTGAGGCCACGCGCAGCCACTTTGGGCGGCGCGTGGGGGCGCGTGCGGCGGTCCTTGGGGAAGGTATCAACACGGTTTTTGGTCTAGGAGTTATGACGAGTCTATTGGAATTGGTTTCGAGTTGATCAGACGTCGTTTGAGGTTAGTTCCGCGAGGGTGACGGTTTAGGGTCTCGGTTAATTACGTTTAGGATTCGGGTAATTTTGAGGGAATTTAGGTGAACCTTCGTAAACGGATTAGTGACATAATTTGGTGATTGTTGACAGGATCGGGATTTCCCGAGGAAGCTGAGGAACGTGCTGGACGTTCGGGACACGATTGAGGGCGGGGTACTGTGAGTGGACCCTTTCCTTAAAGTCGAGCATGCATAACTGTTTTCTATATTTTTTTGTGGTTTTAATCATAATTCTATGTTTATCGAATATGTTTCGGTTGGTTTTACATCATTACACGTTTTTTGAGGAAATCGATTTTTAGCATGTTTTACGAGGAATGGTTGGTTTCTGAAATTGATGCTATGGTTTTGGGATTTCAAATGATAAGTGGTTTTCAATGATTATAAAGGGATTTTGGAACATGATTTCGATGATTAAAGGTTTTCGATTTTAGAAACGGATTTCGGAAAAGGGTTGGTTTCCAAGTGGAAAAGTGGATTCCGGATTTGGGTTCGGAATGACGGTTTGGGATGCTGGAAGGGCATCAGACCGGTGATTTCGGATTCGGGTTTGGATGTGAATACGGAAATGGTTTTCAACTGGTTTTGATTGGATTTTCTGGATCTGGATATTGGGTTTAAAGACCCGGATATTGATTGATGGGGGGACGAGCCCGGATTGAGTTTAAAGACTCAGGAGTTTAAAGACTCGGATATATTGATTTTCCCCCGTAGGCCTTTGAGTTTAAAGACTCGGGAGTTTAAAGACTCGGATATTATTAAGGCCTGGATTGAGTTTAAAGACTCGGGAGTTTAAAGACTCGGATAGGTCCAGCAGGTTTGATCGGAAAATGATGATTTCATGTTCATGGTTAATGACACGGTTTTATGATTCACAGGCTGTGGTTTTTCTAACTGTTTTATAGTGTTTCTATTTCTTATGATGTGGTTTATGGTAATTTGGTTTATAACTGTTCTGATAACTGGGTTATGCATGTGGTTTTCAAAACGGAGGGTGAAACTTGGTTTTCTGATAAATGGTTTTAGAACTTTTCTTTTATTATGGTCCACTCACACCTTTTGTTTTTAACTTGCCCTCCAGGTTGTGGAGCGAGCGCGGGGTCTTGACGTCGAGGCAGTGTCCGAGGCATAGAGGTCATGTGAGGGATCCCGGAGTGGTTTAAAGTTTTCCGCGTGCGTGTAATTGTCATCAGTTTTTATTTCCTTGTGTTTCGTACTATGCTCTGTAAATTATAACTTCGGGATATTTTATATAGTTTCTCCTGCGTCTGACTGAGTTTTGGGTGATTTTGAGTGAGTTGTACTTGAGTGTTGTGTCGGGGAGTCAGACGGGAGCAGGATTTACCTCGGGTTTCGGGGTGAAACCGGGGTGGGTCCTGACACGCTTGATGTCCCAGACGTCATATCTCACGGTATAATAAGCGACGCGTGCTACCCGGGGTCTCTCCGGGTCAATATCTTTGACATCTCAGATGTCTGACGTCCCAGACGTCAATTATAGCAATCATGCTCCTGAGTCATTATACGGTCCGGTAACTCCGTACGATGACCCCTCACAGGCAATGCACCATGACTCCCCCAGTGTCCCAGACACCTGGAGGAGACCATCATATATCCTTGGTATCCAGATGGTATATGGAAAACAGTTTTATTAAATCATTTCACAACATTACAATGGGCCCTTGCCCGAAATCTCCATAAACATCACAATCCCATTTAGGGTCCCAGACCCGAAATCACATTTATTAACATAGGGTCCCAGACCCGACATCACATTTATAACCCAACTGGGCCTCATGCCCGATTTTATAACCTGCTGGGTCCACGACCCGATTTTATAAACCACTCGGCCCACGGCCCTAATTCGTAAATCAACTGGGCCCCTGGCCCTATAATATAACTCAAATGAGTCTCAGCCCGATTTCATAATAACTGGGCCCCTGGCCCGATTTCATAAGCAACTGGGCCCCCGACCCGATTTCATTACCTCAAATGGACTCCAAGTCCGAGGTTTCAAAAACAATTGGGCCTCAAGCCCGAGTTCATCTTTCCAATTTCAAAACCATTTCATCATATTATATCCAAGTCATAAGTATAGAAAATCCGTGCAAAATCGAAAAAACCCCGCCTCGAAATACGTGAAACGGTATAATTTACCAATATCCAAATCAACATCGTACAATCACAATCATAATCCATATAAAACAGTTAAGCATGCATAGAATTTATAAAACCAAAGTCCACTCACAGACCGTTTAACGATATGCCTCGGTACGCGTGTCATATGCCTTCTCGGGCCACACCACTATCACCGGGACTCCCAATCCTGTCCAAATCGCATTAGAGGGTCACTAACCTCTTCATTAACATCCTATTAAAGTCCCGTAATTTTCCCGAATTTTTAACTATTTTTAAACTCGATTTAAAATCTTCGGACGTCCCGAACAATATCGAAACGGTGTCCGATCGACACGAAACCAATCCCAAAATGTTTGTTACATTAAATAAGACAGAAGTCATGTTGACCTCACCTCGAGATTCGTGCCCACGCGCCGTCAAGCACTGCCATGAGTGGCTGCGCGTGAAACCCACGCGCCTGCTACAGTGTCATCGTCCCAACCCGTTTAACTGTAAAACGGATCTTGCAACCCGCGAACAGACCCGATCAGTTCTCTGTCAATTCAGCCCTAAATACTTCAATTGATCATTCAGTTAGCTTCGTTTTGAGTCCAATTAGAGATCTGTAAACTCAATTTTACTAAAACTCACCTTAAACCCATCGATTCAACGATGAACATCGAAGAACACCCGATACTGTTCATCCTTCGAAACTCGTCAATTCCTTCTGATTTCTTTCAACGGGGCATCAAGCCCGATTGTACACCTAACTGGGCCTCAAACCCGAATCGTAAACCAACTGGGCCTCCGGCCCAATCGTATCACACAAATGGACCCTAGGTCTGATTCCTCGTCAAATCAAATGGACTCCAAGTCCGAGAATGGTAAATCAAAAGGGTCTCATGCCCTATTTCATATTTCTAAATCCAAAATCCATTTATTAAACGCTCGTTGAAAACCTAGAACGTATAAGTATCGTATAAAACCGTAAATCTCGAAATACGTGCAAATACGTAAATCCTAGGCTACCAAAAACAAATGAACTCATGGCATCAGAAAATATATTCTAAAACAATTATAAAACCTTTATGCATGCATCAATTTAGAGAGAAGGGTCCACTCACAGACTGTCCGAAGCTGCGCCTCGATACGCGTGCCATAACCGTCTCCCGGGTCAAACGTCGCCTCCGGGATTCCCAAACCTGTCCAAATTCATTTAGAGGGTTATTAACTACTTAAATAACCCATCACTAAAGTCCCGTAATTTTCTGGAATTTCTAACTATTTTTAAACGCGAACCTAAACCTTCGGACAACCCGAACTATATCGAAACGATGTCCGATTAACACGAAACCAGTCCCAAAATGTTCGTTACATCAAATAGATGAAATTACATGTTGGAACCTTCCCAAGATTCCCTGCCACGCGCCTTCACGCGCCCTGGGAGTGCACTGCTCGTGGGCCTCACGCGCCACGCTACAGTGTCATCCCCTATCTTCAGCCGACTAGTTCGACCGGTCCGGTCCAGTTTTTCCTGCAACTTGGACCAGCGTGACCGGTCCAGGTCCATTCCGGTCCAGTTTTTCACCGATTTCCATCCTAATCAATCCTAATCTTCCTATAATCATCCTAGGAACCTAACCCAATTAATTAGAACTCCTAAAATGTCCTAAATCCGACCGGCCCAATTTGGTCCTCACAGTTCAAACATTCAAAACCTTCCCCAGGGCTTCCCCGACGTCCAACCCTTCTCCAAACCTTCCTAAAAACTCCCTAGCAACCTAATTAGTTCAACCCAAACACCTAAAATGGCCCATAATGCACAAAATCAAAAAAATGAATTAAAATGGGCAAAACCGATTACCTCGTGCGGGTTTCCTCCTCAGCCGCCCACGGCGGCTCTGCCTGGCTAGTCACCACGTACACCGGTCCTCCTCTCACTCTCTGGTCTCTCACAATTGTTCAAGGGTCAGGGTTTTGGGTTTGTATGAAAATGGTGGATCGGTTTGGTTTTGGATGGATGGGGGAAAATGATCGATGCACGGGGGGGGGGGGGGGGGGGGGGATGCAGAAAAATGATGAGGAATGGATGAATGACACCTGTCATTCATCCATTGGTTATGAGAAAAAGCTGGGGCCCACTAAGGTCCAAAAGTTCCTCGTAAAACGCGTCGTCGTGAATAGTATCTCAGAACTTCCGTGAACCGTAACTTCCCCGTCGAACGTCCCAATTCGATGTGCCGCCTGTCTATGGATTCATATCGTCCCGATATACGTAATGGTCTTCGGCCCTCGTCCATCGGACAACCCGGGTAAAAAGTCAACTTTTGGCCCAAATTACCAAAATGCCCTTGAACTTCCGAACGTCATAACTTTTTCCTCGGACGTTGGAATCGAGCGTGCCACCTGTCTAGGAACTCGTGACATCAAGAAATATGTCACGGTCATCGGCCAAAGTCCATTTGACGGCCTGAACGAAAAGTCAACGATTCGCCCATTCTATGGGCAAAATCGTCATTTCGCCCGAACGTCCGCTAATTCTCGTCTAATCTCCGATTAGTCTCGCTAATCCGTAATTAATCCTTAATTAATCCCTATAATTTGGGAAGGGTCGTCACAATACCAGTATATCAAAACCCATAAAAGCGGGACTCACGCCCGATAACACAAAGCAAATGGGCCTTCAGCCCGAACATAGAACTCAACAGGGCCTTTCGCCCGATTTCACAATAATTGGGCCTCGAGCCCAAACTCAAATCAACTGGGAATCGAGCCCGATATCTCAGGGTTAGTCACGATCCCGATCGTAGCGATGCGTGCAACCATCAATCCAGGACCGCTCTCAATCTTGGTATGTCGTCGTGAACACATCACTGTCGCGACCATCTCGAGACCATGGTGCGCACGTCGTCTATCGATCCTCTAAACCGTCAGCACTCCGAAGTCGAGCCTCCAGTGGCTGCTCGACAACTGGACGTGCATCGTGACCTCTCCGGAAGGAACGCATCCCAATCCGGAGGCGAGCGTCACGTCGTCCGTCGCCTTGCACACAGCACCCGTCGCGACCACGACTCCGACCTACGGGTCGTCAATAGGGTCTCATGCCTGTGTCAAACCAAATCCAAATGGGTCTCATGCCCGAATAATCAAGACCAAATAGGTCGTTTTACTTTTCAAAACCATTTCATGAAAACCGAAAGCGTAAGGGCGTATAAGCACGTATAAAACCCGAAAACCTCGAAGCACGTGCCTATACATAAACACACACCAAAATGCACTCAAGTAATCCCAAAACGCATATTAAAACATATGTAAAACATTTATGCATGCATCGATTTCAGAAATAATGTCCACTCACAGACCGTCCGCGCTGCTGCCTCGATATGCGCGCCGTACGCCTTTTCGGGTCAACCGTCATCTCCAGGATTCCCAAACCTGTCCAAATCACTTTAAAGGGTTACTAACTAGTTAATTAACCCCTCACTAAAGTCCCCTAATTTTTTTGGATTTTTAACTATTTTTAAACGCGCACGGAAACCTTCGGACAACCCGAACTATATCGAGACGATATCCGATCGACTCGAAACCAGTCCCAAAATGTTCGTTACATCGAATAGATTGTAACGACCCATCCTAGAAAGTAAATTTAAGATAGTGATTAAGATGGGATTAGTGAGCTTAATCAGTGGTTAGTTGGTCTCGTTGGGGTCGTTAGTATAGAATGACGATTTTACCCCTAGTTCGGGCAAAAAGTTGACTTTTAGTTCGGGTGGTCAAATGGGCTTTGACCAATGACCAGGACGTAGTTTAGGACGTCATGAATCCGTAGGCAGGTGGCACGCCCGATTCCGACATCCGAGGAGGAAGTTGTGATGTTCGGAAGGTTAAGGGCATAACCGTAATTTGACTAAATTAAGGGGGAAAGGTTGACTTTTTGTACGAACGGGCTTTGGCACGTTGACCTAGGACCATTAGATAGATCTTGTCGTCCTGAGTTCGATGACAGGCGGCACGTATTCATCGGACTTACGATGCGGGAGTTATGGGTCTAGAAAGGTAGTGACAAACTCGTAAATTTGATTTAAAAGGAAGGGTATTTTAGTCTTTGCACATGGGGATTTGTGCAGCAGAGAGGGACAGATGGATGGCTGGGATTGGGCCAGTTTGGTGAGAAGGGACAGGATTGGTGACACGTGGGGCTTGACTAGAGGGTTCTAGGATCTTACACGGTCCAATTATTTGGGGGATGCCCGTGTGTTCGTGGGTGTTCTTCGACCCAGAGAGAAACAAAGGGAGAGAATTGAGAGAAATTGAGGGGTGATCGTGGGTGTTGGTGAGTTGTGAGTGTGTGAGAGTGATCAGAGGTTGAGGAAGAGACAGTAAGGGAGTAGGGAGGTGTTGTGCTTGTGTGTGAGAAGTGTGAGAGCCATGGGAAAACCAGGGAGAAAAACCGGGAGGATGTGAGTGTTTATGGGTGGTGGTTGTACCGTGTTCGACCAATCGAGGCCAGCGGAGGTGTCCAGAGGTTGGAGGTGGACGGGAGGATCCGTGTCCTCACGGCTGAGCTCACGACGGCGACAGGAGGCAGGTAATTTCTTGTTTTCCCTTTCCATGCTCTGTTTTTCCGTCAAGGTTCAAGTTGGAAGTCGTGACTTTAGGGATAGAATCGAGGAGTCCTGTGAGGTTTAGGGAGTTCAGTGGGGTTCTAGGTTTCTGCTGGTTGTGCTGCCGTGACGGAGGAGTGCAAGGCGGAGGTTAGCACGACGGGAGTACTGAAGTGCTCTGTTTTGCAGTCGACTTTCAAATCGAAAGTCGTGAAGTCTGGGGTAGAGTTGACGGTCTTGGTGAGTTGGGTGAGGTTTAGGATGGTCTTAGGAAGGGTTAAGCTAGTCACCGTGATGGGGGGTGACCTGGGTGGCCGGAGAAGGAAACAGGGCAGTGTGCGGGTGTTGTTTCGAGTTCGAGTCGAGGAATGTTAGGCCTTGTCGAGGTGATTGGATTACGGGAATGAGTAGCCTAGGACTAGACGAAGCTGTTGGTGAAGATAGGAGGTGTTTTGGTGCAGGTACGGCGGAGAACCGTCCTAGCCGGTTCGAGGTGCAGAACTGTGTCGAACCGGGTTTGCTCGAGGTTGAAGATACATTGTAGCAGGCGCGTGAAGGCCACACGCAACCACTTTGGGCGGCGCGTGGAGGCGCGTGGGGAGGATTCCGGCCAAACTTCCAACATGGTTTTAGTTCTAAATGTCTTAAGGAATCCATTGGTGCAATTTTCGGGTTAATCGGACGTCGAATCGAAGTAGTTTCGCGAGGGTGAAGGCTTAGGGTTTAAGTTCGTTACGTTTAGGACCCAGGAATTTTTGAGGGAAATTAGGTGGACCTTCGTAGATGTGTTAGTGACGTATTTTGATGGTTGTTGGCAGGATCGAGAGTTCCCGAGGAAGCTGAGGAACGTACGAGACATTCAGGACGTGATTGAGGGCTCGGTACTGTGAGTGGACCCCTTCTCTAAACTCGAGCATGCATAACTGTTTTCAATACTTGTTTTATGGTTTTAATCAAATTCTATGTTTATCGAATATATTTTGTTGGTTTTACATTGTTGCACGTTTATCGAGGAAATATGGTTTTCATCACGTTTTACGAGGAAGGCTTGATTTTCGATTATGATGCTATACTTTTGGGATTTCAAATGATAAAGGGTTTTCAATGATTATAAATGGATTTTGGAACATGATTTCGATGATCAAGGGTTTTCGATTTTAAAATCGGATTTCGGAAAGCGGGATTTGGTTTTAAAGTTGGGAAGTGGATTTCCGGATTTGGGTTCGGAATGACGATTCTGGATGCCGGAAGGGCATCGGACCAGTGATTTCGGATTCGAGTTTGGATACAGATTTAGAAATGGTTTTTTCAAATGGTTTGGAATTGGATTTTCTGGATCTGGTTATTGGGTTTAAAGACCTGGATATTGTGATTGACGGGGGACGGGCCCGGATTGAGTTTAAAGACTCGGGAGTTTAAAGATTCAGATATCTTGATATTTCCCCCGTAGGCCTGTTGAGTTTAAAGACTCGGGAGTTTAAAGACTCGGATATTATTGAGGTCTGGATTGAGTTTAAAGACTCGGGAGTTTAAAGACTCGGATAGGTCCAGCAGGTTTGATTGGAAAAGAATGGTTTGATATTCACGGTTTATGATACGGCTTTATGATGTTTCTGCTATGTTTTCTATAACTGTTTTATAGTGTTTCTGTTTCTTATGATGTTTTATGGTGATTGATTTATAACTGTTTAAATAATTGAGTTATGCATGTGGCTTCAAAACGGAGGGCTAAAACCGTCTTTCTTTTAAAATGGTTTTGGAAACTTTTCTTTTATTTATGGTCCACTCACATCTTCTGTTTTAAATTGCTCTCCAGGTCGTGGAGCTAGAGCGGGGTTTCGGCGTCGAGGCAGCGTCTGAGGCATAGAAGTCACGAGAGCGACCCCGGAGTGTTTAATTTTTCCGTGTGCGCATACTGTTTATCGGTTTTTCTTTTCCGTGTACGTGGGACTATGCTCTGTAAACTGTTAACTTCGGGTTGTATTGTATGGTTTCTCCTGCGTCTGACTGAGTACTTTGGTGGGTGTGTGAGTTTTACTTTTGTGTGTGTCGGGGTGTTAGACGGGAGCAGGATTTACCTCGGTGTTCGGGATGAAACCGGGGTGGGTCCTGACATAGATGATTTGACATGTTGGAACCATCCTCAAATTCTCCTCCACGCACCCGCACGTGCCGCCTGAAGTGGCTGCGCGTAGGCCTCAAGCGCCAGTGAACAGTGTCACCCCTAACCTCCAGCCGACCGGTCCGGTTCATTTTTTCCTGCAACTTGGACCGGCGTGACCGGTTCAAGCTCATTTCGGTCCAGTTTTTCACCGATTTCCATCCTAATCGATCCTATTCTTCCTATAATTTTCCTAGGAACCTAACCCAATCGATTAAAAGCCCTAAAACCCACGAAACCCGACTGGTCCAATAAACCCCTCACGGTTCAAATATCCAATCTCCTCCCCAGAGCTTCCCCGACGTCCAAAACCTCTCAAAACCATCCTAACACACTCCTAGCAACCTATTTACTTCAGTGAAACCATCCACATCGACCCATAACAATTAAAATGGAAAATGAACAAAATCGGGTAAAACTGATTACCTCGATCGGTTCCTCCTCCACCGTCCACGTCTGTGCTTCCTGGGCCGGCCACCACTTTCCTCAGCTCTTCTTCTCACTCTCTGTCCTCTCACAAATGGGTTTAGGGTTGAAGGGTTTGGATTGGATGAAAATGGTGGATCGGTTTTGGTTTGAAAAGAAGAAAATGAATGATCGATGAAGGGGAGAGATATGCATGAGTTGTTGGGTTGGGCAATGGATGGGTGACACTTGTCACTCAGCCATTGTCCTGTCCAAAATAGTTGGGCCCCACTTGCTGCCAAATAGTCCCCGTCTCGAAAAACGTGCAATAATACGTTCGAACTTCCGTGAACCGTAACTTCGCCGTCGAACGTCCGAATTCGACGTGCCGCCTGTTTACGGATTCGTATCGCCCTTATCTACGTAACGGCCCTCGGCCCTCGGTCATCGGACCTCCAGGGTAAAAAGTCAACCATCGGCCCCTTTTTTCCAAAATTACCAAAACGCCCCTGATCTTTCGATCGTCATAACTTCTTCCACGGATGTCGAATCGAACGTGCCACCTGTCTATGAACTCGTGACGTCCCGAACTACGTCACGGTCATCGGTCAAAGTCCATTTGACTGTCCGAACGAAAAGTCAATGTTTTGCCTATTCCAAGGGCAAAATCGTCATTTTGCCTTGAACTTCCGCTAATTCTCGTCTAATCCCCGATTAGCCTTACTAATCCGTCATTAATTCTTAATTAATCCCGCTAATTCAAGATGGGTCGTTATATCCAGGTTGTGTTACTGAGGTATAGGAGGATCCTGAGGCTGAGGCATAGATCTACTTCTGCGTATCTGAACCCCTGTCGGGTGGTTTGACCCGTAGGATTATTTTAGAGTCATGCTCGGAACTTGTAATTTTGGATTTCATCCCTTGTCTGACATCTGTTAAATTTGGATTTGATGTATAACTTTAATTTGGTTATTTATGCATTGGAACGTTTGAGGTTAAAATTGGAATGTTATTTTGGGTGTTAGACGGGGGCAGGGCACGTCCCCTTGTGGTCCCCGGGGGATCGGGGCGGGTCCTATCAATATTTCCATGCTGGGTCAATTTATCCAGGTCTTGAGCGACTTTCACTTGCACTTCCACTAGCCATATTACGAAGTCTAATTTACATGAAAAATAATTAGACTTTGATAATGACAAATAATAAATCATAATAATAATAATTCTAAATTATAATCACGTTATTTAAATTATTTCAAGGATAAACTATATAAAAGTACTCAAATTATAGATTCGATTTCAAAAAGTACCTCAACTATAAAAAGTTTCAATTAAGTACCCAACATATACTCGCGATTTCAAAATAGTGATTCCGTCACATTTTCCGTCCGAATGTCAGTTAAATGCAGACGTGGCAACTTTTTAATCTAGTCAGCTTTTTAGGTGGCCAAAATTAGAAAGGCATTTAAGTCAATTCACTATTTTATCATCCTCTTCCCTATTTCTTTTCTTCTTCTTCTTTCCTTTTTCCTTTTCTCCAGATTTCCATCTTTTTTCCTTTTTCCCTTTCTCCAGATCTTCATCATCTTCATCTTCCCCATCACCATTTTCATCAATCATCATCTAATTTTCCCCAACTCATCATCAATCACCAATCATCATCCATAAACCAAAACCCAGAGACGTTTCTCACTTCCAAACCATAAAAGCACATCTTTAAATTTATTTCTGGTCAAAACTTCATAAACCTTTTTCTTTTTTGATCAATTGCAGAGAGATGAACCCCAAAAATGGCAAATAAAAAACCCTTGTGCAAAACCCACATATTTTTTCTCTTTTGGTCTTGGCTAATATGGCCTTTCTTGTGACCTCCAAGTCCACAATCGAGCCATGCTCCAACTCCGACAGCTGGAACATACTACTTGGCTACACCGTATACATTGAGCTCAAGGCCTTGGATGTGCCTTCGCTCTTCCAAGTCGACCCAATTTCTATCCTCTCCGCCAATGCCGTAGACATTTCGTACCCAAACGTCGAAAACCACATTCTCCCATCCCAACTCTTCCTCAAAATCCTGATCACCAGTTCCTGCGTCGACGGAATCCGAAAATCGGTATGGACCCACTACAAGACTTGACCTTCCGATACGCTTGCCTCCATCGCTGATTTGATATATGCCGGTTTGGTGTCGGCTGACCAGATTCGGGAGGCCAATTCCATATCCGACCCTTCAGTTCTCGATGTGGGGCAATCCCTTGTGGTGCCTCTTCCCTGCACTTGCTTCAACGGGACTGATAGTTCTCGATGGGTCTTCAATGGTGGTAGCTAGAAACCAAAATGCAGGGGATAAACTACATAATTTTAGATTTTGGATTTTGGCTTTGAATTTGGATTTATGGATGATGCTTGATGATGAGTTGGGGAAAGTTAGATTATAATTGATGATTGATGAAAATGGTGCTGGGGAAGATGAAGATGATGAAGATCTGGAGAAAAGGAAAAAGGAAAGAAGAAAAAGAAAGGAAATAGGGAAGAGGATGATAAAATAGTGAAATGATTTAAATGCCTTTCTAATTTTGGCCACCTAAGAAGTTGACTAGATTAAGAAGTTGTCACATCTACATTTAACTGACATTCGGACGGAAAATGTGACAGAATCAATATTTTGAAATCGCGAGTATATGTTGGGTACTTAATTGAAACTTTTTATAGTTAATGTACTTTTTGAAATCGGGCCTATAGTTTGAATACTTTTATGTAGTTTATCATCCTTATTTCAATTATAACATATATTCTAAGTTAGACTTTGATTATGATAAAAAGTTAGAATCAAAAACACATATATTCTAAATTAAAACATATATTACCAAATATGTGTAAGACCCGTGTCCTAGAGGGAACGGTGAACGATCCCACATTCCTGCGAGGGAGGAATGGTCTGAGAAGGGAATGGTGGTGTGCCTTAAAGGTGTAGGCATACACTTATCTAGCACGAGGCCTCTTGAGAGCTCACTGGCTTTGAATTCCTTGGAAACTCCAAAGTTAAGCGAGTGGAGGCTAGTGTAATCCCATGATGGGTGACCCACTAGGAAGTTGCACTGTGAGCTCCTAGGAACAAAACCCTGTAGGGCTGAGCTAGTGTGTCCTGTGGCCTAGAAGGGATAATATCGTGTTAGATAAAGTGGGCCGCTGCGCAACTCTGATCTATACAAGGCCTCTTGGGAGCTCACTGACTTTGGATTCCTTGAACTCCAAAATTAAGCGAGTTGAGACTGGTGCAATCCCAGTATGGGTGACCTACTAAGAAGTTACAAGTGAGCTCCTGAGAACAAAACTGTTAGGACTGGGCCCAAAGCGAACAATATTGTGCTAGATGGGTTGGGTTGTGACAAAATGGTATTAGAGCCAAACTCCGACCGGGAAGTGTGCCAGCAAGGACGCAGGGCCCAAAGGGGGGTGGATTGTAAGACCCGTGTCCTGCAGGGAACGATGAACGATCCCACATTCCTGCGAGGGATGAATGGTCTGGGAGTGGAATGGTGGCGTGCCTTAAAGGTGTAGGCACACACCTATCTAGCACGATGCCTCTTGGGAGTTCACTAGCTTTGGATTCCTTGGAAACTCCAAAGTTAAGCAAGTGGAGGCTAGTGCAATCCCATGATGGGTGGCCCACTGGGAAGTTGCACTGTGAACTCTCGGGAACAAAACCCTATAGGGTTGAGCTGGTGTGTCCTGCCGCCCCTGGCTGAGCTGGTGTGTCCTGCGGCCTAGAAGGGACAATATCGTGTTAGATAGAATGGGCTGCTGCGCAACTCTGATCTATACAAGGCCTTTTGGGAGCTCACTGGTTTTGGATTTCTTGGAAACTCCAAAATTAAGCGAGTTGAGGCTGGTGTAATCCCCGGATGGGTGACCTACTGGGAAGTTGCAAGTGAGTTATCTAGAACAAAACCGTGAAGGCTGAGCCCAAAGCGGACAATATTGTGCTAGATGGGTCAGGTCGTGAGATATGTGAGTTAATTCATATTTTACATTAAAACATACATTATAAATTAAAACATATATTACCAAATATGTGAGTTAAGCCATATTTTACATTAAAACATATATTCTAAAATAAAACATATATTCTACATTAAAACATATATTATCAAATATATGAGTTAAGCACTTAAGCCATATTTTATATTAAAACATATATTACTAAAACATATTTTACCAAATAATAAATTTGGAATTTTGAAAAAAAAAAGTTTAAGGCTGAACCTTTTTTGATATTTGGTAATATATGGTAATATATGTTTGATATTTGATATTTACCAAATATTAAAACATATTTTACCAAATAATATATGTTTGATTTTTTATATTTGGTAATATATGGTAAAAAAAAAGGTTAAGGCTTTACTGTTAAGCGGAAAAAAAAATCTTTAATATTTACTAATATATGTTTAAGCATAATTGGTAAATAGTAATATATGTTTAAGCATAAAAAAGGGGTTAAAAGATGTTAAAAAAAATGAAATGAAACGCACTGTTTCGTTTCATTCACTTTTGCTTCTTTACTCAACATATCGATCCATTTGTTTGGAATTGTGAGGGGCATGAAGGGCGAGACTGAGATATCAGTCTAGAACTCTCTAGTCACCCATAGTGAGTGAGGCGGGGGTGACCATGAGGGTGAGACGACGCGAGCCACAAAGAGGACGAGAGGAGTGGGGCGACTAGCGAGGGTCGAGCCGTCAAGGAGTAGCTGAGTAGGCTGAGAGAAGCGGAGAAATAGAGAGGTTCGGTTCGTTCGAGTGCTGTGCTTCGGTCGTCGACAGATTCGAGGAGGAGTGCTTCGAGTGCTTGCTCCCAATTTATGCTCTCTCGAAGTTGAAGGTATGTTGCTTGGAAGGAATTCCTCGATGCAATTTGTAGGGGCCGCCTCAGTGAGTCCGTGAGTGAGTGTTTCTGTGTTTGAAACTTTATGTATTGTTTGAATTTTTCCAAAATTTCAGACTACTCTCCAAATTGATTGATTGAGTGAGTGAAATCCATATTTGTTTTCTTCCCAATTTATGTTCATCCATGACGAAGTGAATAATTGCATGTTTGAAATTTTGAATGGTTGTGTAGGATTGAATAATTGGGCCAATTTTTGTTCAATCCGTGATATTTCTGTTCATGGTTTTCATTTTTTTTCGATTTCGGTGTTCATTGGGTTTCAAACGTCAATTTCATTTTATGGGTTGGGGCTTTCGGTGCAAAATCGAAAGTTTCGGCCAATATCAGAGATTATTGCCGATAATCTCCGATATTGGCCGAAACCTCTGATTTTGGGGAAAAACTTTCTTTTACCCCCTTCTTACATGCCGGTGGTCGGAAATGGTGACATATCGACCAATATATCGGCGATATGTCCGATATTTTTATCCCTGGCTGAAATAGTTTATTCTTTAGCATCGAGGTATTTTCATCGGTGTACTGTTAGTGATGTGTTTCCCATTGCATATGGCTTCACACTCAAGTTTTGGATAATCATGTTAACAAAAATCTATTAAATTAAACGTTTAGAGGACATACTGAGACGAAAATGGTGTTCATGAGGCATTCTAGGTCAAAATAGTGTGTATGGGGTATTTTGAGATTTAGTTTGATGTTAAAAGGGCATATTGAGTAAAAAATGTAACGACCTGAATCTTTGAGGAAAGTAAAATTGGCACAATTGGATAAAATGATGAATTTGCCCTAATGAAGTTAAATAATTGACCTTTTGTTATGGATGTCTATTAGGAATTTTGAGAATACCGTTACAAAAGGTCTTGGGATTCTGAGTCCGTAGACAGGCGACACGCTAAAATCGGAGAACATATGAGGTCGATTCGGATAAAAAAAAACCCTTATGGGTGTTTTGGTAATTTATGCTTGAAGGGCATTTTGGTCATTTTGTAATAAGGCCCTATTGGATGGTGCCGCGTGTTAATATCTAGAGAGACCTAGAATTCTCTCCTTCCTCTGACTCACCAATCTACATATATGTGAAGAGAGAGAGAGAGAGAGAGAGAGAGGGAGAGAGGGAGAGAGAGAGAGAGAGAGAGAGAGAGAGAGAGAGAGAGTGTGTGTGTGTGTGTGTGTGTGTGTGTGTTGTGTGCTCGGTGGCCATGAACCGAAAAAAAATAAAAAACTCTAAACAAGCTAAACCATGAGAGAGGAAGAACCAGAGAAACAGAGGGATGAAGGAAAGAACCAGGGGGAGAAAATGGGTAAAAAAAACGAGGAGGAAGCCTGAGAAAAAAGAAAAGAACTTCTCAGACCCCAGAAGCAACCCTGAAAACCGAGAGGAAATTTTGAGTCCAAGTTTCCAGATGGTGTCTTCGACATAGAAGCCTGAAACTATGCTTGTTGGTCGTTCCTGCATGTTCATATAATCTCAACAAGCTAAGAGTTGTAGGGTTAGACTTTGGAATGAACTCATAAACGAGTTTGGGTGAACCCGTGAAAAGAGGTTGATCCAGCATGAATTCAAGGTAAGTTAACATGGTTTTGAGATCGTAGAATGTTTCCTGGTATGATTTAGAGAGTTTGGGTCGAAGAATAACTAAAAAAAGATGAGAAATGAGGGTTTTCTGTCCAAGTCAAGCTGCGGGTTGAATTGTAGGAAAACGGGTATGATGACTGAGGAAGAAGATGAACAGTGGCCACACGTGAGGCCCATGCGCAACCACTTTGGGTGGCGAATTACGACTAACAAGAAACTTTTAGTTCTCGATCCTACGAGTCCAACGGTACAATTTTGAAGGCAATTAGACATCATCTCGCAGCAGTTTTGACTGTCCGAATATTTCGGTATTATTTTAATTTGTTTAAAAATCTCGAAAATTTGAGGGATTAAATATGAGGCTATTTGGGAAGATTAGTGACCTTTAGAAATGATTTTTGACAAGAGGTGACGTTCTCGGATTTTACTAGGAAGTGTGCAATGTGGTTCGATTGCGTGTATTGTACGTGTGAGTGGACTTTCTTTTCCCTAAACCCTATGCATGCATTTTTATACGGTTTTTACATGATTTACTATGTGAATTGCTTGAAGGTTATTTACACATGATTTCTATGAATTTTTTGGTGATCTTACAATAATTGCAACTTTACACGTTTTACGAGGAATTTGTTATAGTGTTCTAATTTATTATTGAGTTTTGGAAAGTGATTTTTAACTCGATATGACTTGCTTATAAGATTTTGATGGAGTTTGATGGATTGTGAATATTTATATGATTTATGGATTATCTTAATGGATCACTTTACGAGGTCTTTGGCATACTTGTGATTTGGGCTTAGGCCCGGATTTCAAGGTTTGATTTTGGTTTTTGAACATGGTTTGATTATCAAAAAGGGATGTGAGATGATTATGTAGCTTTTGGATATGTGGTATGATTGGATATGATTGTGGATTGTGATGTGATTTGACAACGCTTCTCGAGTTGTGAATTGATTACGTCTCAGACGTCCAGAGTCAGGTTTTATTTCCCTGAGAGGATTACTTGGACTAGTACCTAGACGTCCAGAACCGGACTCTGTTTTCCTAGGATCGGTCCACACCCAGACGTTCAGAGCTGAGACTCTGTTTTCTCAGGCACTTAGATGTCCAAAGCGGGGCTCTGTTTTCCCGAGTGATATTGGCCTACCGGTAGTGCATATCTGATGTGATGATTTGACTTGCTAGCATCGAGAATGAGTTAGTCGATATGATATGGTTGTGTGTTGGTATGTTTGCATTTGCGTTGATACTTGATATGGGTTTAGATGGATATGTTTTCTGATATTACTGGTTTTCTACTTATTACACGTATTTCGAGATTAACATTTTATTAACACATTTGTTGCATGCATAATTTACTAAAATGGAGGGTATAAAAGGTTATGTTTCGAACTATGTTTTAAAACTTTTATTTTCGTCCACTCACATATTTTTATTGGTTTTGAAACCCTTCAGGGTTGCTGCACGGGAATCGAGACTGCTTACGGAGCGGAGACATGAATTCACAAGTGTACAAGTGTCTCTTGTTTAACAAGGTTCCGAGGGTGAACTTAATACTCTGGTTACTTGTCAGACGGAAGTAGGATCCGAAGGTAGGTTACGAGATGCTTCAGGGTTGGGTCCTGTCAAAAAGCCTTTTAGGGAACCATTGTTATGTTTTGAGTGTTTGGAGATAGGTTTGCTAAGTGAGGTATTGACTCGAGTTCTAAGTCGAAGTCGTAAAGAGAAAAGAAAGAAAGAGAGCAAGGAAAAGAAAAAAGATAAATCTTTGCATTTAATTTTTTTATTATTTATTTCATATATATAATAATAAAAAGTTAAAATATGCATCCCATAAGTGACACGTCAGTACTTAACATAATTGTTAATAGAATATTTAAGGAAGTCAAAGTGAAACATTTAAAAAAATCAGAGTACTTAAATGTAACATTTCAAAAGTGAAGGATGACTCTAAATTGAGTTTAAACTACAAGGTAGTAACATTTGAAAAATCAGAGTACTTAAATATATGAATAATACTATGGGCACTAGGTGAAATCCCAAATTTTCTATCCCAAAATACATGGCATATGATGTGGCAATTCACGTCATAATTTTTTAATTCACAAATCCCTACTTGAAGTATAATTTCTTAATTTATTTTAGGAAGGAAATTAAAAAAAAATCCTAATTAATCAAAAGCTCTTTAATAAAACCCTAACATTCAAATTGATCCTCCTCTTTCGATCAAACCATTCTCATCTCCTCCTCCCGTCACACCATTCTTATCAAAACCGGGAGATGATCGCTGTTACTCCACTACCGTTGCTAGTCGCTACGGTGTGGTTCCGCATTACAAAAATGAGGTGGAGGCTGCTTTGTCTACGAATCTCTACCAATTAATTGGGTTTGGCTGTGGTGTTCTTAACGATTTTGTGGACCCACCGTCGATCTGATAGTAAGGGAAACAATGTTGTTGAGCACAAAAAAGAACAAAGAAATTGGAAAAGGATGCTGTTTGAGAGGAAGGAAAATGAGTATATGGTATCTATTTAGTGAATTTGATGCAATAAGCACAAAATTCCTACCAAGAAATTGGCTTCGCCCATGGTGTTGTTGGCAGACAATGGAATTGGGTTTGATCGTTAGGGTTATTGCAAATTAGATTATTTTTTTAAATTTTCTTCCTAAAGAAATTAAGAAATTATACTCCAAGAAGAAATTTGTAAATTAATAAATTATGATGCAGATTGCCAAATTGTGTGCCACATATTTTGGGATAGAAAATTTAGGAATTCATCGAGTGCCTATAACATTATTTTAAATATATTTTATTGAATTGTTAGAGCATCTCCAACCGATATGTCAAAAGTGCCACATAGATATTTAACGGCTATAAATGACATCTCACACCACTCCAACCGAATTGTCAAAGCTGATGTGGAATGAAGGCTGGTGGTTCAGCTGTTATTTTTGACATCTCAAAAGCAAGATGTCAAATGAATATTTTATTATTTTTTTAAAACAGCTAGCAACTACTTTCATTTATTATTTTCTTTTTTTATTTTGTTTCCTTCTTTCTCTTTCCAGTTTATTTCCTACTTTCATTTAAAATAATAATTTAATTTGACATATCGAGTGGAGTGTAAAACTGTATAAATGTCAAATTGCCACGTCAGCCATCAAATTTAAATTTGATGTTTGGAATTTGACATCTCCCTTGGAGATGCTCTTATAGAATAATACTACAGCCTCCCAGTACCAAATACTTTACCACTTTTTTGAATCCCACCAGATATAACGTCTAATGTGGTGTTCCATGTCATAATTTTTTTTCCAAATCATATCATCATTTTAATTATCTATTTTAAAATTAAAGTTAAAATAAAAATAAAAACAAATAAAAATATTAAAAAATTAAATAAAATACAAGGTGAACAAAATATTAACAAGATTGATTGTTTTCTTAAAAAAATATATTCCCTATTTCATAGTATCAAAACGTCTTTTTTTCCAGAAAATCATAAACCCTAAGGCGATTTGATGCTATGTAATTATTTAACATATTTTTTTCTTCCTGAATTTAACATATTCTTAAGATTTATGATTTTCTAAAAAAAGAAGATTTGATGACATGGTTTGACAAAAAAAAAATGATGAGATAGAATGCCACACTAGATGCCACATGTGGTGGGACACAAAAAAGTGGGAAATTAAGTGGAATAATGCTACGGTACCATTTACTTTTCCATTTTTTTTGTGACCCACCACATATGGCCCCTGTTGTGGCATTTTATGTCATCATTTCTTTTTGCCAAATCATGTCATCAAATTGTTTTTTTTTTCTTCAGAAAATCTTAAACCTTAAGAAAATATATTAAATAATTTCATAGCATCAAATCGCCTTAGGGTTTATGAATTTTTGGAAAAAAAAGACGATTTGATGTTATTAAATTTTTAGGGTTTATATTTTTTTTAGAAGAAGACAATCTGTCTTGTTGACTTTTTGTTCATTTTGTATTTTTTTTTAATGCTATAAATGAGACACAAAAAGTGGAAAAGTATGTAGTAACTATAATATTATTCAAATACGTGATATCCGTATTATTATTCTTATTATATCCCTTGTTCCCAAACTCCGGGGGCCCCGCATTGACTGGTCCTCGCATCATAATTCACGTGTTCCCTAAACTAAAACGCGGGTAGTCTTCTAACCAAGGCAACGGCGTCGAGGTAAAACCGGCACAAAGCGCTGCTCTAAGTCCTGTCTCAGACTCTTATCAGAGCATCAGACTGCTGGGTTCCACTCTTCACTCTCTTCAAAGTCTCAAGTGGCGAACACCCTACGGGCTAGGGCCTAGGGCCTAGGGCTCACGATTTTTGCGCTCTTCACTCGGTTCTAGCTTTCACGATAGCCAACATGCATTCCCCGGAGGAAGGCCGGAATCCTCTGAAACGGAGCTTCGACTACCATGCTTCAAACCCCTTTGATCACGCTGCTGATCATCAAGAACCACAATCTTCTTCCTCGACTTCCGAGCACTTCGTCCCTAGAAAGTCTATCTCTTTTCTCTAGTTTCCTTAAATATGAAGACTTCTCTGACAATGTGGATTCATTGGGTGCGAATAATTTAGTTGTGTACGTTTTTAGGTATCAATCAGAGGTGTATGAGGTTGCAAGGAGGAGGAACACAATAGCAGTGTTGGAGACAGGTGCTGGGAAGACTATGATAGCTGTGATGCTTATCAGAGACTGTGACTCAACAATGTCAAGTGGTACCAAAAAATTGATTATATTTTTGGCTCCAACGGTTCATCTTGTTCATCAGGTATTATTTAAGTTATCTTCTATCTCCTTTTTTTGTCTTATTATACTTCCTTCAAAATCTTTCCTATTCAGGATTCCCCATTCTAACGATATTCGTGTGAGAATTCCTCAGCGGTATGTATATTTATTTATTTTATTTATGTGATGAATGCGTCCTGGCAGAAACCCTTTTGCCCTTATGCATTGTGGTATGGTCTCATAACGTGTTGAAATTATTTTTTTATTTATCTTTTTTTGTTTGCAGCAATTTGAAGTTATTAAGGAATCCACAAATCTTAGAGTAGAAGAGTATTATGGGGCATAGGGGGTTGATTCATGGACTTTGGAGTGCTGGAAATAGGAAATAAGTGAGCATGATGTAAGTTTACTGCTTGGAAGTTTGAGTAATAACTATCAATATATAGAGATTTCATCGTATCAGTTCATGCTTCTGTATGAAGTTTTTGGGCATTCTTATGCTTTTTCTAACTTGTTACATGATTCCGAAAACAACCTAGGTCTCACAAGAGTCATTTTTACACCGTTTGTGATGTCCTCTCTCTGCTGAAATAATGGATTCAATTTTGGTTTTGTTTATTGCTTTTATATTTTCTGGTAATGTAAGCATGAAACTGACATTTCACTTTGCTTTTTTTTTTTGGCTACTTACAAGAATCACTTAATATTCAGTAGTTGCTTGCTATCCCCATTGTTGATGCCTTATTTCTTTGGCTTTTATCTGTATGCTTAGGGATGCTTGCTATAGGTTTCAATCTTGTTTAAGGGAACTATTGTTTCTCTATGTTATCTTTATCCGCTTCCTTTCCTTTGTGGTGGTCTTCTTGTCCACTTACGTTGCAATTGTATTGTCTTGCAATTAAATATATTTCTTCTCAAAATCATAGTGAGAACTTAATATAGTGTGAAGAAAACCATCAGCAGGGTTCGGTTGATAATACTTTCATTCTCAAAAGATATATATTCCTGCATTAACTTATAATCCTTGTAATAAAATAGTATTATAAATATGTCATTTGGTTGAGATTTATTAAATTAATGCATCTGTTCTTATATTATCTTGCAGGTGCTAGTTATGACACCGCAGATTCTATTGGATACCTTAAGAAAGGCATTCCTCAGTTTCGAAGCAGTATGCTTCATGATTATTGATGAGTGCCGTCGGACTATTGGAAACCATCCTGTAAGAAGTTGAGGTTCCATCCCAAAACCAATTGGCTATGGGGGGAGTAGCCCAAGATCTTATAAGGCACAAATTATAGTTGTGCTTTTTCAATGTGGGACATTTTCCTCACATCTCAACACGCCCCCTCACGTGTGGCGGATTTTCCAGCCTATCACGTGACGATTTGATTGGGTACGTGTGACACGTGTGACGGTTAAGCCAATCACGTGAGATAACCCCGCTTTGATACCATGTATGAAGTTAAGGTTCCACCCCAAAACCAATTGGCTATGGGGGGGAGTAGCCCAAGATCTTATAAGGCACAAATTGTAGTTGTGTTTTTCCAATGTGGGATATTTTCCTCACATCTCAACACATCCATATACAAAGATTATGAAGGTTATTTTCATTTTTGTACATATTCTTCCTTTTTAATTTTTTTTAATATTTCGTTATGAATTTTCTCCTTTATTTCGTTTATATTCAAGGGCCTTCCTTACCCATTGTCTGTTGTGGTGAAGGAATTTTATCACAAGATTAGTAACAAGCCAATGATTTTTGAAATGACGGCATCGCCTGTTATCAAAAAAGGTATGTGGCTAATTGGCTATTGTTTATTATTTGTGCTTGCTCTTGTTTCAACACATTGCTGTGGTTTTGCATTAGATGCCCATTTATTGAATACCACATTGTGTGTTAGGTGTCTCATCCCCAACAGATTGTGATACATGTCTCAGCTATTGATACTTATCTTGAAATTTGTGTACACAGGTTTATACTATTGAGGACAGAACTGGGATGGAAGCACGTGTTCCCTCCACTAAACAAGAATGTAGTTTTTATAACCCGGTATGGTTTCCAAGTTCGGATTTAAAAGCGAAGATGGAAGCATCTTGGTCCAAGGTATTCGTGCTTCATATGGATAAGCATATATGTTATATTGAGAAACTTGTCATTCATTATCAGCCTACTTTTGTGTGGATGCTAAAAAAAATTCAATGCATGGACAGATTGATGCTTCATTGTTAGAGTTGCAAGAGTCAGCAGCAAGTGATTCCAATCACCTGGAAGATAAAATTATGACACTGCAGAAACGGTTGTCTAATGACTATGCAAAGATCTTGTATTGCCTTGACAACCTTGGTCTCATATGTACTTATGAGGTATGATTTAAGTATAATCCTGGGAGTGAAAGTGGGTTGTCCTAGTGTCATCCTCAGTTTTGTTGCTTTCCACTTTATACAAATTCAAGATGGTCTACTTGTATGAAAATGTATACCTTTTATTTATTTATTTTTTGGGTTCATAATGCATAGTTATGTTGTGATACACATGGTTTCACCCAGTATTGAGGCTCTGTATTTTTCTTTATGACTCTGATTCTCAGTACACTTGTAACTTCTCCTTATACAGAAATATACTGAGATATGACTTTAGCTCAGAATACAGGAGAAAGGTCACTTTGGTCTCTTGCAATTTCTATTCTTAATGGTCTTTCCTTCTGGTTCTAATTATGAGTATATAACCTTATTTCTCTTGTAGGCTGTTAAGGTATGTTTGAGAATGCTCCCAGTTGCAAAGAGGACTGTGAAGTTTATAGAGAAAGCTCTTTGCAGTGCAGGTGTTTTCTTGAGGAAGTGTCTGGTTTAATTAGGGAATCGTTTCTGCATGGTATGCCATTCTTTGGCTTTCTTTCTTCACTCTCTAGCCATTTTTACTTAGAGCACACACATCTAATCTTGTTTCAAGGATTTTCAATAATGTGTTGAAGCTCTTTCTCTCTCGATCTCACTTTTAATCATCTGCATTGGCCTTTAGATGTAATATTCTGACTACGGATTGGCATAAGATCATGAGATGTAACCTATCAACAGCAGAAAGTACCTGTTCATCAATACTTTTGCTCATAACATATCTTTTGTTTTGTTGTCTTCAATTATCAATTAGTAATCATTGTGCTCATTTCTGATAGTGTTTTATGGTTGATATTATTGAGAAAAGATGAGTAATGAATTATTTTTGTGTCGCACTTTCTTTCAACATTTGACTTTATGAGGGCAATAGCTTCAATTTTGTTTTTGATAATACTTTTATCCATATAATTTCCTTCTCTGGTTAGGTTGTGAAAGTTATTTGGATTATGGGTTTGACTATTTGAAGGCAGTAGATTTGGGCTACATATCTCCAAAATTAGATAAACTTATCCAAATTTTCCATTCATTCGGGTAAGACAATAATTTTGGTAAAATCTTATTCTTATCATAGCAAGTTAATTTATCATTCATAATTTTTGGTTGCAGAGGATCTAGGGATGTACTGTGTCTTATATTTGTTGATAGAGTTATCACCGCCAAAGTGATTGAAAGATTCATGAAAAAAGTTACGTCTTTGTCTCACTTTGTGGTTTGCTACTTGACCGGATGTAATACATCAGTTGATGCTCTGGCACCTAAAATACAGAAGGAGACAATGCAATTATTTTGTTCTGGGGAGGTATATGATCTTTTATATGGTAGGAAAGGAATTGACTCATGAGAAGTGTTGAATTTTGAGGAATACTCAGTTGGCGACCCTTTCTGAATAGGTCAATCTATTATTTGCTACCGATGTAGTTGAGGAGGGAATTCATGTTCCAAACTGCTCATGTGTGATACGTTTTGATCTGCCAAGGACAGTCCGTAGTTATGTCCAGTCCTGTGGACAGGCTCGGCAAAATAACTCTCAGTTCGTCCTACTGGTTGAAAGGTGACACCTTTATTCTTTCACTTTTTTAGCATAAGAATGGATTCATTTAGTGAAACTCCAGTGAGTCGATGCTTTCCTCTGTAGACATTCTTCTTGTGTGTTTCTAAAGTGTATTTATTTTTCTAATACTTTGAGTACAGTGGAAACAAGAAGCAAAGGGATCAACTATATGAGATCATCAAGAGCGAGTATTTGATGACTGATACAACTATGAATAGAGATCCTGAAGCATGCATTTTGAAAGCATTTACCATGAAGGAAACAAAGGCATATACTGTGGAAGCCACCGGAGCATCAGTCACAGCAGATTCTAGTGTCAATCTTGTACATAAATACTGTGAAACCCTACCTAAGGATAACTATGCATCTGCAAACTCTTAATCTATCTTGAACTTACTGAATTGTTTTCATTTAATTATTGCAACTTATTTGATCTTTGTGTAATTTAGGTATTTAAATGCAAGGCCAACTTTTCATTTCTCATATGTTGGGGAATCTTACGAGTGTAAGATTACATTGCCTCCAAATGCAGCTTTCCAAACTTTAGTTGGTCCTGTATGCAAGAAGTCTTCTTTATCTAAGCAGCTTGTATGCTTGGAAGCATGTAAGAAGCTACATCAAATGGGCGCCCTGAATGATCATCTTCACCCAGTCATTAAGGAGCATTTACAGAATGTACTCAATACAAAAAGCAAAGTGCCAGCTCTTGGTGCAGGTGTGTTTTTCTGTACATAAATATTGACAAAATTATTAAGGAAACTCCTAGGTCACAACCGATCACAGGATCAATCTCCTTGATATGCTGATCTATGTCAATGGAATCCCTCTGATTCCTTCCTATTGCATAGCTAGTCAACCCTAAGATGCTTTCCTAGTATGTTAGTAGTACATACCTAGTTAGACTCTCATAGAAACTGTATAAAGTAGGACACTTCTGTACACTTAAGATTATTCAACATAGAAAACTTTCATACAATCATAAAAGTTAATGTATGGAGATGCACGTCTAATATCAATTGCTTTTTATGAATAATTTATTCAGTAATGCATGTTTAGGAATGAACACGGGCTGTTTGTTCTCTATCAGTTGATGTTGTCCATGTTGTAAATTGATGGAGAAGTGTTGTAATATCCTTAATGAGAGGATGGTGTAGCATTAATGGTGGCTTAACCCTAAATAGGTTGTTGCTTGGCCTCATTTTGGGTGTCCTTTAATTCTTAGTTCACCGTTGAATGATAAAATATGGTGGCTAAGATTGATGAATGATTGCAAACCAGCTTTATTCGCAACTTTATTTTTTTTCCTGCACCCAATAGTATGTGGCTATATGCTGAGGCAGTTTTCGTTCCAATCTTTCTTTCCCTTTTTTTTTTCCTGTTTTTAATTCGAAATTTTTTATTTGGTCTTTAAAGGAACTACTAAAAGGAAGGAACTACATGGTACAACTTGCATTCTGCGGCTATCTGGAGCTTGGGGAGGAAAACTTGATGGTGCTGTTTTTCAGGCTTATAGATTTGGCTTCGCCTGTAAAACTGTTAGTGAGCTGTATTCTGGATTTATTTTTCTGATTGAGTCAAAGCTTGATGATGACGTGGCGAATATTGAATTGGAACTTTACCCTATTTCAAGGATAGTTAAAGCTTCTGTTTCTTCCTGTGGGGAGGTTCATTTGGATGGGGAACAGGTACAACTTAAGCTTTCTAACTAAAATGCGCTTCCTTTTTTGGGTATTACTTGTTAAGGATCCTGTAGAATCAGAGGAGATTGCAGATCAATCTCCTCCTTAATACCTAGGCTGTATCTTACCTAGTTAGGCCCTTGTTTATATTTTACCTAGTTATGACTCTACTAGAATCTTACCTAGTTAGGACTCTCCTAGAACTGTATAAATCTGCCACTACTGTACAACTAATATTATTGAAAATAATACCAGAAAATTCAATACTTTATATGGTATCAGAGCTCTAAAAGCTCCATCGAGCAAACCCTAGGAAAAAAAAACCCTAATCCATGGCCGCCCAACCTACAGCCGCCGCTGCTCAATCCACAGCCGCCCCTGTCAACCCTAATCTCCCACCACCAACCGACACCACCTCTACCCTTCCCACCCTCATCACCATCAACGCCGCCGCCCAGCTCCCTGTCAAACTCACCTCCACCACCTTCTTCCCTTGGCGCGCCCAGTTCAACGCCCTCCTCCGTGGGTATGAACTCATGGGTTACGTGGATGGCACGCATCCCTGCCCACCTGCAGAAGAAACAGCCCTTCGGGCCCTCTGGATCCGCCAAGACCAGTTGCTCCTCCATGCCATTTTGGCATCTGTCTCCCCCCAGGTCATCACCCTAATTGCTGCAGCCCCAACATCTGCTGCTGCCTGGACCCGTCTCTACGCGAGCAAAGCCAGAGCTCGGGTACTAGGACTCAAGGAGCGTTTGACCCTCCTCCGCCAGGACTCACGGCCAGTCTCTGAATACCTCCAGGAGGTACGCATCATTGCTGGTGAACTCGCAGCCATTGATACACCCCTGTCTGACGATGACCTGCTTCTCCATGTCCTCAATGGCATTGGCCTTGACTTCAAAGACGTAGCTGCTGCTGTCAAGTCCAGAGACACATCTGTCCCTTTTGAGAACTTGCATGACATGCTGGTTCAGCATGAAAATGCAGCCAATCGAGCTGCCCCCAACCCCCCTCCATCTACCATCACTGCTCATGTAACCCAAACAGCCCGTGGTCCCAACTACAACCGCCACAACCGTGGCCCCTCCGACCAACGATCCTCCAACCAGGCTTTTGACAGCCGTAGTTCCTCTTTCCTGCACTCTGGTCTGCCCTCCAGCAACCAGCGCAGGTCCATCAGCACCCAAGGAAGTGGCTACCGCGGGTTTTGCCAGTGGTGTGGCACCCACGGCCACAGTGCTAAGCACCGCCCCCAGCTCCAACAACAATCCTCCCAGCCCCCCGTGGCTAATTCCACTATCCAGACTCACTCTTCTCCTTGGCTCCTGGACTCCGGTGCCTCCCATCATGTGACCTCCACTCCTCACCACCTCACGGAGGTCCACAACTACAATGGACCCGATGAAATCATCCTTGGCAATGGTAAGGGGTTACCCATAACCCACACTGGTACCCTCACACTCTCCTCTCCCTCATCTTGTTCTTTTCTCCTTAAACATGTTCTCTGTGCTCCTACCATGACTAGAAACCTGCTCTCTATCTCCCAATTTAATGCCACTAACCACACCTCAATTGAATTTTATCCTGAATTTTTCCAGGTGAAGGATCTCAGCACGGGGGCGGTGCTTCTTCAAGGCCCGAGTAAGGACGGTGTGTATGAATGGTCCCCTACCTCCCTGCAACCTCAAGCTATGACTGGTGTGGTGGCATCCCCTACTTTGTGGCATCGTCGTCTTGGTCATCCTAGTGTTCGAGTCTTAGAGTCTGTTTTTCGTTCTGCTGCTATTTAAGTACCTTTAAATCCAACCTCTTTGTCTGTTCCTCTTGTCAATGCAATAAAAGTCATCGTCTCCCCTTTGGGGAGACTTCTCTTACAAGCACACGGCCTCTCCAATTAATTTTTTCAGATGTCTGGGGTCCTGCCTGTCAGGACCTGTCCCAAATATCGCCACGATACCCGGGACGAACCCTGCTCCCGTCTGACAATCACACCTACAGTACCAAGATAACCTCCAAACAACAATAAGCATAACTATCAGACGAAGGAGTAAATATAATACAACTGTCAGTCAGAGCATAGTTCGACAAAATGGGCACAAAATCCTACTATGCTAGTGTGGCAACGGAAGAACGTCAGAAGCTCTATGCCTCGATATCTGCCTCAACGTTCACCCCAGCGCTATCACCACGACCTAGAGGGAAAATTTAAAACCAAAAGATGTGAGTGGACTAAAAGAAAATGAAAGTTTGAAAACCGTTTATTATCAAATCAAAGCTAAGAAAATAGAACACTTTGTTCCCTCCGTTTTGAAATCACATGCCTAACTCAGTGATTAAAATAATTATAAACCAAGAAACATCATAAGAAACAGAAACATTATAAAATATCATAAGAAACAGAAACATTATAAAATATCATAAGAAACAGAAACACTATAAAATATCATAAGAAACAGAAACACTATAAAAACACCATTTTCTGATCAAACCTGCTGGGTCTATCCGAGTCTTTAAACTCAACCAGGCCTTAAATGTAATCCGAGTCTTTAAACTCCCGAGTCTTTAAACTCAATAGGCCTATGGGGGTAATATCATAAATATCCGAGTCTTTAAACTCCCGAGTCTTTAAACTCAATCCGGGCTCGTCCCCCGTCAATCAATATCCGGGTCTTTAAACCCATATCCAGATCCAGCAAATCCAATCCAAAGTCTGTGCAAAACCAATTCGAAATCCATCGCCAAACTCGAATTCGAAATCCCCGGTTCGAAACCCTTCCGGCGTTCAGAACCGACATTCCGAACCCAAATCCGGAAATCCATTTTTACACCAAAAACCACATATAATCACAAATCATTTTTCACAACCCATTTATCATCATCAAAAAACATTTATAAATTTAAATCCTCAAAGATGTCATCAAGGTCCGAAAACCAGCTTTTCTCGAAAAACGTGTGAAATCCCGGAAATATCTCGAAAAACGTGCAACCATAGCAACCACATATAACCATCAACAAGAAGCATAAAAACACGTTTAATATCGTAAATCATTAATAAAAACAGTTAGGCATGCTCGAAAGAAAAGAAGGAGTCCACTCACAGATCAAAACGAGTCAATTGCGCTCCGTGCGCTCCTCGACCGTTTCAGGCGTTTCCCGTCCTGTCAATAGACACCAAATAGGGTCACAATTACATCAAGGATACTCACCCTATTTCCCCAATTTTTCGGGAATTTAAATAATATTTTATTCATAAACCCTAAACCGTCCGGATTCCCGAACCATCCCGTAACTTCGTCCGATTAACCCGAAAATTATCCATTGGATTCCTTAGAACATTTAGAACTAAAACCATGTTGGAAGCTTGGCCGGATTCCTCCCCACGCGCCTCCACGCGTCGCCCAAAGTGGCTGCGCGTGGGCCTCACGCGCCTGCTACAGTGCCACCGTCTTCCTCGATCGAACCCGGTTCGCACCAGGCTGCAACCCGGACCGGAGAGAACCATTCTCCGCCGTCCGGCCACCGTTTCCCCTCCTTTCTTCACCTAAAGCTTCGTCTAATCTCAAAGAACTCATCCCCCTCACTCTCTTGGTTCGACTCGACCCACAACTTCACGACTGAAGCTCGAAAGAAACCCGTACAAAACTCTGTTTTCCTTCCCAGCCACCCAGTTCTTTCCCCTTCACGGTGGTCATTCTAAACTCCTCCTACGACCTCACTGAATCACTCACAACTCACAGGAACCCTCGACTCACTCTCTAAGTCCACGATTTCCCGTTTGAAATTCACGGCCAAACAGGGTAACAGAGTACCCGCCGTCGCACCACCCCCACCGTGAACTCCCCCGTCACGGCAACCGTCATAAACTAACCTCACTTCACTCACCAATCCCCTCGACTCTAGCTCCAGGTCCACGATTTCCAATTTGAAACTCACGGGAAAAACAGGGGAATAGAACTCACCTTTCGATTCTGTCTCCGCCGTGCGCACCGCCGCGTGCCACGGTGTTCGTTGGGTCCCCTGCAACCTCCTAAGCCTCTTACTGCCTTGATTTGAGCCACCACACGGCGTAGCCGCCTCCACAGTCCGCCTTCTCTCTGTTTTCCCCAGAAACTGCAACCGTCCTCCGCCGTGTCCCCGTGCACGATTCCTCCACCGATACACGACCACCAGATCAATCTTTTCTCTCTGCCACTCTCACAAATCACTCTTCACTCTCCCTTGCACAGAATTGATCAATCTCTCCCAATTTCTCACCCTCTGTTTTCTGCGTTCGAACCAAATGCACGGTTTGTTTTTGAACGGTTTGTGGCCGTGTATATGATACACACTTGTAGAACCCTCTGATGCCCAGCCACGTGTCCACAATCCCATGGACAACAGCACAAAATATCCTATCCCACTCAGCCACTTGTCCTAATCTGATTGGCTGAGGGAAAAAGACCATTTTGCCCCTCGTTTAAATAATTACCGTTTTGCCCTCAAACGTTCTAGATCCGTAACTTTTCCATCCGACGTCCGATGACAGCATGCCGCCTGTCAACGGACTCGTGACGTCCTACACTACGTCACGGTCAATGGTCAACACTCATCCAACCGGCCCATCAAAAAGTCGACTTTTGACTTACTATTCACAAGGACAAAATCGTCCCTTTATACAAAACTTTTACAAAATTACATTTTTACCCTCCCCGAAGGTACGGGTTGTTACACTGCCCCCTACAAATCTCCTGAAGGTTTTACTTATTATGTCATATTTGTTGATCATTACACCAGATATACATGGTTGTGTCCACTCAAAAAGAAATCTGATGTTTTTCCCACTTTCCTTGATTTCAAAAAACTGGTTGAAAATTATTTCCAAACCTCCATTGTCACTCTCTACACTGATGGCGGTGGAGAGTTTATCAAACTCAAAGCCTTCCTAGCCACCCAGGGTATTCACCATCTTCTCACCCCCCCCCCCCCCCCTCTCACACACCCCAACATAATGGGGTGGCAGAACGGCGTCACCGCCATGTAGTGGACACAGGTCTTACTCTTCTTCATCAAGCTCATCTCCCTCTCTCCTACTGGCCGTATGCCTTTAAGGCTGCTGTCTATCTCATCAATCGCTTACCCACCCCCACTCTCCAGAACTCTACTCCTTACTCAACCCTCTTTCACCAGCCCCCAAATTACTCCCGTCTAAAAGTCTTTGGTTGCCTCTGTTTTCCCTGGCTGCATCCTTACACCACCAACAAAATGCAACCAAAATCCACCCCATGTGTCTTCCTCGGCTACTCCCTCAACCAGAGTGCCTACCTCTGTTTTGACCTCTCCTCTAGTCGTCTTTATGTGTCTAGGCATGTTCAGTTTGATGAGTCTTCCTTCCCGGGTATCCCTTCTCACTCTACTGCCCCTCAAGTCAATTCTGATCACTTTGACCAGTGGCTGTCCACCCTTCCTCTCGTAACTGCTTTTTCCCCATCCCCTGCCACCACACCAGCACCACCACCGGCGCCTGCAGCATTACTGGACCACACTGACACACTGCACCTGCCTGGTCTTGGCGTTGCACCGTCTCCAGCCCCAGATCCCTCCCTGCCCCAGCACCAACCCGCCATCAGCAACCTCCCTGTTTCCTCCTCTGCTGCCTCACCTGCTCCCGCTACTGTCAGCCCCTCCCCACCACCCCCTGCACCCCCACTCCGCACCTACACTAGGCGTCAACCCCGCCTTCCCTCTCCTCCTAACCCCTCCCCCACCCTTCCCTCCCCCCACCACCACCGCCCCCACCCCCAAACACTCACCCTATGCTCACTCGCACCAAAACAGGAACCATTCCCCCTGTACCCACCTATGCCCTCACTTCAACCACCTCTACACTCCCCACCTTGGCCGAGCCCACTTGTGTATCCCAGGCCATCAAGGATCCTCTTTGGCGCACTGCTATGTCCGCAGAATTCAATGCCCTGATCCAAAATGGTACCTGGGAGTTGGTACCTTCTCACCCACACCAAAATCTGGTTGGCAATAAGTGGGTATTCAGGATCAAAAGACACCCAGATGGCACTATTGACCGCTACAAAGCCCGGCTAGTAGCAAAGGGCTACCACCAGCGCCCAGGCCTAGACTTCACAGAGACCTACAGCCCTGTATTAAAACCGACTACTATACGAATTGTGCTCCATCTTGCTGTGACTCATGGCTGGCCCATCCGGCAGTTGGATGTAAACAATGCTTTCTTACAGGGCACCCTACATGAAGATGTCTACATGGAACAGCCCAAGGGGTTTGTCGACCCATACACTCCCACCTATGTGTGCAAGCTCAAAAAGGCCCTCTATGGTCTAAAACAAGCCCCACGGGCCTGGTATCAGGAACTTCATGGTTTCCTCCTTCAACAAGGGTTTATTACTATTCACTCTGATGCATCTCTCTTTGTCCTTAAGCAGGGACCTCATGTTCTTTACTTTCTGGCCTATGTGGATGACCTGATCCTTACGGGTAATGACCCTCCACTCCTCAACTCCTTCATCCACAACTTGGCTGCCCGGTTCTCTGTCAAAGATCTTGGACCCCTTCATTACTTCCTTGGTGTGGAAGTAACCAACACCCCCACGGGTCTGTTTCTCTCCCATCATCGCTACATCAACGATCTCCTTCACATGGCGGGTATCGAGGGAGCCAAACCAGTCTCAACCCCCCTGGCCGTGAGCCCTACATTGTCTCTTCAGGATGGCTCCCCCCCGGCTGATCCTACCAGATTTCGCCGCATCATTGGCAGCCTTCAATATCTCAGCCTTACTCGCCCTGACGTTTCTTATGCTGTCAACAAGCTCTCCCAGTTCATGCATGCCCCTACAGATCTACACTGGCAAGCCCTTAAACGGGTCCTACGTTACCTACGGGGCACCATTCTCTACGGACTTCACCTCCACAAGAAGTCCACCCATGAACTTCGTGATGTCACTCATGCATTCAACACATTAGCTGCCTTCTCTGATGCTGATTGGGCTGCTGATCGAGATGACCGCAAATCCACCACAGCTTACCTCGTCTACCTGGGTGGGAACCTCATTTCCTAGAGCTCCCGGAAACAAAAGTCTGTCTCCAGATCATCTACAGAGGCTGAATATCGCGCAGTTGCAGCAACTGCAGCAGAACTAACTTGGGTGCAGTCCCTCCTCACAGAACTGGGCCTCTCCATCTCGGCCTGCCCCAATATCTCCTGTGACAACATTGGCACCACCTTCTACTATGCCAATCCAGCCCTACACTCTCGTATGAAACACGTGGACATTGATTTTCAGTTTGTCCGTGATCATGTCTCCCGTGGCCTACTCACTGTCTCCCATGTTGCCCCTGATGATCAGCTTGCTGATGCCCTCACCAAGCCCTTATCCAGACCCCGGTTTCAGCTCCTACGTGACAAGATTGGTGTCGCAGATGGCTCCACCTTCTTGCGGGGGCGTGTTAAGGATCCTGTTACAGATCCTGTAGAATCAGAGGAGATTGCAGATCAATCTCCTCCTTAATACCTAGGCTGTATCTTACCTAGTTAGGCCCTTGTTTATATTTTACCTAGTTAGGACTCTACTAGAATCTTACCTAGTTAGGACTCTCCTAGAACTGTATAAATCTGCCACTACTGTACAACTAATATTATTGAAAATAATACCAGAAAATTCAATACCTTATATTACTTACTGTAACTATTATTCTCTTAACAAATGGAAAAAGCAAAGTGTTTTCAGGAATTTTTCTTTAATGGGTTATTTGGAAAATTGCTCCATGGAACCAAATCAGCTGAAAAAAGGAGAGAATTTTTACCTGAGAAAGAAATAAGAAATCTATGGTGTCCATCATACATGTATTTGCTTCTTCCACTTGAGACATTGAGCGATTCACATAGTAAATCTTGGAGAATAAATTGAACAGCGATCAATTCATGTGTTTGTGTGGCAGAATTCTTGAGGACAAACTCATTTATCAGCAGTCACCACTGTAATGACGATACAGGAAACTTATGGCCAAGTCGAAGTGTCACAACTGAGACTGAGTGCAACAGTGCAGAGATAGTTCACTTTTCTAACTGCTCTGTTGATGTAAAAAATCTCGAAGATTTGGTGGTGGTGGCTATCCACACGGGAAAAATCTACTCTGTTGACGAGCTTCTGATCGGCATGTCTGCTGAGAGTCCTTTTGAAGGAAAAAAAGAAAATATCCCTCCAAAATATTCAACATTTTCCGAATACTTTAAAAAAAAGTGAGTTGTTTGATTATGATGTTTTGTCGATGTTACTGTGCAGTTTTCATAATGATGCAGATTCTGTTCAGATATGGGATTTTGCTCCTTTATCCGGGTCAGCCTCTGTTGCAATTGAAGCAGAGTCATAGTCCGCACAACCTTCTTGTGAACTTCAACGGTGAAGGTTTGTTGATTTGCATGCTTAGCCTTTTAGCAATATGTCTTCTTCATGTTTGCTAAGCACATATTCTTTAGATTCTTTTTGGTTATATTTTAAAATTTTTCATAAAACTTTTGTGCAACCCTCATATTGTATTTTCGCATATAACAACATTGACTGAAACAGAAAATTGGCCTGACAATGCATATATTTACGGGAGCACAAATCCTATTTCAGTTATGCATCTTCATCTCCCATTAGTTATTGACATTTCAGATTCATAGCTGCTTCCGTGGTTTCTTGAAAGTTGTAACTAATGGTACATAGTATTATCTGAAATATATTGTTGGGAAGTTGTGGCCTCGTGGGTGGTGGTGTTAGGCGGTTGACATGTTAAAGTGGCAGTAGTTGCAATCTTACTTTTTTTATGTGTAAATGAAGGTGAAAGTGGGTGTGGGCGTGGGTTGTTGACTTGTTTCAGAGTTTTTAGATGCTATTCTTATGTATCAATTTATAATACCTGCCATTGAATCTATGTTAGCAACACAATCTCACCTTGGTTAATATCATCTGTCAACTGGGCAGGTGCTAGCGGTATTATTGAAAGGCAACGTATGTACGCTCATATGCCACCTGAGCTTCTAGTCAGTATTGGTGTCCAAAGTGATATTTTAATGTCATTTTATTTACTACCATCACTGATTCGCCGTTTAGAATCCTTGATGCTGGCCAGCCAACTAAGAGAAGAGATTAATTGTCATTCTAGGAGCTTTTGGATATCAAGCACATTGGTATATGATCTCTCTTGATACTTGTGAAGTTGTGATCTGTCTTTTTCTCTTTCCAATAAGTATGACTGCTTGATTAATGTTTGATGAGTAGATTCTAGAAGCACTTACAACACTCAGATGCAGTGAAGCCTTTTCTATGGAGCGTTTGGAATTTCTTGGGGATTCAGTTTTAAAGTATGCTGTGAGCTGCCACCTCTTTCTCAAATATCCCAAAAAAGATGAAGGAGAATTGACTCAGTGGCGCATGTCGACTATTTGTAACTCATACCTACATAAATTGGGAATAGAACGGAAATTTCAGGTATTTATCCTTGTCTAACTATGGCTTACATTTAATATACTTGGTTACTAATGTTCAAGCCTGTGTCACAATGACTTTGCATTTCTCATGTGATAGGGATATATACGTGATGGTGCATTTGATCCACGTCGTTGGGCTGCTCCTGGACAGATTTCTCTGCGACCTGTTCCTTGTAATTGTGGAGTAGATACCTTAGAAGTACCAGTAGATAGCAAATTCCAAACTGAGGACCCCAAAATTGTGGTTGGAAAGTGCTGTGACAAGGGTCATAGATGGATGGGTTAAAAAATGATCTCTGATTGTGTTGAAGCCCTTATAGGAGCATACTATATTAGTGCTGGATTGCCTGCTGCAGTTCATATGATGAAATGGCTCCATATCAATGCAGAAGTTGAGCCCTCCTTGGTTGCTGAAGCAATTATCACTGCATCTCTTCATTCTTACAAGCCGAAAGCTAATGAGATTGCAATCCTAGAGTCAAAACTTCAATATGAATTTTCTACCAAGGGTCTCTTACAGGAGGCCATAACACATGCATCTGATAAAGAATCTGGAGTTGGGTGTTAACATGGAAACAGATTGACCAAATTATTTGGTTTGAAAATGAATCTCTGGTAGTGTATTCCTTTTACCTACAAGAAATTAATGGGCAAATATAGAACAAAAATTGAACGTTCCATGTATTCCTTTTCTTAACTTCCTGACTTTTTAACAGAGACTAGAATTTCTAGGTGATTCACTCTTGGACCTGCTTATCACAAGACACCTCTATCATACCCACACAGATATTGATCCGGGCGAGTTAATTGACTTGCGCTCAGCTAATGTCAATAATGAAAATTTTGCTCAAGTTGGTGTTAGGCAAAGCCTTCACCAGCATCTACAACATGCCTCTGCATTACTTCTAAGTCAAATAACAGAATACGTGAAGTCTCGTTCGGAACCTGACAACAGTACCACACTTCAAGACACCAAAGGTCCTAAGGTATGTCCACAGTGAATGGTAAATGCTATTCTTTTTAATGCTTTATCATGATTTGTTTTCAAGTTTTGCTGAAGGATCGAATGTCTGGTTGCTAAGCAAGTTATCCTTTAATCTTTATTCAGTTCTTTCTGTTTCTAGTTTAGAATTTCTTTGGTACTTTCGTATACCTTCCATCCCTTTTAGCCTTAACTCCAGTTTAGTTAATTTGCTACTATGAAGCTTATCCTTATTTTTTATACAACATGCAATTCTGTAGGCTCATTGTAGCCTATCAAGCTTCCTTTTGCTCGATGCTTTCTTCTTATTAATATTTTGTAGGCCACCTTTATTATCATCTTTATTTTTCGTTGCTATTATTAATGTTACTGTATATTGTTGTTTTTGTGATAATGAATAGTATCTCTACAGGCTCTTGGAGATATAGTGGAAAGTATTGCAGGGGCAATACTAGTTGATACCAAACTTAATCCTGACGAAGTGTGGAGAATATTTGAACCATTATTATCTCCAATTGTGACTCCTGACAAACTTGAGCTGGCTCCACAGCGTCAATTGATTGAATTATATGACTCGCTTGGGTACTTCATAAAAGAAAAGTGTACAAAGAACGGTGAAATGGTTCATGTGGAGCTCACCGTACAGCTGAAGGATGCTAAGTTGATTGGAAAGGGACGCGACCGAACTAAACAAGCTGCAAAAGGAGAAGCAGCTCGTCGATTACTGAAGGAACTTGAGGTTTGTTGGTTCACTAAATGTCTGCATCCTATTCTTTAGTTAATATTTAGTTTTGGATTCAGACTAGAATGGCATAAAAACAAAGGATGAATTGACTCTACTGTTTGGTTGCAAATTGATCCCAATTTGAGTCCAATAATGGGCTCATAGTTAGGGCCAAGGATGAGGTCATGTGGCTTGGGTGTTTGGTTTAGATCCACAGTTCGCGGGATGTGGGCTGTAGGTCTAAGTTTTGGGGATCTAGGGTCCAAGCTGCCTGAGGTCTGAGGGTCCTAGGTTTGGGAGTCTGAGGTACCGAATTGACCTGCTAGTGAATGCCTACTATTTGCATCTCTCTGATTGTCTGCTTTCGTTAATGCTGTTCTATTTTGTATCTGTACAGGAAAGAGGCATTTCATTTTCATATTTATCTACCAAGAAGAGAAAACTGGGTGCTGAGCAAGTAGATGATTCTTCTCCCCTCAGCATCAACTATGATGTCTGCAGTCAAGTGACTGTCGAGGATTCTTCTGAGTTAGTGATCTCCAAAAAGCAAAAGACTACTGAAGTGCATCTACCTGTAGCGACGAGTGGAGTTTTTCCGTCAGTCAATGACAGGAAAACTTGCAGTCCCAATTAAGGGTGGCAATTTTTGACACGACTCGATACACGACTTGAAACCCGCACAAAATTTATCCAGATCAACCCGCACGATTAAAATTTCGGGTCATTTTCGGGTCAATCCGTTATGACCATTTATTAAACGGGTGGGTTTTGGGTTAACTTGTTAACCCGTATAATGACCTGTTAATCCGTTTAATAAATTGGTAGATTTCGAGTTAACAGGTTAATCCGTATATTGACTTATATATTGACCCGTTTAATAAACGTGTCATTACTAACTCATATATCTACCTTTTTATCTACCTAAATATCTATTAAATTTTATAATTTAAATATGTTAAACATGTTAAACGGGTTAAACGGGTCATAAGTTAATTGAGTTTTGAGTATGACCTATTTATTAAATGGATTAAACGGGTTATACAGGTCATTAACATGTCGGGTTCGGGTTGGACATTCTTGACACGATTATTAAACGGGTCAGATTCGGGTTGGGCATAAATGAGTAAAATAGAATTTATGATACGACACGAATCCAACACGACACGACCCATTGTCACCCCTAGTCCCAATGTTGCTACTCCAGGTTTACACCATCGGTTTGTTCCCACTTTTTATAACTTAAATTGATCCAGACTTTTATAATATTTAATACACTATAGCTAAAATGCATACGCTCTTATGGGTTAGTTGCTTGATTATTGTTCGAAACTGTTTTTCACAAATGAAATGGTGAATCGATGGGTCACTGAAATGCAAATGCATTTTCTTTTTCAATTTACTTCATGCTCCCTGACAAGAATACAAATTCTCACAATACTGTGGTTATTTGTAAGAAAAAGTTTTACTTCGGAAGTTCAAGTAATTTCAACAATAGTATTGTCTTTTCTTTGAAGATTACGATAAGAGCTGGCTGGCTTGTATTATTATCAAGCATCATTATTAGTATCACTCAATTATGTCTGGGGTACTTGTATGTAGGCTTTGACATTGGGGCGGGCCGGGCAAGCCTGGCCCAAATTTTTTGGGCTTGGGCCGGGCCGGGCCGGGTCGAGTTTATTAAATAATTTTTAAATTTACGGGCCTGGCCGGGCGGGCTTAATGACATAAAAAAGAGCCCACGGGTTTTTATCGGGCCGGGTTTATATCGGACTTTTCGGGTCGGGCCTATTAAGCCCACTTGGATCGGGCTTACGTGGACTTTTGCAATAAACTATGTCTCAAATTTTAAAATTACAAAAAATATATGCATGAAAAAAAAAATATTAATAATGAAAAAAAATACTCAAGGGTGCAAAAATGTGGTCTCGTTAAAATAAAATACTCAAATATGCAAAAACGTTGGGCATATTAAGTAGGTGGAGGAGTGTTTAGGGTTTGTATTGGGTATTGGGTATTTGGTATTGGACGTTTTAAAATAAATTAGGTAGGCTTGGAGCTGAGATTTGAGTTTGGGTTGAAATATTAGTATTAAGAATGAGTTGAGTATTAATTTTTAAATAATGAGTATTTTATATTTTCGGGCTTATGGTCGGGTTTATATTTTCGGGCTTATGGTCGGGCTGGGCTTACCGGGTTTTATCGGGCTCGAGCCTATCGGGGCTATCGGGTTTGAACACCATAAGCCCAAGCCCAACCCGCTAACTCTCGGATCGGATCGGCCCACGACCCATAGCGGGTCGGGCCGGGCTTTTGTCCATCGGGCTTATCGGGCCCCCATAAGTGTCAAGACCCGACCCTCCTCGATCAGGACCCGACTCATCTAGCACCATATTGTCCGCTTTGGGCCTCGTCCTCACGGTTTTGTTTTCGGGAGCTCATGGTGCAACTTCCCAGGGGGTCAACCATCATAGAATTGCACCAGTCTCAACTCGCTTAACTTTGGGGTTCCAATCCCCCCCAAAGCCACTTGAGCCCCCAAAAGGCCTAGTGCTAGATATGTGTGTGCCTACACCTTTAAGGCACACCACCATCCTCTCCCAGACCATTCCCCCTCGCAGGAATGTGGGATTGTTCACCGTTCCCTCCAGGACATGGGTCTTACAATCCACCCCCCTTAGGGCCCAGCGTCCTCGCTGACACACTTCCCGGTCTGGGTCTGGCTCTGATACCAAATTGTCAAGACCCGACCCTTCTCGATCAGGACCCGACTCATCTAGCACCATATTGTCCGCTTTGGGCCTCGCCCTCACGGTTTTGTTTTCGGGAGCTCATGGTGCAACTTCCCAGGGGGTCACCCATCATGGAATTGCACCAGCCTCAACTTGCTTAACATTGAGGTTCCAATCCCCCCCAAAGCCACTTGAGCCCCCAAAAGGCCTAGTGCTAGATATGTGTGTGCCTACACCTTTAAGGCACACCACTATCCTCTCTCAGACCATTCCCCTTCGCAGGAATGTGGGATTGTTCACCGTTCCCTCCAGGACACGGGTCTTACAATAAGCCCATGGGCTTTTGGGCCAAATGGTGAGGGCTACTTGTATGCAATCATTAAAGAAATCAACATGAAAAAAGGAGGACCTCGGGTCTGTCTTTATGAGCTGTGCAGGAAACTACAGTGGCCAATGCCAACCTTTGAATCAACCGAAACTAAATCAAGGTTAGTCCATAAGCAAACTCCATGATCTACGTTGAAAGATCGGTCTTTTTTAATTTTCAGGGTCTCACGTTTGCCTTTCTTCCCATAGAACTCCAATAAAATTCGGTGAAGATTTTAAAACCTACTTCAACAGTTTTGCCTCTAAGATAACACTGCACATCCCCAACTTCGGCGACATTGAATGCACCGGAGATGGTAGGCCTGATAAGAAGAGTGGTACCTTTCAAATCCACCAAAATTTCATTTGTTCTGCTAACAAAATATGGCGCAGTCAGGAATCCACGGAGGACGAAAACTAAAGTCAGTGTAAAACTATTTTGTTAACAGCACAAAAAGAAAACGTAAATTATGTGCTGCCTCATATTTTGAGTTGCATCATATTTACTTACGCACACAGATTTGTATACCTAATCCTAAAAAATTGGGTGCAAAATTTGTTAAGGCCACGAGTTTTGGCTTTTGAATATGCCATCATGCTCCATTGAGTATTGACAAACAAATTGAGGTGAAGGTTTGATCTTAGGCTCTAACTAGCAGTTCATATACATTGCTGTTGTTGTCTCCATTGACACGCTTCAACATTTCGAAACTTTTCCGACTGCCCAGAAAATCTATCCTTTTGAAACTCACATAGCCGGAGTCTGCTGTTTCTTTACTGCAGTAGACTGATCGGAGCCGATCAGCATGCCTTGAGTCACTGTGAATTGCAGCCTCTATTTCATGGATTGACATGCTCTCCTGCAATGAAATTCATCAACAGCAAGACACTTTCATCAAAAAACATGAACTGAATGCGTCCTGTAAACATAAGACGGGGCCATTTACCAATTTCTGCCTGTTAAGCCAGCGACTGAGTTTTGAAGGGCCTAAAGATGGGAATGCGGGGAATGCAATATTTTGTACCTGATAAAATGCATGGATATGATCTAACACCTGCAAGCACGTAAACCCATTATTGCTGAAAAATGTCTTGGATGATGGCCCCATCTCAGCAAACCGGTCGACAGGGAATAGTACGGTAAGAAAGTGGTTTTTGAATATCAATTCAGATTTCTCACTGCAGAAAAAAAAAGGAAGATAAAACATCAACTACCGCGAGACTATATGGAATTTGGGAGGAGGGTTGGGGGCGGGAACAAAGAGAGATCAACACACCTTTCCTTGAGCAGCCTGGTTGAGTTTGCGAATGAAGATTCTGAATTCTTGCCGTCACCTTTTGCGTCAAAGAATATAGATGAAGGGTTTTCACCACCATCTTCAACACTGACACTGTCGGTGTAGATTGAAGCCGTTGAAGTTGGCTCAGATATGGACCAGCAGATTGAATCCAGAAGGCAGCTAGGGGTTATTGGACGCATCGGGGTTTGACAAGTCTGTGTGAAGCACATAAATAAATTTGAGTGCTAGAAAACTATTATCAAAAACCAATGTTGACAAGCCTGTGTGAAGCACATAAATAAATTTGAGTACTAGAAAACTAATATCAGCAACCAATGTAATCAATTCACTGATGCTGTTGAGATTATGCAGGCACTGGAAACTCCACATTGAACTGATATAAGGTTGTAATGCTTAACATGAGAAAAGCTATGGTGCCTAAGGACTTGTCATATTTCATTAAAGAACCATAGAGTGATGAAACACTAGAGAAAACCAAACACAACTAATCATCACCTGCATGCGAAGACGTCGATTTCTGACCCCAGTTTTAGCACAACTCACAATCTGTTGTCTCTTTTCATGGTTCAGTTTATATCTACGAGATTGAACATCTTCAAGGGCATTTGTTCCATTCATTTCCTAGTACAGACACGAGTTGTATAAAAATTTGAAAATTGTCAAACATTTTCGATTATTATAAATATGTATGTGTAGAAAGGTACCTCATCTGCAATGCCCTTCTGCAACTCTCCAAATACCGTACCAACTTGTCTGGCCAAATCAGCTGACATGTGCACAAGCCTTTGCACATACTTCTCTTTGGCTGTTTTCAAAACCCACAGTGGCTGAGACACATCAAACACCAAATAAACTTCAATGACAAAGAAATATACAGATGATCCCTTATCTCTAAGTTTGCAAGCGATTTCATCAGTTGTCTACAAGGAGGAATAATATGAAGACGACCAAAATTTCTTATAGACGAACATCCAAACAAATCAATAGTGTCAAAACAATTCATGACTAGCAAAAAAAAAAGGAAAAATGTATGTCAGTGCTAATCTATAGTGTAAACGGTGCTGACTCAAATCAGCAAAAGAATGCCTTGGCGAACTCACTGTAACGATATTGCTAGAGTGGCCAAGGTATTTACAGCTGGAAGACCCTTCGCAGACAACATGAGTGGCTTTGCAACCAATAAACCAATGATCTACGAACGTGACACCATCTTTACTAGCAGCCTCTATAACCTGCCAAGGAGAACACACGATTTTGAGAGAGGTCATGGAAACTATGCTAACTGAAGTGGGCTTCAATTTATTCAATGTCACTGGTAAATCTTTCTTATGGAACTAAAACAAGAACTAAAAGTTTGTGTTTTAAAATTAAACAAGCAATTTTTGCCCATAAAGAAATTTACCTTGTTCCTCAGTTCAGATGAAATGTCCGAGTCAACATACATGGAGAGACCAGACAAAGTAGAGCGACTAGCGTCAGTACTTCTGATAGACTTTCTTCCAGGGAAGAATGCATGAGGTTCTTCATTTGTTTCCACTTGCTTGGCTCCGCGAGCACCAATAGGAAGACAAGAATTTTCTGTACCGTTAAACCCAACAAGCCTATTCAACTCATCCAAACGCATACCATTCTCTCCAAAACTCTTGATACTATATAGTGATTCACTCAGCCTCACTGCAAGAGACCAAACAACCTCAATTCAGACTAATCAAATAACATGCTCCCTGAATTTCAAAACCAATGAAGAAAACATGCATTATTCGAAAACGAAAAAAAAAAGTAAAGATATTCTCTCTTACCATTCTTCCTAACACTATCCACAAACCACCCAATTGTAACAACACATAGACCATTTCTTGATCCATGCTTCAAAGCATGCTCAAACTTTCGTCCACCAAAGCTGTAGCATTCGTTAAAGATTCACACGAGCCATAAGGTTTACATGATAATAACAGAGAATATTGAGAAGTTTCTCCGCAATTGCACATTAATCTACCTGAAAATGGTAACATTATTTTGAAATTGAAAGGATATTTGAACCACCAAATGGGTGCATTGAGGATGTAAGTGAGGGCTATATTGGCCACCTAATCTTTCTGTCGCCTCCTTTACCTGTTTCCTTGCTTCTGCCAAAACAAGAATGACAGATATGAACAGTTACATACGTCAAATTTAAATGATTAACACTAATATAATATATCACATAGAATGAATTGGCAGCTACAAGTTGAAGGCTTGTCTTTTTCTTACCTTTGGATAGACCAGTAACGCAGATAACAAGGCCGGAAAAGGGTGCGCCTGAACGAACTACCGGCTCAGACCCAACGGCGGATGAGGCTGGAGATGCAGGCTCAAATGGTTGCAGAGCTTTAAAAGAAGGCGACGGAGACGATAACCCCACAGACAGCCTAGAGCAACCGTTGCTCTTCACCACTTCCACTCTACCACCACCGCCATCACCCATTACAAATCAACCATTACCCAAAAAGTCCCAGTTCAAGTTTTTGGCTAAAAACCTTACAAAATAAATGCCAGAGACAGAGAATTTGATATCTGCATTTCAAGAAATTGAGAAAAAAAGAGTAACCAAGGAAAAGGAGAATGAAGACGAAGTGGGAAAAACCCCAAAAAAGTTGAGGATATTGTAAAATGACCCAGAAACAAAAAAATTGAAGCAGAAAACAAGTTTTCAGAGACGAGGAATCAGAATCTTATTGGAAAGGGATGAGAAATGAAGAAAGTGGCAATGAGGAAAGAGTCAGTCAAGAGATTCAGAGGCTGCAGACAAAGAGTAAATTTTGAAGATTACAGACACAGTAAATTCGCTTTCTTCCTTGAACAAAGGAAATGACTGAATCTAAAAGCTTCATTCAGTGAGCAAAAAAGAAGAGATTTTTTGAACGACGTGCTCCGTGTGAGTTTCAGTTACTTTATTTGCCTTTTTCGCAAATGGGTTGGAGAAAAGGAAAAAAGAAAAGTGAAGAGAAACGGCAAGGGAATTGCAAATTTGCACAGCAAGCAAATTCAAAGTAGCAAAAGAGAGCCACAAAAGCAGCGGTGACTCAAAAGCTTTTTGTTTCCTTAATTGGGCCTGTAATTTTGTTTTAAGGGCTGCTCTCCAAAACAATTGGTCGGGCTTTCACTTGTGTGGTCCCCACTTGATTACTTCGTTAATAATTTGTTAATTTCCTTTCTTAACTTAGTAGTATGCTTAGGGAGGGGGAGACTTCGCTAGGGTAGAGGGTTGTCGAGCGCTCCTAGCATATTCGTATGACTAATTCTTAATTATTAATGTTCATAAATTTCTTCATTATGTTGCGTTTTCATTCATCCGACTCAAAAATTTTCATGTATATCGCAGTAAGTTTCATATACGTCACAATCTCAATAATGGAACCAAAGTAGTTGAATGCCAAAGTGATCTTGATCTTGGTAGATTCATGACATGCATTGAAAATGAAATCAAATAAATTAGGACAATGTGCTTTAATGGAGTCTAATCTTAGACTAAGAGCTAGTTGGTGTTCGAGTTCAGACTTTTGATGGAAAAAAAATACGATAATCTTATTTATTAAGCACAACAATATAATGTACTGGCTTGGTACCAAAGCTGACAGAAACAGGTGGACATTTGTGATCACTGGTCACGTAAGAAGTTAATATTTAAATTTTGTGGTTGGAGTTCCTGGAAATTGAAGTGCTGTCATTTCAGATTACAAACCCTTTCCGGTTTCCATTGATAATTGACACCTCCCTGGCTTCGGGTCACCTAAAAGTTGACCCAAATTAAAAAATAAGCAAACTTCAGTATGAATCAAGTATGGAGATGGAAGGTGCAACTCATCAACAATTATATGCAGGATTGACTCAATGATAACTGCTATTAAAATCATTGATCATGGAGTTTAGCGACCAGCTCACGTTATTCGGAAGACAACTATGAGCACCCAGCTCTATGGTTTGGACGAGCCAAGCATGAAGCCGGGTGCTTAAACAATTTTTTCCAAGGGCGATTACAGCTTAAACCTCCCTCAGCCATCGCATTCTCATAACCTCCTCAGCAGCCAACCTAGGATATCATAGATAGTGCATCCACCAAATCAAGGGAAATGGCAACCAAGTGACAAGAAAGAAACTAACTGTGACGTAGGGTAAACTGGTAAAGTTAAAATTGTGAATTACAGTCAATTTGTGCCAAACCGGGCAGTAAATCCTGGTTAGCAGGAACAGAAAAATGGAGCAATACACATCATCATACAATTTAGTTACAAAGGATTGGTCAGAAGATCAAATGCAGTGTTTTTCTATTTCGGGGTAAATCGTGTAGGAGTCGGGTTGAGAAAGATTCTAGCGAGAATAGGAACAAAAAACATAAAAATGCAAGCAGCACTTTCATACTTAACAGCAGTCATTCAATCTTCTTGGATGTACAGAATTTTTTGACAATATGAGATTTCAATTTGCATCCACGAGAGAGAGATTCAAGTACCAGGGCATCAATCTTCTCCTCTTCCTTCTCATATACGTAGAAAACTACAAAGGCTAGAGGAACTCCTGGGACAATAAGAGACCAAAGATACTAGTAAGCATTAACGTGGGAGACTGTCACAGCTTTTGAGATTGTTACGGTCAGAAAGTAGTTTTTTCGTCTTAAGTAAAATTTTGTTTCCCATAAATTCAAAAAATAAAAAAAGTTTCCGAGTTCAAATGAAATCCCAATGCCTTTAATTCTGTGTGTGGGGAAGAGAGAGAGAGAGAGAGAGAGAGAGAGAGAGAGAGAGAGAGGACCTATAGCAAATAAGTTCCGGAGTGAAATGGTTCCAAGGAAGCAAAGAACCAATAGAGAGAGAGCAACCTACAACCAGGAGACGTAAAGTAAAAGTCAGAAAAGAGAGAATTAAAAGAAAGATGTGCTGCAACTCAACAGAATGAACAAAAGATGGAAAGATTAGAGGAAAACCTTAAGGAACAATATCCCATCATTTCCCTTGCCAAGAGATTTTAAAGCTTTAACAGATGCATTCCATGATGAGACCACCGACCTGGAAATTTGTTGTGATGCCTCTTCTGAGAAGTTAAAATGTGAGGACTGAAGCTTCTCAAATTTATATCCTAATCTGGAGCAGAGAAAGTTTATTTGTAGTAACAATTTAGATTCACTTCATGTAAGCTGAGAAAAACAGCAGTTTTCAAACTAAGCTACTTATGAATATATACAAGAAGGAATAACTCATACATCTTTTCTGGTAAACTGCAATGGATTACCACGAATACCGAAGCTGCCAGGAGACACTTTGAAAGCATGGTAATTATTGTAGATCCAGGTGCAATGAAATTGTAGTAGATAGCAATCAAAACTAATAACGCCTTGAAGGTCTGTTTTTTGTCCTTCCAGAGTAATGTATCAGCAACTGGAAAAAGCAAGAGCCGTAAATGCATTGCTCCACTAGTGCAATATATGGTGCACGCATAATGTTATTTCGCTCATGCTGAGCCAATCATGAGAATATCATTATGCATGGTGATTCATACCTTTTCCGCTTCCAAGATATATAGAAGCTTTAGATGGCACTTCTCTTTTAGGTCGATGTTCAGCCCTTAAATGTGGGCATGATTCGATTGTCCTCTTCAGACCCTCCTGCATAAAAGGAATATCACATTGTCACAAGAAAAGCACCTACACTATTTTGAAATGTACAATGACAGGAGGGGTGCTTAGATCTTCTTAATGCCTCATAAATAAGTGCATATCAATAGGAGAGAGAAGTTTAAAGCCACATTCTGTACTTGGACAGTGATATATTAAGCAATATCTCTCCACCGGGTATTTCCTCATCAGTCTCCTTAGTATCAGTGTAAATGAGAATCATCTTGATTCCTTAGTTTGTATAGTCACCTATAAACACTTCCTAGTTAGGACTCCTAGACTCAATATATACTTAGACTCTAGCTATGTGCAAACTAGGAAGTGTTTATAGTTGACTATACAAACTAAGTAAGGAATCAAGATGATTCCCATTTACATTGATACTAAGGAGATTGATCTTCAATCTCCTCTTATGAGGAAATACCTGTGGAGGGATATTCCTTAATATGATATAGCACCAAGACCATGCTAATCACATATTACAATTTGTAGGCATATCATAATTTGCAATTCCGTATTTACAATTTCTTGATTTGTAAATTTCAGTATTTGGATATCAATTTTAAAAACCATGGAAATTATAATTTCACTTATTTCAACTGATCATTTGAAAAATTATGTCATTTGAGATAGAATTTTAACTCATCATTTGATATGCTCAGATCCCCCTAGATTTTCCCCTGGAAATTTACCAAATTCTAACTCAGCTTCTCAAACGAAGGAAAACTGATTTCCTGCTCACCAAATACTCCCCTCAGATCAAATAACCTATTTATTTCTTGAAGCCAAACACACCCTAAAGAATTGGAAGCTTTCATTGGGACAAATATTGTAAGTTTACTTAATGCTGACTTAAGGTACAAACTTATAAGTTTATCAAGCAATGGGTACCACTGAAGTAGAACAAAGTGAAGCAATGATAGAGTTCAGGTCTGAATCCCAAAATAGTGTGGATGGTGTACAATCGGAATGATTTGGTTGAATTTTATAATCTGTTGACTAAAGCACCAAGATGCACAATCAAGGTGGACAAGTGGTAGGAAGTTCCAGTGACTGTTAAGTGAAAATTGATTAAGCAGATGACTTGTGGCTTTTTTATGAAACATTACAGAACTTGAAGTGATACGATGGGTGTGTAGCCGATTAGATCCTGTGCTTTTGAACAGTTAAAAGATCGTCTGCAAGAGAGAAGTCTAATTCTTGAAGGTGTCAACTGTGGAACCTTCATCCCATATGGGCCTAACAGCTTATATGTCCACTCCACCACATGTGCAATTGGCATCATGACAAAGGCAGGGATTTTTATTCTTGGCCTGCAAACAACATCCATTTGGGAACACAGAAGCCAAAATAAAATCATCTTCAGGTCTTTATTATTCTGTGGTTGGTGAATTAAGGCTATTCATTTACATAGTAGGGATTAAGGAGTATAGTGATTAGATCCAAGTTATGGTTAAAATGAAAGGACTAAGAAAAAGTACCTTTCATAGTCGAGACCTTCTAGGATAAGTGAGATAAACTCCCAAAACTTGATTGGTTCCATATTGGTTATAAAATATGCCTGCAAAAGCATTCTCTTTTAGTTCAGAATGCCAAAAAAACCAGCTTCATATACTTTACCTTGACACCAAGCAGGCACGCAAAGCAACACAACTTTTGAAAGCATGTCTCTGCCATGTTTTATGCAAATGTAAGGTCATGTTTTAAATACGAGCATCATGGCAAAACAGTTGCACTAAGAGTTAGACTTCTCCAATTCTCCCCACGTAAGGCAGTTGAATTAGAAGAAGATTAAAATTAAGGAAAGACAAAGAAGAAAGACTATAAGCTCTCCCTGTCACCCTCTCTCTCATATTTGCTTCAGCCAAATAAGTTTGAAAATTGAAGTATACCATAATACCTGTCCGGCAGCCTTTTCTGAAACCGTCTCTTCTGATGCTAGAGCTCGCTCTGCACAAATGTGGGCATGTGCCACATTTTCAACATATGTGAAATCATAAATGTTACTGCCATCACCAATAATGAACTGCACATTTTCAAAAAGAAGAGAAAAAAGTGAGCATCAAATATTGTTGAAGAATGTCTCAACTAATAATGGTTTAAGGAAGATACATGCATAAACAAACAGGCACCACTAACTTACTTACCTTTGATTTCCCTGCCCGGGCAACAACCAAAGATGGGACAAGTAACCTATCACCAGGACCAAAAATGCTGCTAGGTCGTATGCAACATGTTAGAAGCCCATCAACACCATTTGCCTTGATCACCAATTCTTCACCTTGGGCTTTCGTCGCCGAATAGAAATCGTTGTGCTGAACTTGACCCTTGCATTACTGGGATTCATGCTTATAACACGATAATAGTACCTTAGGTGGATATGGCAAAGATTCATCTCCGTTAAAAATCCCATGTACCCCATCAAAAACAACACTAGGAGAGCTAGTATAGATGAGCCTCTTTACTTTTAGCTCAGTACAAGCACTAATCAGTAATCACATTCTTAGTTCCTGTAAAGCATCAAGCATACATGACTAAGTCGCTACCACATAAAGACCCGACAGTCCAATTTTCAGACCAGAAAGCAAAAGACAAAACGAAAGAAAGAAAGAAAGAAAGAAAAAAAGCATTCTGATTTGTGTACTTTCCACATTGACCGGGTGGTGGAGCTGGTAATCGTTGATGGAGGAATTGGGAGCCGCCATGTGGAACACGACCTCAGCACCTTGAAATGCTGCAGATTGAATGCATAAGAACACGGAAGACAAAATTAAGCAATACAAATTAGACAACATTGATACGATTTCAAGGTTGAAGCAAGCTCACCTTGAAGAACTTGGCTCTTGCTGCGGAGGTCGATGGAGACGTACTTGGCGCGACCGGAGCTTAAAGCTTCGGCGAGAATGCCTTTTTCCTCAGAAGGTTCTAGATCAATGGTAGAGCCAAGGTCGGCGATTCGGACCCGAAACACGTCGTACTGGATCAACAAAGGACCAAATGGCGAGCCGCGAAGCCTCGGCCTCCGGTCATCACACACCATTTCTCATCCACAGACGTAGCAAGAAGAAGGTGGGGATCGGTGAAGCGAACGCTAAGAAGGAACCGAGAGTGGAAGTGTGAGTGTCTGAGTGTGTGAGGGTGACGACGGAGGTGACAAATTTACGGGAGAACGAGATGGAAAATCAGAGGAATCTAGTTGACGATGACGAGTGATGAGTGGTGAACTACCCACCAATCGGCCCAAAATAATAATGGGCCAGGTGCATAGAGAAAAATGGACCTTAGAAGTAGGCCCAATAACTTTTTGACCATTTACAAGACCGCATCTTCAACGACGAGTCGACGACTCAATATTCAATGCGAATTTGCAAATTGCAAATTTTTGGTTCATTTTCCCTCCCTTTCCTCTGCACCAAACAGATTTCAAATAGGTTTCTGTGAAGAACCATTCCCTTACTGCCTTTGGATTCTAATTATATTTTACACCATTTCGAAGTTTACTGAAAGTCAGTCGACTTGTACGGAGTGAGAGAGTAAAGTTAAGCAGAGAAGCCGAACATGGCCTCCAAGTCCAAGCCTTTCTTTTCGTCCAGATTCAACTCCATAGTCGACGACGACGACGATTTCCAGATCTCTCTTACCCAAACAGCCACCGCCCCCAAGGCCAAGAAAGCGAGGCGGTCCAAATCCGTTAGCTCCGGCAAGGAAAACATTCCCCCCAATTGTTTCAGCAACGAGCACTCTATTTTGGAACAAACCCAGGGTTTCAAATGCACGCCTCTTGAGGATTGCACTTTGGATTCAATACCTGCAAGCTTCGATTGTGGGAGCTTCAATGGCGGTGATGTAGCTTGTTCTTCTGTTTGCGTTGATGAGGAAACGGAAAAGGAAAATGCCCAAAAGGAAACATTAAAATCAAAAGGGGGTTATTCGTGCAATTCGATAGAGTCCAAGTTAATTAAGCCTCGAGCTGATTGCGGTTTTGGTTCTCTCAATGGCGAGTTGGCGAATGAGGACTTTGGGGAGCTCGATGTACTGCTCAAGCTGTGCAATCCAGCAGAAGAGGGAGGGGAGAGTGTTGGTTTCAGTGGCGTGGAGGAAGGGTTTGGAATTGTGGAGGACGAAAATGGGGGTTTGGTACAGTGTCCTCTATGTGGGGCTGACATCTCGGATTTGAGCAATGAAGAGCGAGAGCTTCACAGCAATGAGTGTCTTGACAAAGAGGAAATTCAAGCTCAAGCTGTAAGCACGAAGTATCATCTTTATGAATATTATGCCTTTTGATTCTTATTGATGCTAAGTGTAGTAGTTTTTGATATTTGGTTCCGAGCAGGCTCCGGTTCCTGATGGTGGACAGAGGGGGGCTCAAACTTCTGGCCAAGTTCTTGAGTGGCTACGCAGGCTGGGCTTAGAAAAGTATGAGGATGTTTTTTCTCGAGAAGAGATTGATTGGGACACCCTAAAATGGCTCACAGAAGAGGTACATAATTGAACTTATACTTTTCAGTTATCATTTGATAATGCAGACACTGTGAATTGCTTTGTTATAGGATTGAGTTTTAGTTTTTAATTGATTTTGTTTCACTGTAAAGGATTTATTAAGCATAGGCATTACAGCACTTGGACCACGCAAGAAGATTGCACATTCCCTCGCTCAACTTAGAGGAGGGACTACTGGTGGTGGGATTGATGCACAGCCAAGAAAAAGGAGCTCCAATGAAGTTGAGACACACAATGTTGGTTCTGAAGCAGCAGTTGATGATACTAGTAAAACTGCTGCAAATAAGTTAATTACAGATTACTTTCCCGGATTTGGTGGTGCTAGGAAGCAAGTTTGCACCACCTCTAGAGGGCAGCAAAGGGGAGAAAAACACGGGACAGGTTCTGGTCTTAAACGTGGTGTGGCGTTAAATCATGCCACTAATCGGAAGCTCAGGGATATTCCCTCATGGTGTTGCATACCTGGAACGCCATTTCGGGTGGTAAGTGGCCTTGCAGGGGATTTTAGAATTTTGTTGAATTAGATTAAGGACAACGACATTTCACCTTTTTTGGCACGTCTCCAATATATGTAAATATTCCCTTAGGTTTAGTATAAGTTATTGGTGTTTTTAGCTTTTGCAGGCATTATTGCTCAGTTCATTCATCTTAACATTTGCAGGATGCTTTCAAATACCTAAGACGGGATTGTTCACATTGGTTTCTCACTCACTTTCATATGGATCGTAAGAATGCTCTTAATTTTTTGTGTTAAATTTGATATTTTTTAATAGGCCGGAAATCTATCCTAGTTAGAGTGATGACTAGTGGGTAGGTTGTCTGGTTTGATATGATTTCATTTTTGTCACTGCAGATTATCAAGGTCTAACGAAGTCCTTCTGTCATGGAAAGATTTATTGTTCCTCTATCACAGCTAAGCTTGTAAATATGAAGATTGGCATTCCATGGGGCAACATACAAGTGGTACCTCTCAATCAAAAGATCAATATTTCCGGTATTGATGTGACCTGCTTGGATGCAAACCACTGTCCTGGTTCCATAATTATACTTTTTGAGCCACCAAACGGTAAGGTGTGATCAAAATTTCCTAACATTCTCCGTGAAATTCTGGTATATATGTTTACTTTCCCTATTTACTTTTTCGATAATGACCCTAGTTCCTTGTGCATCTACTCTCTAGGCTGTTTTACATACGGGGGATTTCCGCTTTAGCGAGAATGCGGCTAGCATGCCTGTTTTGCAAACATGTCCTATCCATACTCTCATCCTTGATACCACTTACTGTAATCCACAGGTGAGTTGACATATAAGTTCCAAAGTAATTAGCTTTTAATTGCCAAATGCGAATATGCAAGCTAGAATATGTTTTCACTTAAAACTTTATGCAGAATCCAATACACTAGTCAGTCTGGGGTAAGTTAATACTCTAAATTTGAATCTTTCCTTTCTCCACTCACCAAATATTGAGTTCATTGTTTATCATTGGGGAGTCTTCTACATCATACGAATTTAGAAAGGAAATAAAGTTTACTCCCATATCATGCTTTTTTGCAGTATGACTTTCCAAAGCAAGAGGCTGTAATACAGTTTGTGATTGATGCTATTCAAGCTGAAACTTTCAACCCTAAAACTCTATTTCTGATTGGCAGCTACACAATTGGTAGAGTTCACTATTATCTCGTTTCTATTGCTCTAATGTTTTCGTTCCAATTTATTGCTCTATATAATCAGTTTACTTTACAAAGCGATGATTACATTTTCTCTTAACCCCAATCTACTCATCTCTTTCCCCTATCTATGTCTATTATTTCCATTTTGCAATAGGAAAGGAACGACTTTACTTGGAGGTTGCTCGTGTGCTCCGGAAGAAAATTTACATCAATGCCGGAAAGATGCATATTTTAAAATGTTTGGATTTTCCCGAGGAGGATATGAGATGGTTTACATTGAACGAACAGGAAAGCCAAATCCATGTGGTGCCTATGTGGACACTTGCAAGCTTCAAGCGATTGAAGTATATATCCAATCAATACGCGGTGAGGGGTTACTCTTTTCTTAAATCTGTTGTCAGTGTTGTGTGACCTTGGATTGTAGATATTTCCAGTCAAATGTGTTTCTTATGATTAAGTCACCATTTCCGTGAAATAAAGTCCCACTGATTTAGATGACTTAAAAGAATGTGGATTGAAGCTTTAGAAGTGACCGCTAATTCCTTTGTGCTATATTTATCAGAGTCGATTTAGCCTTATTGTTGCTTTCTCTCCGACTGGTTGGACTTTTGGTAAGGGAAAGAAGAAAACTCCAGGAAGACGGTCGCAGCAGGGTACTGTTATAAGGTAACATTTGCTTCTACCATACAATACTACGTTGCTGTTGATGGAACTCTTGACAATACTAATGTAATATAGTTATATGGATTAATTATTGTTATAGTCCTTGAACTATACCTGTAGTTGCATTTTGGTCCTTGAACTACAAAATTAGTTGCCATGGTCCTCCAATTAAGTGGTGTGTTGCATTCTTAATCCTTTCCACTAAATTTGTCAACTTTTCCGCTAAATTTAAGGATAAATTTGGGAATCCAATCCAAAACCTTATAGAATTAGTTAAATCTAATAATTAAGTAGAATGATATATTACATAATTTGGGCTATGTTCCCAAGTTTGCTCGGGAATTTAACGGAAAACTTGGCGGAGTTGATGGAAAGAACCGAGAATGCAACGCCCCACTGAATTGGAGGATTATAGTAACTAATTTTGAAATTTAAGGAGTAACCGAAAGACGGTGTTGATTGATTGTAGCCTCGTTTGCACCGTAGTGGCTATTGCATGTGAACTTGCTTTTACAGATGCAAAATGAATTCAATGCCAGTTTCCGAATGTATTAGAACTTAGTGTTGGCCCTAACACTTAGTGATATAGATTTATCATGTGACTAATCAGAGGTGATGTCCCTTGCATTGTAGGTATGAGGTGCCATACAGCGAGCATTCGAGCTTTACAGAGCTCAGACAGTTTGTGAAGCTTGTTTCCCCAGTCGACATAATTCCAAGTGTAAATAATCATGGCCCAGACTCGGCCAAGGCTATGCTTTCTCTCTTAACATCTTAATAGGTCTGCAACGAAACTTCTGCTGTATGTCTTTCCCATGTTCCAGATAATCAATGACCGGAATTATGCTACTGCAGGTTCCACACTCGTCAACGGCTGTGATAGCCTCATGGGTACGTCGAAGGGTGGGATTGAGTTCTTGTTTGACAAAACTTGATAGGCTAGCATTACTTGTTATGTGAAAGACTCTGCTGACTTTTGCTCATCGACATACAATTAAGCTGTTCTTTAAATACAGATTGAGCCGCAGCACGTACCTAAGAATTAATCACCATCTTAATGCCATTTCCCCAATTGATGAAAGGATATGCTTTTTATTTGTACTTTTTACCATGATACATTTACCGTGGTCCAAACGCAATGTGTATGTGATTTGAGCTTTTTCTAATTGATGCGATTCCTACATTTCTGATATATCTGATTATGAACTTTATAATCCATATATTATGTTGTTTTCCGTATTAATAACACGTGAAAATGGTTAGAATTCAGAACAATCTTTATTTAATAAAAGTAAGAAAGTTAGGAATTGGAATTACTTGGATATCTTTTGGATGGTAATGAGGGTAGATGAAAACCCAAAACAAGCCTGGTAAAAGCCAGCTAATGGCTTGAAGGCAATCCCTACAACTACCCACCTTAATTCCTTGTGCCCTTTTGACTCTTCATTAATATTCACAAGAAACCCAACAACGTGTGACACCCTCACTTACATCATCCATAACCAGATTCAATAAATTTTCTTCAGGGATAAGAGAGACCCAAGAAGATAAAAGAAAGAAGAGGACTCCCATTAATGAAAAAGAATTTAAGTCCCCCAACTAATACCTCCTCTAGTTGGCTCTAGTTGGTGTTCGCATTAACTCTTTTCCCACCCACCACCTTCCTTTCTCGTATACAAAAACCTCTCCGCACACTTACATTTTCTTCACCACACCACCACCACCATGGCTAGTGAGCAAGATCTTCTCTCCACCGAGATAGTCAACCGCGGTATTGAGTCCTCCGGCCCCAATGCCGGCTCCCTGACATTCTCCGTCAGGGTCCGGAGGCGGCTTCCCGACTTTCTCCACTCTGTCAACCTCAAGTACGTTAAGCTCGGTTACCACCACCTCATCAACCACGCCATTTACTTGGCCACGATTCCGGTGCTGGTTCTGGTTTTCAGCGCGGAGGTCGGGAGTTTGAGCCGGGAGGAGCTGTGGAAGAGGCTGTGGGAGGATGCTCGGTACGATCTGGCCACCGTGCTTGGTTTCTTTGGTGTCTTTGTCTTCACTTTGTCCGTCTACTTCATGTCACGCCCTCGTTCTATCTACCTCATTGATTTTGCTTGCTACCGCCCTAATGACGATCTTAAGGTTAGTTTTCAACTTGTCTTCATTTTCAGTTTTTATGTTTGGCTGATTTTGGTTTTGATTAATTAAAACATTCTTTATCTGTGTTTAATTTGTACTTTGTGATCTGAGAAAAACATACCTGATTTGTTGTTTCTAACAAATTGTGCTGGTCTGATAAAAAAAAAAACAACTTGTGCTTGTGATCTGAGAAACACATCCCTGCAGATTTGTTGTTTCCACAACATGAGTTTTAATGGGTGTTTGATCTGTCTTTTACTGACCAGCTGAGTCATCAAAAAATCGAATATGAAAATCTTTACTAAATCGAAATTTTTTTCCAGCATTTAGCTTTTATAATCAGAAATTAATCTGAATTTTCAGTTTCATGCAATGAAAGGAAATCAAATATATATTCCACCCACATGTTACTGAAGATTTTAGGGGTACATGTTACTTTGTGATGATGTTCTTCATCTGACTAAAAGAAAAAAAATCTGAATGTGTAATTAATTAAAAAAATTTAGTATACCATCTACCTATTTTATGATTAAAATTATGTTATTTTAAATAGAGCTGGTGGGTCATTATATATGTGGGATCTACTTGTTTTAAAGAGGATTTCAATAATATGATTAGTAAACATAGTGTCCTGAGAAAAGAATTTATAGATATATGATTGTTTTGTGCTAGGTTTCAAAGGAACAATTCATTGAGGTAGCAAGGAAATCTGGAAAATTCGACGAAGCAAGCCTGGAATTCCAAAAGAGAATTCTAAAGTCATCAGGCTTAGGGGACGAGACCTACATCCCGAAATCCGTGATCATGTCCCCGGGAAACATCGCCACCATGAAAGAGGGCCGAGCAGAGGCCTCAACGGTGATGTTTGGGGCACTAGACGAGCTCTTCGAAAAGACGAGGGTCCGTCCCAAGGACATTGGTGTCCTAGTTGTAAACTGTAGCATCTTCAACCCAACCCCATCTTTGTCCGCCATGATCATCAACCACTACAAAATGAGGGGCAATATTTTGAGCTACAATTTGGGCGGGATGGGTTGCAGTGCTGGGATCATAGCCGTTGATCTGGCTCGTGACATGCTTCAAGCAAACCCTAACAACTATGCTGTGGTTGTGAGCACTGAGATGGTTGGATACAATTGGTACCCCGGAAGTGACCGGTCCATGCTCATTCCTAATTGCTTCTTTCGTATGGGGTGCTCCGCCCTGCTACTCTCGAACCGCCGCCACGACTATCACCGTGCTAAGTATCGTCTTGAGCACATTGTCCGGACTCATAAAGGCGCTGATGACCGGAGTTTCAGGTTGGTCTATTTTTGTTTTAACATTTATACCAGGTTAATAACTTGCATTACAAGTCATAATACATTATTATGGTTCAACATTCAATAAGGGCCAACATCTAAAGAAGGGTAATGGACCCAAAAATCCTAAGTAAATATGAGAAATTTGGTCTAGATGGAAACAAAGAAGGTAAGATCGATCCTTTTTATAAATCCTCAATGAGGCCTTGGTATGCTCTGGACTTGAAATGGGGCGGGCACCTCTTCTTCCCCTAAACTTTTACTCACGAAAAAAGATCTACGCTATATATATATATATATATAAATTACTGTGATTAGTGATTGGTGTGGTTTGATTAGATAGGTGATTAAACATGAATTAATAATGAACCCTTGTAACTAATAAGGAACTCTTCCAACATGTGATAGGTGTGTGTACCAAGAGGAAGATGAGAAAAGATTGAAGGGCCTAAAAATCAGCAAAGAGCTAATGGAAATAGGAGGTGACGCATTGAAAACCAACATCACCACATTGGGGCCTCTAGTCCTTCCCTTCTCAGAGCAACTCCTCTTCTTTGCTGCATTGGTTTCAAGGCACTTATTTTCTAATGGGGGCACTTCTTCGGAGCCATCTTTGTCGTCGCAAAAAAGACCCTACATCCCGGATTTTAAGCTGGCGTTTGAGCGCTTCTGTATACACGGAGCGAGCAAGACAGTGCTGGATGAGCTCCAGAGGAACCTCGAGCTTAGCGAGGAGAACATGGAAGCTTCTAGAATGACCCTACACCGTTTTGGCAACACCTCCAGCAGTAGCATTTGGTATCAACTGGCTTACTTGGAAGCCAAGGAGAAACTGAAAAGAGGTGACCGAGTTTGGCAATTGGCATTCGGGTCGGGTTTCAAGTGCAACAGCATTGTTTGGCGGTCCATGCGCCGGGTTAGGAAGCCGGGTCGGAACCCATGGCTTGATTGCATTGAAAGATACCCGGTGAATCTCTAGCTAAGCTGGAGATCGATGAAGGCTACTCAAGATATATCAGGGACAGAGCGATTACTATAATTTGATTTCCCTATTCTTTTCTTTTCATTTTTTTTTTAAATTACTCTTGTTTTCATCTTTGTCTGAAATTAATTAATTAGGACATTGGCAAGTCAGGCATATAAGTATGCTTTACTTTTTCCTTTGTAAAGTAATTAATTGCAATATGCAGAGCAGGTACTCTACAAATTACTCATGGACTCCATTTTTACTTTAATGCTTTCAAATATTTTTAGACTTTCAAATTTACCCCTTATTCTTAATTTATTTTATTTTATAAAAATTTAAAAATTCACAATAATTGAATAACTATTGTGAACACGATTAGTTTATACAGGACTATGGTTAGGTTACAATATATGGACGAAATCATCCTTACATAGAAATAGACATATACTTTAATATATTTACTACACTCCCCCTTGGATATTTCATGTAATGGTACTACTTGACTACGTGCTTATGTGTTGCCTCGTTAAAATCTTACCAGGTAACAAAAACCTTATGGGATAAAAATAACCTAGTCGAAGGAAAAAGAGTGCAACGCTTGTGTAAGTGATTACATCGGAATCTTCTGAAGTAGTTGATGTCGTCTCTTCTGGAATACAGGTAGATAGTACGCCTTTAAGATAAAATGCATCAGTGTTGCTTTACCAAAACCTTAGCCAGTAAACCCAGCTGGGAAAAACCCGTGGTCGAAGGGAAAAGATGACCAAATGCATATGAGTCAAATCATAGCATCTTCAGGATGCATTGTTAGCGGGGTGATCATACCAAAATGTGCCTCATTAAAACCTAACCAGGTAACAAAACTCAATAGGAAAAAATAACCCTGGTCATAGGACAAAAGAGTACACGATGATCATGTGAGTATACTTCGAGATACTCGGTATACTTCCGGACACTTAGTATACTTCAAGATACTCCCCCTGATCTTGACTCCTTCTGAAAACTACAAATTAGGTAGATCAGCTAGTCTACGTAAACCAATACCTCGCATATACTGCTGGAATGTGACCTTTGGTAATGACTTGGTGAACAAGTCTGCATGATTATCTTGAGATCGTATAGACTTGATCTCAATCTTCTGTTGTTCTTGCTGTTGTTGGTTGAAAAAGAACTTCGGTGCAATATGCTTGGTGTTGTCTCCCTTAATTAAACCGGTCTTCATCTGCTCTATGCAGGCAGCATTATCTTCGTAGACAATTTTTGGTTCATTATGGGTGGAATTCAGTCCACAAGTACTTCGAATATGCCTAATAATGGCTCATAACCATATGCATTCACGAACTGCTTCGTGCAGGGTTAAAATCTCTGCATGATTTGAAGACATAGCAATAAGGGTCTGTTTCGTAGACCTCCAAGATATTGTTGTGTTCCCAATGGTAAAAACATAACCGGATTGGGAACGTGCCTTGTGTGGGTCTGATAGGTAACCTGCATCAGCATACCCAACGAGGCGTGCATCATTTCGAGGACCAAGGGGGTTTGATTCACTCCTCGACGCATAAGGATAGAATAAGCCCATATCCATTGTACCTCTAAGGTATCAGAAGATGTCTTTTATGCCATTCCAGTGGCGGCGTGTTGGCGCAAAACTAAATCTAGCTAACAAGTTCACAACGAATGAAATGTCTGGTCTAGTGCATTGGGCCAAGTACAATAATGCGCCTATTGTAGTTAGATAAGGCACTTCTGGTGTCAATATCTCTTCGTTATCATTCGCTGGACGAAACGGGTCCTTCTTAGGATCTAGACTTCGAACGATCATGGGCGTACTTAAATATTTTGCTTTATCCTCATTAAAGCGCCTCAACATCTTCTGGATGTAATTTGATTGATGGATTAAAATCCCATCTGCACGGTGGTCGAGCTCCAGGCTGAGACAGAAGTGTATTCTCCCAAGATCCTTCATTTCAAAATCCAATTTCAGGGGCTTAGTAGTTTCTTTGATTTCTTCTGGAGTATCAATCAATAGCAAACTTAGAACTTGTTTTCTTAATAAACACGCATGTGTCTTCTTCGTTATCCCATCCTGATCAAATCACTTAAATGGTTATACCACATCCGTCCGAATTATCCCAATCCGCAGAGAGTAGAGAGCGTGTTCCGTGGTCTGGAACTATTTGCATCAGGTATTTTGAGTCCTTCAGAAATTTTCAAACATATCTCTATTTAGATCCCCCATAGAGATAAACGGTAACCACGTTCATAAGCTGCATATTCTGTTTTTGGAAACTACCAAACTAATATGGTAGCAGAACGTTATGACGTTCATTACGAAAGAATACGTCTCATCGTAATCAATCTCAGGGTGTTGAGAAAACTATGCGCCTCTAAATGAGTTGTACATCTCACAATCTCATCTTTCTCATTACGATTCCTTATGACTATCCATTTAAATCCTGCAGGCTTAATATGGGGAGGTATGAGAACTACATGTCCAAATACCTTCCTTTTTGTCTAGGAATCTAATTAGATCTGGATTGGTTCTTTCCATTTTGGTCAGTCTTCTCTACGTTGGAATGCATTCATCAATGGAGTAAGGTTCGATTTCATTTTTAGTTATTATTTTGGTTGCTACCGTGAATACATATAAATCATCGATGATAATATCATTCTGATTCCCTATCTCACATAAGCATGCATGATTTACCGAGATCTCTTTATTCTAGGGAGTGGGTTCTGACGTTGGGGCGTCCCACAACGCCATCACAACTCATAATCCGGAATTATCTCATGAGATGGATCAGTTGATATTTAGAAGGGATTCGATTGTGCCAAATTTATGCTCTTCCGGGGATGAGAATCCTTCGGACCTATTAGTCTACCCATGGATGAAAATATCGTTGAATGTCGCCGAAATTTCGGTATTTTTGGCCGGCGGCATATAAGAATGGGGGGAAAGAAATTTGCCGAAATATCGAACAATTGTCTTGTTTTGAGTCCATCGATCTTTTCCTGGGATCAAAACGATGAAGATGCACTATTAATTAGTGAAAATCGGACGTAAATCGAAGGTTATTTGATCGGGCCATGCCGCCGGGTTGGAAAACCCAAGTTGCAGACCCGACGGGAGGTAGGGGGAGACTTAGTTAGCAGATGAATCTTTATACATATATAATTAACGTTATGTAAATTAATTGGGGGGGGGGGGGGGGGGGTGTCTTGGGTTCGACCCCCCAGCTGCACAACCCATGGTTTTTTTTAATTTTTTCCTTTTTATTCCCTCAGCTGCCATTTAACCCTTGTTTTTTTTCCCTTCGTTTTTTTTAGTTTTTTCCTTTTTATTCCCCCAGCTGCCATTTAACCCTTGTTTTTTTTTTTCCCTTGTTTTTTTTAGTTTTTTCCTTTTTATTCATTTATTCCAATTTTTCAAAGGTTGTTTTTTTGGGTCCAATTTTATATATATTCATTACTTTCAATTTTATAACAAAATTTGACCCTATTTTTCATTCTTCTTTTTTTCCCAATTTTAAATATATTAAACTTATTTTATCATTTTTCTTATATTGAATTTTTGTATGTTTATTGTTATGTTTTTAACCATTTTAACATTCAATTATAGTAACTCACCTCAATTTATGTTTATATTTAAGATTTTATATTATTAGTCATCGTCAGAATCATATTACATCTTATTCATCATATATTTATTATATAAAAGTCATTTTATAGTTTTTATTAGTCCTATATAACCATTATTGCATACTTAAGTTTTTCCCAAAGTTTCATTCCAAATTTCCAACTTTTAGACCGAATTTCCGTCATTTTTATTGACTGTAAACGATACCGATATTTGGGGCGAGATATCCGTAAATTTGACTAGCGATATATCCGTTGATATCGATATTTTCATCCTTGAGTTTACCTCGCTTCTGGGCAGAGACATATGACTGGTTAGCCGCCATGGTCATACCTCGTCCGTCTGGGACGACGCATCCTATTGGGACGTCTATCCTTGCAGGGTTATTTGCAACAGATATATGTGATCTCGTCACTTTAACTAGATTAGAGAAAGCGTCTGGTGTATTACTGGCTACAATATGTCAATCTAGAATTTTTGGCACTTTATACTTAATTTGTGCGGTTTGGGGATCAAGATGAGACATAGTGGGATGTTCCACGCCAATTCATGTCGTTCTCCAGGAACGTTTTACGTTCTTATCTCCCCATAACGACAGGAAGACTGTCTCATCAAAGTCACTATCTGCAAATATAACGATAATACGATCGCCTGGCAAGGGTTCTAAAGAGCGTATAATGGATAGGGATTCATAACCGACATGTATGTCCCTCCTTTGTTGAGGTCTCATATGTGTACGTTGTGGAGACACAATTGGCACGGAACTGCACACCCATAAATGCTTAAGTACGAAGCAGCTGGTTCTTACCCAGTCACCAGCTGTAACACATAACATCTTTGGGTGGCGTTGACCTCAACCGGACCAATATTACTGCATGCAAAATTGCATTTCCCTCGCAAGAAACTAAAAACTTGGTGCGCATTACCAAGGTGAATTAGTGTTTCTGTGAGACCATTATGGATGTGAACATGGGGAACCAAATGTTCATCAGCAATCCCAAATGGCATGCAATAGTCATCGAATTATGTCGATGTAAACTCTCCAGTATTATCGAGTCTTATAGACTATATAAGAGCATCCGGGTGGTGTGGCCCTCAATGTAATTATTTGGGCTAAGAGTTTAGCAAATGTAGTATGAGTGTGGACAAAAGTGTAGCATGTGACCACTTTGTCGGTATCTCAGTCTAAACCATAAAAAATTTTCAGAACGGTCCGCATGGTGGTTGGAAAGTTCACAAAATTTCCCTTGTATTTTGTAAAAGAAAATAGTGGAGTCTTAACTCATCTTTGCATATAATGGTTTAATATTCGGTTTCTGCTAATGAGCAAACTTGGCATAATGTTTCATTAAACACAAAGGTGTCTACGAGTGAGAGGATGCCCGTGCAATATATTGAGGATACGGCGCATCATTATTCTAACTTGGGTGTCCCAACCGGTCATGTCATACTGACCAATTGCTCATACTAGTTAGTTTCTAGCTAACTTTTAATATTCGTTTTCTGCTAATGAGCAAACTTGGCGTAATGTTTCATTAAACACAAAGGTGTCTATGAGTGAGAGGATGCCCATGAAATATATTGAGGATATGGCGCATCATTACTATAACTTGGGTGTCCTAACCGGTCATGTCATACTGAGCAATTGCTCATACTAGTTAACTTCTAGCTAACTTTTGGCTAGCTTCTGGCTAGTTTCTCCAGTGTATACTTCTGGTCATACTGATTGGAGGTTATGAAAAGGTATTTCACTTTCTTTTCATTAGTGGTTTCAATGTGATAACCGTTGGCTCGAATATCTGTAAATATCGACAACGTTCTTCGAGAACTTGGAGAATAAAAATTTTATTGATGGTAATTCAGTACCATTCTACAACGTTCTTTTGTCATATCTCTCGAAGTATAATATAGTCAACCAGACAACAAACGTCCCCACAAAACATACATATTTATAGATTTAATTCAATGGACCACATGCATGAGAATACGTGCTTGCATTGAATTAAATCATATTCGAGCGAAAAACCACACATTCGAATTCCAAAAACATAAATCACTGATTTAATCCATATATGTGAATTTATCATTGCCTCTCGACTTTCACAACTGTCGTGATACTTATTTGAAAATTTTACAAGATGAATTGTGTTCGGCATTATTTCTGAGTATATACATACGTGGATTTAATATTCTGTAAAGAATGAGTGATATGTCAATCATTTCTTGCTTCAGGCAAGAAGTTATCCCCATGATAATTAAATCGCTCTTCTGGAGTTTATATAAGGGACAAATCATTGCATTTAACACTGTGCGAAAACTCATCTATAAGTAGCAAATAAGAACTTCAAGTTCTAACAAACTTTATGATTAATTAGATTAAAAATGTAAAATCTATCAGTGTTATCATATCCGGTGAATTTAGGAAGGAAACTTCAGGTTCCTTCTTTCTTTAAAACATTGCTGAACAAATGAGTTCGATGTTCAATATGAACTACTGGTTCATTTATAAGTTTCTAGTTTGCTTAAGTACATATTGTTCCTAAATGAGTACGAAGTAAATACAATCATTTAAGGAAATATGTAAATAATTAAATAGTCCGTAATAATAATTTGAATATATGCGTCTAGCATAAGATGATTTTATATTTTAAACAAATGCTTCGAGCATAAAGTTTAAAGAAATTGGCATAATATGGGCCTGCTAGGCTCTCATTGTTTGGGCTGCTCTGCTACTGGTTTAATAAACCCGGCTTCAGGCTTGTTAGGCTAGTGGCAATCTTATGGGCTACTGGTGTAACGACCCGTCCCGAAAATCTGGATTAGATTAGTGGTTAATGACGGATTAGTGAAATTAATCGGTGATTAGTTGGATGATCTCAGACAGACAAGGCGAAATGACAATTTTGCCCTTGGAATTGGGTGAATGGTTGACTTTTATTTTGGTGGTCAAATGGACTTTGACCGATGAATGTGACATAGTTCAGGATATCATGAGTCCGTAGACAGGTGGCACGTCCGATTCCGACATTCGAGAAAGAAGTTATGATGTTCGGAAGTTCGAGGGTATTTCGGTACTTTGGTTAAGAAGGGGCGATTTGTTGACTTTTCATACGACAAGGCTTTTTCACGTATTTCAAGGACCGTTAGGTAGGTCTCAATGCTCTGAGTACAACGATAGGCAGCACGTAATCATCGGACGTCGGTAGGTTCGGATTTTGGTCTAACTACCTGAAAGGCAAAAGGGTAATTTTGGAAGGCAGGGGTAAAACGGTCTTTTGCTGCCTAGGGATCTGTGCCCAGTGTTAAGTGGACACTTGGATGCCTTGGAATGGTGGTTTAATAAGATGGGACACTTGTCCCATCTCTAGAGGTCTGTGGAACCTCTCTCAGCCGACTTAAGTGGTTTTAAAACAAATTAGGATCCTTGTTTGCACGGATTAGTCCAAAATGAGAAAAAACAGTGTGAACCTTGAGAAACCATTCCCACAAACTTCTTGATCTTCATTTCTTGTGTGAAACCTGAGAAGGGAGCTGAGGGAGACTGATGAGGGGATTATGGTGGTAGTGCCACGAGGGCCGCTGTGGACGGTGGCCACGACACCGTGAGAACAGAGCAAACGAGCAACCTTAAGGAACGAAGGATCTTATCACCCTCAACCGTGGTCTTAAGCTCATGGTTTCTGAATGAAAATTGTTTGGAAGGTCGAGTCGAGCTCCATGGACTCGAATTTAAAGCTTGAAAGAGATGGTAAGCGGAAGGCCTATGAAACTCGACTTTGAATTCAAAAATGGTAGAATGAGTTTTGGTGCTTGTTAATCGATATTAATAATTGGATAATGTCTTGGAGGTGATCAGAGGACGATTGGGACCAAAACCATGGCATATGGTGGTCTGTGACAGCTGGACAGAGGAGAGGAAAAATAGGATGGGAGTTGTGTTTGGGAAGGTAATAAACAAGCCTTAATTGCATGATTAAAGTAGCTAGATTGATCAGAAATTAATAGACAAAGATACTAGGATTAAAATGGTTGGAATTAGACTGAATTTGGACACAAAACCGCCCTCACCGGTTCGGTTGGATCGGGCCGGTTCGAACCGGTCTGAACCGATCCAACGAGAGGTTGAAGATGATGAACAGTGGGCGCGTGGCTCCCACGTGCGGCCCCCTTGGGCGGCGCGTGAGGGCGTATGGGACCCCTTTTGGGAAAGTGTTCAATATGATTTTTAAAGTATTCGATGTAACGAACATTTTGGGACTGGTTTCGAGTCGATCGGACATCGTCTCGATATGTTTCGAGATGTCCGAAGATTTTAGGGCTTGTTTAAAAATAGCTAAAAATTTAGAAAAATTACGGGGCCTTAGTATGAACATTGTGAAGTAGTTAGTGACCTATTATGGGATTTGGACAGGTTCAGGAAAGCCGGTGATAGTGAATTAGCCAAGAAAGCGTATTTGCACGCGTATCGAGGCGGCGACGCTAATGGTCTGTGAGTGGACTTTGCTTTCTAACTTATGATGAATGCATAAATGTTTTATATGTTTTCTATATTTGATTTCTATGGTTATGATATGATCTTGATGATTTACGTTTTTGCACGTATTTCGAAATATTTGCGTAATTGCACGTTTTACGAGATATGATTTTATGCTGTGATTTGATAAAGGTTTAGATACCATGATTTTGGGATTTTCAATATGAATTGATTTCAATGATTTATATTGGATTTTGGGAAACATGATTTCGGGTTTTAGAATTGGATTTCAGAAATGATGCTCTGGGATTTGGTTTTGAAACTTGAAAGTGGATTTCTGGATTTAGGTTCAGAATGATTATTCTGAATACCGGCTTACGGAATGATGATTTCGGATTTGGAAATGGATTATGGATATGATTTCCCAATTTTGGATTTGGATTCAGAATGATGATTTCGGATTCGTCTTGGAATTCAAAATGGTGATTTCGAATTCAGATTTGGACATGGATTTGGAAATGGTTTTAAAATGGTTTTGAATTGGATTTTCTGGATCTGGTTATTGGGTTTAAAGACCCGGATATGATATATGACGGGGGCGGGCCCGGATTGGGTTTAAAGACTCGGGAGTTTAAAGACTCGGATATTGTTATTTCCCTATAGGCCTATTGAGTTTCAAGACTCAGTAGTTTAACGACTCAGATTATATTGAGGCCTGGATTGAATTTAAAGACTCAGATTACTATTGAGTTTAAAGACTCGGATAGATCCAGCAGATTCGATTGGTTGAAATGGATTTCAAATGTGTTTTGAATTTTGATGATATCACAATGGTTTTCAATAATAATGGTTTTCAATAATGGTTTTCCGATGTTTTGGGTTATGACCCAGATGATATGGATTTTGATGGTTTTGGGCTGAGGCTCAGGATTTGAGAAAAGGAAATGAGTTCGGTTTTCATAAACGGTTTTGATTAACTTGAATACGGAATGGTTTTATGACATGGATTATATATGCATGCATTGGTTTTTAAATGTAGGGTATAAATGTCTTTTTATAAATTGTTTTCTATACTTAGCCTTTATTTGATAGGACCCATCCCAATCCACCCGGGTTAATGCGGGATGATCCTGCTCCCGTCTGACACGGAGTGTCAGACAAGAGATATTTCCGACCTTTGCCCTCTAGGGCTATCAGAGTACGCTAGGATCCGGATGAGGTATATGATATCTCGGCCTCATCTACAGTCCACATCCGCTGTCAACCTGAAGGGCAGTCAAAACATTAAAAGATGTGAGTGGACAAAACAACCAGTTTATCGAAAGACATTGTACCCTTCACTAAAAAGCATGCATGCATTCGAAAACCGTTTATCCGAAAGAAACCATCTGTGGGAACTAAACCCAAAACCATAATCAAATCAAATATACGGGCCACTACCCAAATCCATAAGGGACTCAGCCCAAAACCATCATGAAACCAAGTACACGGGCCACTGCCCAAATCATGTGCACATCACATATCACATATCATATATATCATATATACATATAATTCACACAACCAATCCTGTCACGGTTTCCAAAGCTACGCGCGTGCTACCCGGGGTCTCAAACCCAAGTCTCTCAGAGTCCGAGGTCAATGTCCGTAGACCAATGACCTGTCCTGAGGTTACGATTCATGCCTTCCTGAGAGTAAGGAACCCAACTGGGGCGACTCTCACTCAATCAGTGCTCCGTGACTACTCCAGGGTCCACCCAAGCTAACGACCCTCCCCGGATGAGATAATAGAAGTAAAGGAAGGTATATGAATACATATATATACATAACATAAACATTCATGCCCAGTTCCCCTGAACCGTCATGATCCATAATACTCATGCCATTCATATATATATATATATATATATATATATATATATATATATATAGAAAACATCCTCCATGCCCGGTTCCCATAAACTGTTATATACCACAATAACCATTCCAGGGTTCATGCCGGTTCCCATAAACCGTCATGAGCCTGAAAATCCATGTAGGGTCCCTGACCCAAAATCATCAATGTAAAACAACTGGGTCTCGTGCCCCGAACATATGACATCAGCTGGGTGTCGTGCCCGATATCTAAGGGTCAGTCACGACTCCGATCGTAGTGATGCGTGCAACCATCCATCCAGGACCGCCCTCAATCCTGGTATGTCGCTGTGAACAAATCAAAAGACGCGACAACCACAAGATCATGGTGCACTTGTAACACCCAGGAAATTCGAGGATCCCAATATTGTAATTTAATGTGTGATTTGACGCTTTTACCCTTGTGATTGGTATGGTCAAATTGTTGACTTTTTGATTGATGAACTAAATGGACTTTGACCTATGACCGTGACGTAGTTCGGGACGTCACGAGTTCATAGACAGGTGGCACGTCCAATTCGGACGATCAGGGAGAAAGTTATGACTATCGGAAGTTCAGGGGCATTACCGTAATTTGGACTTTCGGGGGAAAATGTTGACTTTTCTTTTGGCAACTAATTTTCAGTTGACTCAAGGACCGTTGGGTAGGCCTCGACGTCCTGAGTCTGTAGACAGGCGGCACGCCGAAAACGGACTTCGTACGAGGAAGTTATGGTCAGAAACGTAAATTCGGGAAGTTCGTGTCTCGGTTTTCGTGTCGAATATTATATTCAGGAAATCTGATTGAAGGACACCTGGTGAGTGACAAGTGTCACTCACCCATTGGCTAGATTGGATCAGATCCACTATAGGATTAAATAGCATTTAAATCAGCTTTAAATTCCAGCCCTTAGATCTGAAATCCCTTGATCTGATCTCAGCCTTTGATCTCATTCTGAGATTCAATCCTGGCCCTTGATTCATATTCCTATTCAGTATTAAACCTCATGAGATCATGCACCCATGTGTTCATTCTCTCAACCGTGTGTGTGCGATTTCTCCCTGGAACCAGCTCATCAGCCATCACCACTCAACCCCACACCTCAGACAACCAGCAGCCACATTCCTGACGCCGGCCACCGCACCACGGCCACCCTGCACGGCGGCATTCTCTCAAACCCGTGAAGAAAACCCGAGCAGCCCAAGTCACCAAATCATCCAAACCTTCAATCTGGAACTTGAACCAACGTACGGTTGGGTCCACCGTGACGACAGGACGGCAAGGAACTGAACCTGACGGTGTGCGGCGGCGACACCGCGGCGATTGGACGATAAACCCGTAGGTAACCGTTTTCCTTCCCGGCTTCGAAACGCCTGTTTGTGACGTTGACATCATTTGGTTATTGTTAGGACACGTCTAGGAGACCTTGACGACCAATTTGGACCCAGGACCGGGACTGAACAACCGTCGACTCGCCGGAGAGGATTACCAGAACCGGCAACCAAACTTCCCGTCGATTTTCAGGTAACCTCTTAGACCTAAAACCTAATTCTAGTTACACAGAACCATTCTAGGGATTAAGACGAGTAAATACGAATTAAAAGGAACGAAAATGGTCAAGAGCTGATGAAATGGTAACCGGGTCATGATCGCGGGTCTGATCGACCCGAGTTACAGGAACACGGGTCAACCCGTCTGAGGACAGCGGTGCTGACGTGGCACCCTGTCAGTCTGTCAGATGACGTGGACCAACCGTGAGCCGACACGTGTCACATGTCAGTGCACAGTCAGCACTGACATGTCAGTGACGTGGACCAGTCAGGGACTGCCACGTGTCACTGACATGTCAGTGACGTGGACCAGTGCCGTGCTGACACGTGGTCTGACAGATCAGCGAGGTGGACCAATCGGATGGTGACACGTGGCACCTGTCAGAGTCTGACATGTCAGACCTGACAGCTGTCAGATGACGTCAGCATGACGTCATGCTGACGTCAGCGATGACGTCAGCAGGACTGTTCCTGCGTTGACCGGCGCGTGGGGGCGCGTGTGAACAGTGTTTTTGGTGGGACCACCACCATTATTTAGGTTTCGACGATCCGGATCCAATGGCGGTGATTTCGGGTCGATCGGAGATCATTAAGTTGGTCAAAATAAGGTTTATTGCCTTGGAAAGCGCGTTCGGGCGGCTTTTCCGGACCGGTTTCGGTCTAGGGTTTCATAGTTGAATGTTAGGGGTTTGTATTGACCTTTGCATATGCTTTGGATATGACAGGGGTTGTATAATCGTACCAGAACGAGGGTATACATTCGGTTTTCAGCAGGACTGTTCAGTGAGTGGGCCATTTTCTTAAACCCTTGCGTGCATAAATGTTTTCTGGTTTATTATACTTATTCACATGCTAAAACAATAATGGTTTTAATGATATGGAAAATATGGTTATGGCACGTTTCACGGTATTTGGGCTTGAAACCCGCCTGATGAAACTTAATGATTGGTTCGGATTTTATCTATGTATATATATATGCCTTGCATGTGGATATCAATAAAATGCATTTGTTACTGCACTGTATAGATCCTTCCATATTATATTGTCTCCTCCGGCGAGGTACCCCGGAGAGGTCACGGACGTCTAGTACGTCCAGCGTCTATGACGCTAAGCATCGGGGATGCTGTACCCGAACGGGGTTCGGGGAATGAACTCGGAAATTGAGACCCGAGTGGCACGCGTAGCCTTGTGATTGTGACCTTATTGGACGTCAGGGACGTCAGACATCAGGGATGTCGGGATTGGAGTGTATAGTACAGCAACCAAAATTATACTTATGGTTTTATTATATGCCTTATGGTTCATATTATATGGTTTATGATTTTGAATTACGATGCACGCATGTTTGGAAAACGGAGGGGTAAATTATATGTTTTACTTATCAACCGATTTTATAAACTTGAGTTTCGGTCCACTCACCCTTAATGTTTTGATAACCCCTCCAGGTCGGGAAACTGAGGTAGAGGAGGAACCAGAGGCTGAGGCATAGATTTACTTCTGCGTACCTGAACCCCTGTTGGGCGGTGTACCCGCAGGTTTACTTAGAGTCGTGCTCGCAAATTTGAAATTTTGGATTTCATCCCTTGTCTGACATTCGTTTAATTCGGATTTGATGGAATGCGCGAGCATTGAAAGGGCTCAACGTCTGGGAGCCACTCCTTTCTGCGGGGGATCAAACCCCGAGGATGCTCACGGCTGGATCACCAAGTGGGAGAGGATCTTCTCGGTGATGCACTGCCCTCCGGGCGAACGAGTGACTTTGGCGGCCTTCTTACTGGAAGGAGGAGCCTACCAGTGGTGGCACGGACTCGAAATGTCTGGGTGGTCTGTCCATACCACTACCTGGGAAGCTTTCCGTTCCAGGTTTCTGGACCAGTACTACCCGCGATCCTTTCGCGCGGCACGGGAGGCTGAGTTCCTGCGGCTAGAGCAGGGTGATATGTCCGTTGCGGACTATGAGCAAACTTTTGGGAAACTTTCCCGGTTCGCTGCTCCATTCGTAAGCACGGAGGAGGACAAATGCCAGCGGTTTGAGCTTGGACTCCGAGGGGAGATCCGGGCCAGTGTGACTGCTACCACTCATGCTTCTTTGAGAGATATGGTCGACGCAGCGGTGCGTGTCGAGGCCAGTCTGGCGGCACACCGGACACGACAACCTTCGGGCGAGGGGCGACGTCAGGATCGCCCACATCATGGGCCATCGGGCCATAAGAACAACAAGGGAGGGAGCTACAGGGGAGCACCCTCATCCTTCAAGGGTCGTGGTTGGTCGGGTCGACGTGGAGGCTCTCAGGGCAGAGGATCTGGATACAACTCTGGGCAACGCTCATCTTGGAGCGGTGCTTCTGGCGGGCATTCGGACAGGCCAAGGCCGGTAACTTGCTTTGCTTGCGAGGAGGTGGGCCACTATGCCAGTAATTACCCGCAGTTGTCCAAGAACAACGACGCTGGAGGCTCGAGTGTGGTGCAGAGCACGGCTTCCCACACTAATGGAGGTCGCGGTCAGGGAGGTGACCGTGGTGCTGGGCGTGGCGCGCGTGGACGCGGACGGAACGGAGGGCCGAGGGCCCAAGTGTTTGCAATGACCCAGCAGCAGGCGAGGACTGCTCCAGGCGTGGTCACAGGTACACTACATATCTTTAACCTTCTTGTACGTGTATTGATGGATGCGGGGGCTACACATTCTTTTATTTCGAAGAGTTGTGCTGGTATGCTTGATTGTGTGGTATCAGCTTTAGATTGCGAAATGGGTGTTAGCACCCCGATGGGTATCGTGTACCTTGTGAATCAGGTGATTCGAAGGTGCCCGGTAAGAATTGAGGATGTGGATTTACCAGCAGACTTAATTATTCTGGATATCCACGACTTCGATATAATCCTAGGGATGGATTGGCTGTCGGAGCACGGATCGCTCATCGACTGCTGTAGCAAGCAAGTGATTCTGCGGAGCCCGGGTTTGCCGGAAGTTATCTTTCAGGGGGAACGTGATGGTTCGCCTCCTGAAGTGATTTCGTCACTTACTGCTACCAAACTTCTACGGAAGGGATGCCAGGGTTATCTGGCGCATGTCGTGTTGGTAGATCTGGGATATGTCTGACCGAGTACTTCACCGTGGGGAGCACCGGTGTTGTTCGTGAAGAAGAAGGAAGGTAGTCTCCGTTTATGTATTGACTATCGACAACTCAACAAGGTGACGCTGAGGAATCAGTACCCTCTACCCAGGATCGATGACCTTTTCGACCAGTTGCGGGGAGCTCAGTGCTTCTCGAAAATTGATTTGCGGTCTGGGTATCACCAACTGAGGATTTCGGAGGAGGATATTCCGAAAACTGCCTTTCGAACCCGTTACGAACACTACGAGTTCCTTGTTATGCCATTTGGTTTGACGAATGCTCCAGCAGCATTCATGGATCTGATGAACCGGGTCTTCCGACCCTACCTGGATAAGTTCGTGATTGTGTTCATCGATGACATTTTGGTATACTCGAGGAGTGCCCGTGCACATGAAGAACATCTACGGTTAGTCTTGGAGAGGCTGAGACAAGAACAATTGTACGCCAAGCTGAGCAAGTGTCAGTTTTGGCTGAGCAGTATTGGTTTTCTGGGACACGTGATATCGACGGATGGGATTTGCGTGGACCCCCAGAAAACAGAAGTGGTGACCAACTGGGCTAGACCGACAACGGTGACCGAGGTGCGGAGTTTCGTCGGATTAGCAGGCTACTACCGGAGATTCGTGGAGGGTTTCTCCAAAATTGCTGCACCATTGACTCGTTTGACTCGGAAGGGAGTAAAGTTTATCTGGGACGAGCAGTGCGATCGGAGCTTCCAAGAGTTGAAAGATCGATTAACCACTGCACCTGTCCTTGCATTGCCGGATGACAGTGGAGAATTTGTGGTCTTTAGTGATGCATCGCTGCAAGGTCTGGGCTGCATGTTGATGCAAACTGGCAAGGTTATCGCCTATGCATCCCGGCAGCTGAAGACTCATGAGTTGAACTACCCTACTCATGATTTGGAGTTGGCGGCGGTGGTTCATGCTCTCAAAATCTGGAGACATTATCTGTTCGGCGCAACGTGTCGGATATACACCGACCACCAGAGTCTGAAATACTTATTCACTTAGAAGGAGCTTAACATGAGACAACGGAGATGGTTGGAGCTGCTGAAGGACTATGATTGTACGATCGAGTACCATCCGGGTAAGGCCAATGTGGTGGCGGATGCACTCAGCAGGAAATCAGCGGGAACTGTTGCACACCTGGGGATGGTGTATCTTCCCTTGCTGGTGGAACTCCGGAAGGCGGGAGTTATTTTGGGTACGGACGAGCATGGAGCTTTGTTGGCCAGCTTCCATGTACGACCAGTACTGATTGATCGGATCATTGAGGCACAACTTCAGGATCCGATACTCTGTATTTACAGAATTGAGGTCGATGTGGATGGAAGACAGGATTTTACCATCCGGGACGATGGAGCACTTGTGAAATTGGGCCGTTTGTGCGTACCTGCAGTGGCAGAGTTACGGGTCGAGATACTTGAGGAGGCCCACAGTTCGGCCTATGCTATGCATCCGGGAGGTACAAAGATGTACCATACCCTCCGGAACCATTATTGGTGGCCAGGGATGAAGAAGGATATTGCTGAGTTCGTGAGCAAATGCTTAACCTGTCAGCAGGTTAAGGCGGAACGGCAAAGACCGTATGGGGCTATGCAGCCACTTCCGATTCCTGAGTGGAAGTGGGATCACATCACCATGGACTTCGTCTTTAAGTTACCGAGGACTCAGAGTGGAGTGGACGGAGTATGGGTGATCGTGGATCGGTTGACCAAATCAGCCCATTTTCTGCCAGTTCAGGAAACCTATAAACCTAACCGACTGGCTCAGTTGTTTGTGAAGGAAATCATACGACTTCATGGTACGCCGGAATCGATCGTGTCCGATCTTGATCCGCGTTTCACTTCCAGGTTCTGGCGGAGTTTGCAAGCTACTCTAGGAACAACCCTACGTTTCAGTACTGCTTTCCATCCTCAGACCGATGGACAGTCTGAAGGAACCATTCAAACCCTGGAGGACATGATGAGGTCATGTGTACTGCAGTTTCAAGACTCTTGGGATACTCATTTGCCATTGATGGAATTCGCTTACAACAACAGCTATCAGGCAAGCATCGGGATGGCACCATATGAGGCACTGTATGGCCGACAGTGCAGGACACCTATCTGCTAGGCGGAGATTGGAGAGCGAGCGGCTGTAGGGCCGGAGATGATGGACTTAACCATGGAAACTGTTCGCGTGATCAAGGAGAGATTGAAGGTGGCACAGGATCGCCAGAAGAGTTATGCCGACCGACGGATTCGGGACTTGGAATTTGAAGTGGGAGATTTCGTCTTCCTGAAGTTGTCTCCGTGGAAAGGGATTATCCGTTTTGGCCGACGGGGGAAGCTGAGTCCGCGTTTTATCGGACCTTATGAGATCGTGGAGAGAATTGGCAGAGTTGCATACAGATTGGCGCTACCTCCAGAACTATCTAGAGTTCACGATGTATTCCACGTATCGATGCTGCGGATGTACGTACGTGATGCTTCTCATGTACTTGGGGAGCAACCTGTCGAACTGCGGGAGGATTTGAGCTTTGAAGAACAACCAGTACAGATCTTGGATCGGAAGGACAAGGTACTACGTCGGAAGACGATCCCTCTCGTGAAGATTCTCTGGAGAAACCAGAATGTGGAAGAAGCCACATGGGAGCCTGAGGCTCAGATGCAAGAACAATTTCCTCATTTGTTTCCTTGAAATTTCGGGACGAAATTTCTTAAGGGGGGAAGGTTGTAACACCCCGGAAATTCGAGGATCCCAATATTGTAATTTAATGTGTGATTTGACGCTTTTACCCTTGTGATTGGTATGGTCAAATTGTTGACTTTTTGATTGATGAACTAAATGGACTTTGACCTATGACCGTGACGTAGTTCGGGACGTCACGAGTTCATAGACAGGTGGCACGTCCAATTCGGACGATCAGGGAGAAAGTTATGACTATCGGAAGTTCAGGGGCATTACCGTAATTTGGACTTTCGGGGGAAAATGTTGACTTTTCTTTTGGCAACTAATTTTCAGTTGACTCAAGGACCGTTGGGTAGGCCTCGACGTCCTGAGTCCGTAGACAGGCGGCACACCGAAAACGGACTTCGTACGAGGAAGTTATGGTCAGAAACGTAAATTCGGGAAGTTCGTGTCTCGGTTTTCGTGTCGAATATTATATTCAGGAAATCTGATTGAAGGACACCTGGTGAGTGACAAGTGTCACTCACCCATTGGCTAGATTGGATCAGATCCACTATAGGATTAAATAGCATTTAAATCAGCTTTAAATTCCAGCCCTTAGATCTGAAATCCCTTGATCTGATCTCAGCCTTTGATCTCATTCTGAGATTCAATCCTGGCCCTTGATTCATATTCCTATTCAGTATTAAACCTCATGAGATCATGCACCCATGTGTTCATTCTCTCAACCGTGTGTGTGCGATTTCTCCCTGGAACCAGCTCATCAGCCATCACCACTCAACCCCACACCTCAGACAACCAGCAGCCACATTCCTGACGCCGGCCACCGCACCACGGCCACCCTGCACGGCGGCATTCTCTCAAACCCGTGAAGAAAACCCGAGCAGCCCAAGTCACCAAATCATCCAAACCTTCAATCTGGAACTTGAACCAACGTACGGTTGGGTCCACCGTGACGACAGGACGGCAAGGAACTGAACCTGACGGTGTGCGGCGGCGACACCGCGGCGATTGGACGATAAACCCGTAGGTAACCGTTTTCCTTCCCGGCTTCGAAACGCCTGTTTGTGACGTTGACATCATTTGGTTATTGTTAGGACACGTCTAGGAGACCTTGACGACCAATTTGGACCCAGGACCGGGACTGAACAACCGTCGACTCGCCGGAGAGGATTACCAGAACCGGCAACCAAACTTCCCGTCGATTTTCAGGTAATCTCTTAGACCTAAAACCTAATTCTAGTTACACAGAACCATTCTAGGGATTAAGACGAGTAAATACGAATTAAAAGGAACGAAAATGGTCAAGAGCTGATGAAATGGTAACCGGGTCATGATCGCGGGTCTGATCGACCCGAGTTACAGGAACACGGGTCAACCCGTCTGAGGACAGCGGTGCTGACGTGGCACCCTGTCAGTCTGTCAGATGACGTGGACCAACCGTGAGCCGACACGTGTCACATGTCAGTGCACAGTCAGCACTGACATGTCAGTGACGTGGACCAGTCAGGGACTGCCACGTGTCACTGACATGTCAGTGACGTGGACCAGTGCCGTGCTGACACGTGGTCTGACAGATCAGCGAGGTGGACCAATCGGATGGTGACACGTGGCACCTGTTAGAGTCTGACATGTCAGACCTGACAGCTGTCAGATGACGTCAGCATGACGTCATGCTGACGTCAGCGATGACGTCAGCAGGACTGTTCCTGCGTTGACCGGCGCGTTGACCGACGCGTGGGGGCGCGTGTGAACAGTGTTTTTGGTGGGACCACCACCATTCTTTAGGTTTCGACGATCCGGATCCAATGGCGGTGATTTTGGGTCGATCGGAGATCATTAAGTTGGTCAAAATAAGGTTTATTGCCTTGGAAAGCGCGTTCGGGCGGCTTTTCCGGACCGGTTTCGGTCTAGGGTTTCATAGTTGAATGTTAGGGGTTTGTATTGACCTTTGCATATGCTTTGGATATGACAGGGGTTGTATAATCGTACCAGAACGAGGGTATACATTCGGTTTTCAGCAGGACTGTTCAGTGAGTGGGCCATTTTCTTAAACCCTTGCGTGCATAAATGTTTTCTGGTTTATTATACTTATTCACATGCTAAAACAATAATGGTTTTGATGATATGGAAAATATGGTTATGGCACGTTTCACGGTATTTGGGCTTGAAACCCGCCTGATGAAACTTAATGATTGGTTCGGATTTTATCTATGTATATATATATGCCTTGCATGTGGATATCAATAAAATGCATTTGTTACTGCACTGTATAGATCCTTCCATATTATATTGTCTCCTCCGGCGAGGTACCCCGGAGAGGTCACGGACGTCTAGTACGTCTAGCGTCTATGACGCTAAGCATCGGGGATGCTATACCCGAACGGGGTTCGGGGAATGAACTCGGAAATTGAGACCCGAGTGGCACGCGTAGCCTTGTGATTGTGACCTTATTGGACGTCAGGGACGTCAGACATCAGGGATGTCGGGATTGGAGTGTATAGTACAGCAACCAAAATTATACTTATGGTTTTATTATATGCCTTATGGTTCATATTATATGGTTTATGATTTTGAATTACGATGCACGCATGTTTGGAAAACGGAGGGGTAAATTATATGTTTTACTTATCAACCGATTTTATAAACTTGAGTTTCGGTCCACTCACCCTTAATGTTTTGATAACCCCTCCAGGTCGGGAAACTGACGTAGAGGAGGAACCAGAGGCTGAGGCATAGATCTACTTCTGCGTACCTGAACTCCTGTTGGGCGGTGTACCCGCAGGTTTACTTAGAGTCGTGCTCGCAAATTTGAAATTTTGGATTTCATCCCTTGTCTGACATTCGTTTAATTCGGATTTGATGTATGACTTTAATTTGGTTATTTATGCATTTAAATGTTTTGAGGTTAAAATTGGTATGAATTATTGGGTGTCAAACGGGAGCAGGGCATGTCCCCTTGTGGTCCCTGTGGGATCGGGGCGGGTCCTGTCAGCACTCATCACCGATCGATATCCTGAACCGTCAGCACTCCGAATTCGAGCCTTCATCGGCTACCCGACAACAAATCTTGCATTGTGACCTCTCCGGAAGGAACACATCCCAATCCGGAGGCGAGCGTCGTATCGTCTGTCGTTGTGCACATAGCACCCGTCGCGACCACGATTCAGACCCGAAGGCCATCAATAGGGTCATATGCCTGAGACAAAACCAAATGGGTCTCATACCCGAGTTTATCCTTTTTGAAATCCAAAACCTTTTCATTTAGACCATTGAAGAAATACAGACCCGTATAGGCACCGTATAGGGTCAAAACCTCGAAATACGTGCCTATACGTAACCACACATCCAAATGCACTCATGGCATTACCAAACATGTAATAAAACATATAATAAATATTTATGTATGCATCAATTTAGAAAACCAAGGTCCACTCACAGACCATCCGAGCTGCCACCTCGATTTGAGTGCCATACGACTCTCCCAAGCCAATCACCATCACCGGGACTCCCAAACCTGTCCAAATCGTAATAGAAGGTTACTAACTACTTAATTAACCTCCCACTAAATCCCCGTAATTTTCTGGTATTTTTAACTATTTTAAATCCTGAACCTAAACCTTCCGATACCCCGAACATTATCGAAACGGGTGTCCGATTGACACGAAACCAGTCCCAAAATGTTCGTTAAATCGAATAGAAGATTTCACGTGTTGAACACTTCCCCAAACAGTGCTACCCGAGCTCCCACGTTCCCTAGGAAGGTTCCTGCTCGTGAGACCACACGCCGGGCACTATTCCTGCACCATCAACCTCCCGCCGACCAGTTCACCTGGTTTGGCCGGTCCAGTTGGACCGGCGTGACCGGTTCGGTGCTCTAGACCCTCTTTTTTTGGTCTGTTTCTTGCCTTTTCGATTCCATTCATCCTAATTCCTCATTTCATATCCATTACAATCCCTAAACCTAATCAAAAACACCTAAAACCCATGGTTCCAAATTGAACCTCAAGGTTCAAGTTTCCCAAAACCTCCCCTGGTGTCCTACAACCTCTAACCATCATCAAAATAATTCTAACACCTTCCTACTAACCCATTTAATTCATTAGAAACATCCAAAACAAACCATAACGCATATATTGAATTTAAATGGAATTTGGGCCTTACTGAGTACCCTCTCGGGTTTGTGGCTCCACCGTCCACGGTGGCGCCGTTCAGGCCAGCCACCAACATCCACAGTCCTCCCATACCTCTGTGGTTTCTCAGGCATGAACATAGGGTAAGGGTTGGATTGGTTTGGGTTGCACAGAGAAGAGGAAAGGAGATCGGGTTGTTTGGGTTTGAAATGACGAAATGAAGATGGTCGATGCATGTGTTAATTTGGGTGGGCAATGGATGGATGAAAAGTGTCACTCATTCATTGGGCCTCCATAAAATATATGGGCCCCACTAAATTCCAAAAGGTAAGTTTTTCGTAAAACATGCAATAGTTCCCCGAAACTTCCTTGAACCGTAACTTCGCCGTCGAATGTGCGAATTCGACTTGCCGCCTATCTATGGATTCGTATCGTTCCGATCTACGTAACGGTCCTCTGCCCTCGGCCATCAAACCTCCCGGTCAAAAAGTCAACTATTTGTCCATTTTAACCAAAATTACCAAATTCCCTTAAACTTCTGAACGTCATAACTTCTTCCTCGAATGTCGGAATTGAACGTGCCTCCTGTCTATGAACTCGTGATGTGACAAAATATGTCACGGTCATCGGTCAAAGTTCGTTTAACAGCCAAAATGAAACGTCAATGTTTTACCCACGATCAGGGGAAAAAGATCATTTTGCATCGTTCGTCTGATTTCGCCTAACTAATCACCGATTAGCCTCACTAATTGTGATTAGTCACTAATCTAATCCTGGAATTCGGGATGGGTCGTTACATTATTTTTGTCTACTCACAGTCTTTTATGTTTTTGATACCCTCCAGGTTTGATGCGGTACGGGCTGTTGTTAAAGAGACGAAGACATCACACGCGCGTTCCACAGTAGGTTCTACGCACTCTGGGAAGTCTGGAAGGTTTTGGACGGTTCAATTGAGAATCCCTTGTCCGGCTTACGTGTTACACGGAGGTTGGACGTCGGTTCGCCTTCATGTCGCACGTAAGTTATACTAGAGCATGGTTTAGCCCTTAATCCCGGGGGATTGGGGGTAGGTCGTGTCAACTGGGCTTGTACCCTTAACATCAGTGGGCTTCTGGCCCATTAGAAACCCTTTAGTTTCATGTCCAATTTGGTCTTTTGCATAAATAATTGACAAGACACGTGCCCATCTGAGCACGTGACCATAGGTGTCAGGAACGAGCTGTGAAATTTCGGGGACGAAATTCTTTTAAGGAGGGTAGATTGTAACGACCCGTCCCGAGAGCCAGGATTAGCAGAGTGTTTAAGGAGGGATTAGTAAGCCTAATCGGTGTTTAGTTGGGCCGTTAGCGTAGAATGACAATTTTGCTCCTAGTTTGGGCAAAATCTTGACTTTGAGTTCGGACGGTCAATTGGGCATTGACCGATGACTGTGATGTAGTTCGGGACGTCACTAGTCCATAGACAGGTGACACGTCCGATTCCAACATCCGAGGAGGAAGTTATGATGTTCGGAAGGTTGAGGGCACTTTCGTAATTTGGTTAAAATAGGGGGGAAAAGTTGACTTTTAGCACGATTGGGTTTTTGAACGTAGACCGAGGACCGTTAGGTAGATCTCGTCGTCCTGAGTTCAATAACAGGCGGCATGCCTTCATCGGACATTGAACGGGCGAAATACGGGTCTAGAACGGAGAAGGGTAAAATCGTAATTTGGACTTTAGGGGTATTTTGGTCTTTCTGTGTCTTGGAATTTGGGCCAATCAGATAAGGCCAACTGTACAGTGGAGATGGGGATATTTTGGTTTGGGACCACAGGGCTGTGACACATGGGGTTTGGCTAGAGGTTTCTAGGATGTTGCACGGTGCAAAATTAAACGGGTAGTCGTGCTTGTGTGTGTAGCCGTGTTCGACGAAGAGAGAAACAGAGAGTGAGATTGAGTGAAAATTGAGAGTTGGTCGTGGGTGTTGGTGTGTTCTGGTGACTGAGTGTGTGATTAGAGGTCGAGAGATAGGTAGAGAGTGAGTTGTGAGGGAAACTCGTGTGAGGAAGACTGGTGTGAGGAGAGGGTGAGTTCAAGGGAAAACCAGAGAACAGAAAGAGAGTTTGGTGGTAGTGCGAAGCTCAGTGATCAAGTCGATCAAATTGGGCTCGAGGGGAAGCTTGGACGGTTCTGTGGACTCCAGGGAACGCGGCGGCGAGCACGGCAATGATCGATAGGCAGGTAATTACTTCAGCCTGTTTAGATGCTCTGTTTTTCCTAAATTTTCAAACGTTGAGTCGTGGCTTTTGGGGATGAGTTGAGGAGTCTAGTGAGGTCTAGGGGACTCAGTAGGGTCCTGGGAAGCTGCTGGTTGTGCAGCCGTGAAGGGAAAGTGTGTGGGTGGTCGGTTTGGAAAACAGGGGTACGGGTGGTTTTTGTTTCGAGCTTGGGACGTTGAGATGTAGGCTGTGTTGGAGTGTTGAGTAGAGGATTGGATTCCTGGGTAGAGGACGGAGAGAATGGTGAAAAGAGGAGCAGGAATGGTGAAAGGACGGCGGAGAACCGGCCAAGCCGGTCTGGAACAGTGCACGGGTTCGAAGGTTGAAGATGAACAGTGACTGTGCAGGCGCGTGAGGCCCACGCGTAGCCACTTTGGGCAGCGCGTGTGGACGCGTGCGGAGGTTTTTGGGGACACTTCCAACTAGGTTTTTGGACTAGGTTTCGGGTTAATCGGTCGTCGTTGGAGGTTAGTTCGACAAGGTTGAAGTTTTAGGGTCTCAGCTCGTTACGTTTAGGACCCGGGATTTTTGTGGAATTTGAGGAGGACCTTCGTTAACGTGTTAGTGACGTAGTTTGGTGACTTGTGACAGGATCGGGAATCCCCGAGGAGGCCGAGGAACATGCAGGACGTTCGGGACGCGAGTGACGTGCTCGGTATCTGTGAGTGGACTTCTTCCTTAAACTGAGCATGCATAACTGCTTTTAATTACTTGTTTTATGGTTTTCATTATGATTTAATGATTATTGAATGTTTTATACATGTTTTATGAAATGGCACGGTTTTCGAGAAATTACGTATTTGGCACGTTTTACGAGAAATGCTTGATTTATGATTATGATGCCATGGTTTTGGGATTTCAAACGATAAATGGTTTTCAATGATTGTAAAGAGATTTTGGAACATGATTTCGATGATCAAGGTTTTCGGTTTTAGAATCGGATTTCGGAAAGCGGAATTTGGTTTTCAAGTGGAAAAGTGGAGTTCTGGATTTGGGTTCGGAATGACGGTTCTAAATGCCGGAAGGGCTTCAGACCAACGATTTCGGATTCGGATTTGGATATGGATTTCGAAATGGTTTTCGTGTGGTTTTTGATTGGATTGTCTGGATCTGGTTATTGGGTTTAAAGACCCGGATATTGTCATTGACGGGGGACGGGCCCGGATTGGGTTTAAAGACCCGGATTGAGTTTAAAGACTCGGAAGTTTAAAGACTCGGATATATTGATATTTCCCCCGTAAGCCTGTGAGTTTAAAGACTCGGATTATTGAGGCCTGGATTGAGTTTAAAGACTCCGGAGTTTAAAGACTCGGTTAGGTCCAGCAGGTTTGATCGGATAATGATTGCTTGGTATTTATGTTTTATGTAACTGTTTTTATGCTGATTCTGCAACTGGTTTTATGACGATCCTTATGTGATTTATAACTGTTTTCAGCTAATGGGTTATGCATGTATGTTTTCAAAACGGAGGGCCAAAACCCTGATTTGCTTATGAAATGGTTTTCGAAACTTTTATTCTTTATGGTCCACTCACACTTTCTGTTTTTAATTGCCCTCTAGGTCGTGGAGCTAACGCGGGGGTTGACGTTGAGGCAGCGTCGGAGGCATAGAGAATTCGAGAGTGACCCCGGAGTGGTTTACACTTTCCCGTTGTGCGTGTATTCTGTGTACCGATTTTGCGTTCCTTTGTTTAGTACTATGCTCTGTATAGTTTTGACTCTGGGTTGTATTACATTTCTCCTGCGTCTGACAGTGTATTTGTGGTTTGCGGTAAGGGTATTTTCGGTTTTTCATTCTGGGTTGTCAGACAGGAGCAGGATTTACCTCGGTTTTCGGGGTGGAACCGGGGTGGGTCTTGACAATTGGTATCAGAGCATAGGTTTGTGGTTTGTGTCTGTTGCGAGGTTGTGTTTAGGTTGTTTGACTACTTCTATGCCTCTTTCAGCGTGCGGTTGATCATTCCTCTGAGACGTGGACCCCCTCCACGACCTGAAGATGAAGCGGCGAGAGGGTCAGAGAGTGCTACGATCGAGCGAGCCCAGCGGCTCGGGGCTACGACTTTTAGTGGTGGGGTAGACCCTGAGAAAGCCCAGAGGTGGATTACGAGACTTGAGCGGATTTTCCCAGTGATGCATTGCCCACCAGAGGATCGAGTGTTACTGGCTACCTTTTTACTAGACAGTGCGGCGTACGAGTGGTGGTATGCTCTCGAGTTGTCTGGCTGAGATGCCCACACGGTGACCTGGGAGACGTTTAGGGAGCGGTTCCTGGAGCAGTATTACCCTCGTTCTTTCCGTGATGCCAAGGAGGCTGAGTTTCTGCAACTTCAACAGGGGAGTATGAGTGTGGCTGCGTACGAACAGAAGTTTCAGATGTTGTCTCATTTTGCTCTTGTGTTTGTGGCCACTGAAGCCGAGAAGTGTCGTAGGTTTGAGTTAGGCCTGCGAGGTGAGATTCGAGCCATAGTGACGGCTGGATCGTTTGCTACCCTCCGAGAGTTGTCGGATACTGCTGTTAGGGTTGAGGCTAGCTTGCTGGTACGACGCCGGGAGCCACCTTTTTCTGGAGCTTCGATTTAGAGGGTACCGAAAAGGGGCAACTACAGTGGAGCATCATCGTCGGCCGATGATCGTTTTGCAGACCTGGTAGTTTCTAGAGTTCAGGGTTCCATGGTTACCGAGCACAGCCGACTCCGTAAAACAGTGCGACGTCTGTTGCGTCTACAGGGGGACCGAGTGGTGGACCTGGTCGGGATGTGTGTTACTACTGTGGGGAGCGAGGTCACTTCCGACGTGATTGTCCACTATTACCACAGGAGGGTGGTGTAGGCCGAGGAGCGGCGGGGCACGGACAGAGTACAGCTTCAGGGACGGCGGGCACTAGAGGAGGTGGAGGTGCCACCAGTAGGTCGAGGGGACGTGGTAGATCTGCAGGACCCCATGCCCGAGTGTTTACGATGACTCAGCAAGAGGTTCAATCAGCGCCCGGTGCGGTGACAGGTACTTTTATTATCCTTGGTTGAGTTGTACACACTGTAGTTTGGTTTCGGGGTAGAGTCTAGAACTTTCCCTAGGTGACTTAGAGTGACGAGGTTTAGGATTACGGTGAGTTCCGTTGAAGGAGGAAGGAAGGAATTGGAAATGAGTGACTATAACTGATCGATATGAGGTTATTGAAGAGAACCCACAATCTAGAGTTTGCCTTTAGGACTTTGTTGGTTTATTCCGACAAGGTGGTCGAAGTCGTTGAGTAGTGAGCCTGTAGGTAGGATTCCTTTTGGACTAGCTTGTTTCTGGGTTAGGATTTGAGTTGGGTTCCGGAAGGTGAGGTGGTAGTACGTGAGGATGTACTCTATGAATCCTATTGGGTACTCTACATGAGGTATTTTAAAATACCATTGTTTTATGTTCATAAAGTTTCCCTTGTGTACACCATAAAGTTCTAGTTGTACTGAGAGAGGGTTAGAAGTGTTAAACGGGTAGGGGGTGTTGTGAAATACCCAAGGTAGAGATGATAGGTTAGAACCTATCTAGAGCAGTTGGTTTTGGCGAGAGTTGACCATCGGGTAGAAGACCATAGGTGTCAGGAACGAGCTGTGGAATTTCGGGGACGAAATTCTTTTAAGGAGGGTAGATTGTAACGACCCGTCTCGAGAGCCGGGATTAGCAGAGTGTTTAAGGAGGGATTAGTGAGCCTAATCGGTGTTTAGTTGGGCCGTTAGCGTAGAATGACGATTTTGCCCCTGGTGACAGGACCCATCCCGATTATTCCTCGATAATCGTGAATGGTCCTGCTCCCGTCTGACTATGATTTTAAAATACCAAAAGTAGTCCACATAATATATATATATACACATAATATAACATAACCAAACACACACATAGTCAGACCAGGGATAGGTACGTCTTTAGGACTGTTGACTATCTCAGTCGTCAACCGGTTTACAGAGCATAAGAAATATTTACAAACAAGGATTTAAGTCCTACGCGGTCAGAACTCGAGTACGCAACGGTTTGTTTATTCTTCTGCCTCAATACGAGCCTCAGTACCTGTGCACGGGCCTGGAGGGTACAAAAACAGTAAAGGTGTGAGTGGACAAAAATAAAGGTTTAGAAATACATTTATCAAAATAGTCTTACCCTCCAGTTTTCAAAAACATGCATGCATATCATATAAAACATGAGTTCTATAAATCAAAGGTAAAAGAAAACAGTTAATTTTAATTCCAAATCAATCATGATACCACCATCCTCAACATTCAATCTTAATATTCAATAACCCGTCATGATATCAATGCAACGCGTGCAACTCGAGTGTCTCACGTCCGAGTACCTCCCCAAGATCAACGACGTCTGGGGTGATATCATCTCCAGGATCAACGACGTCTGGAGGATACCAATATAAACTCACACTCCTGAGAATGAGCCTCCCCTCGGAGCTACTCATCTCCAGGCAATGGATCGTGACTACTCCAGGATCTACGACGTTTGGAGGAGACCATCAAATCACCGAGGATGATACCACTAATCAAGAATCTCATTTTAAAACTATTTAAATCTCAAAATCAAATCAATAGTTCAACAGGGTTTCTACCCGAAATATAGCATTTCCACAGCACAAGTAAATTCCATAAATTCATGTCTAACAGACCATTCATAATTCAATTTCTCCAATTAAATCATATAATGTAGTTTCAAAGTCAAAAGCCATTTCAAATCTCAGGCCATCGCCCAAAATCACAATTTTATGATTTTCTCGAAATTCGTGCCCAAAGCAATATAATAATAATATAATATTCCCAAAATCCAGAAATCATCATATCACATCATTAATCATGGCAAATCGATTTAAATCATATTATAAGCATTTAAAAGCAGTTAAAACATATATGCATGCATTTAGGGTAGAAAACAAAAGTCCACTCACACACCGTCCAGATTGCTCGGATTCGAGCTGTTCGTTTCGTCCGGTGTCCCGAGAATATTTTGGCCTGTCAAACATGTAATATAGGGTTACTAGAGTATCATATAATCTTAGGTACGAATTTCCGAATCGTCGGAATAAAATAATATTATTTAAACGTAACATATACGCTTCGGATACGTAAAACAATCCTCAATTTATATCCGATTGACTCGAAACTAACGCCAACAGGTCCGTATCATCGAGAACATTAAAAAGTATGTTGGACCCTTCCTCAGATTCCCGGTCACGCGCCCTCACGCGCGGCCGCAAGCGGCTTCGCGTGACAGCCACGCGCCGTGAACAGTGGCTACTACAGTATCTCTCTCGCCCGTTTCTCTGGTATTCGGGTTGTAGACCCGCGATCAGACCCGACTCGTTTTCCCTTGATTCTAACTCAATTCTTTTCGTTCTTTCACTCATTAATATCTATCCAATCTAACTGATAGTTCTGTGCCTTCAATTGAATCAATTAAACCATAAAACGCTTCGACTCACGAAGAACACTCATCGGATCCTAATTTGGGTTTAACCTCAAATCGACCTGTTTTCTTCAATTATTCACACCAGAAGCATCATAGGACCATAATGAACACGAAATCAAGATCAATTTCATGAAATTTTACCTCTAAGTAACTCGACTCAAGCTCGATTTTTCCAAACAGTTTCAGCGTCTGATCGTCACGATTTCACCTCCAATTTTTGTTCCAATTGATTGGGTTCGAGTAGTTTAGCTCCCAGGAAGCTAAATCTCACCTCAATTTCACACCAAACTGTCTCAAAAATTAAAATCGAGATCAAGGTTTTTGGATGGTTTCCGGGTATGTGCAGCACGGGTTTCCTCTGAGTTTTGTTCGGTTTCTTCTCGGTTTTTCTCTCCAAATTGTCCCTAATCTCTTACTCAATTTCACTTGACTCCACTGCAATCAATCAAGATGAATATAGGATGTTCTCTGTTTTGGTGTTTGAAGGTTTTGGTCGTGTACGGTTTCTGTTCCTCAATTCATAATCTGCAATTAACTAATTATTTTGCTCCTTAAGTGCCACTAATCATCCCTAAGAAGTGACATTTGTCACTTGATGCTTTACATGAGTCATGTAATGGCATGAATCAGCAAATCAAGTGGAGTTGTAATTATCCTTCCACCGTTCAAGTATAATCCACCCAAAATTACCATTTTACCCTTCTTAAGCACAATTACCATTTTACCCCTACACTTCACAACCCCGTAACTTCTTCATCCGAACTCCGTTTTCGACGTGCCACCTGTCTACGGATTCAGCGTTCCGAGACCTACACAATGGTACAAAAAGGATGTACAAACAATATACCAAACAAAAAGTCAACTTTTGGCCATGTCCTTCTAGGGGTAAAAATGTCATTTTCACATTATTTTAATATTTTACAATTTTTGGATTTTTCGGGACGTTACACCTGGTTTGGGCAAAATGTTGACTTTGAGTTCGGTTGGTCAATTGGGCATTGACCGATGACTGTGACGTAGTTCGGGACGTCACGAGTCCGTAGACAGGTTGATAGGACCCATCCCAATCCCCCCGGGATTAGTGCGGGATGACCCTGCTCCCGTTTGACACGAAGTGTCAGACAAGGGATATTTCTGACCTTTGCCCACCCGAGCTATCAGAGTACGCCAGGATCCGGAGGAGGTATGTGATATCTCGGTCTCTGCTACAGTCCACATCCGATGTCAATCTAAAGGGCAATCAAAACATTAAAAGCTGTGAGTGGACAAAACAAGAGTTTATAAAAACATTTTAAAGAGAAGACATTTGTACCCTTCACTAAGAAGCAAGCATGCATTCGAAAACCATTTATCAAACCGTTCATTAGGGCCTTAGCCCAAAATCATAAGAAACCAAATACACGAGCTCCTGCTCAAATCCTGTATCCACATATCATATATATATCATATTTATATCACATACACATATAATTCACACAACCAATCCTGTCACGGTTTCCAAAGCTACGTGCGTGCTACCTAGGTCTCAATCCGAGTCTTCTCAAAGTCAAGGTCAATGTCCGCAGACCACCGACCCTACCTGAGGTAATAGTAACCATAGCCTTCCTGAGAGTAAGGAACCCAACTGGGGGATGACTTCACTCAGTCGGTGCTCCGTGACTACTCCGGGGTCCACCCAGGCCAACGAACCTCCCCGGAGGAGATAATAGAATTAAAGGAAGGTTTATAAATACATATATATATACATAACATAAACATTCATGCCTGGTTCCCTTGAACCGTCATGATCCATAACATCCATTAACCAGGGTTCATGCCGGTTCCCATAAACCGTCATGAACTAGAATGACCTGACAAAGGTTCATGCCGGTTCCCATAAACCGTCACGAACCACAATGACCTTTCCAGAGTTCATGCACGTTCCCATAAACCGACTTAAAGCTGGAAATCCATCTATGGTCCCTGATCCGAAATCATAAACCGTAAATAACTGGGTCTCGTGCCCGAACATAGGACATCAGCTGGGCACCGTGCCCGATATCTGAGTCATATGCCCAAGAAAAAACCAAATGGGTTTCATATCCGAGTTTATTCTTTTGAAATCCAAAACCTTTTCATTTAGACCAATACAGAAATACAGACCCGTATAGGCACCGTATAGGGCTGAAACCTCGAAATATGTGCTTATACGTAACCACATACAAATGCACCCATGACATCATCAAACATGTAATAAAACATATAATAAACATTTATGCATGCACCAATTTAGAAAACAAGGTCCAATCACAGACCGTCCGAGCTGCTGCCTCGATTTGCGTGCCATACGGCTCCCCGAGCCAATCACCGTCACCGGGACTCTCAAACCTCACGGTCTCTCCGCCGTCCACCATCCTCCGTGAGCCACCCCCCGCCATGTCCTCCTAATCATTCGCTCCCTCACGGTTACACACAAGCACATGAGAAATGGTGGTATGTGTGTGTGTGTGTGTGTGTGTGTGTGTGTGTGTGTGTGTGTGTGTGTGTGTGTGTGTGTGTGTGTGTGTGTGTGTGTGTGTGTGTGTGTGTGTGTGTGTGTGTGTGTGTGTGTGTGTGTGTGTGTGTGTGTGTGTGTGTGTGTGTGTGTGTGTGTGTGTGTGTGTGTGTGTGTGTGTGTGTGTGTGTGTGTGTGTGTGTGTGTGTGTGTGTGTGTGTGCTTGTTCGAAGAACAAAGAAGAAAATGAAGAAAATATGGAGGGGGGTTTCGGGTTAGGAAGAAAATAGAAGGAATGAAGATGATGAAGATGGTGAAGGATGAAGGCTGATCAGATGTGAAGGAGATGGGATGGTGGGTGTGGATTTAAAGATGAATTTGGAATGGATGGCCAAGATTGAATAAGGTGTGGATTTGATTAAAAAATTAATTAAATAATATTATTTTATTATATAGATCCACAAATTGGGGGATTTAGCCAATAGGATGAGTGACACTTGTCACTCATCCATGGGACCCACTAAAATATCTGCCCAATCAGATTTCGCAAAATCATCCCTGCCTCAAAGTACGTGCATAGTGAAATCGAACTTGCGTGACCTATAACTCTCCCGTTCGAAGTCTGATTTCAGTGTGCCGCCTGTCTATAGATGCGTATCGTCCCCATCTACGTAACGGTCTTCGGCCCTCGGCCATCGAACCTCTCGGTAAAAAAGTCAACATTTGACCCCCTTTCATCCAAAATTACCAAAATGCCCCTAAACTTCCGAACTACGTCACGGTCATTGGTCAAAGTCCATTTGACCGGCCGACTGAAAAGTCAACTTTTTGCCACGATGAGGGGCAAAACGGTCATTTTGCACGATTCGTCCGATTTCGCCCAACTAATCACTGATTAACCTCACTAATCGTGATTAGTCACTAATCGTGATTAGTCACTAATCTAATTTAGGAATTTGGGACGGATCGTTACAACCTTCCCTCCTTAATTAATTTCGTCCTCGAAATTCCAACCGACCTAACTCCAACCGTTCTTCCCTCCTTAATTAGTTTCGCTCTCTAAACTCCAACTATTCTGATTCCACATCCACCCTGTGGAAAGCAAATCCAACCTCGAAACACGTGTACACTCGTACACCCACTAACCAGAATAATACTCGTCTGTAACCAGACGTACCCCTAACACTCTCGTTACATCGATTACATTCGACCACGTCGAATGACAGCAATCATATGTTCCGAGTTGACACCACTTGTCAAATCTACCGACTCGTCGACACAACCAACTCGACGGCTCCTTTCTCAATCTCAAATCTATCCTGACATCTGCTCCCGCTAGGAGTCACCATACCTCACTCAACGATCTACGCTGAGACCTCCGACAAACCGTCACCACTTGACAGTCGCCAACGAAAGCTAACACTATACACCCTTGTGGTTACTCTAACAACCAACTTACTCAACCATGAGTATACACTAACAAACAATTCACTCGACCTGTGTGTAACTACCCATCAGAAGTACCATGACCCAACGCACAGTATCCAATGTCCAGTCCACGACCTCAACTAATCCAATGGTATCGGAACCAATCCGTCTACCAACATGTTCACCAACCAACTACTGGTATATCCTATATACTGTCACCAAACACTACAGCCTGTCCCGTATCGTACCTCGAATAACGCACAAGGTACGTACATCTACCCATCAATCAACCTACAACCACCTAGGTTGTAGCCAAACACGTTTCAATTATGGAGTTCATCTGTCCAATTCAGCATTAGAAAAATTACAACTCCGACCCATTATCCATTTTTAAATCCGAATCCGAGTCCGCAATTTCGTAAGAAATCCCGAATCCAAACCCAGAAATCATATCCATATCCATGTCCAAGTTCGAATCCAAAATTAGTATTCCGTAGCTAGAATTTGGAATAACCATTCCGAACCCAAATCCATAAAAGGAAATCCACTGTCAAGCTCCAGAATCAAATCCTGAATCGTCACACAGAATCCGATTCCAAAACCCAAATCCAGAAATCCTCTTTCAAGTTCCAAAATCAAATCCTGAATCGCCATCCATAAATCTGATTCCAAAACTCGAAACCTCGTTCACGTCTACCTAGATGCACCAAAACCGAACCTATCGGTTACCTGCTCAACCGATTACCCTATTACTATCGATTGACTTCATAGGGAAGCCAATCACAATATCAACACATATCTAAGGCTGACCATATCGGACCACGTCGGAAAACTACTCACCTGAGTAATATACCATACGGGATTCACTTCGAAAGGAAGTTCAGTCCCAACATCCACATCTCAACATCATCTACCATCATCAACTATGGTAGAACCTGAGAAGTCACCCTAATAACTTCGACATACCCAATACCAATGCGGAAATCCCGCATTCCATTCGTCACCTCAATCGCAATCTCTCGCGATTTCGAAGTTCCAACAAGATTGGAAACCACACACTCGGACATCAACCACGTGTCCCCCTTACCAATTTAACTCTATCTGAGATCCACTCTGGGACCACAGATACCGAACATATACGTAACTCGATGGAGTCACATCCCGACTCGTGACTCACCGTCATCACACTCACATTCACCGGCACCAGCACCAGTACCAGTGCCAGCCCACAATACTATCAGTACACGCAACCAGCATCAGTATCGGCACACCATGTGCAAAACTGACAACCCTGGATCTCCGCTCATACCGAGCGACGACCCTGTACCTCTGCTCGAATAGGGGAAACTCTGACTCCCTCGTACCCAACAACTCTAGGTACCGTCACCTTGACAACTCATATGAGAATAGGATATGGTCCCTGAACGTCCCCGATTCCCAACAACCATAACTACAACCACTCTCGGTAGTAGTGCCTGCCACAACTCGTGCGGGCCTAACTACCAAACATCGCTATCGAGACTCCGCATCCAACAGAATCCATCGACCGTACAAAATATCGCGTATCCCAAACCTGGGATTCCATCGACAAGTACCAACCCTGATAACTTGTCCGAATCAAACTCTAACCTGTCGTAACTCGACTAAACCAATGTCGTCTACCAGGTCATCCAGGACCGTTGCACCAATAGCCCATAGCAACTACGGTAGTACGACGACCGACTAGGTCTAACCGATAAGTACAACCTCGACTGTAAATTGCAGTTCCATCACTAAGCTGACATAACTAGACCGACTAACGAATCCAAATCCGAATAGTCATCCAAGTCAAACCACTCGTCAACTCACATTTCTGAACCATACACCCAAGGTAGGGTTCCACAATCATACCTAGAGTTCCACTGAACCCAACTGCAAAAGGCAGTATAATCCATAATCTGACCGACCCTGCAGTCTTGACATCGCAAGGACATCAATTCAATCCTACCGTAAGTCCAACCAGAATTCCTCGAATCCGGCTGCCAACTGCCTAAGTTCAACCAGAGTTCCACGAACTCGACTGCTAACCGCCAGGAGCAGTAAATCCATTTAACTCAACCAAATCCGATCATCGGATAGTCACAATTTCCAACCAGTCGTCGGAACAGATCCTACGACATCGTGAAAGAAGATCCCGACTAACCGTCTCACGATCAAACTGCTAACGTACTGTTCCATTCACCTTTCCTAGGGTTCCATACTGTCAACCACGACAGAACTATGGCAACCCCGGCATCGAATGCCGAACCAAGAATTTCCACGATCAAATCCTACTAACTATCGTACCAGCACTTCAACTATCAGGTTGACCACGAACTGCAGCCCATTGAGATATCACATCCTTGACCTGCGTAAGGAGTAGTACGAAAAACACGCTCTGGAATTCAGAGTAACACGAGCAACCATGCTCTGATAAGCAATCCTATGCTCTGATACCACGCTGACAGGACCCATCCCAATCCCCCCGGGATTAGTGCGGGATGACCCTGCTCCCGTCTAACACGAAGTGTCAGACAAGGGATATTTCCGACCTTTGCCCTCCCGGGCTATCAGAGTACGCCAGGATCCGGAGAAGGTATGTGATATCTCGGTCTCTACTACAGTCCACATCCGATGTCAACATGAAGGGCAGTCAAAACATTAAAAGCTGTGAGTGGACAAAACAAGAGTTTATAAAAACATTTTAACGAGAAGACATTTGTACCCTTCACTAAAAAGCATGCATGCATTCGAAAACCATTTATCAAACCGTTCATTAGGGCCTTAGCCCAAAATCATAAGAAACCAAATACACGAGCTCCTACTCAAATCCTGTATCCACATATCATATATATATCATATTTATATCACATACACATATAATTCACACAACCAATCCTGTCACGGTTTCCAAAGCTACGCGCGTGCTACCCAGGTCTCAATCCGAGTCTTCTCAAATTCAAGGTCAATGTCCGCAGACCACCGACCCTACCCGAGGTAATAGTAACCATAGCCTTCCTGAGAGTAAGGAACCCAACTGGGGGGTGACTTCACTCAGTCGGTGCTCCGTGACTACTCCGGGGTCCACCCAGGCCAACGACCCTCCCCGGAGGAGATAATAGAAGTAAAGGAAGGTATATGAATACATATATATACATAACATAAACATTCATGCCCGGTTCCCTTGAACCGTCATGATCCATAACATCCATTAACCAGGGTTCATGCCGGTTCACATAAACCGTTATGAACCAGAATGACCTGACAAAAGTTCATGCCGGTTCCCATAAACTGTCATGAACCACAATGACCTTTCCAGAGTTTATGCCCATTCCCATAAACTGACATAAACCTGGAAATCCATCTAGGGTCCCTGAACCGAAATCATAAACCGTAAATAATTGGGTCTCGTGCCCGAACATAGGACATCAGCTGGGCACCGTGCCCGATATCTGAGTCATATGCCCAAGACAAAACCAAATGGGTCTCATACCCGAGTTTATCCTTTTGAAATCCAAAACCTTTTCATTTAGACCAATACAGAAATACAGACCCGTATAGGCACCGTATAGGGCTGAAACCTCGAAATACGTGCCTATACGTAACCACATACAAATGCACCCATGACATCATCAAACATGTAATAAAACATATAATAAACATTTATGCATGCACCAATTTAGAAAACAAGGTCCACTCACAGACCGTCCGAGCTGCCGCCTCGATTTGCGTGCCATACGGCTCCCCGAGCCAATCACCGTCACCGGGACTCTCAAACCTCACGGTCTCTCCACCGTCCACCATCCGCCGTGAGCCACCCCCGCCGTGTCCTCCTCATCATTTGCTCCCTCGCGGTCACACACAAGCACATGAGAAATGGTGGTATGTGTGTGTGTGTGCTTGTTCGAAGAACAAAGAAGAAAATGAAGAAAATATTGAAGGGGGGTTTCGGGTTCTGAAGAAAATAGAAGGAATGAAGATGATGAAGATGGTGAAGGATGAAGGCTGATCAGATGTGAGGGAGATGGGTTGGAGGGTGTGGATTTAAAGATGAATTTGGAATGGATGGCCAAGATTGAATAAGGTGTGGATTTGATTAAAAAATTAATTAAATAATATTATTTTATTATATAGATCCACAAATTGGGGGATTTAGCCAATAGGATGAGTGACACTTGTCACTCATCCATGGGACCCACTAAAATATCTGCCCAATCAGATTTCGCCAAATCATCCCCGCCTCGAAGTACGTGCATAGTGAAATCGAACTTCCGTGGCCTATAACTCTCCCGTTCGAAGTCTGATTTCAGTGTGCCGCCTGTCTATAGATTCGTATCGTCCCCATCTAGGTAACGGTCTTCGGCCCTCGGCCATCGGACCTCCCGATAAAAAAGTCAACATTTGACCCCCTTTCATCCAAAATTACCTAAATGCCCATAAACTTCCGAACGTCATAACTTCTTCCTCGAACGTCGGAATTGAACGTGCCACCTGTCTATGAACTCGTGACATCACGAACTACGTCACGGTTATTGGTCAAAGTCCATTTGACCGCCCGATTAATGAGGGGCAAAATGGTCATTTTGCACGGTTCGTCCGATTTCGCCCAACTAATCACCGATTAACCTCACTAATCGTGATTAGTCACTAATCTAATTTAGGAATTTGGGACGGATCGTTATACAGGTGGCACGCCCGATTCCGACATCCGAGGAGGAAGTTATGATGTTCGGAAGGTTGAGGGCACTTTCGTAATTTGGTTAAAATAGGGGGGAAAAGTTAACTTTTATCACGATTGGGTTTTTGTACGTAGTCCGAGGACCATTAGGTATATCTCGTCGTCCTGAGTTCAATGACAGGCTGCAAGCCTTCATCGGACATTGGACGGGCGAAATACAGGTCTAGAACGGAGTAGGGTAGAATCGTAATTTGGACTTTAGGGGTATTTTGTTCTTTCTGTGTCTTGGGATTTGGGCCAATCAGATAAGGCCAAATGTACAGTGGAGATGGGGATATTTTGATTTGGGACCACAGGGCTGTGACACGTGGGGTTTGGCTAGAGGTTTCTAGGATGTTGCACGGTGCAAAATTAAACGGGTAGTCGTGCTTGTGTGTGTGCGAAAACCAGAGAGTGAGTTCACGGGAAAACCAGAGAATAGAAAGGGAGTTTGGTGGTAGTGCGAAGCTCAATGATCAAGTCGATCAAATTGGGCTCGAGGGGAAGCTTGGACGGTTCTGTGGACTCCAGGAAACGCGGCGGCGAGCACGGCGGTGATCGATAGGCAGGTAATTACTTCAGCCTGTTTAGATGCTCTGTTTTTCCTAAATTTTCAAATGTTGAGTCGTGGCTTTTGGGGATGATTTGAGGAGTCTAGTGAGGTCTAGGGGACTCAGTAGGGTCCTAGGAAGTTGCTGGTTGTTCAGCCGTGAAGGGAAAGTGTGTGGGTGGTCGGATTGGAAAACAGGGGTAAGGGTGATTTTTGTTTCGAGCTTGGGACGTTGAGATGTAAGCTGTGTTAGAGTGTTTGGAGTAGAGGATTGGATTCCTGGGTAAAGGACGAAGAGAATGGTGAAAAGAGGAGCAGGAATGGTGGACGGACGGCAGAGAACCGGCCACGCCGGTCTGGAACAGTGCACGGGTTCGAAGGTTGAAGATGAACAGTGACTGTGCAGGCGCGTGAAGCCCACGCGCAGCCACTTTGGGGGGCGCGTGGGGGCACTTCCAACTAGGTTTTTGGTCTAGATGTTGTAACGAGTCTATTGGACTAGGTTTCGGGTTAATCGGACGTCGTTGGAGGTTAGTTCGACAAGGTTGAAGGTTTAGGGTCTCGGCTCGTTACGTTTAGGACCCGGGATTTTTGTGGGATTTGAGGAGGACCTTCGTTAATGTGTTATTGACGTAGTTTGGTGACTTGTGACAGGATCGGGAATCCCCGAGGAGGCCGAGGAACATGCAGGACGTTCGGGACGCGAGTGACGTGCCCGGTATCTGTGAGTGGACTTCTTCCTTAAACTGAGCATGCATAACTGCTTTTAATTACTTGTTTTATGGTTTTCATTATGATTTAATGATTATTGAATGCTTTATACCTGTTTTATGAAATGGCACGGTTTTCGAGAAATTACGTATTTGGCACGATTTACGAGAAATGCTTGATTTATGATTATGATGCCATGGTTTTGGGATTTCAAACGATAAATGGTTTTCAATGATTCTAAAGAGATTTTGGAACATGATTTCGATGATCAAGGTTTTCGGTTTTAGAATCGGATTTCGGAAAGCGGAATTTGGTTTTCAAGTGGAAAAGTGGAGTTCAGGATTTGGGTTCGGAATGACGGTTCTGGATGCCGGAAGGGCTTCAGACCAGTGATTTCGGATTCGGGTTTGGATATGGATTTAGAAATGGTTTTCGTGTGGTTTTTGATTGGATTTACTGGATCTGGTTATTCGGTTTAAAGACCCGAATATTGTCGTTGACGGGGGACGGGCCCGGATTGGGTTTAAAGACCCGGATTGAGTTTAAAGACTCGGGAGTTTAAAGACTCAGATATATTGATATATCCCCCGTAGGCCTGTGAGTTTAAAGACTCGGGAGTTTAAAGACTCGGATTATTGAGGCCTGTATTGAGTTTAAAGACTCGGGAGTTTAAAGACTTGGATAGGTCCAGCAGGTTTGATCGGATAATGATTGCTTGGTATTTATGTTTTATGTAACTGTTTTTATGCTGATTCTGCAACTGGTTTTATGACGATCCTTATGTGATTTATAATTGTTTTCAGCTAATGGGTTATGCATGTATGTTTTCAAAACGGAGGGCTAAAACCCTGATTTGCTTATGAAATGGTTTTCGAAACTTTTATTCTTTATGGTCCATTCACACTTTCTGTTTTTAATTGCCCTCCAGGTCGTGGAGCTAGCGCGGGGGTTGACGTTGAGGCAGCGTCGGAGGCATAGAGAATTCGAGAGTGACCCCGGAGTGGTTTACACTTTCCCGTTGTGTGTGTACTCTGTGTACCGGTTTTGCGTTCCTTTGTTTAGTACTATGCTCTGTATAGTTTTGACTCTGGGTTGTATTACATTTCTCCTGCGTCTGACAGTGTATTTGTGGTTTGCGGTAAGGGTATTTTTGGTTTTTCATTCTGGGTTGTCAGACGGGAGCAGGATTTACCTCGGTTTTCGGGGTGGAACCGGGGTGGGTCCTGACAGTGCGGGCGTACGGGCTGGGCGTGCGAGCAAGCAATCGGTTTGGTGGGCTGTGGGTCGCGCGGGCCGAGGCTGGTGGGCGGGTCGCTCGCTTGGGCCGCACAGATGGTTCAGGCGCGCGGGTCAGCTGTGCAGGACTTGGGTCTGCGAACAGAATGGATTGGGCTGGGATTTTATTTATTAATTTGGGTCGGCTGCTGGCTTGGTTTTCTGCTGGGCTGAAATAAAAGAAATATATTTGGGCTTGTGAATTTTGGGCTGCAGCAATAGAAAAAATAATAATAAAAATGTATAATTTCATCTAAACTCGTGCATAATTTATTCGTTATAATTCCGATCGGGACGATTCTTTCGCCAAAACGCTCCAAATTACAAACTTTATCTATTTAAACAAAAATATCACAAAAAAAATTATTTTATCTAATTATTTATTATTTTAATATTAAAAATCAAGTATAAAGGGTATAAAATAATACTTATTTGAGGACCTATCATATGTACCATGATCACACATTACCATTATATCATCATATGTATCATCACCATATGTCATATCATGCCATCGTATCTTAAATCATCTATTCCATCATTATATATTCATGCATCATCAAAACATCGTAGAATTAAAAGATCATCATATTTCATAATATCATATTTTACTATTCACATCATCATCGACGTCATACCATCATCATCATGCTATCAACATGCCATCATATCATGTATATCAACATATATCATCATATACATTATCGTGGTCATCATGTCAACAGGTCATTCATATCATCATCATGGTATCATTATAACATCATTATATTATCACCATTATCATAGCATGATAACATCATTAACAATATGTCATCACATCATTTTCAACATGTCATCATGTCATATTCATCTCACAAATCATATGTTCATCATGATTAATATCATCATATCATAAACATAATTATCATGCCATATGATCATGTATAATGAGTTTAGAGGATAGATGAACTTACCTTTAGAGTCTCTTTAGACGCTTTCAGGGCGAATCGATGATAAGCAATCTCCGTGTGGGAAATATCAAACGACATGCAGTTTTTTTGTGTGTGAATCGAACGACATGTCGTTTTTTTCACTATTTAAAAAGGACCTGCCGTTTTTTTCACTGTTGAAAACGACATGTCGTTTTTTGCTTGTCTTCAACATCAGCCATGTTCATGCGATCGGCCCCTCCCAACCCTTCAAAGGAGCCCGCGTCACCGGATCCCTCCACATGACCATCCAAACCGGCGTCCTCATCGAATTCCTCACTCGCCACAAACCCTCTTAACACCTGTTGTGGTCTCCTCATAAACACCAACCAACCTGCCTTTCATCTTGTGGTACCCCTTTGGCAGAGCCGGTCCAAACATTTAGAGGCCTAGGGAAAAAATAAAAAATGGGTCCTCAATTCGCATACTTAATTATTGAAAATTTAAATTTTATAAATTGATTATATTATATTTTTATTAAGAAGTATCGTTAAAATTTTTGTTAAGAGAAAACTCATAAATTAGGACTAAACCCCAAACAAAGAAAAAAGAGTACATCATATCCAAAAAAATTACATTTAATTTTTTAAAACAAATCTTATACTTTTTTTGTAAAATCAGTAATCAATTTGCAATTATATACAAACTTTTATATTCAAAACAAGAATGTAATTAAATATTGTTAAAATAAGAACTTTTGTAGTAATGACCTTATCAATTTAGGTGAGTTCCTTGAAGTTTTCCTAGAATGTGAAAAATACGTAATTAAGGATTCAAAAGGCACACACAAAAAAAACTAAAGAGGCATAATTTCTAATTTCTAACAAAGAGTAAGAACTGACATGTCATTTATAATGTTAGATTCGTGGTTTAGACCCATAACATTGATCCTTTGATTATATGAGGGGGCATTCCCGTCGTAAAAAACTACAACATCCATAAGGGAAAGTTGCCAAATGGAAGTGTTCAATTAGGGAAACTATAATAGGAATTCTATTAAATTAAATTACTTATTTTTGAAGTTTGAAACTTAGTAATATCTTGGATAGGGCTTTTAGAAGGGGAGGCGAAAATGTCTAGATATCTTCGAATGGAAAAGCAAATTGTTGAGAAATTGAGGTTAGGCTTTGAGAGTTTGAATGAGATTGCAAAAACTTAAAAATTTAGAACAATTGAGAATTTGAGATTGAATAAGATTGATATTTAACCTTGAAACATTGAATTAGAATATTAAAATACTGTGTTTTCTTCTTGGAACTTTGAATGAGACTTTCCTTCCGTTTCTTGTTCACTCGTATTGAGGTTAGGTTGCTAGCGCAGGCACGAACAGTAAAGGCTTCCAACTCGTGCTCTGATAAACCAACGATTTAATATCTGCAGAGCAAAACTGGGTGGATCTTTCAAGCGGTGGGAAGGTGAGGGGTGCCGACGCGGGGACAAGGAGGATACCGTTGACGGCGGAGGTCTTGTGCCATTTTTTGATCCTATTATTTGAAACAAGCATGTTTCTGGTGCAAATTTCTCTCCACCAATGGACCCAAATGCAGCATTGCTACTATTACTAGGTATTTTTTTGAACTTGAAGACTGAGAAGAATAAGAACCCTTCACATCTGTGTAACTTTCAATGACCCTTGTGCCATTACAGACAGTATCCAAAATCTCAACTATTCTTTTTTTTCAACGGACCACATCTGTGTAACTTTCAATGGAACCAAATCTTCAAATATAACACCACCTCAACTTGGACCAATTAACATTAATCAATGGAAACAGAACATTCAATGAAATCCACATAAGATTTGACGCCGGTCGGAGCGAACTAGAAGTCTAGAACCGTTGCCCCAAGATGAGGTTGTGGCCGCTGCCGACAAAGGTGGATTGGATGCCATTGAGTCCCAGAGAGTTGTGGATCTTCTCAACAGTGAGCTCTCTCGGCTGCTCCATATGACTTACCAGGAGAATAAACAGTAAAGAAAATCTGCTGGTCAAAAGGACAGGAAGTGACAGGACCCATCCCAATCCCCCCTGGGATTACCGTGGAATGTGCCCTGCTCCCGTCCAACAAAGGGTGTCAGACAAGGGATAACCAAAAGCCACTGCCCAAATGGGGCTTCCAGAGTGCGCAAGGATCGATGGAGGAGGCGTGCAACGTCCCAGTCTCTGCTGCAGTCGCATCCGTGATCAACCTGAAGAGCATTAAAAACCAAAAGCTGTGAGTGGACGAAAACCTTTAAGTTCATTAAACACAGTTATAAGACATTTATGCCCTCCAATAAAAACGTATGCATGCCACGAAAACCAGTAACCAAAATGTTTGTTTAACCAAGCCATTAGGGTCTTAGCCCAAAAATCGTTAACTTGTGGGAACTCAGCCCAAAACTGTGGAATACCACTACCAGACATATTAAAACCATGTGGGCCACCGCCCAAAGCCATAAACATAAATCCATAAATCCAAAACCATTTAGGGTCCCCGACCCGAAATACCATAACATAACCAATAATCCATTTTTACCACATAACACAAATCCAACCGAAAAGCCATTTCATAGATTCATTAATCCATATTTACCATTACCATCACCAGCATCCCAGATGCTTAGCGTCCCAGACGCTTGACGTCCCAGACGTCATATCTCACGGTTTAATAAGCGACGCGTGCTGCCCGGGGTCTCTCCGGGTCCATATCTCTGACATCACAGATGTCTGACGTCCTAGACGTCAATCATAGCAATCCTGCTCCTGAGTCACTATACGGTCCGGTAACTCCGTACAATGACCCCTCGCAGGCAATGCACCGTGACTTCCCCAGTGTCCCGGATGTAACGACCCGTCCCGAATTCCGGGATTAGGTTAGTGACTAATCTCGATTAGTGAGGTTGAACGGTGCTTAGTAGGTCGAAATCGGACAAAATGTGCAAAATGACCATTTTGCCCCTGGTCGTGGGCAAAATGTTGACTTTTTGATCGGGCGGTCAAACGGACTTTGACCGATGACCGTGACGTAGTTCGGGATGTCACGAGTTCATAGACAGGTGGCACGTTCGATTCCGACATTCGTAGAGAAAGTTATGATGTTCAGAAGTTGAGGGGCATTTTGGTAATTTGGCATACTAGGGGCCAAATGTTGACTTTTTGATCGGGAGGTCCGATGGGCGAGGGCCAAGGACCGTTACGTAGGTATCGTCGATACGAATCCAACGACAGGCGGCATGCCGAAATCGGAGATTCGACGACAACGTTATGGTCAAGGAAACGAACTAACGAACCGAGGCTCGGATTAAAATAATAAAATAATAATGAATAGTGACCGTTGACCCTACACACCTGGATGAGTGACAAGTGTCACTCATCCCTTGAAATCAGAATCCATGTTTTTGGGGGAGACCTCATGATGATGTTTATTTAGTTTTTAATTAATTAATTAATCTTTTAATTTCCATTAATCTCCATATTTTCCTTAACCGTGTACAACCAAAGCCAATACTCTCCCAACCAATTCCTCTTCCATTGCTGAACCTGAGAGTGAATTTGTGAGCAATTTGAGAGTGAATTCAACTGGGTAAACACGAGAGATTGACAGTGAGGAGGAACTGAGAATTCGAAAGATTAAGTTTTGGGAGGGAAAATCAAATTGGACGAATTGAGCTGCGATGATCGAATTGAAGCTTGGAAACATCTTACTGAGGTTGTGACGAGTCGATCCACGTCAAAAACGAGAAGAATTGGTGCCGTTTTGGCTCTGATCGAGCTTGGTGACAGAGGAAGAAATCGAGGATGAGTCGTGGAGTTTGGAGCTGCGATTGACTCAATTGTTGTGGGGAAATGACTCCTCATGATCCCACGATGCTTCTGGGTTCATCAATTGAAGGAAACCGATCGAGATCGATGGAACTCCATTGTTGAACAGTGACGGTGCTCGAGTTTGAGTCGTGACGTTTGAGCACCGGTTTGATGCAATTGATGTGGGGGAATTGTTCCTCAGGGTCCGTTGATGCTTCTGGAATCATCAATTGGATGAAACCTGCAGCAATTGAGGGAGTTCCATGATTGCACAGTAACCGGGTGTTCTTCGTGGATCATCGTTGAATCGTGGAATTGTAGGTAATGTTTTGTGTAATCAACGTTACAGAACCTTAATTTAACTTAAAACGAAACTAATGGAATGATCAATTGAAGGAATTAGGATCGAATTGACAGGATTGGAACCGGGTCGTCTCGCGGGTAAACTGGACCCGTTTACCAGACATACGGGTTAGGACGATGCACTGTAGCAGGCGCGTGGGTTTCACGCGCAGCCACTCACGGCTGCGCGTGACGGCGCGTGGGCACGAATCTCGAGGTGAGGTCAACATGACTTCTGTCCTATATAATGTAACGGACATTTTGGAATTGGTTTCGTGTCGATCGGACACCGTCTCGATATTGTTCGGGATGTCCGAAGGTTTTAAATTAAGTTTAAAAATAAGTAAAAATTCGGGAAAATTACGGGACTTTGATAGGATGTTAATGATGAGGTTAGTGACCCTCTAATGTGACTTGGACAGGATTGGGAGTCCCGGTGATAGTGGTGTGGCCTGGGAGGGCCGGTGGCACGCGTATCGAGGCACACGGTTAAAACGGTCTGTGAGTGGACTTTGGTTTTATAAATTCTATGCATGCTTAAATGCTTTATATGGATTATGGTTGTGATTGTGTGATGTTGATTTGGTTGTTGGTAAATTGTACGGTTTCACGTATTTCGAGGCGATTTACGTGCTTGCACGTAAATCGAGGTTTTCCGGTTTTATATGGATTTTCCATATTTATGACTTGGAAATAATATGATGAAATGGTTTTGAAATTGGAAATATAAACTCGGGCTTGAGGCCCACTTGTTTTGGAAATTTCGGACTTGGAGTCCATTTGAGAATCGGGCCGGGGGCCCAGTTGGTTAATGAAATCGGGCCAGGGGCCCAGTTGGTATGAAATCGGGCTGAGACCCATTTGAGTTATGTTCTCGGGCCAGGGGCCCAGTTGATTTGTGAATTCGGGCCGTGGGCCCAGTGGGTTTATAAAGTCGGGCTGCGGGCCCAGTTGGTTTACAAATCGGGCCGTGGGCCCAGTGGTTCATAAAATCGGGCATGAGGCCCAGTTGGATAATAAATGTGATTTCGGGTCAGGGACCCTATGTTTAATAATTGTGATTTCGGGTCAGGGACCCTATGTTTAATAATTGTGATTTTGGGTCAGGGACCCTAAATGGAATTATGTGGTTTTATGGAAATTTCGGGCAGGGCCCATTGTAATGATGTGATAAAAGGATTTAATAAAACTGTTTTCCATATACCATCGGGATACAAGGATATATGATGGTCTCCTCCAGATGTCTGGGACACTGGGGAAGTCACGGTGCATTGCCTGCGAGGGGTCATTATACGGAGCAGCCGGACCGTATGATGACTCAGGAGCAGGATTGCTATGATTGACGTCAGGGACGTCAGACATCAGGGATGTCAGATATATGGACCCGGAGAGACCCCGGGCAGCACGCGTAGCTTATGAAACCGTGAGATATGACGTCAGGGACGTCTAGCGTCTGGGACGCTAAGCATCTGGGATGCTGGTGATGGTAATGGTAAAATATGGATTAATGAATAAAATGGCTTATTGGTTGGATATGTGTTATGTGGTAAAAATGGATTATTGGTTATGAAATGGTATGTCGGGTCAGGGACCCTAAATGGTTTTGGGTTTATGGATTGATGTTCATTTATGGTCGTGGGTGGTGACTCACATGGTTTTAATATGTATGGTGGTGGTATTCCACAGTTTTGGGCTGAGTTCCCACACTTGGTTTTTGGTTAACGATTTTTGGGCTAAGGCCCTAATGGCTCGGTTGAGCAAACGTTTTGGTTACCGGTTTTCGTGGCATGCATATGTTTTTATTGGAGGGCATAAATGTCTTATAAATGTATTTGGTAAACTTATTGGTTTTTGTCCACTCACAGCTTTTGGTTTTAATGCCCTTCAGGTTGATCACGGATGCGATTGCAGCAGAGACTGGGACATTGCACACCTCCTCCATCGATCCTTGCGCACTCTGGATGCCCCGTTGGGCAGTGGCTCTTGGTCATCCTTTGTCTGACACCCCTTGTTGGACGGGAGCAGGGCACATTCCATGGTAATCCCGGGGGGAATGGGATGGGTCCTGTCACCGGATATCTGGAGGAGACCATCATATATCCTCGTATCCAGATGGTATATGGAAAACAGTTTTATTAAATCATTTCCCAACATTACAATGGGCCCTGCCCGAAATCGCCACAAAACATCACAATTCCATTTAGGGTCCCTGACCCGAAATCACATTTATTAAACATAGGGTCCTAGACCCGAAATCACATTTATAACCCAAATGGGCCCCATGCCCAATTTTGTAAACCACTAGGCCCACGGCCCGATTTTATAAACCACTGGGCCCACGACCCGAATTCGTAAATCAACTGGGCCCTTGGCCCGATAATATCACTCAAATGGGTCTTAACCCGTTTTCATAAACAACTGGGCCCCTGGCCCGATTTCACCAAGCAACTGGGCCCCCAGCCCGATTTCATTAACACAAATGGACTCCAAGTCCGAGGTTTCCAAAATAATTGGGCCTCAAGCCCGAGTTCATCTTTCCAATTCCAAAACCCTTTTTATCACATTATTTATTAAGCCATTAAGCCACCAGCACGTAAAATCACAATAAAGTCGTTAACCTCGATATACGTGAAATACGAAAAACACCTCGAAATACGTGCAACATACCCGTAATCAATACTCACAATCACCATCATAGAAATCATGTATATAAAACATATAACACATTTAACCATGCATAGGATTTATAAAACCAAAGTCCACTCACAGACTGTTTAACAGTACGCCTCGATACGCGTGCCATCGGCCCTCCTGGGCCACACCACTATCACCGGGACTCCCAATCCTATCCAAATCACATTAGAGGGTCACTAACCTCTTCATTAACATCCTATCAAGGTCCCGTAATTTTCCCGAATTTTTAACTATTTTTAAACTTGATTTAAAACCTTCGGACGTCCCGAACAATATCGAGACGGTGTCTGATCGACACGAAACCAATCCCAAAATGTTCGTTACATCGAATAGATTAAAAGTCATGTTGGAAGTTTCCCCAAAATACCTTGCACGTGCCCCCACGCGCCAGGTTAATGTTCTGGTCAACTGTGCTGACGTCATGCTACAGTAACCGGGTCTGAAACCGGGTCGTCGTCGACCCACAGCTTGACCCGATCACAGATCGAGTTTCCGACCACCATTTTTGATGGGGTTTGATCCTACAGACTCGTTGCAACCTGCTCTACGGTTCTGTGGACTCAAATCTAGTTTTTAGGTTGAGTAAGCTACCTGAAAATTGACGGGAAAACCGGCTGAGAACTCAGGTCATCTTCTCCGGCGACTCGTCGAGATTCCAGTCACAAGCTTCGGTCTAAAATAGTCGTCTAGGTCCCTTGTGTATGTCTCATAAGCAAACAAACAATCCTAACATTAAAAATAAGCGTTTCGAAGCAGGGAATGAAATGGTGTCTTCTCGGGTTTTTCGACCTACCGCCTCCGTGTCGCCGCCGTGGGCTGCCTCGTCCACGTCTGAGTCTTCCTAACGTCCCAGTTATCCTAGCCCTAGGTTGGTTTGAGTCCTGGTGAGGTGGTTTGGACGTTTGGATGTTTTGGGCCGGTTTGGTTCCTCTCGGGTCTGGGGAGGTTTTTGGCCGTGCAGGGTGGCTGTGGGGTGGTGGTGGTGGTCTGGAGGTGGCTGGTGGTGGTGGTGGTCTGGAGGTGGAGCTAGGCAAAGGAGGTGGCCGTCTGGGTGTGTGTTTGTTCAAGGGAGCAAGCCGTGTTCACGGGTTGAGAGAAATGAAAGTGAGAGTGAGTGAGTAGTCTGATCAAATAATGAGAGAAGTAATGAATCAACGGCCCAGATTCAATCTCAGTTTAAAATGAAGGGTGAGGATTTCAGGAGAGAAAATTAATTAAATAACCCAATGGCCAACAAGGATCCAGATTTTAGGGAATGTAGGGGATGAGTGACACGTGGCACTCATCCAAGGGTCTAGATTGATTTGATTAAAGTAACCAGATTTTATTATTATAATATTATTTTATTCCGAGTCTCGGTTAATCGAGTTTACTTCCGTGACCACAACTTCGTCGTCGAACCTCCGATTTCGGCATGCCGCCTGTCTACGGATTCGTATCGACGAGACCTACATAACGGTCCTTGGCCCTCGTCCATTGGACCTCCCGGTCAAAAATTCAACATTTGACCCCTAATATGCCAAATTACCAAAATGCCCCTCGACTTCCGAACATCATAACTTTCTCCTCGAATGTCGGAATCGAACGTGCCACCTGTCTATGAACTCGTGACGTCCCGAACTACGTCACCATCATCGCTCAAAGTCCGTTTGACCGCCCGATCAAAAAGTCAACATTTTACCCATGACCAGGGGCAAAACGGTCATTTTGTACATTTTTTCCGATTTCGCCCTACTAACCACCGATCAACCTCACTAATCAAGATTAGTCACTAATCTAATCCCGGAATTCGGGACGGGTCGTTACAGGAAGCAAGGTCCGAGATCTCGTTGGGGTGTGAAAACAAGCCTTCGCATACAAGTTCGGTTCCATCCGAAGAGAGCCGAATCAAATCCACCTCACCAATTTATTTGCTTTTGAAAATCGGCAGAGAGAGGAATTTGGAAAAATGAGAATTAGGGATTTCTGGAATTTTCTCAGCAAATTAGAGTTGTGCTGATAACGACCAGAATCATCTCATTCATTCAGTTAAAACCCTTTTATATAGGACTAGGGTTAGATTACAATATATGGACGAAAACATCCTTACATAGAAATAGACATATACTTTAATATATTTACAACAATAACCTAATAATAAATCATAATCAAATATTATTAATTATTAACTATCGTATATGCAGCTTTGTAGACCTTTTATTTAAGATGCATCATGAACTTTCATTTTTATCTCAAAATGCATTCTAAATTCGATTTTGTGCTAGGATGTCCCGAATACCTCATTTTTGTCTCACGTTAGTCAATTTCCGTCTATTTCATAAATCTCGGATAAAATTTGTCACTTTTTTTTTCTTGTTATTTCCGCCCTTAGTTTGTTTTTCTTCCTTCCTCTTCCTCCTTGTTCATCATCTTCATCTACTTTCTTCTTTCAACATCGTGACCTACCAAACGTAAACAAAAACTTCGAATGGCAAAGAATTTTGGCCATCAGTACTAACAATATCCTGTGCGCGTGGGCTTATTGAAGTTGTTCGTCAAGAACTTTGCTACTTCAATATTTATGAGCACAGACGTCACGACCACCTCATGAAGATCATTGTTTCCCTCGTTATTTGATAGCCTCAAAGCATGAGATTTCTCCTCATAGGTTGACATCAGTGAATTGACCAAAAATTCAAGAACATTTTTACCTTCTAATTTGGTGCTACATTAGGCTACAATGTGCAATGCACTGTCTCCATACACCGGTTCCTTGCGATGCTGCATGTAGCACTTCTTGAATCCTTCCCACTCATTGTCCATGGCATATTCATAGGTTTCAGCTTTTCAATGACACTCTTTAAGACTTTATCTCATCTCTGTCATTTTAATGAACCTTCATCATTTTTCAGTAAGCCATCTCCTAATCAACTCTACTTGTTGGGTCCCACTTCTCTTTGCTTGATATATACAGATAAAACTTGAACAAAAACTTTGAATGGAAAAGACAAATCAGGAGAAAAAAGAAAGTAGATGAAGATGATGAATGAGGAGGAAGTGGAAGGAAGAAAAAAAATTAAGGACGGAAATATCAAGGAAGAAAGTAAAGTGACAAATTTGCCCCTCCATTTAACAGAGATTTATGAAAATATATGGAAAAGGACTAACGTGAGACGAAAATTGGGTTTCAGAGGCATACTAACACTATGCCATTTTTAGCCTTAGATGACACTAATTATATGACAATTTCTACTTAAACTGTCATCTATGATCATATAAAAGTACAAAAATGTATTTTTCCTAACTTTTTCTCTTTAAATAGACAACATTTTTTTTATTAAGTGTCATCTGTATTGAAAGGGAAAATGAAAATCCCTCCTTCCAATTGAAAGCGACAAAACGCAAATCAAATAACACGTTGGTTGATGTTGAAATAAAATATGCGGCCAGTGGTCCTATGTTCGATTCCATGTGCGTCCAATTTTCCAATTTTTTTTATTCTCAAATTCCCAACTCAATGCTCTCTCTCGCTCTCTCTGTTGCAGTCTCAATCCAACCTTCTCCCTCTCTCAACAGACGTTCGCGAAGAACCAAATCAAAGAAACATCAAATCTTTCTCACAAGCTCAAAGAAACCTCAAATCTTTCTCCCAAAAAACAAAATCAATTTGCGACGAAGCTGGGAGGCTTTAATGGTGCCCTTTGCAGTGGGAAGGGTCGCAATGCGGGCAAGGTTAGGCTTCCCTTCGCTAGAAACCCTGATTTTCTCTAGGATTTTAGGTTCAAAATTCTCACATTCAGCAGTCGACTTTACCCTCTGAACACAAAGACGGCATCGACTCCATAGTCGTAGCTCATAAGAAGAAGAAGACGAATTCATAAATTGCGGTAATTGTCCAATTTATATATGGAAGTGAGCTAGAAAATTGTTCTAAAATTTCGAGGACAGATTTTTTTTTGGGGGGGGGGGGGGGGGGGGGGGGGGGGGAGGTTGTAACGCCCTGGACATTTGGGATAAGTAAAATGACGATTTTGCCCATGAAGAGTTGAAAGTTGAATTTTTGATATGGACATCTTTTAAGAATTCCAAAAATACTGTCATGAAGGTCTCGAGATCCTGAGTTCGTACACAGACGACACGTCAAAATTGGAGATCATATGAGGTTGTTTCGAGTAAAAAACCTTAAGGGTATTTTGGTCATTTTGCCATCAAGGGCATTTTGGTAATGTTGAGGGGAGGATCTAGTATTTTCTAGAATATTCTCCATCTTTCTTCAGCTTTCCCTCCTAAAATATTTCCCCCACCCACCTAGTTCCATACATATAGGTGTCTGGTGTGTGATTGTGGTATTCGGTGGAACCTAGAAGAGAAAAAGGGAAAATTGGTGATGGATGAAAAATGTGGGAAATAGAGGGAAAGCGAGAGGAAATAAGGGAAAGGAAGAATTTTTCAGGTAAGGATTGGTGAAAGGAAAGAAGGGGAGACCGGGGAGGGGGAGGGGAGGAGTTCTGGGTGATCTTAGAACTTAGACCCGTGAAAGCCAAAAATAGTCGTGACTCACCCAATCGCCATGAGACTCTCAAGTACATGGAGATTTTAGAGTGTTAGTGAAGCTCGTAGGGTCATTACGGTCAGAAATAACGAGTAGAGGTCCGGAACGACCGCAGGAAGTGTGGGAAGCCATGAACGACATGTCATAAATTTGGAGCATTCGTTTGAGGTACGTTTTCTAGCTTCTGATCCCATAGATCCCTTCCTATGATTCTCTAGATATGGTTAGATGTTTAAAGGATGAAAAATAGACGTATAAACTGAGAGATAAAGTCGGGACGCGATCACGGGTCAAGAAGACCCGAAACTAGGACCTGTGGAAGGTCAGAAACAACCTCTACGCAGGCACATAAGGCCCATGCCAGAGACGAGCCCTGACTTCCCCCGACACATTTGGGCACGTTGGCTGGATTCTGGAAATATGGTTAATATGAAAATTGTTTTGTCTTGTCTTCTGAGTTTGATGGTTTAAGAATTGAGTCAATTGGACATCTCATGATGAAGTTATGCTTGTGACTACGCTCAAACTACGCATTAAATTGAACATGTAATCTGAGTGTTATGCAATTTAAACCCTTTTTGTGTAGATGTAGTATTGATAAATAGGGATCGTTCTTAACCGGGGAAATTAGGGAACATTAATAATATGTTAGTGGATTATGAATAAAAGAATAATGAATTAGAGAATTAAGTAATAAAAGAATTAAACAATTAAAGAATAGATGAACAAGATAATAATAAATTAATGAATTACAAAGAATTAATAAATTAACGAATTAAAGAATGAAATAATAGAAGAATAAAGGACTTAGTTAATCAAAGAATAAAGGAATTAATTAATCAAAGAATCAATAAATTAAATAATAAAGGAATGAAAGAATAAAAGCATCAAAGAATAAAAGAATAAAGAATAAAAGAATAAAGAATAAAAGAATAAAGAATAAACAAGGGGGGTTTTGAAGAGGTTTGTAATTATGTAAATAAGTAAAAGCATAGATAAACTCATTCTATTTCTATTCTAACTTATGCACAAAGTAGACTTCCCGTAAACACAAACTTCAACCACATACTACAATTGCAAATATTTGAATTAATCACGAAATTATACCTTCACAAACTCATATTTCTTCATACATTAATCATATTATAAATGCACCGAACAGCGGATTTTTACTTATAATATAATTACCTTAAGTTTGTGATTTAATGCGCCGAACAGCGGTCATACATTAAATCTCTCCAAATCTACTCTAAATGCCCCGAACAGCGGATCAACATTTAGTTTCGAAATGAAGTTTAAGCTCTAAAATGTAAGAAGTAAATGATTTTTAGAAAGTAAAACACATGGAGATTATACTCAATTTTCACAAAAGATAGGAAGGAGAAACCAATACATATATTGCATTATAATTAGAAACAATAACAAATAAGAGAGTTTAAGAGAATGGAGAGCAAATGTTACACTTTTCAGATTGGATGAGAACAATGGATTGTTTTTCACAAGGAACACCGAACAGCGGCTGGAACCTTATGAAGATGGAAGAAGATTAAACAAGGAAATTCGGACTTGAACTCTCAAAATTGTATTGGAACTATTTTGCCAAGATTTCTCCTAAAAGAAGCTCAATTTTGTGCTACTTGGAAGTGATTTCAACAAGTGAAATCAACTCCTATTTATAGGTGGAGAAAGCTACCAAAAATAATATAAAAATACAATAAAAAAAATGGAATAATGGAATGATGAGTAATAAAGATTTGTGATGATGTTTAGAGGTGGTTTGAGTTGTAAAGTTGTAAAATTGGGTTGGAAAGTTGTTGGAAGGTGGCTGGAAATTGAGTGGGATCTGCTGGAAAATAGGGCAGGAATTTTCGGTGGCTAGCTGCTGAAATGGGAAGCTGGCGCTCGGCAGGTGACCGCTGAAGAGAGGACATGCGATTCGGCAGGCGCGCGCCGAATTGAATCTGGGCTGGAGGAAGCTGGGCTGACACGCGGGCTTCGCCTGGGCTGGAGGAATTGGGCTGACACGCGACGCGGGCCTGGGCTGGAGGAAGCTGGGCTGACACGCGGGCTGAGACTTGGGCTTGCGACGCCTGGGCTGCTGGCTGTGCGGGCTTGGATTCTTTTAGAAATGGGTTGGGCTGCACAGGAACAATTAATTAATTTAAAACTAAATTAATTATTCCACCGAATTTCGTCCATATTTTATTCGTTATAATTCTGATCGAAACGATTCTTTCGCCAAAATGCTCCAAATTACAACCTTTATTTTTCTAAACATAAAAATCACAAAATAATTTATTTTATCAATTTATTTAATATTTTAATATTAAAAGTCAAGTATAAAGGGTATAAAATAATATAAAATAATGCTTATTTAACGTCCTATCAGCTTGTCCAAAGCTTTAGTGTTCTAATTACATTTTCTTAAACAAGAATTGGGAATAATAAAAAATAATTTGGATATTGAGGGAAGGTTGATTATTCAATAGGTTCTTGGAAGTGAATGTTATTCATGATATACTATAGGAATTACAAGTGAAGGTATTGTATGATCATGTTGATGCTTAAGAATGATAAGTATATGTGTATAATGTTAATATGGTAATTTATAATCCAATTTCCTTGATTGTTATAATATCCCTAGATTAAGTTGTAATAGTTTTGATTAAAAACAAAACAAGGGATTAAAATGTGTATGTTATTGGTGGAATAAAAATACCCCCTTTTGTGATTTATGGAAAGTGTAGATATGGTTATAAAGGTGAATGTTTAAGGGTATGATTAAGAATATGGATTTTAAGGAAGTGACATTATGGAGTAGAATACATTTAATTTCAAATGTCACTTAATACATAATAATTTAGATGGCTCAACTTGTAAGAATTTTCGTCACTTGACGGGGTAGTGGGTTGGATGTGGACGGTAAACCCGAAAGGACGTACTAGGTTTGGTTAATAGAATAAAATTAGACATGGCTAAAATCCGTATTATCCCTTGTTTAACAAAGGTTGTCAGATGGGAGCAGGACCGGTCCAGTCTTCATGTAATTTTGGGACGGGTCCTGTCATGGCACTTGATTTTTCTTTGTTCTTTCTTTAACTTCATTTTCCTTGCATCTCTCGTTTGATTTGTAAGCAACATAGAGGGAAATGAAAGAAAACTATATTTCAATTGAACTTTATTGTGTATATATATATATATATGTTGTTAATGTATTTTTGTATATGCCCTTTTCAACAAACAAACTATATATGCTATTTTGTTCCTAATGTTGTATCTTAAACAATCCAGGTTGTATATGTTTTCCCATCTTATGCTTTGAAACCTGCAACATCGCACGGGCTACATTGCTATGAGTCTATTGGTATTTCCTTTTTCAATGCCTTTTTTCTTTTTAATCTTCTTATTGTTTGTTTTAGATTTTTTATGCTGGTTTTTAATAACTCCGTTTCTAGCCTTTAACATCTAGTCTATGACAATAGTACAGACTCAGTTATTTTTCATTGTTGCAGAACTCGTCCAAGACGAAGAAAGCACAAGCAGATTATGAAATAATGTTGGATTCATGTACTTGGTTTGTAGAGAGTTTTATCCTTGTTACCTTCCTCTGTAGAGAGTTTTGTTACTTAAAATGCGTTCTTTTCACCGGTACAAGGAAGCAAGGGAGGAGGAGAAGCAACGAAGTCAGTGGGAAGATTTCAGTGGCATGGTTGTCGAGGTGTGCCTCTTTCCTCTACCACCCTTTTTTTTCTTTTATAGAATTTTTTGGTAACACCTTTGTTTTACAAATTCTAATGGCAGATTTTTTGATATAGAATAAAAAGAAGAGGGAGCGCAAGATGCAGGAGAAAGACAGCAAGAACAAGAAGAGCAAGGACATCAAAAGGTGTCAAAGTTAACCGTTGAGAGTACGTGGGATTTTGAGATGTGATTGTTGTCATAAATTTGTCATCAAAATTTCTTAATAGTCTGCCAAAACAGAGTATGCTTGTCTTCTAATGATTTTAAACATCATTTTGGATTTTAGTTGATTTAATGCAAGAATTATTTTTGATGGATTTGCTTCATACAAATATTTATCTTTTTATTGATTGAAAAATATTTACATGTAAATCGATGACAGGTGCCCGAGGAATTGACACATAAATGTCTTTTTCTAATAAAATTAAAAAGTTTTATACAACAGCGAATTATTGTTGTCTTAATTATAAGAAATCGTCGTCTAAAAATATATCACACAACATCTCATTAAAAAAGTTTTTGTCTATATTAACATAGACGACGCTTTTGTTGAAGAGTGTTGTCCGATGGTGCATCAGACGATACTTTCATGCGTATAAGGCATTGTCTATTAAACCCCCATACGACGGTTTTACTGAAAACTGTCGTTTGATGGCTTAATAGATGACAATTTTTTTGGGTTGAGTTTTTTTTTTTCAACAGACGACGATTTTTTTTCAGAAAAACCATCATCTGATGGCACTTTAGACGACAGTTAATAAGTGTCATCTGATATCATTCAAATAAATGACACTCATATTGACAACATTTTTTTTTTTGCAATCAGACGACATTTTTTTGCTGTTGTCTAAGGGCAAAAATGACATAGTGAAAATTGAGTTTATAGTGCATTTTGAGGCAAAAATAAAAGTTCATGATATATCTTGAGTAAAAAGCATTCTCTTTATCATATTGTAACAATTTTTTTTGGTCACGTACATTGCAGTAAAATGTCCATATAATTCACGTCGTCTTCTAGTAAAAAAAAATCAAGTAATCTAGAATAACTATTATACTTTAATAACAGAAGTATAGTACATGGTACTGATAATTATGAAAATAGAAAACGGGAGGATAGGGTTTTAAGGAGAAAAAAGAAATCCAAATGTTTTATATAGACATAAGAAATCAAAATAAAATACATTAAATTCAAAAGGAAGGTAAGTTTGGAAATTTTGACTCATGAAAAAATAAAAAAGTATTAAAGTGAAAAATAGAGTGCAGCAAGTAATTTGTGAAGTGTCAAAATCAATTTTCTTTGAAAAAAATGCAACCGTGAATTATTTCAATAAAATTTATTATCTATTTTTTGCACAGTGAACAGGAATATATACCATGAAACCAATGATACTATTACTATAGAAGCTATAATTCGTAAGTTAGAGCTAGGGGTAGAAAAATATATAAGAAATTTTTCAAAAATTAATGTGAACATTGAAACCTGCACATTATTATGAAAAACATAGAAAAATTCCGAAGAAGGAAAAATTATCAAATTTCGATTAACAAAGTTCACACACTAGTCCTAGCAAGATATATGTGAAGCACAAAAACAGTACCAAAATTGTAAGACATTATTGTGGGGTCATAATGTGATGATATATAAACTTCTTTCCATATATGTGTCCCATCATAACGTGACTAAATAAATTGAAAGGGTTAGTAGGTAATATTTTTTTTGCTGTTTTTGTTTGTTAATAATCATGTTATCGTCACAAGAAAGTAAAGAAAGACTTGCATTGTTGCAAACATGTTTTTGGTTGCATTGTTGCAAGCATGTTTTTGGTTGCATTTTTGCAAGCATGTTTTTTGGTTGCATTGTTGCAAGCATGTTTTTGGTTTCCCATACTCGACAAACTCAACCCATGCCAAAAGCACCTCTTCAATTCAATGTTGGGTGCTATACGTAAATGAAAATTTAAGGCCCCCTACCCTACTCTTCCTGATCTTCTCGATCTGCCCACTTAAAAAAGTGTCATGACAACTATAATTTGACTCATGACCTTAATTTTGAGCATCATTCTAACCCTACGCATTAAGTACTAGCTTGACATACAAATAATAATAATGAGCTTGAATATACATAAAACAATGATCGAGGCTTGCAGCTCGCAATGAGATAACAATAACACTTGACGCGTCGGTGTCTATCTATTGCATGTGTGGTTTGTTTATGCTTAAAAACATGCGACTTCTTAATGAGAATGCATCTGTATCAGTCCATTATGTATTCGATCGGATGCTGAATCTTTGGTGAAGAACTGAAGATGGTACGTGAATGGGTTGATGATGAGTTGGGTTGAAAAAGATGTTGATAGAACCATAGAACCATTGTGTTCATGCTGAATAGGAAGCTAGCTTGACGACCTCATCAAGATGCTTAGTGATCATGATGTAGTGGTTAAGGTTTCTAAACTCGAGTTGAGTTGATGAAGATCTATGTATTAATTAATATCATTAAAGATCATATGTGACAAAAGCATCGTCAATTTAAGTTTCACGGTACATATGATGATTATTGTGTGTATATTGTGTGTATTCGCACCCAAAATTTGAAGATTTTTTTGGATATTGACAATGTGTATGCAATACATCACTACCTCGACTGGTGATTGCGGCTGATTTGTGTTGTGGTGTGTATTGAATACACCGGCCATATGCAACCGACGAGAAAGCGACAAATTTCGGAATAGGCAAGATGTGCCAAACATCAACCATGCATGTCACGCTGCCCCGATACGTAGACATCAACTAGCATGACCTAAGTAAGCCCAAGTCAGCCAAGTGGACCGCTTGACCCCACCTGGACATGTGTCGATACTAGAGTGTGCATGACATTAATTCACGTCGAAAAGTTCGAGAGGCTTCCCTATTGCTACTGATATATGGAGAATTAAAGGTAACTTATTAATTTACTATATATGTTGCCCCGTACACGGTCAAAATTATCATTTATTCCTTTATCCTCACGTTGCCTTAGACGTGGAGATTATATATTGACGTACATGTGCCACAGTGGTGCTCCCTAATCTCTCTCTTTTTCCAATAGATGACAACTGTTGAGGGAGCGAGTGAAGTTAGAGCTGCCAAGACAAAGCTCACTTTGAAGTTGGACAATTTTTGTATACACATTTGGGGCCAAATTCAATGCGCATGAAACATAAGTACAAAAAATCCCCAGAGGATGTGTTTAATTTGGGGTCAAATTCGTTAATATTCAACAAGTGTGTTTCCAGTCACATTCAATATGCCCATGTTGATTTCAATTTTACCAACTTTCAAAGGATTCATGGGGTGCATGGTAGTATCACATGAGAATATATCCAGATACATCCAAATGTATGTTGTGGTGAATTATTAGTAATTAAATAAAAGCTAATTATGTTAGTTGGGAATTAATTTTAAAAATGTTCACATATGTTACTTTTGGTCATTCTAGTTAGGTAAATATTTGCATTCCATCTTGGCGGCACTTTCTTGTACAACCATTTTGATTTATTGAATTATCTTTATATATATATATATCATAATCAAAACTGTTCATTTTATAAATCATCATGTCAAGATCATCTCCATAAAAAGTAATAGTTTTGGTAAGAATTAAGATATTCATAACGGATCGTATGTCAATTTAGTTGGTAAGGATTAAGATCTTCAATCTTATTAAATTTTTATGGAGGTGATCTTGACATGATGATTTAGAGGTTCAACGGTTCCGATTATGATATATATGTAAAAATATAATTCAATCAATTAAAAGGGTGATACGAGAAAATACCACATATATATAGGATACAAGTATTGTACTTCTAGTTAATGTTATGTTTTCTCCTCAGGGTTGGGGGTTTCAAATTTGAACCCTTTGAAAATTGTTACAATTGTTACAATTGAAATGGCCATGAGCAAATTGACTTCGGGTGGAAACACTGTGGTTGAATATTAACGAATTTGACCGCAGCATATTAAACGTAGATCAGAGTCGCCTGGAGACTTGTCATGTATATTGTGTTTCATGCACATCGTTGGACCTTGAATCTGGCCAATGTTAACAAAGACCAAATCTCCCCCTGGCCTGCTTTAAATTTGAGAATTGAAAGCAACTCATGAGTCTCAGAGGCTCTGATCAGCTGAGGCAGATATATGGCTTCAAATTTTAATTTGGCAAGTGGTTTTTTATTAATAATTACAGTCCAGTTAATAAATTAAACTCCTTCATTTGGCTGATATTAATTGATTATGTAATTTGTACAACTCAGTCAAGTGATATGACGTCAGAAGTACTAAATTTCTACCTATTTTCCAGTCAAATACTTGTTAATTTACAAGTGAATTTCTAACGCATTTTCAGATTCTTGATCTCACAAGTCACCTCTACTTTACTGGACCACGTATATATATATATATATATATATATATATATAAACGGTTGTTGAGAATCCAGGTTTGCTGAATTTTGATTACAAAAAAATTTAAGCCAGCTAACAATTTGCAACTGCAGACGTAGTTGGCGTTGAATAGAGCTGATCGATATGTTCTTTTATGCACTCAAAGGTAATTATTTCGACGATTTACCTTTCGTTTGTTTAATTACCATTATAAATATAAGATCATTTGATGCATAAACAGTATATATATATACACTAAAATAAAAATAATAATCCTATTACGGGTCCATTTTGAGATGGATCATGAGATTACCAAGGAGATGAGCATTAATCAAATTCTTTTTCTCTATCTTTTCTATGCACCAAAAACGTACCCTTGAAATTTATAATAAAAAAGTTGATAATTGTAAAACGTACAGTACGTCAAGAACTCAATGGAAAAATAACTAAATTGTTTGACGATACAATAAAGCAATTATATATAATTGTAAAACGTACAGTCCGTCAAGAACTCAAAGGAAAAATATTCAAATTAAGGACTTCTATTTTCAGAATGATAATTTAGACCAGAAAATTAGGTACATTTTTATTTTAATATGTGAAATTTCATTGTAATTCACATATACGAGACTGTCTAATAATCACACTCCTTTTGTTTTTGTTTTTTTGTGCATATTTTATAATTCCCTATAACATAACTCTCGTCGAAACATGTTAATCATATGTGATCGCCCCCAGTGGGCGTGATTACTGATTAGATTGGATGAAGGGTATGTGCATATTTTATAATTGCATGTAACATAACTCTCACCGAAACATGTTAATCATATATAATCACGGGTAGGCATAATTAGATTGGATTAAATAACTCTTTAAATTAAATGCATTTCAAATGTAAAAATTGATGTTATTTCATTGCAAAAGAAGTAGATAGGATTAGATAAAAAAAATTAAAATAAAAAAATAAAACTTATTTTTTCTCTAACCTACTATTTCAAAGAAATTATATTATATAAATTTTCTTCAATATCTACTCTCTCTAATTTCCTTGTAATAAAAAAAATATTCATTTTTACACAAGGTACATTTGGAAGGATTGGCAAGAATCATGCTCACCAAAGAAGTAGTAACAATTAAATAATTAGAAGGATTAGCAAGACTGATTAGTTTAAACCTCAAAGGAAAGTGTGGGTCCAAGGCAACGTGCTACACGTAGTGGTATGCATATTGAATCATTGGTCTCGTCGTGTGGGTCTTCGCCGCGGCAAATTATCCGTACTCGTTTCTACTGACTAAAACACACACATGAGTTGCCTTATATTATTAAATTAAATCCCATAATTTGATCACTGATAAATATATATAAATCCTTGTATTAAAATATATAAAATGTACTCCTAATAATAAAGTGTGTTCAATTTTCATATAGAAGCATATATGAACTTGTTAGGTGTGATACATTGTAGGCTCATCAAACAATATATATACACGTACTATTATTTTCTTATTTACATTACATTATAATAATAATTGAAATCATTTTTTTGCACAATTAGAAGTCTCGAGTTCGACTGATATACATATATTCCACTTCTACATGCATGAACTGAAGAATTGAAAATGAGAGGAGATAAATTTTAGCGCGAATTTTTTATTAATTATCAAATTTCGGCAGTATTAAATGCATTTTATTAATTAAAAAATACACTTAGTAAAAATACATGTTTTATGCAAAAAAAAACAAATAATTATATAATATAATATAATATAAAATACTAGCTTAAATTGTAACCAGCTCATGTTTTCCATGGATAAAATATTATATGATCTCCAATGAATTCATTATCCATCTTATTTAAATGTAGAATGAATTAATAAATTCGAATATATAAATTAACATTACATAATTTTTTTATGTGAATCAGCAATTTCGGATGATCGGTTGGAGCACGTACACCCCAACTCCTTGCATAGGCCCGTGCCCACCCTCCCGAATACTACATATTCTATCAGATTAAACCAAACTCGATCAAACTTTACTTATTTTATAAATTGATTATAATTTATATATAATAACCAAACTTTTAACAAATTAAACCAAACTCGATCAAACTTTACTTATTTTATAATTTTGATTATAATTTATAAGAATCAAACTTAAAATTTCCAAAATTCGGATGCAGTTAATTAGTAGATATGCATGCACTTGTAACTTATATATCCAACCGGTAATACGAGAAGGGAAGAATTAGCCACCATAATTTGGATTATTTTAGTGGACTTGAGAGCTAGCTCAGATCTAAAACTATACGTACATTGACCTTTGATTCAATACAAACATCAACACATGCATGGTCAACTTGTATATGAACACGAGAAATTCAAACCAGTCTTTTGCTAACTAACCCCATTTGTAAATTAATAGTTTTTTGTCTCCTAACTTTTCATTAACTAAGAATTCATGAAAACTTTTTTCTTTAAGAGATGTGATTAAATCAAAGTTTAACAATACAAGCATCATCGATCTTAAGCAGCCATACAAATGCCCTACGACATTACCTTGCCGCCTTGTAATAATGATTAACTCATCATCATTCCATGTAATAATATACCTTTCATCGATCTTACACTAAATTGAAAAATTGAGATCAAATTGAGAAATTAAGAATCAGAAGATCGAATTTATAAATTTTAACTCGAGAGGTAGGGGCTGTCGTATTTTTTTCTGAAAGATTAACATTATATATATAGTGCAAATCGTATTTTTTCGGAAATTTATAATTGAAGAGATAAGAGTTATAAATGAAACGTTGAGTCCAATAGGGGTTTGAATAATATATTCAATCACATAGATATGGCAATGGGCTATATACATAGTGAATCTAGCTACCAACAATATTTATAATATAATACAATTATTAGTTGTAGTTTTCAACTAGGGCCGTTGGATGATTAGAAGAAAATGCCAACTTTTCATTTCTATAAATACCTCATTTCACAAGTATACCATGCATAAATCCATTACAATCTCAAATTTAGCCAACTTATTGTTGCACCTCCTATAGCATAGCTAGCTCTACCAAAAATGGCTCCTGAGAACCAGACCAACCTTCACTCAGTGTCCAAAGTAGGTATCATTGGAGCTGGTATTAGCGGCATGGCCGCCGCTAAACAGCTCTCAAGTCACCGTCCAATGGTCTTTGAGGCCACTGATTCGCTTGGGGGCGTTTGGAAACACTGTTCCTACAGTTGTACCAAACTCCAAACCCCCCGATACGATTTTGAATTTTCTGACTACCCTTGGGCTGAGAGAGACAATTCGAGTTTCCCTACTCATGTTGAGGTTTTAGATTACTTGCATGGCTATGCCACACACTTTGACATATTGAGATATGTCAAGTTTGAGTCTAGGGTGGTTGAAATACGTTATCTTGGTGCTGATCATGACACCACTTCTACCCAATTTCCTGGAAATTCAAATTCCGGGGAGTATGGGGCTCTTTTGAACGGCCATCCTGTTTGGGAGGTTGCCGTTCAGACATCCAATAATCCAAACACCATTCAGGTTGTTTAAATTCTTTTGAAAATTTTATTTCACATCCATGCATATTTAATGTTGATACTTTCATCTATCTTTCATTGTTTCCCGATTATACTGCTGATCGCATTTTTATATATCTAATTTAATCTATTTCCCGTAAAAACAAAGGTAATAGCAATATAATTAATCAGTAAATAATATTAACTGTTGTTGTATTGGTATGTTGAGCACATTGGATTAATTAATTTGTGGATTAAACAGTGGTATGCATTCGAGTTCATCGTGATTTGCATTGGGAAATATGGGGACATACCAAGAATGCCAAGCTTCCCAAAGAACAAAGGGAAGGAAATATTTGAAGGTAAAGTGTTGCACAGCATGGATTACTCAAAGCTTGACGATGAAGCAGCTCGTGAGCTGCTGAAAGGGAAGAAGGTGGCAATTATGGGCTACAAGAAATCAGCCATTGATTTAGCTATAGAGTGTGCAGAGGCTAACCAAGGTATATGTCAGATCAATCTCATGCTAATTAATCACATAATTAATTAATTAATTAATCGTGTAAATGAAAAAATTTAGGTAGTTAATAAGGGGACATAATGGTCAAACTGGTGGGAACTGTCGGTCTGAAAAGTGACATTATCAACATAGATTATGTTATTAAACTCAGTTGACTACACGTTCTCACTAATTCCAATTATAAGCTTTATGCCCTGATTTAGCACCAACCTTATTGCCTAAATTGGCATCCTTTATCGATCCGTTGATATTCTAAGTTCCTAATTCCGGAAGTAAAATTGAATTTGAGTTAAATCATACAATAAAATTTATAATAAATACAAGTTATTATTTTAATTTACGTGGATGGAATATATGACTTCTTACTTATGAAGTAAAACAAAACAAAAATAATTAAAATATAATACTGAAAAAAACTTAAATTTAAATATAATTATGTGATTCTTTTTTGTTGGGATTATATATATATATATAATTCTGTGATTATTTTTCTCGTAAATAAGGTCAGGTCAATATTTAATGTGTATGTATATATATATTGTAATCTCTTTTACGAATATCATTGTATAAAATACAAAAAAAGAAGACCAGGATGATCTTTTCACCTGCCATATGATTAAAATAGTTTAGTTTTCAAATTAAGATTAACAAATGATCTAGTGGAGATCACAAAATAAATTGAATTTTTCTTGTGTTTTTTGGTCAATTGAAGGACCTGATGGGCAGGCATGCACAATGGTGATAAGGACTCTTCATTGGACTGTTCCATCATATTGGATTTGGGGGCTTCCATTTTTCCTTTTTTTTTCAACAAGGTCTTCTCAGTTCCTCCATGAAAGGCCAAACCAAAGCTTGTTCAGAGCCATGCTTTGCCTTCTCTCATCGCCCATGGTAAAAACCCATTTCTTACCAGAGTCATATGTTTTTACTACTGTTTTACATTTCCCAACACACGCATAGCTCATCAATTTTTTGGTTCCTTTTTAAACAGAGGATGGTAATTTCCAAGTTCATAGAGTCTTACTTGGTGTGGAAGCTACCACTGGTGAAGTACGGTTTGAAGCCAGATCATCCATTTGTGGAGGACTATGCCTCTTGCCAGATGGCCATTTTGCCTGAGAATTTTTTTGACGAGGCCGAAAAGGGTAAGATCTTGTTCAAAAAATCATCAAAATGGTGGTTTTGGAACAAAGGAATTGAGTTCGAAGACAACACCAAATTGGAGGCTGATGTTGTTCTTCTTGCCACCGGCTATGAGGGGAAGAAGAAGCTCCAAGCTGTTTTGCCTGAGCCCTTTCGTAGTCTCATGATCGACTCTGCTTCCGGCATTATGCCCTTGTACAGGTACGTGTCACATGTTATGCTATCATACTCTTAATTAATTTGACATATTATGTTACTAGACTGCTGATTGGACATTTATCTATTTAATCAGGGGCACGATCCATCCATTGATTCCCAACATGGCATTTGTGGGATTCATAGAGAGTGTTTCAAACTTGCACACAGCTGAGTTGAGGTGCAAATGGCTTGCAAGGCTCGTAGACAATGAGTTCAAGCTTCCAACTGTCCCAAAAATGCTTGAACAAATTAACAAAGAGCTGGAAGTGATGAAGAAGACGACCAGGTTTTACAAGAGACACTGCATTTCGACTTTCAGCATCAACCATAGCGATGAAATCTGTGAAGAGATGGGATGGAAGTCATGGAGGAAGAGCAACTGGTTTTCGGAGGCTTTTAGCCCCTATAACAGCCGAGATTATAACGAAGAAGTGGATCATTGAACCCGAGGCAATATAAACTTACTTTGGAATGCGAATATCAGCTCTCTTAAATCATATCGAGTAATTAACGTAGCTATCTGTATGTTGGGAGCCTTAGGGTTTTTAGAGGCTCCATATATATGCTGATCCAAGTCTTTCTATTTCATGTTCATACTATTATTCATAAGCTGTGTGAAGCTGTTGTATCAAAATAAAATAATAAAATAATGTTGTTGGAAATCAAATCTTCTCAATATTATACATGAAATAAATATTATAAAATTACTCTTATAAGTTCTCAAATATATGAAGGTGAGAGAGGAGACAAGGCATACTCCTCTCTTCTTCATTATTTTCCTCTATGGCCTGCCTCTGCCATATTCTTCACAAGCCTTTATTGAGTCCTCAATATGAAAAGGGAACTAGAAAGGGGAAAAAAGGTATTTAAAGAATATAATAAACCAAAAGAAAAAAGAGAGCCAAAGATTTGATTAACAAAAAAACATCAATCCTTGTCATATATGCTTCAAGCTAACCACCAATCTCCATCAATACTTTCAATTTCTCCAATGTCCATGCTGTATGTCACAAAATTTCAAGGAGAAAACAGAGCAAGAAATGAATTAGTCAAATGTTTGGACAGGCAATCAAACTAAAGTTTACTTTTCTTTTTTTTTTTGTGAAGTAAAATAAAAATAATTCAGCAAGTCAGAAAAATTGCTCATAGCTAGTAAAAAGAATAAAAAAAATTAAATTAAATTACTCACAGTTAGTCAAGAAACTTTTGAATGTGCAGATAGATTTCTTTGCCAACAATTATATTGGGCCAAACCTCACAAATTTGACACTTGTATTCTTGGGCCTTGGCCTCTTTTGGTGTAAAATTTTAGTCTCTAGATAGGATTTGGAGCAGGCAGAAACTGATAATATAAACGAAGTATTGTGAAATCATCAGGATATCCAAAATTCGGTCTCTAAAATATGAATCAAACTCTCAAAATCGGTCAAATTATCTAAATAATGGACCCTACAATTAAAGCAAAATAAATGAAAATAAGAAAATTTAAGTGAGAGTTACTAGAAAGAAGGTAGATAGCATGAAACTCATAAATATATAAATAATCAAACTCGAGAATATAAAACGTAAACATTGTAAGTGCAAGATAACTACTTTGAACTATTTAAAAAAAAAAAAAAAAAGCAATTTTGAAGAAGGGTAAAGCAAACGGCTAAAGAAGTTTAGATGCTTGAGAAAACGTTCTTAAACAGTCCAACTATAAAGTTTTGTACTTAAATGAATTTGCATTAAATGCCTAAGCATACTGTTAAGTTGAAATGGATTCTAACGATGCGACCGCTCAGAATATGTATATATATATATATATATTTTTAAATCTGGAACAAAACAAAAACAATTTACTTCTGGAAATAACAAAACAAAAACAATTTACTTCTGGAAATTGTTGTGTTTTGGGGTTCTTACCGAGGCAGAGCATGATCTTGAAAATGTTCGTCTGAGTAGAAATCATTCAAACAGGTCTCATTTGCATTTAACCAGGCCGGAAATTCCATCACCTCCTCAAAAGGATGGTGGCAGCCCTCGAAATCATCGGGGCCTCCGCCGAGTTCCATGGTCTTCAAGAACTTAAACCACCATGCCGACGTCACCAAATTCATGGTGTCATTCCACTCAATCTGGTGCTGTTCCCCTATTGACCTGATCTCCGCCATCTCCTCATCGTCCATCGCTGCATGCAAGCCGCCTCCACCACTTCCGCCAGAGTCACTGACTTCAGCAGCCGCAGGGGCAGCCTGCACTTCCATATGTGAACCTGTTGCAGCTGAAAGAGGGGTGCCCTGTTCAGCAGTAGCAATTGCTGAGGACGGGGAGGACGGAGATGAGGCTGAACCGCCGCCAGCTGAGGCTGAGGTTGAGTAAAATGGTGGGCTGTTGTCGTTGTGGTAAAGGGTTGTGTTTATGTCGGTGAAATCTTGAAAATTGAGGTTGAGACCAAGGGTCTGATTTGGGAGTGCGAAATCAAAATTTTCAGAAACAAACTGAGGGGCAATTGGAACAAAGGGATCATTTTGATGTTGATATTGATATTGATACTGAAATTTTTGAGATGAAAAGGGTAAACTTTCGGGGTAATTCGATGTGTTTGGTGGGTAAATTTTCCTGGATTTAATTGGAGTAGGCTGAGGTTGTTGTTGTTGATGGGGTGGTGGTTGTTGTTGATTGGCCTGTTGTTGTTGTTTCATGGAAGCTCTGTGAAATTTGAGGGCAGTGACAATTTCTTTTCTGGCCTCAGCCATGTTTAAGAGCCTCTCTTGGTAAGGCCTGCTTGTGTGGAGCCTCCTTCTCACTTGTTTTTTGTGCTGAGGAGGCTGAGGTGGATGATTCCCTTGTTGTTGTTGTTGGGATTCATGACTAAATTTGGGCATGTTGTTATTAAGATTGCTGTTGGGGTTGTGCTTGGTTGTTCTTGAAGAGGCGAGTTGTTTTACTAGGCTGCGGATGTATGCACCAGATGGATGATGAGGCTCCTCAATCTCCACCTTGAGTTTATCATCATCTAGTTCCATCAATTCCTAATTGCTCTCTCTATCTCTCACAATGAAAACCCAGAAATGGAAAAAGGATGAGGTGGTGCTGGGCGGGTTGAGAGAATCATTGGGTTTTCTTTGCTTTTTATGGAGCTAGATAAGCAGAGGTTGGTTGATCTATTTCTCTGCCTTAGGACTAGTGTTGGATGTTATAAATATAGCTGGGGGCAGTCTCTAGGGTTTTTAAAAATATTTGGATTTTTCCGTGGTTTCGCAAACTTCATTTGTTAAAGTTTTATTGCCTGCTTTAATTGGGCAGTTAGGAAGCTTGCCCTCATCAAATTCTCTGGTTTTCTCTTAATTCAACTCTAATCAGAATTCAGAACTGAATCATGAAAGATGCATGCTTATGTTTTCTTTTTCTTTTTTTCTTAATTCAACTCTAATCAGAATTCAGAACTGAACAATGAGTCTTGGCTTACATGGCAAGGAATGAATAGAATAAGAAAAGAGATTCTAAACTGAATAACAATGGTGCAATATGCATTGGTGATAAGGAAATATCTTTCGGTACGTAAGAAAAAGAGTGTAAATCATGGATCTTAATTTAAGTTGCAAGGAATGAATAAAACAAAATAAAAATCCTAAATTCGAATGAATTATAAAAAAAAAAAAATATGAAATAAAAATTCACCTGCCTTAATTTAAATGAAAAGAAATTAATAAAATACAATAAAGATCCTAAATTTGAAGGACAAAATGTGAGACTTCCTTATCTAAAGAAGGTAAGCATTCACGAATGCTAACTGACGAGAAATGAATTCAGAGAAGATAGAATCAATATGAAAGTTATTCCAAATTATGGGAAATAGATGTATGAAGCCTAACAGAACAAACTTTTATTCTAGTGTGAAAACTATTAGACAATACATGCATATATCTTCAACCATATATATCCTTGTGTAGTGATGTACATTTTCCGTGTGCAAGTAGGACATTATGTATTCTACACATCCTACCCACCGAAATATTTATTTTCTTTTTTCATAGAACTGGTTCATATAGAGATATTTTGGAAGATTGGCAATGAAAATGATAACTGATGGAGTTGGCATGCATGCAACACCGGCCAGGACATAAATTCATCTCAATGCATAAGTAGCGTGTGCTCATAAAAATGCCTAAATATATGCTTTAAGCTTATACACCACCAGAAGCAATAAGAAAAACATAAATTTTCATCAACGGGGTCTCTGGATGTGTAGGTCTAATAAGAAAACACAAATCCATTAGTGGGAGTCGGGCGGTAGTCTCCCGACACTCACAAATTCATTATGTAACCTTAACCCATTAGCTATTTACTTGAGATGGGAGACATTTTAGGCATAAAAGAATTATTGGATAGTTTTTTTCTAGTAATATATCTTTTCTGCAAGTAAAAGGGGACCAGGCCCCATTACTGTTGTAAGCTTCTTTTATTAAAAATTCCTGTTTTAGTAAGAAAAGAAGGCATCCAAATTTTCTGTTTAACAAGTTGTACTTCAATCTTCATAAACTCAACTTGATGATGATTTCATTTCAATCTGTTGATGAAAAACAAAGAACTTGGACGACTTTTGGCTCTTTTATAAAGCCAACTTCAAGACACAAATGCTCCATACCTTTCTCTCTCTTCTTCAAAATCCTTTCCTCGAAATTATTAGTTTTTTTTTTTTTTGTGGGTACTTTTTTACTGCCTTTTCTAATCAACTTTTCTGCCATTCTTTGCTCTAATTGGTGGTGACAGAGGCATCGCTTCTGTGTTTCATAGCAGAAATTACAGTGAAAATGAAGCAAAAAAACAATGATATAATGTGACCTCAAGCACATTTGAATATAGGATTGATACAATGAGCTAAATGGTTTAGATATGCAACGGAGATCTGTGTTAATATCATTGTTTTTAATAATACATTGCAACTGAATGGACATCTTAGCCCAAAGAATTTTCTATCCTCACAAAAGGATTCACAATTCCTTTTTTACATTTGCACTGGCAATATATGTCTGTTCTCTAACACTGGTGTAGATGGGAGCTATTTTTTTAGTACTAGAAGTTATAATTGTTGAATGAAGTATCCCCATTGAGGGTGAAGAACATGATCCTATCTGTTCAAATAGTTCCACGCACTATTTGATTCTGTCAGAAATGTCTGCTTAATTAGACTACGTAGCTAATATACAGAAATAGATGCAAGTAAAGTATAATTTTAAGTAACCAGATATGGGTAATGTTTGCATCAAGTATATATGCCATCTAAGCTCGTAGGACTATTTAATTGCTATCGATAATCATTTAGTTTTTATTTAATAAAAACATACCAAAATCTTGGCATTACCCAAATGTTGAAGTTGAACAAGTAAAACCCAAGCTATTCAACAAAAGAGGCTGCTAGAGAAAACCAATAGAGGGCTATTGATTAACAAGCAATAGAGGAAGGATGAAACACATGTACCCAATTCAGTACAATTCAATAATAAGGTAAACTTTCCAAAGCATAAAAATTTACAAGGAAAAATTCAAAATTAAATTCTGGGTGACTTTTAGAAGGCGAACAGAAGATAATTTACAAGTGTAGAGGGACATATCAATGGCATGAAAATTTGTGGAATAAAATAATAAATAAATTGGGAATGATATATACGAAGGTTGATAGAAAGAGACATGCCTGTTTTATTATTCTTTTTTTTTTTTCTCCTCCTGCTGGTGTGTCTGTGGATAACATCAAAAGTCATGGATGGATGTGGGGTTTAGTTTACTGAATCCAGATTGATTTTCTGATAAAACCAAACCCCAATTGGCAATTGCAGCCACCTCCTTCCACCAATGGCTTTCTTAGAAGCAGCTACCTCAGCTACAGATTGCTATTGACGAATCACATTCAAACACCCAATCCAACCGCCTTATATCACCTCACTCGCACCATCTCTCTCTGGGATGATTCAATTCACATTTTTTTTTTTTGACATTTTTTCGCATACTACAGAGAGAGAGAGAGATGGTAACACAAGGCAGATCTCAAAAAGTAGCTAATTAAGCCCCTTTTATACTAAACAAACTCGAACTCGGAGTAATTGCGCCATCTATTCAATTTCTATCCACTCAGACGTCCCTCTCTTTCACAGAGCCGACAGTCCTTACAGAAAGAGGCCTTGCTTGCTCGGCCTGGCCCTGGCCCGGTTGTGCGGTCGTGCCCTTTGTTGTATCTGCCCCCCTCCTCTTATTAACGTAAAGTTAATTATATACATTAATTATTTCGCTTCACTAATTATTAATTAATATATCTAGCTACTCCCTAGCACCTAAATAAAAACCCTACTATGGTCTACGAACCTTATGGTGATTCCCTCGTTGATTATCGTCCACTGTTCCTTATTTAAATATGAAAATTAAATTGTTGATGTCTTGTACGTTTTTTTTATTTTATCTGGATGTCTTAGTACGGTGGATGCAATGGAAATCGTCATTAGTAATGCCACTTGAGTAGTATTCCTTAGTGATACTAATCATTATTTGATGGTACAGTCCGTATCATTATTTTAATTTATCAAATTATTTTGTTACATATATCATAATCAGAATCATTTATTATCTAAATTATTATTTTAATATCATTTTTATAAAGAAATCATAAGATTGGGTATCGTTTAACTATATATATGTATCAAATAAATCAATTATTTTGATAACAATTAAGATTCTAATAACGACCAATCAATTTAATTAATAAATATGAATAACTAAGCTATCTTCAATTCCATTTTTTTTCTTTTTTCTTTAGATGATCTTCGTATTTTAGAAAACTTATACCATCCATTTTAGTGTTAATGAATTTTGTTCGAGAGCTAAGAAAGAATATAAATTCTTAAAACAATAATTAAAAAATTAAACAGTTTCAATTTTTTTATATAGAGATTAATAAAAAATAATATGAGAAAGTTTCATATAATTATTATCCTTTATACAACCTACCTATATTATACATTAAACTTACATTATGATAAACCTTTTACTCAATATTTCAAAATCCTCTTTTTATTTTTTTATTTTTGTTTTCACGAAGAAAGGGATTGTAACGGTGGTGGTGCTAAGGTTGCTTAAAGAGTGGTGGGACCGCCTGTCAAAAATGACGGACATGGTGTGACGGGTCGTAAACGGCAAAGGGTGCTGACACTGAGGATGCCACGTGAGCTGAGGTCCAAGGATCCAATCAGAGCAAGCTTGCCACGTGGGAGCAAGGAATAGGGAGCAAATGGTCATGGCCAACCTGTCCCCAATGGCCAAAGCCCTGCGCCTCCATTAATGTGGTATTTACTTGCTCACCATTGTGCATATTTCCTATTCAACTAAACCAAAAACCTAACGAGGTACCAGAATGTGTCCGTAATTTAACATGAATATCGATAATATTTAAATATTAATAGTTATATATATTTTGAATTTTTTAAAAATAAAAAATTAAATTGTTTTAATCCAAAAAGTTATTAATAGTTTAGTTTGTATCAAAATAATTTGAAATCGTTTATAAATAAAAAAATAATAATGACATAAAAATAATAAATTAATTAATTAAGGATATAAAAAATAATAGAATAATCAATACTCAAATTTTTTGTATATTAAGCTTGTGAAAAATTGGATTGCAAACATTACTACTTAATAATATTTTATTACACTCTTATTTGGATATACATGTATTTATTTTGGTATATATGAGTATTTTTTTTATCTTTAATATTTTGTATTTGTATAATAATATATTTGAAATTTAATAAATTTTTTAACGGTTCGATTTGGATTTAACGATTTTTAAAAATGAAAATCCAATGCAAATTATTACTAACGAAGTAGTTTGAATTTTAAAACCATTTGATTTTTATCCGGTCAAACATAAATCGTTGGATAAATAATGGTTCGACACTGGGCTTCACGTTTGGGATCTCAATGGACCTACTGCTTCATCTTATACTGTTGTTAATATTTTAGAATAAAACATTCCTTCCAAATAAAAAACCTAACAAATGAAAGAAAAAAATTAATGGGGCACTTATTTTCATAGTTCACTTTTTATATTTATATATATTTTTTTAACATTGGCACTAATTTTATTTGATTTACTTTGGAAAAAAATGATTAAAAGTATAATGAGAAAAATGAAATATGAAAGTCATATTTTTATTTTTAAACATTATAAACGCTTTCGATGATTTTATATCTACAACATTTTTTTGTCAAATTATATTTATACCATTTGATTCTAGATAGTAGTTTAAACTTTAATACAAACATTGATATCATATTGATCGACTAAAAGAAGGAAGACCAACACTACGACCAAGTCATTTTCAGTTTGTCCACTGCTGATCTACCTTACATGTCTACCCTCAAAGCCAATCCATAAGGATCCAAGGCTACAACAGTCGGGACTCTAGGTCTACACCTCTAGTCGGCTCCTATGACAAATGAAAATAGTAGCTCACTAACACACGAGGAGACTCGTTGCTACATGCTCATCATTCTGAATCATTGGGACACGTGTCAATATCTCATGAGCTGGATTGAATCCATACCATTGAGATTCAACTATCAGATTTATTACCACTGTAAATACAAGTCAAAGTGTCAAACCCTCTTATAAAGGTAACACACAACTCAACCTACTCATTGCCTCTATGCTGCTTGCTTCATACTAGATCTTCATCTTGCTTACTAACTTAAACATCGAAGTCCTTTAAGCTAGCGCCCAACTGGTATCAAATACTCTTCTTATTATTTCACAAGTCGCCCAGCAGATAGAGAAAAAAAAAACCAACTGCTAATAAGGTCATATTACATTAGGTCCACTTTTAAATCAAACAAGTAAAAACAAAATTGAAATATATTATGTGTATGTGACTTGGTAAATTATTCGGGACACCGTTTTTCAAGATTTGCTCATGTATTTGACATTATTTAGATTTGAGTTATAAATGAATTTAATGCCTATCATTTATACTATATTAGAAAAAAAAAATTAATTAATAACAATAAAAAATTTCTTGATTTCTCTTTGTAATTTTCAATAAAAAAAGGAAAAATAATTATCAAAATAAGTGATCAATTATTCTCATGTGTATAATCAGTCCAAAAAAGAGAAAAAGATCTTATATTATAAAAAAAATTAATTAATAACAATAAAAAATGTCTTGATTTCTCTTTGTAATTTTCAATAAAAAAAAGAAAAATAATTATCAAAATAAGTGATCAATTATTCTCATGTGTATAATCAGTCAAAAAAAAGAAAAAGATCTTTTGGCGTAAACAAAATGAAAATCAAAGGAAATTTGTCTGACCTCCTCTTTCAGATTGTGAGGGTATCACTTCGTCTTATGTGCAAATGTAGAATGGATACCAAAGACTTATGTTGTTCATCATTTTATTCACTTCAGAAATTTTAAAGAAAAAATTGACGAATGGTATTAACATATAATAGACTTATAATATTAGGTAAAGTCTTAAAAAAATGAGCACAATAACTCATTATTATCGTCTCTAACTTAAATCTTAATTTGATTATAGAAGAAATTAAACCTAAAAATTGTGCAAAACAAATAATAACGAACTCGCTCTGACCATTAAACACGAACTCGCTACCATTAAACGACTCAGAAAATGAAGAAATCTAATAGAGTCGTGATTGGTGGTAAAATTGAAAGTTGTCATTGTTAAATTAGCAAATGCTATATGGCTAATAATAGGGACCCTAGCGAGACAGGGAGGGAGGGCGCAATATTGTTTCATTTAAGCCCCAAGTTGTGTGGTCACTTTCACCATAACATTTTTAATCTGCCACCAACATCACTTACTCACTACCATTATCTTTCTCATGTTCCTGACCATCATGTGTTAGGAGTTTAAATGTTAAATTTAACAAGATCACCTAAACGTTTATGTATTTTTTTTAATTTTCAAAATCCTAACAAAAAATAATTGAATTTACTCATAATTTTTAATCTAAAGCGAGTAATTTTGACTTCTCTTTCGGATTATATTGATGAAACTACCATCGACAAGCACGAGGGTAACCTGACACGAATTCAGGATTAAAAACAGGAGTGGGGTGAACTCGGAATTGAACATAAAGGTGAGTTAATTTAAAACAAAATTTCTTAGTAAAATAATATTTAATAAAAGTCCATGTGACTCACGCATAATCACTGTTTGACAGAAAATATGATGGGAATATATGTATAGCCATATAGGTGATTACTAGTACAAAGCTCCCGCGCGTTGTCGCCGGTGATTGAGACGAAAAACTTACCCAAAAATATAATTGTTGCGTATATAAGCATGAAGACTTCAGGCGCTGCGCATTTAGAAAATACATCTACTTAAGTCATAACTTAGATTTTAAAATTGATTGGAACACAACTATTATAACTGCAGGAAAGTTTGTAACTCATTGAGAATCCCTCAAGATTGGTAGCATCAATTGAAGACTGGAAATTTAGCATCGTTTGTTTCATTAGGGTAAACCCAATATGAACTGAGAGTTAGGAATAATGTTTGTACAAATCCGGTGGAAATCTAGAAATGAAAAAAGAAGTGCTCTTCTCGCCTCGCTAGAAATTTTGTGTGCGTTGGTGGCGGACGATTCACAATCCATATTTCATCTTTCTCCCCTATTGACAACAATATCGACAAAGAACAGAGAAAATAATTGGAAGGATAGCAAATAGAACAGAGCGTAGATATAATTCAAACAACGATCTCAAGTAACAAATTGAGGTAAACAAAATAGACTGAATCAAACTTCATGGACAAACAAATAATCAACTCATTGCTGAAACAAATGGACCACAAAGTCGATAAGATATCCATGAAGAAGTCAAGCTATGGAAGCCCACAAAATGCGCATGAATAAGAAGAGGTAATAAATGAAAATGTAAATGAAATTTGGAAGAAAACTGTACATACACTTCTCTGAAACCAAGGATTTTCTCCCTCACCATTCCAAAGAACTAATCTGCAGAAGTGAACAAACAGTTGATGAGGAAAACTGAAGCGAAAGAAAGATGAAAACGAAGACAATAAAGCAAGAAAGAAAATAAGGTAGAGAGGAAAGAAAACCACAAAATCCATATGAATAAGAAAAGGCAACGACCTGAAAAAAATTTTGAGCACAAAACTCACTAACAGTGCCCAAAAACACGCATGTAATTTGAAGAATTGTCCGTTGACGCCGAATGAACCAGCAATGATCTACTACCCAAATTCATTTCCACCTTCATATTTATCTCGCAGATTGGTAAACTGGGTGGAAGAAAAGGGCCAAACAGAAGGAAAGGAGAAGGAAAAACAGGCCAAAAAAATCAAATTACAAATTTGCTACAGTTCAAAAGTTAGAAACGATTCATACCAGTGAAATTATAGTCCCATGCAATTGCAGTCCTTGAAACAAAATTGAAGGTAGTAATGTTAAACACCAATAAACTCACATCCGAAGGATGAATGCCCTAATCCAAAAGCTATTCCTATAAGAGAACAATAATAAAGCTATTTTTTATCCAAGCCTTATCGAAATTAAGGACTCGAAAATAACATCCTCCCATGCAAATGCGCAGTCCGTGTGAAAATTAGAAAACTGTGATTCCAACCAATTGTTTGATGCATCATGGATTAGGTAAACTCATGAATCAGCAGTGGGAAAAAAAGACCAAAGTTTTTACTGTTAAATCCATTAACCCAATACTCAAATGGGAAACCTAGACAGAAATTGATAAACCGAAGTTTTAGTTCACAAAACCCAACACTGAATTGAAAATAGAAACAGGTAGAAGGTAGAAAACTCATACCTGAAAATGGTCAAACAACACACCAACTACTTTCAATACCTTTTTTTTTCTCTCTTTGTGGAAGAAAATCTACATGGAAACCAACATCGAAGATGAAATGAAATTGAAACTACAAATCCAAACCAAATATATCCAAGAACATAGAGCTATTTGTGAAACCATTTTCATTTTAGATTATTAGGTTTGGTGGACGCAGTGGTTCTATCCACTATGTAAACTTAGGGTTGTTTTATGTAAGCAGTTTCAACGGCATGGCCGAATAAGTCCTAGAATTTAGGGATCATAAGAAGTTGGTTTATTTCAGACTTAGTCATATACCACGTTTAGGTTAGTGTTTAACGTGGGTTGCATGTTTATCTTCTCATTTATTGTAAGGCTTATGTAACCTGTTTGTTCTTTGATTAATGTGAGTTTTCTCCCAGTTTGCAAAGATCTTGTTCGATAAACACTTGGGTTTAACATTTGGTATCAGAGCACCACCATGGGGCTCCTGATCGAAGCTTGAGAGATAGCAATCGGGTCCTCTCGCGGGCCAACCGGACTCGTTTTACAGGCAAACGGGTTGGGACGAAGACACTGTAGCAGACGCGTGGGTTTCACGCGCAGTCACTTACGACGGCGCGTGAAGGCACGTGGGTACGAATCCCGAGGTGAGGTCAACATGACGTTTGTCCCATTTAATGTAACGAACATTTTGACATTGGTTTCGAGGAAATCGGATATCGTTGCGATAGTGTTCTGAGTATCCGAAGTTGTAATATACGTTTAAAATACGTATTTAAATTCCAGAAAATTTGGGGAACATTATATGAGGTATATTGAAGTGTTAGTGACCCTCGATAATGATTTTGGACAGGAATTGCAATTTCCAGAAATTTACGGAAAAACGTGCAGCTCGGAAGCGGGCCGTTTGAACGGTGTGCGTGAGTGGACTTTTGTTTTCTAACCGTGATGCATGCATATATGATTTAAATGCTTTATTATATGATTTGATATGCTTTGGCATGATTGATGTTTCCATTCGGTGATTTCTCAATTTTTTGGATTATTATATTATTTTTGGCACGATTTTCGAGAAATTGTGAAATTGATGTTTTGGGCGTAGGCCCGGGATTGAAAATGATGTTTTGACTCGTGTTATGAGTCATGGATTGATTTGATGTTTTCCGGACATATTTTATGGATTTACGTGAAAATGACAACTCGGTTTACGGTTGCACGGATTTGCGTGAAAATGATATTTTTGGTTTGAAACCCAATGGAATTGTGATTTTGATTGGATTTGTATTTCCATGTGATTACATGATGATATTGATGATTTTCGGATTTATAAAATAAATCGGGACTTTGGTTTTTCTGGATTTGAGGAAACTATATTTTGGAGCTGAGACCCTATGTTAATAAATGATTTTGGTTTTCAATGCAACTGTTTTTCAGTGGTTTTCATAATGGTGATGTGTTGCGGATATTTAAGGCTTTCGGATGGAAATAAGTTTTTCCCCAGAGTGCACCTTGGAGATAACGCTCGCCTCCGGGATGGAAGTGTTTACCCCGAAGAGGTCACGTAGCACGGTCTGTTGTCGTGCAGTCGAGGGAGGCTCAACTCAGACCAGAGGTGCTGGATTATATGGAGATCGGTCAATGATGTGTTCACGATGATCTGGATTGTCGGCTGGTGAGGTATTCACAGCGACAGATGCTCGGATTTTGAGCGGTCCTTGAGCCTATTTGATTTGCACACGTTGCGGGAATAAACGTGACTATATGAGATTGGATATGGAAATAAGTCCCGTGGTTTTATGGAAATCTGAATTGATTTTGATGAACATGAGTTTCAAGGAAAGTGTGGATTTGGAATTTAGAAACATGTTTTGATTTTTATCGGTCTCTGATCATACTTGATTGATTTCATACTATTACTCATATTTTATAATATGCATGCATGTTTGTGAAAACTGGAGGGTAAGAATGTGTTTTGGTAAACGTATTTATAAAAGTTTGTTTTGTCCACTCACACCTTTTCTGTTTTATTGACCCTTCAGGTCATGGCACGATAATCGAGGTTATTCGAGAGGTGGAGGTATGAGTGGGCACAGGTACAGTTATCACTTGTTTGGCAAGTCTTGGAGGGTACTTTCGGAACTTCAGTTGACTTGTCAGACGGGAGCAGGACCAGTCACGGTTATTTACGTCCTTAGGGGACGGGTCCTGTCAGTAGGTTTGATGCAGGCTGGAACTCGACAATAGGTTGCTGAAAATGACAGTGTACTTCGGCATGGGTGCTCTGACAGGAAATCATGGGCTTCGGCATGGGCATGCTGACAAGGGAGCGCGCTTTGCGCTGACAGGCGATATGCAGCAGGTCGACAATTGACATGCGCGCGCTGAACATTGTTCGGTGGCATTGGTACTCGCTCGCCGAACATGCTTCTGGGCTGGAGGTGACTTGGATTTGGGCCGCGCGTGGATTGGATTGGGTTAAAGGCGTGAGTCTGGGCTGGGCCTCGCGGTTTGGATTTCATGGGTCGCAACTGAAGGCTTTTTGGGCTCGCAATTTTGGGCTGCAGCAAATATGGATTTATTGGATTCAATGGATCCATACTGAAATTCCAAGAGATTTTTGGTAGCTTCCCTTATTTCAATTACAATTTATTCGTTATAATTCCGATTGATACGATTTTTTCGTCAAAATGCTTAAAATTCTAAGCTTTATTTATTTCTGCAAATTTCTCACAAAATATATTATTTTCTCCAATTATTTGGTATTTTAACATTAAAAAATAAGTATAAAGGGTATAAAATAAAACCCAATTAAAGGCCTATCATGCAGCCAAATGAAAGAAGTGGATAAGAAAATCTCACGTGGAGGGAAAATGATTTCATCCATGCTTTAAGATATTTATTGAGTTGCTGAACAAAAAATTGAAATCCATGAATGGAAGAAAAAAAGTAGATGAAAAATCGAACCCACCAAAAATTAAAAGAGTAAAAAAAGAGTTTCGGATTGGGGTTGAAGAGGGGAGTGCTTTCCCCAACTATTAAAGGAAAGGCATGTTAATAGATTGAGCAGCAGCGAGGTGTGTTGCTACTAGGGGATTGAATGAAACTGCGATGGTCGTGATTGAAGAGTCGATGCAACTATGTACAACAGCCAGTGGGCCCAGCAACGGCGAGAAAGAGGTGTCGAATGCGTGATAGAACAATGTTAAAGGCGGAGGTGTCAAAGCTGAGAGAAGGGCGATTATGATTGGGAGCGATTTTGGCGTGATTTGTCAGGAGATAAGGGAGAGGGTCATCGAACGCGGCTCTCGCGGAAGCAAGTAGGAGGAAGACGAAGTCTGAAGGACATGGCGGTCTTTTTTCTGTTGACAATGCAGTGGAAGAAAAAAAAATTAGGGGCAAAATTTTCATGAACATTATTTATATATATGCAAATTGAATAGAAGCGTTAAATTTTTTAAAATTTAATACGTAAATTTAATCTCACCCATATGCAATGAATATGATTTCTTTCCTAACTATTTTTATATCAAATGAAATACATTTTAGTCACGGTATTTTGCCAACTTCGGTGGTCAAAGACTCAAAATGTCAAACGTCTCAAATGACAAGTTGCAACCAATAACAATTGGTCTCCATTATTATTACTCTTCTTCTTCCAACTTTCCATTCATATTTATCTGCTTATCCAGTAACGGTCATTCGTAGTTATCACCATTAAATCTGGAAGACAAGTTGCACAACAAAAGTAATTTGCTGTCTTTAAGATTGACACCAATTATTTTTATATGGATCTGCATTCTATTTTTCATGTTCGAGTTAAATAAATGCAGCCACAGGAGAAGGGTTGGTGGTGAGTGGCGACATGCATGCAAAGGTATCAGAAGTTGCATACATAATTTAAATCATACAATATGGTCCGCCCCTCAACTTGTAATTCTTCATTAACTCTGCAAATTTTGCACACACGAGGTCATATAAGTAGTTCTATGTTCGATTTTCTTCGCAATATCGCTCCTGTAAAAATGTATAATTGACATTTTAAGGAAAAGCCTGGAGCTTTTCTCATTCACTTTACAACACACAAAGTACAACTGTGAGTGCAGCTTCAACCTTCAAATTGTCTGAACCAGTCGCTCATCGTTCTAGAAAGGACTCGAACCTCATTTAGAGAAAGATTCTTGAGACTCTGCGCAATGGCATCTGCTGGAGTGTACACGTCGCCGACTTGCCATTTAGGCTCCTGATCAGGCCATAGGAAAGGAGGAGATTAGGAATTTCGGATACATGATTAATTATGATAAACTGATAATCGATAAAGCGTGAGCTTAGAGATTTAGGCTAACAAGCAGAAGGGCCCTGATATTGCAGATTATCTGGAAACAATGGAATCTATCATTTACATACTCAAATGTGATTTATTTATTTGCTTTCAGGGCCGTTATGCTAGTACTTGGAGAGTTGGAGGCTCATACGCGATGTTCAAGAAAATGGGTACAACAAACTAAAATTTAGAATGAAGCTCACCTGGACGCAGGGTGTGATATGGTTACCGCTTAATTCGACCTTTTTTACTGTCCCGCCAATAGATTCCACCCGGGACTTGAGTGTCTCTTCAAGAGTATCTGTCTCATCAATTGCATCGAAATTGAACTTCACCTGAAATAGGAACCATATTTAAGTCAGGGGATAAATCGTTCTTATCAGTTTCATGGTGATTCAGATCACTGGTACATCATGCTTACCAGTAGCGTGTGTTTGACGTTGTACGAGCTTTTACAGAAACTACGATTTTCAGAGGGTGTTGGCTTAAACTCCGATATCCCTTGCGTTACCTGAAAGAAAGATTTTGACTTTTCAAGAATAATTCACTTTAAATCCACAGTATTACACTACAATAGTATGTGTTGAAGTATAAGGTAATCATTTCTGCCAGTACCAACAAAAACAATTTCTAAAAAAAAAAAAAGAGCTAAACAAGGTTCTGTAATCATGCTGCACTGATGATCTGATCAATGATCATCCCTTTTATCTATGTATGAAAAAGACCGCTGTAATCAATTCAAGGGCCGATAACAACTCATGTGAAGGAAACTATTATTTGTACAGGAGATGGACCTAGCTGCTTACTGCATCCTCTCAGAAGTACCATAGAGACACTAAAATACCTCATTGAACACCGAAGGCAACTGATCAACAAACTTAGTAACAGAACTTAGAGTTTCCTGGTTCTCTGGTAGCATTGCTCCAGCTGCATCAACCAGAGCTTTCCAAGCATCTCCTACATAAAGGAAGTGGTGAGAAGTGCAGAAAGTGTGCTCACCTTCCGTGACACAATACACCTATCAAATTCAGTATCTAGGTTTAAAAGGATCCAAAGGATGAAATACCAGAGGGAATTAAGTTAACATGACCATAACATGGTACCACAAAGCATATCATCAGACAGTAATTTGGATTCTGTACTTACTCTCATGATCGAATACATAACAAAATTTAAAAAGTACTTATCAACACTTTGTTTGGCTACAACATGCAAAGGAAGTCGATACGATCAAAAGAAGGTATCAAAATTCCTTTCATTTGTCAATCTTCGGTGCAACCAATTGGAATACAAGGATAACGAATCGAAGTTAATATTCTCCAGGAAAATTATATGATCCTTACAGAATAGAACATAGTGTGCCTAGGGCAAGACGAAAGCATAACCCTACAAGTAAGCCAATATGCAATCCATATGCGAACCAAAAGAAAGAAAAGCAGATCAAAGCTAAATAAGGTCTAAGAAAGTAAGGAAGCTACCTGAGGCAGTTCTAGCCATTGAAGAAACTGGAGATGCTTCTACAATTGGCACCATCTGATTCACTAAAGGACCTAGCTGCAGAATAGAATTATAAACTTTTAGAACACAATAACATCCGAAACTTTATCATATGACATGTAGCATTAGCAGCCATAAATATCAATTTACCTGCTCAAAGTAGGGCACAGCCTCTGTTGCTGGTCTATTGTTGTAAGCGATTATGGCATTGGCCTTAGAAAATTACACAAATATTCCTTGTTAAACTGACTGAATGAATTTGTCGAGCCACTTAACCACAATCTACTTATGAAAAGGCCCTCTAAAATGCTAAACTAAAAACCTTTGGGACTCGATCAGAGAAATAGCTCCCAGCGAGAACTTGAAGAAGTGCACCATTGCTACAAATTGATTCAGCAAACATAGATATGTCAGCCAATGCACACAACGGTTCCATGACAGTGAACATTGAAGCTACGCTACTCGATTACCTATGGCCAACTGAAAACACCGGCAATTGAGCAATTTGGTCAGCTGATAGATTTGCAATGGGCAAGCCAGAAGCTAAAATGGCGTCCAGGCAGGCATTGAACCTCTCATAAACTTGCTGGGTAGCTTGGACATGATCAAAGGTCACATTGTACGGCACTAATATCACAAGAAACCCATCCTTTGCCAATAGCTCAGTTAAGTAGCTACCACAATTAATTGACACGAACTTCAGGGACCCAATAATAAAATGAATATTTAGAAAACATAAAACTGAAAGAAAAAGCAAAAACAGGGTACCTGTAAGTAAGTTCGGGAACAGCTCCAATGAAAGCACCACCCAAGAATTTGATAACGGCGCGGGGCTTCGTGCCGGGGGGCGGAGGTACCACCAAACAAGAATCGATCCAAGTGTAGGGTAAGCTGTTACTGCTGCTTCTACCGGAGCTGGAACCCACATAGCCATCGACAGCTTTAGGCCTGGTGGAGGATGAGGCTGAGCCACCTGCAGCCACCACTGCTCTTGATCTGCTCCTCCCTCGAAACCCGAAGAAGAAACGATAATCGTTGATTTGGGTTGGGCCACGGTGAGGGATGTGATCGTATAGGCATCCAAATTTGGCAGCCAAGCCGGCGGAGGAGGAGGTGGAAGAGAAACAAGTGGCCATTTCCATATCAAAACGCAAATGGGTTTTGATTTGCTGCTACTGAATAACTAATACATAATAATTATTTGCAAATTGCAGTGATATACCCGAGGTCTCTGAGTTGATTCTGTAAATCTATGTTTATGTTCAGTGGTTGCGCCACGACTCACAAGTTCACATTTTCACAAAAGCGGTTCAAATCAAAAGCCATTTTTCTACGGCCACAATATTTTAAATTATTTACGTCTAACATTTCAATATTTAATATTAGACTTATTTATTTAAAATACATCTCGAGCAAGTTAGCGATTTTTAAATTACATTCAGAATTAAAATTTGTCTCAAAATGCACTTAGAACAAAAATAACGGCAAAATTGTTGCACCAAATAACTAACTCTGTTTAAACTCCGTGAAGTGTTGAAAAAGAAACTAAAACTTGCAAATCAATAGTTGGATACATCAACAATGTAATTCTAACTCATATTGAATAAATCATTTATAAACAATTCATAGAATTGCTAAAATTAATTAGCAAACCACAGAATGATAAGAATTTGTAAAGCTACAATGTCATTTACAAACAAATCGAGCTAAGAAAGAATGTTTACTGATGGTTTTGGGATCAGATTCAAAATCCTCTAGCTCAATTCTGCTGCCAAACCTCAACAGTTTGCTGATCCTTCCTGGTCATGAACATCTTGTTCCCGCCAAAAGCAATGTTGGTTATCCTGTAACCTCCCATGTCCTTCATCCTCCCCATTACATTCTTCCTAAACAGCCTGTCTTCCTCCATCTCATTTTTACTCACCTTCTTAGACCCCACCACAACCTCTGACCATAGCTCTATATCCCCTCCCTTGCTGCAGAACACTTGGCTTCCATGGCTTTCAATCTTGCACCCAGAGCCTTCCTTCTTCCCACGAACCACTCTCTTCCTTTCACCCAGAAAACATCCCGCCGGTGTTCACACCAATCTTGAATACTACTGACAAGTTATTAACTGTGACATCCGAAAAGTAATCCACTTGATCTTTTATCTCTCAAACTACATTACCAGACATTGGATCCCAAAATTTAATGTTGCCCAATACTCCTGAAAGTCCACTGTGTGACCCTGCCGCCATTAACAGACCATAACCTGAAACCCAGTTCAATTTGCTGGCTGGGATTGCTGAATTAATCTCAGCACCATAAATTTCATAATGGGCTATTTCCTTGACAGAACTCAAGCTATTCAAATCATAAATCATGATCGAATTTGAGTTCCTCCGAGCTGATTCGAAACTAGCAAACAGAAACTCAGGTGAAGAACCAATTCCTTGTACAGTTGACCCAGACTGAGTCATATTCACCCAATTCAGTGTCTCCTTCACAAACCCATTTTCAAGGTCGAGAATTTAGAGCCCCGAGAAGTTGGTGGCTCCTGCGGCGGCTGTTCTAGGCGAAATCGCTAGCATCGAATCCACGGCGGTGAATTGGGTCAAAATCGTGGATTTTTTTCTGAGAGACCAATCAAAAGACGTGATTTTGCTTCCGTGAGCTACATGGACCGAGCCATAGGGCGTAGTGGCGATCGCAGATGGTGTTCGACAACGAATTCATCAAAACCGCTTCGATGCCATAAAATTGGGATTCGAAAATTAAGTCTTGGAGGTCTAAAGCTTTGGCCTTTGAGGGCAAATTACCTATTCTGAGAAGCGAGAGCAGAATTGAGAAGAGATCCGGGTCTCGATCAATGAACGGAGGAGCGAGTTAAGCTGAGGCCGTCTCGGAAATCCTGGAAAATAGCGAGTCCGGCCCGGCCAGGGTTAAGGTTTGCTTGGTGGTCTGGAAGAGTTGGCCACCCACGTCTATGGTGGCTATATTAGACTCCGACATGTTTTTCTTACAACCCATTTTGTGAAGCACAGGTTCAGTAGCAGGTGGCATGAATTTGAGCATGTTTAGCTACAATATGTTGTTGGATGCATTGGCCAAAGACGAAAAGGTTTGAACTTTGAATGAAATTACATAATTTGACCTTCTGATTGCACTCACATGTTTGAATTGAATGTGGGTTTCTGATTTTCTGATGTGCAGCAGAACTTTGGTAGGTTGAGAATGCATATAAGGAGAAAAATTGTGGAGGAGGGAATGAGAAAATGGCGGTGGAATTGGGGAAGACGAATCAGATTGGGTGCAACTTTCAAGTGTCAACTCCTCTTTCACAAAATAACTAAAGTACTCACCTTAAAATTGCTATATAAACGATACATATGCATACTTCACGGAGTTTAAAATGGAGTTAGTTATTTTGTGCAATGGTTTTGACGTTGCTACTGTTCTAGGTGCATTTTGAGGCAAATTTCAATTCTGGATGTAATTTGAGAATCGCTGACTTGTTCTTGGTGCATTATAAGTAATAAGCCTTAATCTTAATATCAACAATAGTTCTTACGGTACGCATCATCGTCGTGTCGAATTACACCGAGTCGAGACAATAACGGGAATTAATTTGGGATCTTCTACTAAATAACGAATAATACTGATTGCTTGCCACTAAATATTAAATGAAGAAAAAAATTTGCTCCTACCTAAAACTTTTTCTCTTTTTAGGAGTTAAGTAGGCCCGAACCAACTTTCAACGGACCTCCACGTTGAATCGGATTTGTAGAGTGAGGAAGGCTGATCACTCGTAGGGACTCTTTACTTGTGATGTGGTGTGTATGATGCTGGATTGGCTGAGCGTAATGTGCCTTTAGTTACGATCATTCCCTAATTAGGTAGACTATGAAGCAAGTAAGCCTTTAACTTGAGTGCTGGTGTGCCACTAGCAGAGGCTGCTACTGATAGTGTAGATGAGTTCCGTTTTCGACCAAAGAACTTTCTTTTGATGAAACGATCTTGAGGCAAGAAGAAAAGATTAGCTTGTGTTGTTCTTTTCTATGTTTTCTTCAAAAACTTTAATAATTTTCTTTACCGCGTACTCCAAGTTCAATTACTCGTCATGATATTTAGGTTGGTGACTATTTGAGTCAAGTCGTAATCCGTCCTCATCAAGTTCAAGACCCGACAATGGGCTAACTTATAGGCTCAAAATAGGTTCAAAGAATAAATACGAAAATAAACTCAAAATAGCACGTTTAATTGAATATTCAAAAATGATTTAATTACGGTCACATGTGACAGGACCCGTCCCAACTGGACCTCGATAATCGTGCCCGGTCCTGCTCCCGTCTGACAAGTCCACTGAAGTCCCGAAACTATCCTTCAACACCTTTCAGACAAGGGATTATCTCCGTTTATGCCTCCGCTCCTCTGTTAGCCCCGAAGGTCGTGTCACGGCCTAGAGGGTCATCAAAAACAGAAAAGTGTGAGTGGACAAAAATAATATCATTTAAAATACGTTTGAAACACATCATTTACCCTCCAGTTTATCAAACCTGCATGCATAGGGAAAAACAAATGAAACATAATCACTGGCCTTCCAGCCAAACCACATAACAAATCAAATTCCTGGCTCTCAGGCCAAACATACGAAAACATAATCACCTGGCCACAAATACCAGAACTCGTACTCAATACCAGTACGTAGTCACAAGCAATCAATCACATAATCCATCAAGCAATCTGCACCATTTACAAGTGCTCAAACCACCACATAATCATATCTACACTACGCGTAGGCCATAACCCCGAGCATTAGCCGTCTGGGAACACCCCGAGCTTCAGCTATCTGGGAACACATATCACATCCCCGAGTATCAGCCGTCTGGGAACACCCCTAGCTTCGGCTGCCTGGGAACAATCACAATCATATCATATCCCCGAGCTTCGGTCGTTTGGGAACTCCCCTAGCTTCGACCGCCTGGGCATTCACAATCACAATGAAAATCATCCCGGGATCATATCCCAAAACATCTCAATCAAATCCTTGACTTCAAACCAACTCAAAATCGATACCAACCGGGACTCAAGCCCAAATATCATTTATACGTAAATCCGTAAATCATATCGTAAACATTAAAATAATCCAGAAATCATCCTTGACTTATCAATTCATCAAAATATCCATTTTGAAACCATTTTAACTCCGGGCCTAGCCCAAAATATCATTTACGTATTTCCTCGAAAAACGTGCCCGAAATACCGATTAAAATAATCATCATAAACAATCATCCAAACAAGTCATGACATCATTGCAATCCAAATCATGCGATCAATCATGTAAAACATTTAACTATGCATGCATATCAATTTATAAAACAAACGTCCACTCACACACCGTCCAAACTGCTCGCTTCCCGAGCTGCACGCGTTTTCGTAATTTCCGACACTTGCCAGGAATCTCGAAGCCTGTCCAAAATCATTATGTAGGGTTACTAACAAGTCAATTTACATCCTATCAATTTCCCATAATTTCCGGGAATTTAATATTATTTTAAAATATAACATAAACCTTCGGACCCTCGAAACATAATCGAGACGGTGTCCGATCGACTCGAAACCAATTTTAAAATGTCCGTTACAAAACATAGAGTAAAACACCTGTTGAAACCTTCCTCAGAAAACCCACCACACGCCCTCACGCGCCGCCGCAAGCGGCTGCGCGTGAGTACACGCGCCGTGAACAGTAACCATGAACAGTCGTCCCTGTCACCCGTTTATCTGGTAAACGGAGCCTACGTGTAACAACCCATCCCGAGAGCCGGGATTAAGATAGTGATTAAGGTGGGATTAGTGAGGTTAATCGGTGGTTAGGTGGCCCCGATAGGTCCGTAAGCTTAGAATGACGATTTTGCCCCTGGTTCAGGCAAAAATGTTGAATTTTAGTTCGGGTGGTCAAGTGGGTATTAACTAGTGATCAGGACGTAGTTTAGGATGTCACGAATCCATAGGCAGGTGGCACGCCTGATTCCGACATCCGAGGAGGAAGTTATGATGTTCGGAAGGTTGAGGGCATAACCGTAATTTGGTTAAAAGAAGGGGAAACGTTAACTTTTTGGACGATCGGGTTTTGGTACGTTTACCGAGGATGGTTACGTAGATCTCGTTGTCCTGAGTTCGATGACAGGCGGCACGTATTCATCGGACTTACGATGAGTGAGTTACGGGTCTAGGAAGCTAGTGGCAAAAGTGTAAAATTGGGTTAAAATGAGGGGCAATTTGGTCTTTTGTGCTCTGGAAATTGTGCAGAGAGAGAAGGCAGATGGACGGCTGGGATTGAGCCATGTGGGAGAGGCTGGAGTGGATGGTGACATGTGGCAGGTGTGTAGTGGCTTCTGGGGAGTTCTTGTGTGTGCACGGCCCAAATAATTGGGGTGCACCCGTGCAAGTGTGTGTGTTCGTGTTCTTCAACCAGAGTGAAACAGAGGGAGATTGTGAGGAAGAAGTGAGGGTTGATCGAGGGTGCTGGTGAGTTGTGAGTGTGTGAGAGTGAGCAGGGAGTAAGAGGGAAGCAGTGAGAGAGGCTGACGGTGTGGTGGCTGTGTGTAAGGGTGTCGAGAACTGCGGGAAAATCAGGGGAGAAACAGGAAGGAAACCAGGGAGTTTGTGAGAAATCGTGGCGGTGGCGGCCGTGTACGGTGCTACTGAGATTGTGGCGGTGTCGTGATGGGTGCGAGGAGTCCACCAGCCCCAGCGGAGCTCACGACGGTGACGGAAGGCAGGTAATTCCCTCTTCCCCATTTCGATGCTCTGTTTAGCCGTAGAAGTTCAAAATGGAAGTCGTAGCCTTAGAGGTAGAATCGTTGAGTCTAGGGTGGTCTAGGTGACTCAAGGGAGGCCTGGGTATCTCCTGGTTGTGCTGCCGTGACGGGGGTATACGGTGGCGGTTAGCACGACGGCAGGTGCTCTGTTTTAGCCGTGACTTTCAAACCAAAAGTCGTGAAGATTGGCGTAGACTCGACGTTCCAGGTGAGTTGGGTTAAGTTTAGAAGGGTCATAGGAACCGTCTGGTGTTGCCACCGTGACGGGAGGTGACCTGGGTGGCCGGGAAGGAAAACAGAGCAGAGATCGGGTTTTGTTTCGAGCTTCAGTCGACGAGTTTTAGGGTGAGTCGAGGTGAGTGAAGTACGGGAATGGGTAGCCTAGGATGGGACGATGCGGTTGGAGAAGAGAGGAGTCGTTTTGGTGGACGGGATGAGAAGAACCGCTCTCGCCTGTTCAGGGTGCAGACTACTGGTGCGAACCGGGTCTGCTCAAGGTAGCCGATGCACTGTAGCAGGTGCGTGAGGGCCACGCGCAGACACTTTGGGCGGCGCGTGGGGGCGCGTGCGGTGGTTCTGGGGAAAACGGTCAACATGGTTTTTGGTCCAGGAGTGGTGATGAGTCCATTGGACTTTGTTTCGGGTTCATCGGACGTCGTTTGAGTTTAGTTTCGCGAGGGTGAAGGTTTAGGGTTCCGGTTCGTTACGTTCAGGAACCGGAGATTTTTGGGGGAATTTAGGTGGATACTCGTGGATGTGTTAGTGACGTATGTTGGTGGTTGTTGACAGGATCGGGATTTCCCGAGGAAGCTGAGGAACGTGCAGGACGTTCGGGACGCGATTGAGGGCCCGGTACTGTGAGTGGACCCTTTCCTTAAACTCGAACATGCATAACTGTCTTCTATACTTGTTTTATATATGTAATTTCATGCTTGTTGGATTTATAATGTGATTTTACATAATTGCACGTTTTTCGAGAAAATACGGTATTTGGCACGTTATGTTATAGTTTCGGGATTTCAAATGATAAATGATTTCAATGATTATAAAGGGATCTTGGAACATGATTTCGATAATCAAGGTTTTCGGTTTTAGAATCGGATTTCGGAAAGCGGACTTTGGTTTTAAAGTTGAAAAGTGGATTTCCGGATTTGGGTTCGGAATGACGGTTTTGTATGCCGAAAGAGCATCGGATCAGTGATTTCGGATTCGGGTTTGGATGTGGATTTGGAAAAGGTTTTCAAACGGTTTTGGATTGGATTTGCTGGATCTGGTTATTGGGTTTAAAGACCCGGATATTGATTGACGGGGGACGGGCCCGGATTGAGTTTAAAGACTCGGGAGTTTAAATACTCGGATATATTGATATTTCCCCCGTAGGCCTGTTGAGTTTAAAGACTCGGGAGTTTAAAGACTCGGATAGGTCTAACAGGTTTGATCGGAAAATAATGATTTGAAGTTCATGGTTTCTGTTACGGTTTTATGATTCCTATGCTATGACTTCTATAACTGTTTTATAGTATTTCTGTTTCTTATGATGCTTTCTGAGTATTGCATCCTACTGTTTTGATAACTGGGTTATGCATGTGGTTTCAAAACGGAGGGTTAAACTCGGTTTTCTGATAAATGGTTTTAGAACTTTTCTTTTCTTATGGTCCACTCACATCTTCTGTTTTAAATTGCCCTCCAGGTTGTGGAGCTAACGCGGGGTCTTGACGTCGAGGCAGTGTCTGAGGCATAGAAGTGACGAGCGGGGTCCCAAAGTGTTTAAGTTTTTCTTCCACGTGCGTGTAATTATCATCGGTTTTTATTTCCTTGTACTTCGTACCATGCTCTGTAAAACTTTAACTTTGGGTGTTCTTGAGTGCTTTCTCCTGCGTCTGACTGTTTTGTGTCGGGGTGTCAGACGGGAGCAGGATTTACCTCGGGTTTCGGGGTGAAACCGGGGTGGGTCCTGACACTACGACCCGCGATGCAACCCGTTTCAGTTTAAGCCAATTCGACCCCAATTTCTCCAGTTCTTTCACTCATTACCATCCATTCCATGTCTATAATCGATCTGTGACTTCAATTTCACAAATTAAACCCTAGAATCTCTCAACTCAAGATGAACACCCGACGGGTCTGAAATCGGGTCCTACCCCAGTTTACGTTATATCATCAAATCGATCATACAGGGAGCATTCTCTATTCAGTCTAAGTATAATTTCAAAACCAATTTGAAGCTTCCTTACCTCCACACACCTATCTAGCATGAGGCTTTTTGGGAGCTCAGTGGCGTTGGGGGGGATTGGAACCCCAAAGTTAAGCGAGTTGAGGCTGGTGCAATCCCATGATGGGTGACCTACTGGGAAGTTGCACGTGAGCTCCCGAAAACAAAACCGTGTGGGCGGGGCCCAAAGCGGACAAGATTGTGTTAGATGGGTCGGGGCGTGACAGAATGGTATCAGAGCTAGACCCCGACCGGGAAGTGTGCCAGCGAGGACGCTGGGCCCTAAGGGGGGTGGATTGTAAGACCCGTGTCCTGGAGGGAACGGTGAACAATCCCACATTCCTGCGAGGGGGGAATGGTGTGGGAAAGGAATGGTGGTGTTCCTTAAAGGTGTAGGCACACACCTATCTAGCATGAGGCCTTTTGGGAGCTCAGTGACTTTGGGGGGGATTGGAACCCCAAAGTTAAGCGAGTTGAGGCTAGTGCAATCCCATGATGGGTGACCTACTGGGAAGTTGCACGTGAGCTCCCGAAAACAAAACCGTGAGGGCGGGGCCCAAAGCGGACAATATTGTGTTAGATGGGCCGGGTCGTGACAACATGTCACTCAAACATCTAATTAAAGAAAAGGCATGTGAGAAAACTTGTTACAAATATTGAAAGGCCGAAAAGGAAACAAATTATGATTAAAGTCAATTTTCCATATGCTTGGATCCATAGATGGAAGATAATCAAATCACGTATAATGTCAGATACGGTAAAAGTTAACATGAAAATGAGATCAAATAATTTATCATCCATCAAATCCAAGATTCATAAGATTGAAGCCAATCTAGACCAAAATCAATTTGATTGACACAATCAAGGGAAATCTTGATAATTGAATGGCTTGCCAAGTTGGGATGCATCTGATCCCTATAAATATCAAGTTTTGAAGTAGAGAAGAGGGATCTCCAAAAAACCACACAGATTATCTTTTTTGTATTCTCTTCAATCCTATCATAGGAGTAATATAATGTAATTTCTGGCATACTTTATTTTTCTCATTCTAGTTTCTTTGTCTTTTCATTCTTACATTTACACAATTTAAATTCCGTACTTGCGTTTTAATTATTTATTTTATTCAAAATTTAATTCACGCACTCATAATTAATTTATTTTCTTTATGCAATTTAAATTTCGTACTTGCCTTTATATTCTTTATTTTAGCACTTTAATTTATATCGTTATTTCGATTGCACTTAAATTACAGCATGTTACTTTCTTGCGATAGTTTTTAATTTAATTTATAGTTCATTCATTTATATACGTTTTATCATATTTACTACCTATTCTTTTTATTTTCTCCTTTAATCTTTGTTTTCACAAACTTCATATCAATTGATTGTCCATTTAAAGTTTTGGAGCGAGGTAGTGAAAGAACTTAGGCCAAGATGAGGTTTCTTGATTGGTCGAGCAATCATTTGGTTAGAAGTTAAGTTTACGGACGCACAATACCCTTTCACCTATTCACATTTCATTCAAGCCAGTTCGTGGCTTGGTAACGCCTGCCAACTTAACAGAAGAAGGACCAAAATGCCATCGCTAACGGTCATCCAGCCGAAAAAAGGGAAACATATTTTGGCACGCCCAATGGGACACACGTTATGAATAACCAAATTCAATTCCAATATTCTTATCCATGGCCAAATTATAATGGCTGCAATTTCGAAGATGGTTCTAGTGGTCAATATGGCGCAAATAGACAATATGATTTTTGCAACTATGATGGCCAATATAATTCAACAAACTTCAACTGCTATAATGGGTAATATAGTCATACATGTGGTGCTGATGCTCAATATGGTTTTAGTAGCCAATATGGGTAAAATGACCGATACAAATTCAATATTGGTGAGATAGACCAAAAATATGAATAAATTGAGATAGAGAATTCACAAATGAATTAAATCTTCTAAAGATTTTCTCATTCGAAATTTGCGTGAGGTTGCATCCAAATTGGTCATAGATGAAGAAAAAAGCCAAGAGTTAGTCAAGGTTAATAACCAAGACGTAATCCAACATGAAGCAATCATCCTAGACGTTGATGACCTAAAAATGAATGAAAATGAAAACATGGACACTACCCAATTCGAGCCAATCATGGTAGATATGATTGTAGGGGATAAAGGGGGTGTAATGAGACCAAACAACAATTGGGCAATTTTATTAGTCGCCGATCAAATGTCAATATTGGTAAGTCAAATAGACTTGGGGCCAATGTAACAACCCGTCCCTAATTTTAGGGGTTAATTAAGACTAATTATGAATTAGTGAGGCTAATCGGGGATTAGCCGAAGATTATCGGACGTTCAGGAAAAAATTACGATTTTGCCCCTAAACGAGGGTAAAAGTTGAATTTTGACCCGGGGAGATCTGATGCACGAGGACCGATGATCATGACGTAGATCAGGGAGTCACGAGTCCATAGACAGGTGGCACGTCGAAATCAGACATTCGACGAGAAAGTTATGATTCATGGAAGTCCCAAGGTACTATTTACAACGGCATGTTTTACGAGGCAAAAGTGGATTTTTGGCCTTAAGTGGGCCCAGATCTTTTTGAACAGGCCCAATGGATGAGTGACAAATGTCACTCATCCATTGCTCATTCCCTTACATACATGCACCTTCCTTCATCATCTGTTCCATTCATCCAAACCAACCCGAAACCCATAAACTGTGAACCCCCACCCCTCACAAACACCCATCAACCTCACCTGATGAGCATGAATCGTGAATGAAAAAGGGATAGGAGACCGAGACGTGCTGGACGGTGGCAGGATCGGGGGCCATCATGCATGGTGGCCGTGAAACCGCGAAGGTAAGTTTTTTACGTTCAAAATTTCAATTTCGGGTTTTGGACGTTAGGGATGTTTTCTGTTGATTGGGGGATGTCTAGAGGGTTTGTATGGACAATTAGGAAAGGTTTTGGATGGCGGGGGATGGCGGAACAGCCCAGGGGAACGGCTAGAAAAACAGGGCCTTGATGGGTGTTTTGAACCAGGGCGTTTTGGATGGTTTTTCTTGGTTCTAATCACACAAATAGATGCCTAGGATTAAAATAAAGAGAATGGAATTGGAAGGGATAAAATCGGACCAAAAATGAGAGAGGAATGGGACTAGACCGGTTCCGCTAGTCCGGTCTAACCGAAAACTAGCAGACCGATTCAGACCTGGTTTGCCGAAGGTTGAAAAAGAACAGTGCAAGGCGCGTGGGCTCCAAGCACAGCCTCTTTGGGAGACGCGTGAGGGCGCGTGGGCCATCCTTTAGGGAAGTGTCCAACATGTGTTTTCATCTATTTGATATAACAAACATTTTGGGATAAGTTTCGAGTCGATCAGACATCGTTTCGATATAGTTCGGGATGTCCGAAAGTTTAGGATCGAGTTTAAAATATGCTAAAAATCCCGAAAAATTAAGGGGCTTTTATGAGAGGTTATAGAAGTAGTTAGTAACCCTCTAGTATGATTTGGACAGTTTCAGGAGTCCCAAAGACGGCGATTGGCCCTGGAAAGGCTTATGACGCGCGTTTCGAGAAGCAGCATGGGCGGTCTGTGAGTGAACCTTGATTTCTAAATTAATGCATGCATAAATGTTTATACGTGTTTTAAATACATATTTTTTGATGCCATGAGTGCATTTGTTTGTGGTATATTAGTATTTACGTATTTGCACGTATTTCGAGATTTTCGGTTTTATACGGTGCTTATACGTGCTAGCATTTCTATGATGGTTTTATGGAAAGGTTTTGGATTTGGAAACATGGAATCAGGCATAAGACCCATTTGATTGGGAATCATCAGACTTGGAGTCCATTTGATTTAATGAGAAATCGAGCTGGAGGCCCATTTGAGTCATATGATCGAGCTGGGGGCCCAGGTTGTTTACATGATCGGGCCGGGGGCCCAATTGTTTTACATGATCGGGCTTGAGGCCTAGTTGGTTATGATATCAGGCCGGGGGCCCTGTTGGTTTGCGAATTCAGGCATAAGGTCCAGTTATGACTTATAAACATGATTTCAGGTGAGGGACCCATATATGGATTTATGATGGTTTATGGAAAACTCGGGCGTAGCCCTTTGAACGGTTTTGAATGATTTGAAACGGTTTTCCGTATACCATCCTCACGAACGGATGCCCTCCAGACGTCTCGTCGTATCCAGGAGTGGCGGGTTGTCTCCTCCAGACGTCTCGTAGTATCCTGGAGTAATCACGGGGCATTGCCTTTGAGGGGTCATTGCATGGAGCGACCGGTCTATATAGCGACTAAGGAGCAGGGACTGCCAGAGGTTAAAACCTCCCCCCCAAGGAGGGTTATTGATTTGCGGGTCATTGACCTGGATGGACCTTGGGGAGACTTGTGATTTGAAACCCCAGGTAGCACGTGTAGCTTGGAACCGTGACAGTGGCGTGGATTGTGACATCTCGGATGTCAGGCATCAGGGATGTTGAGGATTGGTTTTGGGCTGAGACCCACATATATTGGTTTTGGGCTAAGACCCACAGGTATCGGATTTAGGCTGAGTCCCTACTGTTTTGGATTTGGGCTGAGACCCACTTGTATTGATTTGGGCTGAGTCCCTACGGATTTGGTTTTGGGCTGAGTTCTCATATAGTTTGATTTACTATTTTGGGTTGAGTCCCACATGATTGGTTTTCGATAACTGGTTTTCGAATGCATGCATGCTTTTTAGTGAAGGGCATAAATGTCTTTTTATAAATGAATTTTATAAACTGTTGTTTCGTCCACTCACATCTTTCGTGGTTTTTAATGGCATTCAGGTTTGTTGAAGCGTTAAATGTTCCAACTGTCGAGTACTCGTTGCCCAATCACCAAATGACGCGTGTCCCTCTTGTGACCTGTCAACTCAAGTGGATCGCGGGTCTCCGTTAGTACGGGCACCGGTGTGGTGCCGGCCTAAGGCTCTCCGACGATCAAGTCAGTTACTTTGTTCGTAAGAGGAAGCAGTAAATGGTAAGTTCGGTAGAATAATTGTAATAGTAAAACTTAGTTACCTTTATTGGGAAATGTGTACCCTTTATGTATAGGTAGGTGGGATGTTCAATTCCCAAAGTTCCTATGTGGGACGAATGCTTCTCGATTTACGTGCGGACACGTGTTACGTAAATCGAGGGTGGATATGCTTCCACGTGGCATCCCGCATTGGGCCCGGTGTTAGGGCTGTCGTAAGTATGGTGTTCTTGGGCCTTGAGCGTTGTCAGGGCTTTAAGTATACGGCCCAGTGGGTCTGGTCAGATATGGTGTCAACAAGGTTGATCGCGAATACGGGCTTTAGCAGAGACCGAGACATCACACTCCTCCTCCGATCCTGGCGCACTCTGGAAGCCCCGGTAGGGCTAAGGTTGGAATTATCCCTTGTCTGACAGTTTGTATCAGACGGGAGCAAGTGCGTCCCCTGTTAATCCTGGTGGAATTTGGGACGGGTTCTGTCAGCCAAGACGATTCGACCAAATTAATGGCCAAAAATAAGTTTTTTTGTGGTAATCACGTTAGTACACAAATTCATTGTCTCCAAAATCATGAAATAAATTTAGAAAATAAAAAAGGTTTCGGGCTTGGAATAAAACATGAATGGTCACCTCCAAATTATCATTATCAAAGATTTTAGAAAAGTGTCAAATTTGGTAATTAGTGTGGCCAACAAAAAAAAAAGGAAAAAATATGTACTTCATTACGTAGTAAATAAGGAGATGTACGACATAAAAACTTTTTTCAAGTGATCCAGGCTTGACCAATTATTGGCTAAATTGCTAGGATTCTATTAGTCAACCCTAATTACACTGTAGAAATTTTTTCAAGTAAAACAATTATGTATTCACACTTGCTTCTTATGAGATTTTATACAAGTGATAACCATAGCCAATCAACGGCTAATTAAGTGTATTAATTTCATTTTTAACACTCTTTTTGGTGACGTTAATGCAAAAGAGGGAAGAATTTGACCATGTGGTGTAAATAAATTTATATTTATGAAGATGATTTGGTCTATGTGAATTTCAACCCTAGCCATTAAATGAAAAATTTGCATTCCTAATTTGATAGTGGCCAAGATAGAAATATTTAAAAGGCCAATAATGGAATGTAGAGTGAATTATTCATATAAGAAAATTATTTGCAAGCTAAATAACTTGACTATGATGCTCCAAAATTTTACAAGACTGTAATGTCACCAACTAAGCATGTGAGACTAAATTGCAGGGCTTAATAAAGAAAAAAAAATGTATGGTAGCCTAATATTGTTTTAAATCTAGGGCCGGGTAAAACCCATGAAAAATAATAACTGCTTTTATATGAGCACAATAGGCTAAAAATTAACGGCATATGAACACATAAATTGACCAATAATGATCATATATCACATTGCTTCAAGTTTTGTTAAAAAAAAAAAAATCATGAATCGATTGGGCAATAAGTTTTCATAAACATGTCTCTTAAGAGACAAAGTTCATAAAATGGGGGGCAATGCTTGAGTCAAGTCATAATCCGACCTCATCAAGCCCAAGATCCGACAATGAGTTAATGTACTTCTAGGCTCAAAATAGGTTCAAAGCCGAAATACGGCTATAAACTCAAAACTACATGTTTAATTGAATATTAAAAAAATATTAATTACGGCCGCATGTCAATCAAAAATCTAATTAAAGAAATGGCATGTGAGAAAACTTGCTACAAATAGTGAAAGACCGAAAAGGAAACAAATCATGATCAAAGTCAAATTTTCATATGTTTGGATCCATAGATAGAAGATAATCAAATCAAGTATCATGTTAGATATAGTAAATGTTAACATGAAAATGAGATCAAATAATTTATCATCCATCAAATCCAAGATTTATGAGATTGAAGACAATCTAGGCCAAATTCGATTTGATTGACACAATCAAGGGAAATCTTGATAATTGAATGACTTGCCAAGTTGGGATGCATCTGAACCCTATAAATATCAAGCTTTGAAGTAGAGAAGAGGGATCTCCAACACACTACACAACTTATCTTTTTTTGCATTCTCTTCAATCATATCATAGGAGTAGTATAATGTAATTTCTAGCATAGTTTTTATTTTTCTCATTCTAGTTTTTTTGTCTTTTCATTCTTACATTTATGCACTTTAAATTCCGTACTTGCATTTCAATTATTTGTTTTATTCAAAATTTAATTCACGCACTCATAATTAATTTATTTTCTTTATGCAATTTAAATTTCGTACTTGCCTTTATATTTTTTATTTTAAGCACTTTAATTTATATTGTTATTTCGAGTGCACTTAAATTTCAACATATTACTCTCTTGCACTAGTTTTTAATTTAATTGACAATTCGTTCATTTATTTACGTTTTATCATATTTACTTTCTATTCTTTTTACTTTCTCTTTTAATCTTTGTTTTCACAAACTTCATATCAATTGATTGTCCATTTAAAGCCTTGGCGCGACGTAGTGAAAGAACTTAGGCCAAGAGGAGGTTCTTTACTTGGTCGAACAATCACTTAGCTAGAAGTCAAGTTTACGGACGCACAACACCCTTCACCTATTCACATTGCATTCAAGCCAATTCGTGGCTTGGTGGTGGCACGCTTGTCCACTTAACAGAAGAATGACCAAAATGCCTTAGTTGACGGTCATTCGGCCGAAAAAAGGGTAACAAAGACGTTTTTGTTTCTATAGTTGACAGGATCCACCCCGATTATCACCTCGATAACCGGGATGAACCCTGCTCCCGTCTGACAACCCAACTTAAATGACCAAAATAACCACAAAAACTGCGAGATATACATTTCCAGACCAGGGAGAAGTTATAATACATCTAGTCAACAGTAGCACAGAGCATAGTAACAGTACAAGATAAGACAAAAATCCTACTATGAGCTGACTACACGCGCAATGGGAAAACTCTATGCCTCCGCCTCTGCCTCAACGTTAGCCCCAGCGCTAGCACCACGACCTGAAGTGTAACGACCTGTCTCGAATTCCAAGATTAGATTAGTGACTAATCTTGATTAGTGAATAATCTTGATTAGTGAGGTTGATCGGTGATTAGTAGGGCGAAATCGGACAAAATGTGCAAAATTACTGTTTTGCCCCTAGTCGTGGGTAAAATGTCGACTTTTTGATCGGGCAGTCAAATGGACTTTGACCGATGACCGTGACGTAGTTCAGGATGTCACGAGTTCATAGACAGGTGGCACGCTCGATTCCGACATTCGAGGAGAAAGTTATGATGTTCAGACGTCGAGGGGCATTTTGGTAATTTGGCAGAAAAGGGGCCAAATGTTGACTTTTGACCCGGGAGGTCCAACGGACGAGGGCCAAGGACCATTACATAGAGTGTGTCGATACGAATCCGTAGACAGGAGGCACGCCGAAATCGGACGTACGACAAAAAAGTTATGGTCACGGAAGTAAACTCGATTAACCGAACTAACTGAGACCCAGATTAAAATAATATTAAATTAATAAAATCTGATTACTTTAATCAAATTAATCTGAACCCTTGGATGAGTGACAAGTGTCACTCATCCCCTACATTCCCTAAAACCAGGATCCTTGTTGGCCATTGGATTATTTAATCCATTTCTCTCCTGAAATCCTCACCATTGATTTTAAACTCAGATTGAATCTCAGCCCTTGATCTCATCTGCTCATTCTGTTTTAAACCTATCAGACCATTCACTCTCACTTTCATTTCTCTCAAACCCGTGAGCACGGTTTACTCCTTTGAACAAATACACCACCACCTCACTGCCCAACCTCACACACCAGGCAGCACCGTACAACCCTCAGCCACCCCCAAACACCGGCCACCACCCCACAGCCGCCCTGCACGGCCGAGGAACCTCCCAGGCCCGAGAGGAACCAAAACAACCTGACACTGTTCAACCATCCAAACCACCTCACCAGGACTCGAACTAACCTTGGGTTAGGATAACTGGAACCTTAGGACGACTCAGACCAGGACTGGACGGCCCACGGCGGCGACACGGCGGCGGTAAGCTGAAAAACCCGAGGAGACTTGATTTTCTTCCCTTGTTCGAAACACTTATTTTTGACGTTAGGATTGTTTGTTTGCTTATGAGACATACTTAGGGGACCTAGACGACCAGTTTGGACCAAGGATCGTGGCTGGAAACTAGACGACTCGCCGGAGAAGACAACCAGAGCCAGCAGCCAACCTTCCCGTCAATTTTCAGGTAACTTCCTCGACTTAAAAGCTAGATTTGAGTCCACAGAACCATAGAACAGGTTGTAACGAGTCGGTAGGATCAAGCCTCACCAGAAATGGTGGTCGGAAACTTGAACTCTGGTCGGGTCAAACTGTGGGTCAACGGTGACCCGGTTTCAGACCCAGTTACTGTAGCATGACGTCAGCACAGTTGACCAGAACGTTGACCAGGTACGTGGGGGCGTGTGTACGGTATTTTGGGGAAACTTCCAACATGACTTTTAATCTATTCGATGTAACGAACATTTTGGGATTGGTTTCGTGTCGATCGGACACCGTTTCAATATTGTTCGGGACGTTCGAAGATTTTAAATCGAGTTTAAAAATAGTTAAAAATTCGGAAAAATTACGGGACTTTAATAGGATGTTAATGAAGAGGTTAGTGACCCTCTAATGTGATTTGGACAGGATTGGGAGTCCCGGTGATAGTGGTGTGGCCCGGGAGGGCCGATAGCACGCGAATCGAGGCGTATCGTTAAACGGTCTGTGAGTGGACTTTGGTTTTATAAATTCTATGCATGCTTAATTGTTTTATATGGATTATGATTGTGATTGTATGATGTTGATTTGGATGTTGGTAAATTATACGGTTTCACGTATTTCGAGGTGATTTACGTGCTTGCGCTTAAATCGAGATTTTTTCGATTTTACACGGATTTTCCATACTTATGACTTGGATATAATATGATGAAATGGTTTTGAAATTGGAAAGATGAACTCAGGCTTGAGGCCCAATTGTTTTTGAAACCTCGGACTTAGAGTCCAATTGAGTTACGTAATCAGGCTGGGGGCCCAGTTGCTTTATGAAATCGGGTCAGGGGCCCAGTTGTTACGAAATCGGGCTGAGACCCATTTGAGTTATATTATCGGGCCAGGGGCCCAGTTGATTTACGAATTAGGGTTGTGGGCCCAGTGGTTTATAAAATCGGGTCGTGGGCCCAGCGATTTATAAAATCGGGCATGAGGCCCAGTTGGGTTATAAATGTGATGTCGGGTCTAGGACCCTATGTTAATAAATGTGATTTCGGGTCTGGGACCCTATGTTTAATAAATGTGATTTCGGGTCAGGGACCCTAAATGGAATTGTGATGTTTTATGGCGATTTCGGGCAGAGCCCATTGTAATGTTGTGAAATGATTTAATAAAACTGTTTTCCATATAGCATCTTGATACGAGGATATATGATGGTCTCCTCCAGGTGTCTGGGACACTGGGGAAGTCACGGTGCATTGCCTGCGAGGGGTCATCGTACGGAGTTACCGGACCGTATAATGACTCAGGAGCAGGATTGCTATAATTGACGTCTGGGACGTCAGACATCTGTGATGTCAAAGATATTGACTGGAGAGACCCCGGGCAGCACGCGTCGCTTATTATACGTTGAGATATGACGTTTGGGACGTCAAGCGTCTGGGACGCTAAGCATCTGGGATGCTGGAGATGGTAATGGTAAATATGGATTAATGAATCTATGAAATGGCTTTTCGGTTGAATTTGTGTTTATGTGGTAAAAATGGATTATTGGTTATTGAAATGGTATTTCGGGTCGGGGACCCTAAATGGTTTCAGATTTACGGATTTACGTTTATGAATTTGGGTGGTGGCCCACATGGTTTTAATATGTATGGATGTGGTATTCCACAGTTTTGGGCTGAGTTCCCACACTTGGTTTTGAGTTACGATTTTTGAGCTAAGACCCTAATAGCTTGATTGAACAAACGTTTTGGTTACTGGTTTTCGTGGCATGCATACGTTTTTATTGGAGGGCATAAATGTAACGACCCGTCCCAAATTCCTAGATTAGATTAGTGACTAATCACAATTAATGAGGTTAAACGGTGATTAGTAGAGCGAAATCGGACGAATGATGCAAAATGACCGTTTTGCCCCTAGTCGTGGCAAAACGTTGACTTTTTAATCAGGCGGTCAAATGGACTTTGACCGATGACCGTGATGTAGTTCGTGACGTCACGAGTTCATAGACAGGTGGCACGTTCAATTCCGACGTTCGAGGAAAAAGTTATGACGTTCGGAAGTTTAGGGGCATTTTGGTAATTTTGGATAAAAGGGGTCAAATGTTGACTTTTTGACCGGGAGGTCCGATGGCCGAGGGCCAAAGACAGTTACGTAGATAAGGACGATACGAATCCGTAGACAGGCGGCACGTCGAATTTGGACGTTCGACGGCGAAGTTACGGTTCACGAAAGTTTCGGGATACTATTCCCTGCGACACGTTCTACGAGACAAAAAGTAAGTTTTGTCTTTTGTGGGCCCAGTTACTTTTCAGCAACCAATGGATGAGTGACACTTGTCACCCATCCACTGGCCAACCTCACCCATTCATGCACCAAAACCCATCCTCGTGCATCGTCCATTTTCTTTGTTCCCAAACACAAACCCGATCCCATTTCTCACCCAAAAATCCAAACCCTTGACCTTGAGCATAACTGAGAGGGCAGAGAGATAGAGAGGACCGGCTAGACGTGGTGGCTGGCCAGGCAGAGCCGCCGTGGGCGGCGGAGGAGAAAACCCGAACGAGGTAATCTGTTTTGCCCGTTTAATCCATTTTCGATTTCTAGTTGTTATGGGTCGATTTGGACGATTGGTTTGAGTTAAATAGGTTGCTAGGGAGTTGTTAGAGAGGTTTTGGTGGTGGTTGGACGTCGGGGAAGCCCTGGGAGGTTTCGGGAAAATTGAACCGGTCGGATTTCGAAGATTTTAGGTAGTTTTATTAATTGGGTTAGATAGGAAATGAAGAAATAGGAATTTAGGAATTGGAATGGAAGCAAACGGACCGAAAATGAGGGAGAAGGAGACCTGGACCGGTTACACCGGTCCAAGTTGCAAGAAAAACCGGACCGGACCGGTTCGGACCGGTCTGACCGATGTAGGGGATGACAGGTGACGTCATCCTGCTGACGTCATCATATCAGGGATGACGTCAGCATTGTCAGATCTGACAATGTCAGCTGACATGTCAGAAAATGGGCCAATAGGAGTGCGACACGTGTCACATGTCAGTGCACAGTTAGCACTGACATGTCAGTGACGTGGCCCAATCAGGGGCTGACACGTGTCACTGACGTGGACCAGTGCCGTGATGACACGTGGCACATGTCAGACTGCCACATGGCACTGACAGCACAGTGACGTGGACCAATGGGAGCATGACACGTGGCACCTGTCAGAGTCTGACATGTCAGACCTGACAGCTGTCAGATGACGTCATGCAGACGTCAGCGATGACGTCAGCAGGTACTGTAGCTAGCGCGTGAAGCCCACGCGCAGCCACTTCAGGCGGCACGTGAGGGCGCGTGGCAGGGAATCTGGGGAAGGTTCCAACATACGAAATCTTCTATTCGATGTAACGAACATTTTGGGACTGGTTTCGTGTCGATCGGACACCGTCTCGATATGTTTCGGGGCATCGGAAGGTTTAGGTTCGAGATTAAAAATAGTTAAAAATAAGGAAAAATTACGGGGCTTTAGTGGGAGGTTAATTAAGTAGTTAGTAACCTTCTATTACAATTTGGACAGGTTTGGGAGTCCCGGTGACGGTGATCGGCTCGGGGAGCCGTATGGCACGCAAATCGAGGCGGCAGCTCGGACAGTCTATGAGTGGACCTTGTTTTCTAAATTAGTGCATGCATAAATGTTTATTATATGTTTTATTACTTGTTTGATGATGCCATGGGTGCATTTTTATGTGGTTACGTATAAGCACGTATTTCGAGGTTTCAGCCTTATACGGTGCTTATACGGGTCTGTATTTCTTTATTGGTTTTAATGAAATGGTTTTGGATTTCTAAAAGGATAAACTCGGGTATGAGACCCATTTAGTTTTGTCTCGGGCATATGACGCTATTTACGACCTTCAGGTCTAAATCGTGGTCGCGACGGGTGCTATGTGCACGGCGATCGACGATACGACGCTCGCCTCTGGATTGGGATGTGTTCCTTCCGGAGAGGTCACGATGCACGATTCGTGGTCGAACAGCCTGGGGAGGCTCGACTTCGGAGTGCTGATGGTTCAGGATATCGATCGGTGATGAGTGCACCATGATCTTGTGGTGGTCGCGTTGGTTGATTCGTTCACGGCGACATACCAGGATTGAGAGCGGTCCTGGATGGATGGTTGCACGCATCACTATGATCAGAGTCGTGACTGACCCTTAGATATCGGGCACGGTGCCCAGTTGAGTCATATGTTCGGGCACGAGACCCAGTTACTTTACGGTTTATGATTTCGGGTCAGGGACCCTACGTGGATTTCCAAGTTCATGGCGGTTTATGGGAACCGGCATGAACTCTGGAAAGGTCATTGTGGTTCATGATGGTTTATGGGAACCGGCATGAACCTTTGTCAGGTCATTCTGGTTCATGACGGTTTATGGGAACCGGCATGAACCCTTGTTATGGATTTTATGGATCATGACGGTTCAAGGGAACCGGGCATGAATGTTTATGTTACGTATATATGTATTCATATACCTTCCTTTACTTCTATTATCTCCTCCGGGGAGGGTCGTTGGCCTGGGTGGACCCCGGAGTAGTCACGGAGCACCGACTGAGTGGAGTCACCCCCCAGTTGGGTTCCTTACTCTCAGGAAGGCTATGGTTACTATTACCTCGAGTAGGATCAGTGGTCTGCGGACATTGACCTTGACTTTGAGAAGACTCGGATTGAGACCCGGGTAGCACGCGCGTAGCTTTGAATCTCGTGACAGGATTGGTTGTGTGACTTATATGTATATATATGATATATGATATATGATATGTGGTGTGCACAGGTGTGCACAGGATTTGAGCAGTGGCTCGTATACTTGGTTTCTTTATGGTTTGGGGCCGAGTCCCTTATGGATTTGGGCAGTGGCCCGTATGGTCGTTTTCATTGTGGTCCTTTCGACCTTGGTTTATATCTGCTTTGGGCTTAGTCCCACATATGGTTTGTTTTTGGATAAATGGTTTTCGAATGCATGCATGCTTTTTAGTGGAGGGTACAAATGTCTTATGAAATGTTTTTATAAACTTTTGTTTTGTCCACTCACAATTTTTAATGTTTTGACTGCCCTTCAGGTTGACATCGGATGTGGACTGTAGCAGAGACCGAGATATCACATGCCTCCTCCGGATCCTGGCGTACTCTGATAGCCCGGGAGGGCAAAGGTCGGAAATATCCCTTGTCTGACACTTCGTGTCAGACGGGAGCAGGGTTATCCCGCACTAATCCCAGGGGGATTGGGATGGGTCCTGTCAATAAATGTCTTATAACTGTGTTTAATGAACTTAATGAATTTCGTCTACTCACAGCTTTTATTGGTTTTAATGCCCTTCAGGTTGATTACGGATGCGACTGCAGCAGAGACTGGGACATTGCACGCCTCCTCCATCGATCCTTGCGCACTTTGGAAGCCCCGTTTGAGCAGTGACTCTTGGTTATCCCTTGTCTGACACCCCTTGTTGGACGGGAGCAGGGCACATTCCACGATAATCCTGGGGGGATTGGGATGGGTCCTGTCATGAAGGGTGATAAAAACATTAAAAGCGTGAGTGGACTAAAAATAAGAGTTATAAAACCGTTGCGAAATAAATCAGGGTTCACCCTCCGTTTTTAAAACATGCATGCATAACCAAGTATCTGGAAACAACCATCTATACGAGGTGAAAATAAGCATGGAAATCACTAGAAATCAAAAACAAAGTTCGGCACTCGGCCCTAAATCCATAAGATCCAAGTCTTTCGGGTCACAGCCCAAAACATTTGAAAAACTAGTGAAAAACATCAATCATACAAGTTTACTGGATCTCAAGTGCGCCCGAGCTTTAAACTCAAAACCATGCGCAATAATCAGGCCTTCCCAGGATATCAACGAGTCTTTAAACTCAAAACACAATCAACAGGCCTCGGGGGGTATCACAATCACCGAGTCTTTAAACTCAAAACATATACCGAGTCTTTAAACTCAAAACATATCAATTCAGGGCCCTCTCCCCCCCCCCCCCCCCCCCCCCCTCATCAATCAACCGAGTCTTTAAACTCAAAACCAGATCCAGAGGGTTTTTCTCTTTTTCCGGGTCTTTAAACCCAAAACCATATTTCAAGCATAAGAAAAATCTATCGAAATCCGAAAGCCAAAACCAAACTAGAAATCTTCGAAAATCGAAATCACGTTTGATCGAAATGGGACTTCCGCCCGAATTTCACTTCCAAATCTCAAATAATATCCACAAGTATTTAGTAAAATAGAATGCTTATAACATAAATCATCCATCTGAAACCATCCTCAAAAGCATAACAGAAATCATATTCTCGAAGTTCATGCAAATCCGGTAACTCATATTGAAAAACGTGCAATCAAGTAAAACAAGAATATAGAAATCATAAGCATAAAATCATATATCAAAAACATAAAATCATATATCGAAACATAAATAAATAAGTAAAAACAGTTATGCATGCTCGGTTAGAAAACAAAAAGTCCACTCACTAGGTCCGAACGCTTCAATCTCGTCCCGTACGCTCCTCGGCTATCTCAGGAATATCCCGACCTGTCAAAAGTTACCATTTCGGGTCACAAACACTTCATTAAAGCTCACCCTAATTTCCCCAATTTTTTGGGATTTTTAAACGTAATTAAACTAACCCCTAAACTTTTGAACACTCAAAACTACCCCGAAACGGTGTCCGATCGACTCAAAACTTGTCCTAAAATGTTCGTTACATCGATTAGAGTGAAAACCGTTTTGAACACTTCCCCAAAACAGGCCCTACGCGCTCTCACGTGCCGCCCAAAGGGACTGCGCGTGGGAGCCACGCGCATGTTACTGTTCATTGTCAACCTCCAGCCAACCCGGTTCAGACCGGTCCAGTCCAACTGAGTCGGCAAGGCCGGTTTTCACCCATATTCAAGCCATTTTCAGTCCCTTCTACACCCTTAGTTTCGTCCTTAAATTTGGGATTGATTCACTTAACAAAATCACGAAATTAAGCTCTAAACCTTACCTCCCAAGTTCGAACCAAAAACCCAGAAACTTAACTTCTGATTCCAGCCACCAGTCGCCTCTCTAGTCACGGTTTCACGTCTCTGGGCACCTTAGTAATTCCTAGGACGATAAATAATCATCACAGTGATTCAACAATACTCCAAACCATCAATTTTATTTCAAACCGTCTCAGGGAAAACATAGTACCTTGTGTGACTTACCTGTTCTCTGCTCACCGTCGTGATCTCCATCATGACCTTACGCGTCCCAGAGTCACCCCTCAGTTCTCTGATCACTACCACAGACCAATTTCTGATAGGTTTGATCATTGAGGTTCACGGTCGAGCACGAGGTTCTTCTCTGTTTTCTGAGTGTTCTCACCTCTCACAGCCCTTTCCTTTACTCAAACCCTCACCAAGATTCACTCACCAGGCTCTTAGCACTTCTCTGATCACTCACACCTTACCACAAAGAACTCATACGATTCACACTTTGAGAAATGGCCGATAGCCTCTCTGTCTCTCTATTTTCTCCTCTGATCGATCAAACCAAATGTTTAAAACTTAAACGCGTGACCGACCTGGCTAGAAGCCTCTAGGAATAGGCCAGGTGTCCTCCAACCTGTGGTCTTAGCTCAAAAATATCCAATCAATTTGCCCCATATGTCCTTATCTGGTTGCACACAAATCCCAAGGTGCTAAAAGACTAATTTACCCCTAAATGTCCAAATTACCATTTTACCCTTCACTTACTAGACCCATAACTAAGCCGTCTGACGTCCGATGACGGCGTGCCGCCTGTCGTTGTACTCAGGACATCGAGACCTACCTAATGGTCCTTGAATTGCGTGAAGAATACTTATCGTGCAAAAAGTCAACGAATTGCCCCTTTTTAACCTAATTACGAAAATACCCTAGACCTTCCAAACATCACAACTTCTTCCTAGGTTACCGAAATCGGACGTGCCACCTGTCTACGGACTCGTGAGGTCCCGAACTACGTCACGGTCATCGGTCAAAGTCCATTTGATTGCCCGAACTAAAAGTCAACATTTTACCCATTCTAGGGACAAAATCGTCACTCTACACCGTCCGTCCAAAAGTATCCAACTAATCACCGATTATCTTCACTAATCCGTCATTAACCACTAATCTAATCCCGACTTCCGGGACGGGTCGTTACAATAGTCAAGTGGTCAGAGGTCCCAGGTTCCCTCGAGTCAGAATCAAAATATTCAGACCAAGGCTCAAAGATGGTAACCCGACATGGATAGTCGTGGACCACACTTGGATGGTATATCCCGAATACCAATTGCTACTTAATAAAATCTCGTTTGTATTGAGATGGAAATAGAAGTACAAATACTGAAATGTAAAAGTAATGTAATTGAACTGAGAAAAACTGAAATTAAAAGTCTTGAAAAGTAAATTATTTTTTCACATTCAAGCTCGTATCAAGCAAGAAATTCTATAAATCATTAACTGAAATAAATATCAGTCGAAAATCATGTCATAAGATAACAAAACACTCAAAGGCGACAGCGAAACGTCTTATGGGAGATTTGAATACCTTAGTGACTAGTCACGAATTGGCATTTGAAATTACTATTTGTGATTGAAGAATCATGATGACGTTTTGTGAATCGGTAGTTGGAATGACTTTCTGTGAATCAGTAGTTGGGATGACCATCCGTGAACATATAGTCAGGATGACCTTCCGTGAATTAGTAGTCAAGATGACCCTCCGTGAACTGGTAGTCGGGATGTTTTCCATAAACCGATAATCGGGATAATTAATCCTTATGACAATGTTTAGTTAGAAAGAAGGTTACTCTCTGTAAGCTTCAATGACCATCTATGAACTAGTCGTCAAAATGAAGTTAACCCTTATGATAATATTTAGCTAGAAAGAAGATCACAATGAAGCTAACCATTATGACAAAACTGCTGGAGCGGGTTAGAAAGGCGGTTAGGTGTTTGCATAAATGACTCGAAGAGATGAGAAGAGAAATTGCATCTTGATTTCCTAAGTTGAAAGAAGCATGTTTTGGCACAAGGGTCAGTTTTTGTTAAACCATGAAACCTAGTTACGTATTCATAGGTTCAAAAATTGATGGAGATCAATTTACTGAGTTTGATTGGTTGATTGCCGGTACTTTGAGAAATTGGTTCATTCTCCTTTATAGACAATGAGAAGGCTCAATCAAGTTGTCAAGTTTGATCTTCCATGAGTCCCACATTGCTATTTATTCCATTGGAAACCTTTCATTTACCTTCAAATTCTTTGTATATTAAAACTGCTCATACTTTACTTTTTCTTCACATTCCAAGTGGATGCTTGAATTGGATCCTTTTTTTTTTATTTGGGCATTTAATTCCTTCGGGTAATCAACCTTGAACCATGAAATTTGTTCGAATGTAAACACTCTTCAAGTTAATTATTTAAAATTTGAATGAAATTCAAAGATGAAATTTTTTCGAATCTAAACACTCTTCAAGTTAATTATTTAAAATTTGAATGAAATTCAAATCATTGAAACGAGATGATTAGCAACTCAGAAACTTAACATATCAAAAACAAAAATCCTAAAATAGGAAATAAGATAGAAATTCTCAAAACTCTATTTATTTTGAAAATTTCAATTTGGATAAAAAATGAGTTTTAAGGACTATTGGACATGTGTAAGTAAGGCAAAAATCAACGTTCACGTGTCATCAAAAGTTTTGGTTCCGACGTTGAGTAGTGTGATTCTATGGGAATCGAGCACACGATTTGTAATGTAAGCTTGGCTAAGTTCATCTTAATAACCTTGAAGTAACACACAAATGACAAGTAGCATGCCCAAAAATAAATAAAAGGGAGGTCCATCGTTGCTGAAGCCCAACTTGGGCTCGTGGTATTAGCTGCTCCGATTTTCTTACTTCAACTCGTTAGCCCACTAGAGAGAGCTCATTTCCTCATCTATTTGAAGACCACCGACAACCTCATCAGAAAAACATATGCCATTGACTGATTGACAACTGTGAGACTTACCTAGTTAGTCTCTGGTTAGGTAAATATTCGATGCGTTTAACCACTGAACTGCAGCATTCGGCTTTCAAATTAACATCAATATGTGATGTAATAATAACCTTAATTTTTTTTTCCACTGAACTTGGAAACCAAAACTTGTCCTACATCTAAAGTCTAAACAATGTTAAGCTCTCAATCACCAGTTTCCCTGTCCAGACAAGAAGAGCACTTCACATGTAATGTAACCAAAAAATTACAAATGGAAACTGAAAATTTGCAAATTCCGGGTTTTAAGCTGAAGTAGAAGATCCAAATCTTCAGCTGGAGAAGTGTTTTATTCAACAAAAAATTGAACAAAGAGCAAAAGTCTTAACATTAACAAAGACATTATTTTCTAGGAGATGAGCAAAGACATGATCATCACAATTCTAAGTATCTGTGTGGTTCACTATGAAGGTCAGAAGCTAAAATCTGTGTCCAAACGAAAGCATTACAATAAAAGCAACCACATTTTTGTGTATTATTTGTTTCAATTACTACACATACATTGGCACACACTATTAGAATCACAGCCATGCTTGATGTGATGGAACGAATAAAAATTTATAACTAGAGCTGCAAATGGACAAATTGTAGAATCAAATCTCATCTAAACATACATGTATTCACCGCCTCGAACCGCATTTGCAGCGCCTTTTCTGTCTTCTTCAGCCTCCCTCTCCCTCTCCTTCCAGCTCTCATAAGCATGGTCATCTGTTTGCAATTCGTGCCGGCATATCGGACACGAATTGTGCTCATCCTGCAACAACCAAACAACTCAAATTAATAACTTGAAATTGGAATTGAATGCAAGCAATGAGACACATTAACATAACAAAAATTTGTCAATTTGTCAATTACCAGCCATGGCTGTAGGCAGGGAGGGTGAAAGGTGTGCTTGCAAGGGAGCTCCTGCATTTTGTCATTGACGACTAAATTTTCTTTACAAATGGCGCAGTCTGCTTCCTCTCCGAGCTTCTTCAACACTTCCTTTGTGATCGTAATCACCGGAAGATTGGCCACCACCTGTTTGCTCGCAGGCGGGACCCTCTGAGTCGCCCTCACATCATCCAATATTCCCGCCGGCAAAACGCTGTCGAGGTTGTCAATCAAGGACTGAAGCAAATTCACAGCGCTTTCCGAATTGTTATTGTCGTCGGTTTCGGATCCTGGCAGACCCGACCCGGAAGACGACCGATCCGCCAAGGCCGCAGTCAGGAGATTAGACTGCACCAGCCACTGCGGCGGCTCCCGATCCACCGTCAGATGGCCCTCAAATAAATACCCTAAATAACCAAATCAAAATAAATAAGAAGGAAAAATGGGTTTCTGTAATTTCCGGCAAATAATAGAAAAGTACAAATCTTAGAACCTTGATTTGGCGAAGACGAGGGCTGTGGAGGATCGTTCTCTTGAAGGACGACTTGCCGGGCCTCGGCAATGCAAGCGAGCAAGTGGGCCTTCTCAGAAGGGTCGGAAACGAGGGATTGCGCGAGCTGGAAGAGGGCGAGTCCGGCGGCCCAGAAACCCGGCGAGGTGTACCGGGTCTTTAACACGGTGGCAACCCGGCAAACGGCGCCGTAATACAATTTGCGAAGGGAAAGGGAAGCGGAGGAATAATGGTCGCGAAGCAGCGAATTGAGAGAGGCGACGGCGTCTTCAAACTTCAGCTTTCTGGAAAGGTCCTTGTGAAGCTCCTCCAATCGTTGCTCCAATCGTTTTTCGTCTTTAACTTTGAACTCCATTCTTGATCTTAATTCGATGGATTCGGTATCGGATCTCTTGTACGCCTTCCTTCCCCTTCTTTTTATTTCTGGAGTTGCCTTAGGCAGGAGGTCACCGTTCACCGAAGGTAAAGAGGATAATCCTCTGCGTGCCATCCCAGGAACATTTTACTTCTCATTAACCTTTTCTCTCCACGTCAATAAAGTCCTCGCTTCCTATTTGTTTCCAGCGACCAAATTACTAGCGAAGTTTCATTCAAATGCCAACAGGCTGAGGCCAGGCTTCCATGAACCGTTTCATAGAGTGGTCTGGCGATCGGATGGTTGGGGTTGTATCAAAAGATCCAACAGATGAGATAAATGGAATGTAACTATATAGGTTGGCCTATCAAAAATTGTTTGAAAATTTTGCCTTTGCACATTGTACATTAATTTTACCTCAGACGATTGTAAGTGCATATTAGTATTTTTCTTTTTAAATTTGAAGGTATATTATGGACTGAAGTTTTGCCGTAGGCGACGAGTTGTTTGATTAGAGCGGAAAGAAGAAGGCTGGACAATGAGCGGGGAGGCTTGCAAGTTGGGGCGAGTTGGATGGTGAGGCACGCTGGTTGAAGATTGGGTGTGGTTGGAGGAAGGGAAGATGCTGGGGTGGAGGAGAGCGGGGTAGCGAGAAGAAGCCACGAGGGGAAGCCAAGAAAACTGCAGGTGAGTGGATAGCTTTCTCTTTCTCCTCCCTTCCCTTCTATATGGTGGTTATTTGACTTCAATTTCATATTTGGTAGTCCTTAATGGGCATTGAATCCCTACGAGGAAGCCACGTTGAATTTTTTATTTTTTATTATTAGGTTTTCCCTGAAAATGCAGGAAATATGAATGTTTTGAGTGAAAATTATTTTATGGGTGACATAATCTGAGAAAATAATATTGAGGTTTTGTTGGGTTCTATTCTCAGAATGTAGTAGCAAAAAATTTAACTTCCTGAAAACCCATTTGTAAATAGAATAATATTGAGGTTCTGTTGAGTTCTTCTTTGACTGGATTATAGATGTTCCTTTAAGCTGGATTATGGATAGAAATTGACAAAATGGATAGAAATTTAAACCGAAATTAGTTTGTTTGGTTACATATTAAATAAGAGGGTTGTTGAGTCGGTAGAGCAGGAAAGGCCAGTTCCGGATATTAGAACTGGAGATGGATGTTGATGTCCTCTTGCTTAGTCACAAATCAAACAGTTTGGATCGAGTTGAATTGAATGTATATTGTATAAGCTAAATATGAAGACACAATCTTTCTTATTATGATTTAGTGCGTAAAACTTATATTTGAATTTGCATACGATCTTATGAAGTGAAAAAAGGGATTCTAACTTGGATGTAGTATAACGACCCGGATCTCAAGGAAATATGAAATTGGAAAATTTAAGGGGAAATGACGATTTTGCCCATAAGTCAAATATTTACTTTTTTTAGTTAAAGTCAAACATTGACTTTTTGGTCAGGGCGGTTTTTGCGATTCCCAAAATGCTGTTAGAAGGGTCTCGATCTCCCGAGTACGTTGATAAGCGTCATGCCGAAAATGGAGATTGTTTGAAGTCGTTTCGAGTCAAGAACCCTTAAGGGTATTTTGGTAATTATGAACCAAGGGTATTATGGTCATTTTACATGGGGATCTTGTGGAATTGACACTTGTCCAGAATTCTCTGGACCCTTCTCCCCATCTCATCTCCACTGAATCTCCTTGTTTTAAATGTCATGGTGGATGGTGGGGGATTCGATAGCTTTGAACCGAAGCACCATCATTATTGTGCACATCGTGAGAGGGATAAAGAGAGAACCATAGACATAGAGTTAGGGAGAGGAAAGGGACGAGGGAGATGAGGAAGAAAAACTAGGAAAGATGAGAGCTCTGTCCAGACCCAAGAACCACAAAGAAACCCCGTGAAGGTTCCATGTATGATCGTGAAGGAGTAGAGTGGTTCCCGGTCGTGTAAGTTGGAACTAAGGAGCTCAGAAGGTTTGGTGAGTCTGCGTGGTTGTCCTAACGTCATTAGGATTGAGGTTTGGTCGCAAGAAGGTCATGGACAGAAACTGGAAACCATGGCTGAAACCCATGGTTTCAGACCAGATTGTGGAGGTAAGTTTTCCCTTGTTTTCTTATCATAGATCTTCACCTCATTGAATTCACATGAAGATGGATGTTTGAACGATAAAAAATGGTGAAGAAAAATGGGTTTTTGAACCGAGTTTGGGTCGCCGGGTCGAGCGACCCAGATAACTATAAAACGGGTCTGGGTTGTAAGTTGAAGATGAACAGTGTACAATGTGTGGGCTCTACGTGCAGCCACTTTGGGTGGTGCGTGGGGGCACGTACCACACTTTTTGGGAAATCTACCAAAATGCAAGTTTGAGTACTTGTTCCTACGAGTCTAACGGCACAACTTTCGAGGTGATCAGATATCGTCTCGGGGTAGTTTTGGTTATCCGAATGTTTAGGTGTAATTTTAATACGTTTAAAAATACTAGAAAATTATTGGATTAATATATGAGTCAATTGGAATGACAAGTAACCATTAGAAATGATTTTTGACAGGAGATGATATTTTCGAATTTTACGGGGAAACGTGCAATGCGGTTGTATCGCACGTAAGGTACGTATGAGTGAACTTTTGTTTTCCTTAAACCCTATGCATGCATGTTAAATTGTTTTAAATAGTTTTCTATGTGATTTTAATGATGTTTAAACGATTGAAGTTTTATGTGAATTTCGGTGAATTTAAAGAATATTTAACTATTATTTATTTGCATGTTTTTTGAGGAATCGGCATAGTCCGTATTCTAGTCTCATATTGCATTTTGGAATTGATGATATGACTTCCTCATGTGATTTGGGTGGTATTGAATTAATTAGAAATTATACATATTTTATGAATTTTGATGATATTACCTAAATTTCAATTTGACACGTTTTGCGAGAAAATTCAGTTTATTATGTTTTGAACTATTAATGAGTTTTAGAAAATGGATTTATATTTGTTAAGACATGTTTATATGGTTTTGGTTATGATAGTTGATTTGGGATTTTGGATTTTGATATAATTTTATGAACTATTTAAATAGGTCGTTTTACGAGATTCTTCTGATTACTTAAGATTTGGGCTTAGGCCCCGATTTTGAGATCTGGTCCTGATTTCTGAATTGGATATTGGCTATGGTATTGATATGTTGTATGGCTATGTGGTTCTAGATATGGAATGAGTACATGTTATAGTATGTGACTATGAAGTTGATGTATGATTGCAGATTCTGAATATGTGTGATTGTAATATAATGTGATGTTGTTAATGGCCTTTCTCGAGATGCCGATTGTGATGTATATTCTCGGACTTCAAGCTGGGCTCCGTCATTCCTGAGATTTTTCTCAAACGTAGAGTCTGGGGCTCCGTCATTCTTGCGACTAGGACCGTGACTTATACGTCAAGTCTAGTGCTTCGTTAGTTTCTGAGCTGATCCACACTCGGACGTCGAGTATGAGACTCCATTAGTTCCCAAGTGATATTAGCCTACCAGTAGTGCACATTTGAGATGATGATTTAGCTTGCAGACATCGAGAATGAGTCAGTTGATATGATTTATTGACTTGATATGTTGGTGGGTGCAGTGTGGTCATTATGGTTGTGCTTTGGTATGATCGTATTTGTGTTGATATTTGATCTGATTTTATAGTTACCTTGATTTATGTTATTATTGAATTTTTTATTATTACACGTACTTTGGAGCTTTCGTGTTTTATCGTCTGTTTATTTGGAATGAAGAGTTTCTCTTTATGCATGCATAAATTTCCAAACATAGGGTAAATGGTATGTTTTCGAATAATATGTTTTTAAAACGTTCATTTTTGTCCACTTATGCATTTTGAAACCCTTCACGGTCGTTGCACGAGAAACAATGCTTCTTTCATAGTGGAGGCATAAGCTCGCTAATACACAAGTATCCCTCGTCTGATAGGGTTTCGACGATACTTCTGGTATATTAGACTACCTGTCAGACGGGAGCAGAGTCCAATTATGGATTTTTGACATATTTTCAGGGTCGGGTCCTATTATGAGGAATTCGAACTTGACAGTTGAATTCGAATTTTCATATGATCTTATGAAAGGTATATATGCCCCCTAGAAGCTGATGGAGACACACTCCACGTCATTCTGGGAAAGGTAATCACCCGAGGATGGTCAACCGAGGCAACAATCCAAAACCAATACATAACATCATTCAAAACATGTCCCATGGACTCTAACTCCAAGTCGAAATCATAAATCCCGGCACAAGGCCAAAACATAGTTTACGCACTCAAATTCATAAAACCAATGTCCAAACATATCAAACAGTCATCCAAAATCACAAATCAGCATATCAAGCATTTATAACTAGAAAACATATTCAAAGCATTGAGAACAGTCATATATGCATACACCACAGTTTAGAAAGCAATAGTCCACTCACGTACCTCCAAACATGCTCTGTCCCGAATCCTACGCTTCCCAAGAGCCCTGGAGCATCAATCCTTGTCACCAATGACACTCAAAGGTACCTAACACTACTAATAACAACATACTAAAACCCCGTCACTCCCGAGCCGAGGTACGTACCCCGAACACGCAACCCAAGGAGAAAATAGCCAAAACACTCATTAAATGACCTCCGATCGACCTGAAACCACCACCATTGGATTCAGGACATCAAAACTTCTCGAAAAAAGACTAGTTTCACCTCAAAATTCAATCTCACGCGCCCACACACACTAGTCAAAGTTCTCACGCGCCTTGGTCAACGTTGACGTCACCCTAACGGCTCTGACAGAACATGCCACGTGGCACCCATAACACGTGTCATGTGGCACCACATAGAATATGCCACGTGTCACTTGCTGACACCATCATGATGTCATATGCTGACGTCACCCCGACACGTGGACTTCTAACAGCTCACCATGTGGCACTATCCCTGGTCTGCCACGTGGCCTGACATAATGACGTTGCTTGCCACATCATCATCCCCTACCTCTCGTGGGTCGATTGGCGAGACTGTAACGGGTCACTCGACTTGGATTCCAGACCCGATTCAAACTAACACATTTGATGTCCAATCTTAATCCAATTAGCAACAATCGATCCTAAATCTTCCCAGTAGCAAGAATCTATGGTCAAAGATGAGAAACTTACCTCAAATTCCTCGAGCCAAGCTCAAACTCATTCAGCCAACCTGTAACCGCGTCCCAAAACTAGTCCTTGCGTATATTTCGTACTATTTCTGGCCCAGTCCACTCGCAACCATCCTAAGAAACCCATCACAGCCTCAGTTCAAAGTTCCAAAGTCCCAAAATGAAAAACCAAAATCAAGGATTCATAGGTTCTCGATTTTACCTATTCCCAGCAGCCCAAGCTCAACCTTTTTCCCTGCCCACCCACCGCTTAGCTCCCTCTCACACTCACTCTTAGTTCCCTCAAAACAGAGAATAGATGGAGAGGATGATTTGATGATAATGGGTGGGGGTGGGGTTTCGGGTGTGTTTAAAACAAAGAGGGAGGGAGAAAAAGTCTAGACAATGTCAGGGATAAGGATCAATGGGTGAGTGACAAGTGTCACTCATCCAATGAAGCTGGAGATAAATATCTAGGCCCTCAAACCAAAAAAAAAATAAACTACCCCGTAAAACGTACAATCGAAAAACCATCGTAAAACATCCCTGACCCGTAAAATCCTCATACGGATTCGAAATTCGGCGTGCAACTTGTCAACATAACTAGAATCCCGAGACCTACGCAATGGTCCAAGGTCAAAGTCCATCGGACCTCCTAGGTCAAAAGTCAACTTTTTGTCAAAATCCGCCCGTCTAAGGTCAAAATCATCAATTCGCCTCAATTTTTCGAAAATTCTGGTACATGTCGTTACATGAAACCTTACAATCATAAGTAAGGATAAAGGAAAACCAAGCAAGCAAAAATTCCGTGTAACAACCCGTACTTTCGGGAAGGGTAAAAATGTAATTTTGTAAACTTTTGCCCTTGCGAATAGTAGACGAAAAGTTGACTTTTTGAATTCCCGATTGGTTGAGTGTTAACCCTTGACCGTGACATAGTTTAGGACGTCACAAGTCCGTAGACAGGTGGCAGGTTCGATTCGGACAACCGAAGGAAAAGTTATGACGTTCGGAAGATTGGGGGCGTTACCGTAATTTTGAGTAAATGAGGAAAATGTTGACTTTTTGGAGGACTTGTGATTTTCACGTAGACCGAGGACCGTTGGATAGGTCTCGACGTCCTCAGTTCAACGACAGGCGGCACGCTGTCATCGGACGTCGGACGGAAAAGATACGGGTCTAGAACGTTCAAGGGCAAAACGGTAATTAATTGTACCAGGGGTATTTTGGTCATTTTCTTTCAGCCTAATCAGATAAGGGCAAGTGGCAGAGATTTTTGTGCTGGCCTATGGATGATGGACACGTGCAAGGGACTGGATGGTTCTAGGGGCTACTACCGTGTGCACGGCCACACGTTGTTCCATTTTGAACCGTGCTTGTTCGAAGAACACAGAGAAACAGAGGGGAGAAACGAGAGAGATTTGGATCGATTTTGTGCCAGGGGGAGTGAAGGGTGACTGGTGAGAGTGACAGAGAGACGAGGGTGAGGTGTTGATCGTGTTTTGGGACTGGAATCGTGCACGGCGGCGCGGTGGTGGTGCGGCGAAGATTTGAGGAAAACAGAGAGGCCGTGAGTTCGTGGTGGTGGCTACGCCGTGTGGTGGCTCAAATCACGACCGTGGGACGTTCAGGAGGCTGTAGGGAGTCCAACGAACACCGTGGTACGCGGCGGCGCTTGCGGCGGAGACGGAATCGCAGGGTAAGCTTCTTTACTCTGTTTTCCCGTGCTTTTTCAATTCAAAAGTCGTGAGGGTAGGATGAGAATCGAAGGGAGTGGTGAGTGCAGTGGTGTTCAGGGAGGTTCTAGGTGTGGTGTGGGATGGTCGCCGTGACGGGGACGTACACGGCGGAGCCAGTCGACGAAGAGTACTCTGTACTCTGTTTTGGCCGTGGGTTCGAACGTCGAGTCGTGACGTTTGGGCACAATTCGACGGTCAAGGTGAGTCGGGTTAGACGTAGAAGGGCCCTAGGAACCTTCTGGTGTTGCCACCGTGACGGGGGATGACCGGAGTGGCTGAATCGTGAAACAGGGGCCGTCTGTGTGTTTCTTTCGAGCTTCAGTTGTGAAGCTGAATGGTGAATCGAACCAGGAGAGTAAGGGGAATGGATAGGTTGGAACTGGACGAAGCTTTAGGTGAAAAAAGGGAGAGGAATCGTGCAGGTACGGCGGAGACCGCTGACGCCGGTTCAGTTTGCAGACCACTGTGCTGAACCGGGTCTGCTCAAGGTTGAAGGGCACTGTAGCAGGCGCGTGAGGCCCACGCGCAGCCACTTTGGGCGGCGCGTGGAGGCGCGTGGAGAGGAATCTGGCCAAGCTTCCAACATGAGTTTAGTCCTAAATGTTCTAAGGAATCCAATGGTATAGTTTTCGGGTTAATCGGACGGTGTGACGGAGTTGTTCGGGAATCTAGACGGTTGAGGGTTTAGGATTAAAATATTATTTAATTCCCGAAAAATTGGGGAAATTAGGGTTAGGATCCTTGATGTATTTGTGACCCTATTTGGTGCATTATGACAGGACGGGAGGCACCCGAGACAGTCGAGGAGCGCACGGAGCGCGAGTGACTCGTTCTGGATTTGTGAGTGGACTCTTTCTGCCTAACTGTTTTATTGACGTTTTATGATCTTAATTTATGCTTTTGAATGATGATTATATGTGATTGATGAGTTTGCACGTTTTTCGAGACATTTCCGAGAGTTTGCACGTTTTTCGAGAAAAAGCTAATTTTCGGATTTTGATGCCATAATTACAAATGCAACCTATAAACGTTTTCTGATAAGGATAAATGGGTTATGAATATGATTTGTGCTTATGTGTGATTTCTGGGTATAAGAATGGATTTCCGGATTTGGGTTCGGAATGTCGGTTCGACACGCCGGAAGGGCTTCGAACCGGGGATTTCGAATTCGAGTTTGGCGATCGATTTCGAATTGGTTTTACACTGGATATGGATTGGATTTGCTGGATCTGAATATTGGGTTTAAAGACCCGGATTGATATTGACGGGGGACGGGCCCGGATTGAGTTTAAAGACTCGGGAGTTTAAAGACTCGGATATGTTGATGTTACCCCCATAGGCCTATTGAGTTTAAAGACTCGGGAGTTTAAAGACTCGGATTTCATTTAAGGCCTGATTGAGTTTAAAGACTCGGATAGGTCCAGCAGGTTTGATCGGAAATGATGATTTGATGCTGAAACTATGATTTCTATAGCCACTTTATAGTGTTTCTGTTTCTTATGGTATTTTATAGTGTATCTGTTTCTTATGAGATTTTATAGTGTTTCTGTTTCTTATGATGTTTCATATTATGATTTTCTAGTACTTCGTTGGGCATGCCTGTGTTAAAAACGGAGGGAACACTGATTCTTATTTTTCCTTAACCTCGAGTTAGTGATAAACTGATTTTACAACTTTTGGTTATTCTAGTCCACTCACACTTTTGGGTTTAAATTTTCCCTCCAGGTCGTGGTGATAGCGCTGGGGTGAACGTTGAGGCAGATATCGAGGCATAGAGCTTCCGACGTCCTTCCGTTGCGAGACTAGCATTGTAGGACTTTTGTGCCCATTTTGTGGAACTATGCTCTGACTGACTGTTGTGTATATTCTACTCCTTCGTCTGATAGTTATGCTTATAGTTGTGTGAAGGTTGTTTGTTTAATTTTGATACTGTAAGTGTTATTGTCAGACGGGAGCAGGGTTCGTCCCGGGTATCAAGGCCATATTTGGGACGGGTCCTGACATTCCGAGTCCTGAAGGCACGATGAATCGATAAGCCATAAACAATAGCACAAAATCCATTAAAAATTGAGCAAACACCCCAAATTTAAATGAACATAAATTAATATTTGGAAACATGTTTACAATATACATAATGCCACCCAATAGTCCGTCAAAATCCTCATATCAACATGAACAATATTCAAATGATTCATGATTAACAGTTACTTCTGACAACATCATATATCATAAAGAATTGTCACCCATTCATAGGAATGGCACAATGGTCCGCAGATTTTTCCTACACTCTGTAGCAGTTTTCGTCATAGTGACATCTCTCAATTGGTTTTTTGGATGTGTTATGAAATAAAGAGCAACTAGAAGACGCTGTAACTCGGAATCAAACTGACCAAATGCCACAAACCAAGCATTCATTTTTAGAGGATATCATTAAACCTAGTATATAATGGCAATACGCTTCATATAATATAATCGAATACCTTCGCAGAATGTGTGTCAACTTCCTTGTAATCTTGCAGGAAATTACATAAAACCCGCAATCCTATCCATTAAGTTGGGCTCATAACGAGAAAGGGCCATTCTGTAATGACCCGTCCCGAATTCTGGGATTTGATTAGTGACTAATCAAGAATTAGTAAGGTTAATCGGTGATTAGTGGGGTACTTTCGGACGGACGGTGCAAAATGACGATTTTTTCCATAGAATGGGCAAAACGTTGACTTTTTATTCTGGAGGTCAAATGGACTTTGGCCAATGATTGTGACGTAGTTCGAGACGTCACAAGTTCATAAACAGGTGGCACGTTTGATTCTGACGTTCGAGGAAGAAGTTATGACGTTCGGAAGTTCATAGGTATTTTGGTAACTTAGTTAAAAGGGGTGAATAGTTGACTTTTGGACCGGGAGGTCCAATGGCCTAGAGTCAGGGACCGATACGTAGATCGGGTCAATACAAATTCGTATACAGGCAATATGCCGAAATCGGACTTCGAACAGGAAAGTTATGGTTCACGGAAGTTCGATTTCAATATGCACAATTTACGAGACGGATTGCTTTTATAACCTAGTGGACCCAGATATTTACTTCCTGCCCAATGGATGAGTGACCAGTGTCAGTTATACCATTGGCCCAAACTCCCTATTAGTGGATCTAAGATGTGATTGGTGAGATTTATAATATAATATTGGGTTGTGATTATTTTATAATATCCCTTAATCTTTCTCTCAATCCCAGCCCTTCATCTCACCCTTCCCCTTCAATCCTCACCGTCCATCTCTCATCTCTCTCTCACCTGATCATCCTCTTCTCTGTTTCTTCAAACAAACCCGAAAGCTTCCCCTCCATTTCCTCTATTCTTATTTAGCAAACAAACCCACACGACACACCACCACCACCCCACTTGCATCCATATGTCCGTGTGAGGGATTTTGAGAGACGGGGAATGACGGTGACGGCGGGCCACGGCGGAGAGAGCCCGAAACCGTAAGGTAAGCATTTTGAAATTTGGAAACTAAGGTTTAAAGGTTCTTGGTCTATTCTATTAATGGAAATGGTTTTCTGGAGGGCGTAGGGACTATTTAGGATTGAAAATGGAGGCTGGGACGGCCGGAGACGACGACCACAACTAGTTGCAGGCGACCAGTTTTTCCTTCGTTCATGGAGGTATCATTTCAACTCATTTTTCCTGTTCTAAATAGCTAAAATGATAGGGTTTGAGTAGGAGAAGCTTTTGGAATAAAAAGGGGACAAAATGGACTGAAAATGGATGAGATTGGACATTGGACCGGTCCAGACCGGTCCGGTCCGGTTCAAAACAAGAGGACCGGGTTCACGCGAGGTTAGGGATGAATAGTGCTCTGGCACGTGGCTTTCACGCGCAGCCCCTTTGGGTGGCGCGTGAGGGCCCGTGGTGGGCCCTATAGGGAAGTGTTCAACATGTGAAACACTCTATTTGATGTAACGAATATTTTGGGACTGGTTTCGTGTCGATCAGACACCGTCTCAATAATGTTCGGGACATCCGAAGATTTAGGATCGAGTTTAAAAATAGTTTAAAATTCGGGAAAATTACGAAGCTTAAATGAGAGGTTAATAAAGTAGTTAGTAACCCTCTAGATTGATTTGGACAGGTTTGGGAGTCCTGGTGACGATGATTAGTCCGGTGAGGTTTACGGCAAGCAAACCGAGGCGACAGCTTAGGACAGTCTGTGAGTGGACCTTGATTTATAAACTGTGATGCATGCATAAATGTTTTATATGGTTTATAGTAATGATTCTATGATGATGATTTATATGATTGTGATTTATATGATTTAACGCATTTCGAGGCGATTTACGTGCTTGCACGTAAATCGAGATTTTCGATTTTGCACTGATTTTCCGTGCTTATAGATTTGGAAATGATTTCATAAATGGTGTTGGATTTGAAAAGGTAAACTTGGGTTCGAGACCAATTTGTTTTGGAAACCCTCGAACTCGAAGTCCATTTAGTTACGTTTTCGGGTCAGTGGCCCAATTGGTTCTTAAATCGATTTCAGATTTGGAAATATGGACTGGGCACGAGACCCCTTTGATTTACGAACTCTCGGACTTGAAGTCCATTTGATTTAATGACGCATCGGGTCGAAGGCCCATTTGATTTACGTATCGGGCTCGAGGCCCAGTTGGTTTACGTATTGGGCTCGAGGCCCAATTGGTTTGCGTATCGGGCTCGAGGCCCAGTTGACTTACATATCGGGCACGAGGCCCATTTAGTTTACAAAATCGGGCACGAGGCCCAGTTGGTTTACGATTCGGGCGGAGGCCCAGTTTGTATGTGGATTCGGGCTTAAGGCCCATTTATGTTTTAAGATTGTGATTTCAGGTCGGGGAACCATAAATAGATTTATGGTTCATGACGGTTTATGGGGACCGGCATGAACACATGAAAGGTTTTATGGTTTATGACGGTTTATGGGGACTGGACATGAACCCTTGAAAGGTTTTAAGAATGATTTCAAAAGGTTTTCCGTATACTATCCTTTATATATGAATTGTCTCCTCCGGGGAGGGTCATTGGCCTGGGTGGACCCCGGAGTAGTCACAGAGCACTAACTGAGTGGAGTCGCCCTCGTTGGGTACCTTACTCTCAAGAGGGCTTGGATTATAACCCTCAGGGAGGGTCATTGATCTACGAACATTGACCTGGGTGGACCCTGGGGAGACATGGGTTTGAGACCCCGGGTAGCACGCGCGTAGCTCTAGATACAGTGACGGGATTGGTTATAAGAAATATGATAAACATGATTTCAATTGATTTGCGAAATTGTGTTTTATGATTGATAAATGGATTTGGGCTGAGATCCCACATATGTTTATTATGTTCTAGATTTCTGTGAATGATTTTGGGCAGGGGCCCGTATGATTATGGTTGTTTAAACAAATGTGGTATGATAAACGATTTTACTATGCATGCATGCTTTTTAGTGAAGGGCATAAAGGTCTTTGATGAAATATTTTTTATCAACTCTTTTATTTTTGTTCACTCACAGTCTTTCTATTTTCAATGCCCTTCATGTTGAATACGGTGCAGACTGTAGCAGAGACCGAGACATCACATACCTCATCCAGATCCTAGCGTACTCTGGAAGCCGAAAGGCTAATGGTTTTAATTTTCCCTGGTCTGACACTCTGTGTCCTAGCAAGTGGTATCAGAGCCAAGTTGCTCATGTTTCTCTGAGTTCCAGAGTGGGTTTTGCTCTCTGAGCGCAGATCGAGGATGTGATGTCTCAATGGGCTACAGTTCGTTATCAACCTAATAGTTAGGATGCTAGTACGATAGTTAGTAGGATTGAATCGTGGATAGTTGGTTCAGCATTTGATGTCGGGGTTGCCATAGTTCTGTCGTGGATGACAGTGTGGGACCCTACAGAGGGATAAACGTAATAGTATTTTAGAGTTTTGATCGTGAGATGGTTAGTTGGGATCGTCTTTCACGATGTTGTAGGATCAGTTTTGACGACTAGTTAGGAGTTGTGACCATTAGATGGTCGGATCTTATTGAGTTAGGTGGCTATGCTGCTGGGAGCAGCCGGGTTCGAGAAACCCTAGTTGGACTGACGGTAGGATTGGATTGACGTCCATACGATGTCGGGACTGCGTGGTCGTTCAGGTTGTGGATTATACTGCCTTCTGTAGTTAGGTTCAGAGGAACCTTGGGTAGTGATCGTGGAACCCTAAGGTAAGACGTATGGTTCAAAAAGGTGAGTTGGTGAGTGATTTGACCTTGACGAATTTTCGGAGTCGAGACCGTCGGTCTGTCTAGTCATGTTAGCTTTAGTGATGGGACTGCACTCCGCAGTTGAGGTTATAGTAATCGGTTAGACCTAGTTGGTTGTCGTGCTACTTAGTTGTGATGGATAGTGGGTGCAGCTAAGGTCATGGACGACCTGGTAGACGACATTGGTTGAGTCGAGTTACGACTGGTTAGAGTTTGGTTGGACAGGTTACCAGGGTTTGGTACTTGTCGATTGAATCCCCGAGCAGGGATACGGAGTAGTTAGTACGGGCGAGTGATTTCATTGGTTGCGGAGTCTCCATATCGATGTCTGGTGGTTAGGTCGACACGAGCTGTGGCAGGCACTACTACCGAGAGTGGTTGTGGTTGTTGAGAATCGGGTGACGTTAGGCGAACATTTCCTTTTTCTCGTACGAGTTGTAAGGGTGACTGTACCCAGAGTTGTTGGGTACGAGGGAGGCAGAGTTTCTCTCATTCGGGCAGAGGTGCGGGTCGTCACTCGGTATGAGTGGAGATCCAAGGTTGCCTCATTCGCATAGTATGTGCTGGTACTAGTGCTGGTGCTGGTGCCGGTGATTGTGATGACGATGAGTCCCGAGTCGCGATGTGAATCCATCAAGATGGGCATGTGTTCGGTATCTGTGGTCTGACAGTGGATCACGGATAGAGTTATACTGGTTACGGACACATGGTTGATGTCCGAGTGTGTTGGTTCTGACATGGTTGGAACTTCATAATCGAGAGAGGTTGTGATTGAAGTGACGAGAGGAGTGCAAGTTTTCCGCATTGGTAATGGGTATCATTGAAGTCATTTAGGGTGACTTCTCAGGTTCTACCAAGGTAGATGATGTCGGTTGTCACTAGTACGTTGATCAAGTATTGGTCGGTAGCCTCATGATTGGTTTGGGTCATCAGGAGGTGTGGAGCATTTTAGAGTTAGGTGATTGAGGTTTCTCACTTTCTGCTTGGTGGCAGACGATGTAGGGTTACATGGTGTGGTGAGTGCAGTGAGTTTTTGCTTGCATTCACGTAGGATGGATTTTGTGTCATCGTCTTGGATCATCCTTGATTTTCCTAGGTGGAATGCCAAGGATCGATACAAGGTAATTGGAGAGAACTTGCAGTCTCGGCGTGTCTCGTCGTTAATTGATCTGTTTAAATGTGAGAATTGGTTGAGGAGTGATATGGTTGAGGAAGGATTCAAGAGGGTGTAAGACCCTATGATCGGATCTCAGGTGGATTGTTGACTGGGTGAGCATGTGTGGATCCTTGGTGGATCGGGATTGTGATGTTGAGGACTTTAGGCGTCGTGACGATCGAGGATTGTGACGTTTATGGTCGGGTGACATAGTGGTAGATCTGGATCGTGATCTTAATGATCCAGATAGGTGAAGAGTTTATCGCTCTTACTTGGATATTTGAGTTGAGGATGATGGGACTGAACTTCTTTTTGAGGTAAATCCTGTATGGTGTATTACTCGAGCGAGTAGGTGTCCGACGAGGTCAGATTTGGTCACCCTTGGATGTGTGGATGATGGGATTGGCTTCCCTATGAAGTCAATCGAACGTATTGAGGTAATCGATGAACAGGTAACTGATAGGTTCGGAGTTGGTACGTCTCGGTAGACATGGTTAAGATTGGATGCCAGTTGGCATGAGTGGGTACGCCTTGGTGGGCGTGAGTCGGACTGGTGCATATTGGATTACGTGATTAGGCGTAGACGTTTTGGTTACTAGTCGGGCGACAATGGGACTCGAAATAGATGATGGGTTGGATTTTCGATCTGGCTGGTACTGGATTGGACAGATGCACTCCAGAATTGAAACGTGATTGGCTACAACCTAGGTCATTGTTGTTGTTGTAAGCTGGTTAATGGATGGACGTACGTACCCTGTACGTCGTTCAAGGTACGATACTGGACAGGTTTGTGGTGTCCGGTGACGGTATATATGATATACCAGTGGTACGTTGGTGAGCGTGTTAGTAATTGGCATAGTTCCGATGCCATTAGATTAGTCGAGGACGTGGACTGGACATTGGATACTGTGCATTGGGTCATGGTGTTTCTGATGGGTCCAATTACACATAGATCAAGAATGAGTGAGTGGGTGGTTAGTGTAATCACAAGTAAGTATAATGTTGGTTTTCGACTAGCGACTGTCAAGTGGTGACAGTTTGTCGGATATTTCAATGTGGATCGATGAGTGAGTTTTAGTGACTCCCAGTGGGAGTAGATAGTAGGATATTTTGGTGTTTGAGCAAGGAACCGTCGAGTTGCTGTGTTAACGAAATGGTAGATTTGTCAAGTGGTATTAATTCGGAACATGTGATTACTATCATTCGACGTGGTTGAGTGTAGTCGATGCGACGTGAGTATTAGTGGAAGGTCTGGGTACGAATAAGTTTTGTTCTGGTTAGTGGATGTACAAGTGTACATTGGAAGCGAGGTCGATTTTGTTTTCCACAAGGTGGATATAGAATCGAAATAGTTGGAATTTTGAGGACAAAATTAATTAAAGAGTGAAGGTTGTAACGACCCATCCCGAATTCCGGAATTTGATTAGTGACGAATCAAGGATTAGTGAGGTTAGTCGGTGATTAGTGGGGTACTTTTGGACGGACGGTGCAAAATGACGATTTTACCCCTAGAATGGGTAAAACGTTAACTTTTCATTCTGGGGGTCAAATGGACTTTAGCCGATGACTGTGACGAAGTTTGGGACGTCACGAGTTCATTGACAGGTGGCACGTTCGATTCCGACGTTCGAGGAAGAATTTATGACGTTCGGAAGTTCATGGGTATTTTGGTAACTTAGTTAAAAGGGATGAATAGTTGACTTTTGGACCGGGAGGTCTGATGGCCTAGAGCCAAGGACCGTTACGTAGATCGGGTCGATACGAATCCGTAGACAGGCAGTACGTCGAAATAGGACTTCGAACAGGAAAGTTATGGTTCACGGAAGTTCGATTGCACTATGCACGATTTACGAGATAGATTGCTTTTATCACCTATTGGGCCCAGATATTTACTTCCTTCCTAATGGATGAGTGACAAGTGTCAGTCATCTCATTGGCCCAAACCCCCAATTAGTGGATCTAAGATGTTATTGGTGAGATTTATAATATAATATTGGGTTGTGATTATTTTATAATAACCCTTAATCTCTCTCTCAATCCTAGCCCTTCATCTCACCCTTCCCCTTCAATCCTCACCTTCCATCTCTCATCTCTCTCTCTCACCTGATCATCATCTTCTCTGTTTCTTCAAACAAACCCGAAAGCTTCGCCTCCATTTCCTCCATTCTTATTTAGCAAACAAACCCACACGACACACCACCACCACCCCACTTGCATCCATATGTCCGTGTGAGGGATTTTGAGAGATGGGGAATGACGGTGACGGCGGGCCACGGCGGGGAGAGCCCGAAACCGTAAGGTAAGCATTTTGAAATTTGGAAACTGAGGTTTAAAGGTTCTTGGTCGATTCTATTAATGGAAATGGTTTTATGGAGGGCGTAGGGACTATTTAGGATTGAAAATGGAGGCTGGGACGGCCGGAGACGACGGCCACAACTAGTTGCAGGCGGCTGGTTTGTCCTTCGTTCATGGAGGTATCATTTTGACTCATTTTTCCTATTCTGAATAGCTAAAATGATAGGGTTTGAGTAGGAGAAGCTTTAGGAATAAAAAGGGAACGAAATGGACTGAAAATGGATGAGATTGGATGTCAGGACCCGTCCCAAATATCACCTCGATACCAGGGACGAACCCTGCTCCCGTCTGACAATCACACCCAAAGTACCCAAAATAACCTTAATACCACTACAAGCATAACTATCAGACGAAGGAGTGAATATAATACAACTGTAAGTCAGAGCATATTTCTACAAAATGGGCACAAAATCCTACTATGCTAGCCTCGCAACGGAAGAACGTCGTAAGCTCTATGCCTCGATTCCTGCCTCAACGTTCACCCCGACGTTATCACCACGACCTGGAGGGAAAATTTAAAACCAAAAGTGTGAGTGGACTAAAGAAAATAAAAGTTACAAAAACAGTTTATCATCATATCAAAGTTAAGGAAAAACAATAATAACATTTGTTCCCTCCGTTTTGAAAACATGCATGCCCAACTACGTATCAGAAAAACCACACCAGAAGACATCATAAGAAACAGAAACACTATAAAACGGGTATAAAAATCTTATAAATCATATCATAGCATCATAAATCGTAAATATCAAATCATCATTTTACGATCAAACCTGCTGGGTCTATCCGAGTCTTTAAACTCAACCAGGCCTCAATATGTAATTCCGAGTCTTTAAACTCCCGAGTCTTTAAACTCAATAGGCCTACGGGGGTAATATCATAAATGTCCGAGTCTTTAAACTCCCGAGTCTTTAAACTCAATCCGGGCCCGTCCCCCGTTAATCAGAATCCGGGTCTTTAAACCCAATATCCAGATCCAGCAAATCCAATCCAAATTCAATGTAAACCCATTTCTAAATCCATAACCAAACTCGAATTCGGAATCCCCGGTTCGAAGCCCTTCCGGCGTTCAGAACCGTCATTCCGAACCCAAATCCAGAAATCCACTTTTAAACCAAAACCCACATTTAATCACAAATCACGTTTCATAATCCATTTATCATCATTAGAAAACAATTATAGATTGAAATCCCTAAATATGGCATCAAAATCCGAAATCCAACTTTTTCTCGAAAAACGTGCAAAATTCCAAAAATATCTCGAAAAACGTGCAAACATACCAACCACATATAATCATCAACAAGAAGCATAAAAACATATTTAATATCATCAAACATCAATAAAACAGTTAGGCATGCTCGTAAAGAAAGAAAGAGTCCACTCACAAATCCGAGCGAGTCAATCGCGCTCCGTGCGCTCCTCCACCGTCTCAGGCGTCTCCCGTCCTGTCAATATGCACCAAATAGGGTCACAAATACATCAAGGATACTAACCCTAAGTTCCCCAATTTTTCGGGAATTTATTAATATTTTAATCTTAAACCCTAAACCGTCCGGATTCCCGAACTATTTCATAACATCGTCTGATTCACCCGAAAATCACACTAATGGATCCCTTAGGACAATTAGAACCAAAACCATGTTGACCATTTTCCCAACCGCCACCGCACACGCCCCCACGCGCCGCCCAAAGTGGCTGCGCGTGGGCCTCACGCGCCTGCTACACTGCTCCTTCAACCTCGAGTCACCCGGTTCAGCACAGTTGAACCGGCGTGACCGGTTCTCCTCCATTCCTCCACCGTTCTTCCTCCTTTCAATCCCAATAGCAGCGTCCAGTCCCTAGCAATCTTCCCATGTCCTTACAATTGAAATTCACGACCCAAAACCACACGATTTCTCCCTCAAAAAACTGAGCCTGTGGCCCCTGTTTCGGCCGCCGGCCGCCCAGGTCCTCCCCCGGCACGGCACCACAACCAAACGACTCCTGGGACCTCCAGGAGTCTCACCAAAACCACCAAATCCCTCGACTCTAGCCCTAGGTCCACGACTTTTGAAATCAAATTCACGGGAAAAACAGAGGAATTGAGCTTACCTTTCGATTCAGTCTCCGCCGCGTGCCACGGTGTTCGTTGGGTTCCCTGCAGACGTCTGAGCCTCCTATTGGCTTGTATTGATCCACCACACGGCACAACTACCACCCTTGTCTCACGGCTTCCCTGTTTTTCTCAGAACTCCGCCTCACCACCGCCGTGTCTCCGGGCACGATTCCTCCCCCAAAACACGATCACCAGCTCAGCCTTGTCACTCTGTCACTCTCTCAATTCACTCTTCACTCACTCACACCCTGAATCGATCACTGTCTCTCCAAGTTGTCCCCTCTGTTTTCTGTGTTCGAAACCAATTGCACGGTTTAAAATCGTGCAATGTGTGGCCGTGCACACAATCGATCTTCCTAGAACCATCCAGCCCCTTACACGTGTCCATCACCCCATGACTCAAAATAAATATCCCAATCCACTATTGCCACTTGCCCTTATCTGATTGGGCTGAGGGAAAAAGACTAAAATACCCCTCGTTGTAATAATCATCGTTTTACCCTCACACTTTCTAGACCCGTAACTACTTCGTCCGACGTCCGATGACAGTGTGCCGCCTGTCGTTGTACTCAGGACGTCGAGACCTATCTAACGGTCCTCGGTCTACGTGAAAATCACAAGTCCAAGAAAAAGTCAACATTTCCCTCAATTAGTCCAAATTACGGTAACGCCCTCAATCTTCCGAACGTCAAAACTTTTTCTCCGATTGTCCAAATCGAACCTGCCACCTGTCTACGGACTCGTGCCGTCCTAACTACATCACGGTCAAGGGTCAACACTCATCCAACTGGTAAATCAAAAAGTCAACTTTTGACGCACTATTCACAAGGGTAAAATCGTCCTTTCATACAAATATTTACAAAAATTACATTTATACCCTTCCCGAAGGTACGGGTTGTTACAATCTACCCCCCTAAAAAGAATTTCGTTCCCGAAATTCAGTGAAACAAATAAGGGTACTGTTCGCGCATCAAGGCCTCGGGTTCCCAAGTAGCTTCTTCCACCTGATGATTTCTCCACAATACTTTAACTAAGGGAACCGTTTTCCTCCGTAAGACCTTATCCTTCCAATCCAAAATTGCTACTGGCTGCTCTTAAAGCTCAAGTCTTCCCTCAGTTCAACAGGTTGTGCTTCCAGAACATGCGAATCATCCTGTATGTACTTCCGAAGCATAGATACATGGAAGACATTATGTACCTTTTCCAGGTCTGCTGGTAAAGCCAACCGATAAGTAACAGGACCAATCCGCTCTAAGATCTCATAAGGTCCAATGTAACGAGGACTCAGCTTCCCTCGTCTACCAAACCGTACTATTCCCTTCCAAGGAGATAACTTCAAGAAAACCCAGTCTCCTACTGCAAACTCCAAATCTCTGATCCTACGGTCGGCATAGCTCTTCTGTCGGATACTATCGACTCTGGAGTCCCATGAAGCCGAATAATTTCATCAATGAACAACTGTGCAAACTGCGTCAACCTGAAATTCTCCCGTACTGGTAAGAAATGAGCAGACTCCGTAAGTCTATCTACGATCACCCACACGCCATCGTGTCCCTTCGGTGTTCTGGGAAGCTTGAATACAAAATCCATCGTCAGGTGATCCCATTTCCACTCGGGGATCGGTAAAGGTTGCATTGCTCCATAGGGTCTCTGCCGCTCAGCTTTCACCTATTGACAGATTAAGCATCTACTGACATATTCTGCAATCTCACGTTTCATACCTGACCACCAGTAATGCTCTCGAAGGGTACGATACATCTTGGTCCCCCCAGGATGCATCGTATAGGCTGAACAGTGAGCCTCATCCAGTATCACCTTCTTCAACGTCTCATCCCCGGGTACACACAATCGTTCATCCTTAACCAAGGCTCCATCCTCGCGAATCTCAAAATCCTGTCTCTCGCCAGCCTCGACCTCAATACGTATGATGCACAAAATGGGGTCCTCAAAATGAGCATCAATAACCTGATCAATCAAAACAGGTCGCACGTGGAAACTCGCTAAAAGCGCTCCCTGACCATCCACAGTCAACTCTACTCCCAGTCTGCGGAGCTCAACCAATAAAGGTAATCGTACTATCCTCAAATGCGACAAAGAACTAGCTGACTTCCTACTTAGAGCATCGGCTACCACATTAGCCTTCCCTGGATGATACTCAATAGTACAGTCGTAGTCCTTAAGCAACTCCAACCATCGGCGCTGTCTCAGATTCAATTCCTTCTGAGTAAACAAATACTTCAAACTCTTGTGATCGGTGAAAATCCTGCACCTCTCGCCGTACAAGTAATGTCGCCAAATCTTCAGTGCATGAACCACCGCCGCCAGTTCCAAGTCATGTGTAGGGTAGTTCATCTCATGGGGTTTCAACTGTCGGGAAGCATAAGCAATCACTTTCCCGTGCTGCATCAATACACAGCCCAAACCTTGTAAAGAAGTGTCACTGTACACCTCGAACTCCCCACTATCGTCTGGAAGAGCCAACACAGGAGCAGATGTCAACCGTCTTTTAAGCTCCTGGAAACTCTGTTCACATTTCTCATCCCAATCAAACCGAACTCCCTTCCGAGTCAGCCTTGTCAACGGAGCAGCAAGAATAGAAAAACCCTCAATAAAATGCCGATAATAACCTGCTAAACCCAGAAAACTCCTGATCTCTGTCACCGTCTTGGGCTGTTCCCAATTTGATACCGCCTCAACCTTCTGAGGATCCACTCTGATGCCCTCGGCTGAAATCACATGTCCTAGAAATCCAACACTGGTCAACCAAAACTGACACTTGCTCAACTTCGCATACAACTGATGCTCTCTCAGGGTCTTAAGCACTATTCTCAGATGCTTCTCGTGCGCCTTCGCACTCTTCGAATACACCAAAATGTCGTCAATAAAGACAATCACAAAAAGATCCAAATACAACCGGAACACTCGGTTCATAAGATCCATAAAAGCTGCGGGGGCATTAGTCAATCCAAAAGGCATCACTACAAACTCATAATGACCGTACCTAGTCCGAAAAGCTGTCTTCGATACATCCTCCTCTTTAACCCTTAACTGATGGTAGCTGGAGCGAAGATCAATCTTCGAAAAGTACTGTGCTCCCTTTAACTGGTCAAACAAATCATCAATCCGGGGTAAAGGATACTTATTCCGAATGGTTACCTTATTTAACTATCTGTAGTCAACACACAATCTCAAACCTCCGTCCTTTTTCTTCACAAATAGTACCGGCGCTCCCCACGGTGACATACTCGGTCGAACGAATCCTATATCGACCAACTCTTGCAACTAGGCCTTAAGTTCCCTCAATTCTGCAGGTGCCATGCGATAAGGAGTCTGTGAAATAGGCTGTGTACCTGGTAAAAGATCAATCGTGAACTCGATCTCTCGATGAGGTGGTAATCCTGGCAACTCCTCGGGAAAAACATCGGGAAACTCCCGCACCACTGGTATATCCTCCGCCCTTACTGGCGAAACACGTGTATCCACCACATGATCTATGTAACCCTGACACCCCTTACGCAACAGCTTGCTAGCCTCAAGTGCCGAGATAACTCCAGTAGGAAGTGCACGTTGATCACCTTGAAATATAGTCTCTGGTAATCCTGGACTCCGAAAAGTCACTCTCCTATCGAAACACTCGATAGAAGCATGATGTCTCGTCAGCCAGTCCATACCCAAAATAACATCAAAGTCCCGTAGATCCAATAGTAACAAATCCGCCATTAATTCAACCTCGTCAACCATCACCGGACACTCTCTCAACACCTGAGTCACTACCAACACCTCTCCAGTAGGTGTACTCACCCCTAACGCACACTCCAAAGCAGACACCTCCCTCTCCGTCACCAGACTACAACTCCGAGCTATAAATGAATGGGTCGCCCCGGGATCTATCCAAGCAAAAACAGTGTGACCAAGTATGGTGAGTGTACCTATCACCACTCCCGGTGCTGATCTGGCCTCCTGCTGGGTCATAGCAAAAACTCGCGCCTGAGGTCCTGATGACCTACCGCGCCCTCTAGAACTGCTCGTGGCACCACCGCCACCCCTAGGGCCTGCTGCCCCTGACACTGACGCAGTACTCCGCCTAGGTTCTGCTACACCTCGGCCTGTTCCACCCTCCTGAGCTAACAATGGGCACTCCCTCCGAAAGTTTCCTCGCTCTCCACAGTAGTAGCAAGCATCCCTACTGGGTCCACCGGTCTGCCTCCCAGTAGAAGCAACAGAAGTAGCACTCGCCTGAGGAGTCGGCTGTGCCCTAGCTCCCCGAAATCCAGAGCCCTGAAAACTGCCTGGTCTACCAAACCGGGCTCCACCAGCTGATGACGAACCACCATAATTACCCCGCTTGGGGGTCCTCTGACTCGATGCTCCAGGAAAAGAATGCTCTCGGCGTCGCACACTGCCCGAGTACTGTGGCCTGGCAGGCAAACTGGCCTCCACTCTAACAGCAGCATCAGACAACTCCCGGAATGTAGCAAAGAAGCCGGCTGTCACAATGGCTCTAATCTCTCCTCGAAGACCCAACTCAAACCGACGGCACTTCTCAGCCTCGGTTGCCACAAATGCAGGAGCGAACCGGGATAGCATCTGGAATCTCTGCTCATACTCGGCTACTGTCATACTCCCTTGTTTCAACTGAAGAAATTCTGCCTCTTTGGCATCCCGGAAAGAGCGGGGATAATACTGGTCTAAAAATCGCTCCGGAAAGTCTCCCACATCACCGTATGTGCATCCCAGCCGGACAACTCCAGCGTATACCACCACTCATACGCTGCACCATCCAGCAGAAACGTAGCCAACAAGACCCGGTCCTCTGGAGGACAATGCATCACCCCGAAAATACGCTCAAGCCGGGTGATCCATCGGTGGGCTTCCTCTGGGTCTGCCCCACCGCTGAAAGTAGTAGCCCCAAGCCGCTGGGCTCGCTCAATCGAAGCGTTCTCCGTCCCTCTCGCTGCTTCATCTTCAGGTCGTGGAGGGGGGTCACGTCTCAGAGGCATGGTCGAACGTACGCTGAAAGAGGCATAGAGTTAGTAAAACAACCTAGATCCAACACAAACCGACAAACCTATGCTCTGATACTAATTGTCAGGACCCGTCCCAAATATCACCTCGATACCAGGGACGAACCCTGCTCCCGTCTGACAATCACACCCAAAGTACCCAAAATAACCTTAATACCACTACAAGCATAACTATCAGACGAAGGAGTAAATATAATACAACTGTAAGTCAGAGCATAGTTCTACAAAATGGGCACAAAATCCTACTATGCTAGTCTCGCAACGGAAGAACGTCGTAAGCTCTATGCCTCGATTCCTGCCTCAACGTTCACCCCGACGTTATCACCATGACCTGGAGGGAAAATTTAAAACCAAAAGTGTGAGTGGACTAAAGAAAATAAAAGTTTCAAAAACAGTTTATCATCATATCAAAGTTAAGGAAAAACAATAATAACATTTGTTCCCTCCGTTTTGAAAACATGCATGCCCAACTACGTATCAGAAAAACCACACCAGAAGACATCATAAGAAACAAAAACACTATAAAAACGGGTATAAAAATCATATAAATCATATCATAGCATCATAAAACCGCATTATAAATCTTAAATATCAAATCATCATTTTACGATCAAACCTGCTGGGTCTATCCGAGTCTTTAAACTCAACCAGGCCTCAATATGTAATTCCGAGTCTTTAAACTCAATACGCCTACGGGGGTAATATCATAAATGTCCGAGTCTTTAAACTCAATCCGGGCCGGTCCCCCGTTAATCAGAATCTGGGTCTTTAAACCCAATATCCAGATCCAGCAAATCCAATCCAAATTCAATGTAAACCCATTTCTAATCCATAACCAAACTCGAATTCGGAATCCCCAATTCGAAGCCCTTCCGGCGTTCAGAACCGTCATTCCGAACCCAAATCCGGAAATCCACTTTTAAACCAAAACCCACATTTAAACACAAATCACGTTTCATAATCCATTCATCATCATCAGAAAACAATTATAGATTGAAATCCCTAAATATGGCATCAAAATCCGAAATCCAACTTTTTCTCGAAAAACGTGCAAAATTCCAAAAATATCTCGAAAAACGTGCAAACATACCAACCACATATAATCATCAACAAGAAGCATAAAAACATATTTAATATCATCAAACATCAATAAAACAGTTAGGCATGCTCGTAAAGAAAGAAAGAGTCCACTCACAAATCCGAGCGAGTCAATCGCGCTCCGTGCGCTCCTCGACCGTCTCAGGCGTCTCCCGTCCTGTCAATATGCACCAAATAGGGTCACAAATACATCAAGGATACTAACCCTAAGTTCCCCAATTTTTCGGGAATTTATTAATATTTTAATCTTAAACCCTAAACCGTCCGGATTCCCGAACTATTTCATAACATCGTCCGATTCACCCGAAAATCACACAAATGGATCCCTTAGGACAATTAGAACCAAAACCATGTTGACCATTTTCCCAACCGCCACCGCACGCGCCCCCACGCGCCGCCCAAAGTGGCTGCGCGTGGGCCTCACGCGCCTGCTACAGTGCTCCTTCAACCTCGAGTCACCCGGTTCAGCACAGTTGAACCGGCGTGACCGGTTCTCCTCCGTTCCTCCACCGTTATTCCTCCTTTCAATCTCAATAGCAGCGTCCAGTCTCTAGCAACCTTCCCATGTCCTTACAATTGAAATTCACGACCCAAAACCACACGATTTCTCCCTCGAAAAACTGAGCCCGTGGCCCCTGTTTCGGCCGTCGGCCGCCCAGGTCCTCCCCCGGCACGGCACCACAACCAAACGACTCCTGGGACCTCCAGGAGTCTCACCACAACCACCAAATCCCTCGACTCTAGCCCTAGGTCCACGACTTTTGAAATCAAATTCACGGGAAAAACAGAGGAATTGAGCTTACCTTTCGATTCAGTCTCCGCCGCGTGCCACGGTGTTCGTTGGGTTCCCTGCAGACGTATGAGCCTCCTATTGGCTTGTATTGATCCACCACACGGCACAACTACCACCCCTGTCTCACGGCTTCCCTGTTTTTCTCAGAACTCCGCCGCACCACCGCCGTGTCTCCGGGCACGATTCCTCCCCCAAAACACGATCACCAGCTCAGCCTTGCCTCTCTGTCACTCTCTCAATTCACTCTTCACTCACTCACACCCTGAATCGATCACTGTCTCTCCAAGTTGTCCCCTCTGTTTTCTGTGTTCGAAACCAATTGCACGGTTTGAAATCGTGCAAAGTGTGGCCATGCACACAATCGATCTTCCTAGAACCATCCAGCCCCTTGCACGTGTCCATCACCCCATGGCTCAAAATAAATATCCCGATCCACTATTGCCACTTGCCCTTATCTGATTGGGCTGAGGGAAAAAGACTAAAATACCCCTCGTTGTAATAATTACCATTTTACCCTCACACTTTCCAGACCCGTAACTACTTCGTCCGACGTCCGATGACAGTGTGCCGCCTGTCGTTGTACTCAGGACGTCGAGACCTATCTAACGGTCCTCGGTCTACGTGAAAATCACAAGTCCAAGAAAAAGTCAACATTTCCCTCAATTAGTCCAAATTACGGTAACGCCCTCAATCTTCCGAACGTCAAAACTTTTTCCCCGGTTGTCCAAATCGAACCTGCCACCTGTCTACGGACTCGTGACGTCCTAAACTACGTCACGGTCAAGGGTCAACACTCATCCAACTTGTAAATCAAAAAGTCAACTTTTGACACACTATTCACAAGGGTAAAATCATCATTTCATACAAATATATACAAAAATTACATTTATACCCTTCCCGAAGGTACGGGTTGTTACATTGGACCTTGGACCGGTCCAGACCGGTCTGGCCCGGCTCAAAACCAGAGGATCGGGTTCACGCAAGGTTAGGGATGAACAATGCTCTGGCGCGTGGCTTTCACGCGCAGCCCCTTTGGACGGCGCGTGAGGGCGCGTGGTGGGTCCTATGGGGAAGTGTTCAGCATATAAAACACTCTATTCGATGTAACGAACATTTTGGGACTGGTTTCGTGTCGATCGGACACCGTCTCAATCATGTTCGGGACATCCGAAGGTTTAGGATTGAGTTTAAAAATAGTTAAAAATTCGGGAAAATTACGAGGCTTATGACACGCAAACCGAGGCGACAGCTTAGGACGGTCTGTGAGTGGACCTTGATTTCTAAACTGTGATGCATGCATAAATGTTTTATATGGTTTATAGTAAGTATTCTGTGATGATGATTTGGATGATTGTGATTTATATGATTTCAAGTATTTCAAGGCTATTTACATGCTTGCACGTAAATCAAGGTTTTTGGTTTTACACTGATTTTCCATGCTTATAGATTTGGAAATGATTTCATAAATGGTGTTGGATTTGAAAAGGTAAACTCGGGTTCGAGACCCATTTGTTTTGGAAACCCTCGGACTCGAAGTCCATTTAGTTACGTTTTCGGTCAAAGGCCCAATTGGTTCTTGAATCGATTTTGAATTTGGAAATATGGATCGGGCACGAGACCCCTTTGATTTACGAACTCTCGGAATTCCATTTGATTTAACGAGGCATCGGGCCGAAGGCCCAGTTGATTTACGTATCGGACTCGAGGCCCAGTTGGTTTACGTATCGGGCTCGAGGTCCAATTAGTTTGCGTATCAGGCTTGATGACCAGTTGACTTACGTATCAAGCACGAGGTCCATTTAGTTTACCAAATCGGGCACGAGGCCCAGTTTGTATGTGGATTCGGGCTTAGGACCCATTTATGTTTTAAGATTGTGATTTCGAGTCGGGGAACCAGAAATGGATTTATGGTTCATGACGGTTTATCGGGACCGGCATGAACCTTTGAAAGGTATTATGGTTCATGACGATTTATGGGGACCGGACATGAACCCTTGAAAGGTTTTAAAAATGATTTCAAAAGGTTTTTCGTATACCATCCTTTATATATGAATTGTCTCCTCCGGGGAGGGTTGTTGGCCTAGGTGGACCCCGGAGTAATCACGAAGCACTAACTGAGTGGAGTCACCCTCGTTGGGTACCTTACTCTCAGGAGGGCTTGGATTATAACCCTCAGGGAGGGTCATTGATCTACGGACATTGACTTGGATGGACTCTGGGGAGACTTGGGTTTGAGACTCCGGGTAGCACACGCGTAACTCTAGATACCATGACGGGATTAGTTATATGAAATATGATAAACATGATTTCAATTGGTTTGCGAAATTGTGTTTTATGATTAATAAATGGATTTGGGCTGAGATCCCACATATGTTTATTATGTTCTAGATTTCTGTGAATGGTTTTGGGCAGGGGCCCATATGATTATGGTTGTTTAAACAAATGTGGTATGATAAACGATTTTACTATGCATGCATGCTTTTTAGTGAAGGGCATAAAGGTCTTTTATAAAATATGTTTTATCAACTCTTTTATTTTTTTTCCACTCATAGTCTTTCTATTTTCAATGCCCTTCAGGTTGAATACAGTGCAGACTGTAGTAAAGACCGAGACATCACATACCTCCTCCGGATCCTGGCGTACTCTGGAAACCGGAAGGCTAAAGGTTTTAATTTTCCCTAGTCTGACACTCCGTGTCAGACGGAATCAGGAGTGTTCCTCGTTAATCCCGGGGGATTGGGACGGGTCCTGACACATTTCATCTAAACGAGCTCACTAAATAACACATGTTCTAACACAATGAGCTAAAAACATGCCAATATCAATATGGTAATAGATGTACTTTAGTGAGTGAAGGGATCATTTCCATATATAGTGTGGTTTTATTTCATATGAAATATGCAACTCTAATTTTTTTCAAACTTACTATCTGTTCTCATAGTTGGACACGAGGCCGATTTCTAATGGGAGATTGGGCAGTATCCCATACCTCTACTTACACTTTATCAACTGCCACAATCATGAGCAACCAATGCCCTGAGAATTTGTCATAAATAGGGAAGTACATCGACAACGAAGGGAACTTTAATGAGCTATAGGAATGAATATAAGACAATTAAAAATAAATGTTTCACCCATTAAGGGGGAAACCAACCTCTTGGCATATCCGTAAACGACTACTTCCATTTTTTAAGAATGCTTGTCTGCGAGAATAAATTACAAATCGTCTAAGCTTCCTAGTATCGCCAAACACCTCAAAACATCCTTCATGTCAGAAAAAAATGTATTCAAGTGCATTTAACACTTACAACATAAGTGAATAAACAAACCCTTTTTCATAGAAAAACATCAGTTTATAGGATTTTTTTTATATAGGAACAAAAAACAAAATTTCTTAAAATTTGATGCCATTTTCCATATCCTCCATTACTGGTTGTGATCATTTTTCCTTTTTACTAATGTAAATAACCACGGTAACAAACTAAATTAATTTAGGCAAACTCCCCTATTAGTAATTTACGGATACTACGATTGGATACGTTTTTGGTAAGTTTTTACACACATAAAAACACTTGCATAAAAAAACGAATTAATCATTATTTCCCACCCCACTCATACATACCAAATGATTGCAAAACATTGGACCGACGAATAAAACAACGATCTACTGACAAACCTGAAAGCTTACAGGGAAAATCCAACTGGGAGAACATTCGTCGACCATTAACTGGGTAGCAAAGTTAACAACCTGCGAAAATTTTGTGCAAATCACATCCTAGATCGTTAAATTGCGATTGCGTCACCCAAATCATTACAAACAAGCATCATCCAAATCTTTACAAACAATCAACACATGAGATTGTTAAATAAAAGTTTGGAGGAATTATTTCACCAGTTAAAGGTTTATACGGTTCCGGTCATGCCAGATAATTGCGAGTTAAAAATTCACTCCCAACATCAACAATCAAAGTAGTTCCATTTCAAAATTACAATAATGTTATTAAATCCTTTGAACTCCCAGGGAAACAAAAATTCCACATTTAAGACAATAAATAATACTATATGTCTATATCTTCTATACATCAAACTAAATCATACATGGGGTCTACATCGAGGCTAAACATGTAACTTACTATCATTCACTGGTCATCGTCAAGTTCTATATGGGAAAGGTTTTTGAATGGATACTCTTGCATCTTCCGTCTTTTCTTGCTTTTAGATTGGATGTGTCCCTCATCTGGGGAAATCCTATGTAACCTAGCTTCCTTGGGATTTGACCCCAATACATGAAACTGATCATTTACATGACCTTTATCCTCACTTTTCCTCATACCTTGTACCAGTCCCTGCCTATACATAACATAAACACCACTCAACTTTCATTATAACAAAAATGTCAACATTATTCTGATACATTTTATTAAAATATGAAATGGCGTACTATAATGGAATGTATTATGCCAAATCTAACAATTTGCATCTTTACATTTGTCAACTCCTTGGGGGACCTATATATCTAATGCGTACACACAATTATTCACTATTTTAGTTCACACTCAAAAGTTTATTTGGACAAAACACCTTCACAAAACCACATTGCAAAACAAAGGTTTATGTTTAAACATTATAAATAAAATATTGGGAATTATAAAATATAGAGAGTATCATATGCTATGGATTTACCACAACTTCTTGACTATGCCCCCCTCCTTATCATCCCATGAGCAATTATCACATAAATGACGTCTCCAATATCCCATTCTTTGATTGCAATCTCTCTCCATGAAGGATTTTTTACAGTTGTTCTCCATATGAACCCTTTTATGGAAATCGCATGTATGTGACCCAAGCCCCAATCCAACTTTGGAAACCCCTTCTCTTAAACCTACCGTGACCTTCCCTAGAATTTCTTAGCTACAACTGAAGTTAGTTTCTAAATGACCTACCTGCTTTTCCACGCTAGACAATTTTAACCTTAAATTCCCAACTTCATCCTTTAAAACATTGTTTTCTCCCGTTAAACCAACTATTTATTCCTTCATAGACCCAATCTCCCCTTGTATTTTTCAACTCCTTTTTTAGGATAAAACTAACTTTACCTGTCCCCAAATATCAAAAATATGAGATTGCTCTCAAACCCACCACATTTCTTAACCCAACTATACATCTTCACTCCGTCCTCATCACTCCACGACACAATGGGGGCTAATGACTTGTCAACATACTTACTTTCAGCAATAGTCAAAATAAAACAACTGTAAGAACAACACACAACAAAATAAGTATTGGTCGCACTTCCTTTTCAAATTTCTTAACCCTTCGATCAAAAACCTAAATGAATAAGTTGCCTCGTTTTTGAATTTAATTTCCTCCATATTTGTAATTCCCAACACATATTTGGATTTCACATATTCTATATATGTTGGAGAAAGAATAGTTCCTATAGTAAATAGAATAAAACACAAACGGAATTCTTCATCCACTACATGGGTAGCCTCGATTCTAGTATGTAAGTAGACCATTGATATCAGACCACCTTGACAGCCATGTTAGTAACCACCCTTGCACTAATGACATTCTCCTGCCCAGTTCATATGTCAACACCCCTATCCTTCACGCCCATTACCTTTTCAAAATCCCCATATCCTAATGTCATATCTTTACCATGAAAGTCAATAGTATGGTCACTTGGGTTGACTTTAGAAATAAGAAATTTATACAACGGCCAATTCAAAACTGTGCTCCTCAAACCAGCAATTAAACCAAACCCCATTTCATTAATGGCAACCAATTTATCGCTACCTAATCCACTTACCACTTCTTTAAACAAAACTGGCCTGCACAAAGTGAACAATGTCCCAGAATGTTCGCCTTCGTGTGTGCCCTCTGAATTGTCACCTATATGCCTTCTGCCAAATGAATATTTGGTATCCATCACCTACTAATTCAAATGCATTCATAATATATGCCCAACAGAAAACTCAGAATCAGGACACTTGACTAACCAAGCAATTTAGACCCAAAACCAGAAGCAAGTCCCAAATCCGGAATAAGGAAATAAAAGCAGCAAGGTAGAAAAACAAAAACACATACTAGTGACGCTGCAAGGCATGGCACGGCCAACACCAGAGACGCTCCAGCTTACGACTTCGACGACCACCTATTCTAACAGCTCCTTCACACACCCCAGAAACATTGCCCAACTCTCTCTCTTTGTGATTACAAATTCAACCTTCTTCACCACAACCACTCCATCTTCACCATGCATGCACCTTTTTCATCTCTAATTTTAATACCCTTTTATTTCTTCGCGATGAACACTGCCAAGATTCCCCAAAACCGTACCTCTTCGCGATTACAAATCCTCTCTCTTCGTGATTAAAAATTTGCTCATCTCTCCTCTCCTTTCTTCGCGATGAACACTGCCAAGCTTTCCCAGAATTGTTTAGCCCATCCTCTCCTCTCCACTCTTCGCGATTACAAATCCTCTCCTCCCTCCTCTCCTTTCTTCACAATGAACACTGCCAAGATTCCCAAAACTGTTTAGCCCATCCTCTTCTCTGTTCGCGATTACAAATCCTCTCCTCGCCAAATGTACAAATTCCACATACCCTAATTTAGCTAGATATCTCTTGACTCAAAATACCATTTTTACGCTTTCGGTAACTTTCCTATTTAACCCAATCTCAACTTCTATTTTTCTTTTGTTATTTCATTAAAAGGAACTTTTTTTTTAAATATCAGCCAGACCAATCTACGAACCGTTTCATGGAAGCCTGGCCGAACAAGCTGACAATAACATGTTAAATGAGTCAAGTTATATACACAAACAACCCTTGAAGCGAGTGTTTTTACTAACATCTCTTTAGATTTTAAATTTTACATAAGCATTCTTTTAAGTTTTAAAAATATTACACATAATCGATAAAATATGAAAAATATTTAATTTAATGTAATATATATATATTTAATTTAATGTAATATAAAATATATAAATACTAAAATATCATTATAGTTGTTTGGATACATTATCTTTATAGTTATGAAAATATTATAGTAGAAAGTCAATTTTATCAAATTTTAAGTTAATCTCAGGTTTTAGTTGATAATCACTTAACAAATGAGTCGATATCTAATATTTTTAGAACCTAAAGTGGTATTTGTGTAAAGTCCAAAACATGAGGGGTGTTTGTGAAAACACAAAAAACCTCAGGGTGTTTGTGTAAATAACCCTAAATGAGTCACATCAACAAACCATAGGATGCTTTCGGTAATTTTTTGTTGTTGTAAAAGATAGTTCCATGCTCATCCGAACTGTAGGAAAAATACAAATCAATCAAGTTGTTGGATTCAATTTTTTTTTTTTATCCAAAAAGAGATATCATTGTATATCGTAAGAAATTGTACAATTATAATATTAAAATTAAGTTACGACAGCAAGATCGACAAGAAAAATGGTAATACTAATGCAGACAAAGTCGTACTAATAATTAACAAACTCACATTACTAAAATTATTCAAAATTACAAATCAAGCCCAGAAAATCCAAAAAAACCAAAACCCCAATAACGCCCATAACTCTAAACAAACTACCTCTATGAAAACAAACTACCTCTATGAAAAGAAACAGTCACCATCGTTAAACCCATCACATTTGGTTTTGAAGAACTTGAAGAATGTGGCGGATCTTAGGAAGGCTTGATCTCCAGCGATCCTATTGTGCAAAAAAGTAAATAAAGGACAAAATGTCATAATCTAATTATTGTGACCAAAAACAATGAAAGACATTACGAAAAACTCTTCCAATAGAAAGGTAAAAGATTTGGGGGAAAAAAAATTTGAAGGAAGATTTTAAATATGAGATGAATTAAAAAAAAAATAGCAAAATAATATAATGAGAAATTCAAATATGAGTATGATTCAGATTAAACAGTCACCACAAAATTACTTTTATTACAAACCAAAAAAAAATGAAAGGGAAGAGGAAAGAAGATGATCTTCCTACTCCTCCCCCTTAGTTTATTTTCTTTGGGACTAAAAGGAGAGAGAATGGAGCTTAGAGTTGTTGGTTTCGTTTTATAAATCATTATTACAATTTAAACATTTATTTTGTATTTTTTGGAAAATGATATCACATCAAAGATTGTTTAATCATTTGATCATCATCAACAAACCGAAAGTACTGTCCTAAATGAGGAACACCATAATAGCATATCACATTATCAACAATAACATTTCCCCACCTCGTTTTTGTGAGTTGTACTAAGTACTAACAGCCATAAGGTTATTAACTGACAAATTAAAAAAGATTTTTCATTTCACAGCTATCAACAACAATATCGGTAAGAAATCCAACACTTTCGTTTTGTAATGAAAAAAGGGATGTCTTGTTGAGAGATGAGAGAACATGTTCATTTATATGTAGACATACGGAAATTACTCCATGGATAGATATAAAGCCAACAAATAGAGATCTATCATTATAGCGTGACAAGAATCCATCAATATAAACCAACGTCCATTGTACAATAAAATCATGCCAATTTCCATTGGCTAATTCAATTGCCTAAACAAAAATAGAATTTTAAACCCAAATCTGGTAAAAGAATAAGAAGAAAACAAAGAATCCAAATCAAACAGAAGCCTCAATCCTTGGCTGAAATGAGAAGGCAGACATGAACTTGATGGGTTCACCATCCACAAAACAGTTGGGCAACTGAGCCCATTCATTGGCACCCAAGTCACACATAACACAACTAGAAATCTCGGCAGAGCTTAAGCAGATCAATATCTGATCACCACAACCAACACAGTTTATGTCCACATTTTTGCCATACCATTCATGTGACATCGCTGGAGGCATTGCCGCAATCTGGTGCCAAGATCGAGCTTCCTCATCGTAACACCAAACTCTAAGGCTTGCGCTTTCAAAAAACTCTGACAGTAGAACCACTAGCATCCTGCCTCCACACTCCACCAGATCAATGGAGTACTCGAAGAACACCGGGAGTAGTCTGGGGTACTCGGAGAAGCACTTGGTGGTGAGATTGCAAGCCACAACTGATCCTGATGAGCTGAGGAAATGGACAATGTCCTCGTCGTTTTTGGTAGTGATAACGGATGAGTACTGCTTAGATGGGCTTCTTTGCATGCTGGTTGCCACTACATTTCCAGCCTTGCTGAGGAAGTAGACAGCATTGTCATCATTTGAGTCGGATTCTGTGGATTCATCGGCAAACTTCTTGCACAAGGCTGTCTCTTGTTCCCAGCAACCAGTGGTTGAGTTATACTCTCTGAATGACAAATTTGGGAGTTCACCAAAGAGTACAACAAGCTTGTAAGAGGGCTGCTCGTACTTGGGACATGAACTCATCACAATGGCATGGAAGGTGATATTTTGCATGGTTTGATCCAATGGAGGGTGTTCGTTGCAAGACCCTGTGACGGGGTTGCAGACAATGAAATTACCTAATGGATTTCGGAAACAGACCAAGCTACCAGAGGCTGAAACAGGCATGGAATTGCGGTTGGAGTCCTTCTGGAGAACCGATGGATGATTAAGCTTCTTCCAGCTTCTTTCCACGGAGTCAAATACTAATGATCTATTCAGGAGGGAATCCACCATGAAAAACCACGGATCCCGGGAGGGGATCTGAGAGCATTCACGCTTGAAACTGGGAGAAGATGCAACTGACTTCCACCTTTTGCACACTGAAGAAAGGCGGAAAAATGCAGATGTTGGTAGCCTTGAAAGGACCCTTTCAAGAAGGTCTTCATTAAGCTCATCCATGTAAAAGGGGCTTGAAATGCAATCATCTTCTTCGATTTTTCTCTTCCGAATCATCTCCATGAACTTGAAATTGGTGGGAAAAACACAGCTGCCATAACAGAAAGGAAGATAGCGTTACTTGTGAATTTACATCTACCTCATCATCTAGAATGTAATGGGTATCTACCTATCTATTTCATTTCGAAAATCAACTATAGATGATTGGATAAAATAACTTGTATGGCAACGGAGGAAACTAGACACTGATATTATCTAGTCAATAAAGCTTCCAACTTTACTAGTGCCTAACAAGAACAAGCATTGAGAAATGGATTGAAATTGCAGAAACGAACAGGGATTACAAGCATCCATGAGAAAATGCCTATCTGAGCAGTTGAAAAGACCAAAAATCGAGAAATGAATTGAAATTGCAGAAACAAACAGGGATTACAAGCATCCATGAGAAAATGCCTAACTGAGCAGTTGAAAAACTAGAAATTGAAAAATGTAAACTTTATCAACCTACAGATCAGAGAGCTGAGCACGACCTAAACTTCAGCACACCAAATGAAAGTTTAAATTTTTCAGACCCAGAACATGAAATTGGACCTTTGGTATATCCACAGTATTAAGTATTAACAGATCTCAATAATTCAATAAAATTGCAGCAAACACCAAATGAACAAGAAGAACAGACAGAGAAAATAAAATGTACCTGACTGTTCTCGAGTAGTTTTGAAATGGAAGACAATGAGAGAGTAGCTGAGGGAGTGAGGAGCTGGTGGGTCTCTGACCTTCTCTTTAAATTGGGTTTAGGGCAAAAATAAAATTAATACATAAATAAAAAAGGAAAAGAAGAAGGAGGGCTATGGAGGAAGGAAGGTGGGAAGCTTCCTGGGTAGCTCTTTTTTTTTTTTTTTTTGTGTGAGAGAGTTGACACTTCGGTAGAGAGCCACACAAACACACGAGGGGTTTGTCTTTCTTTTGGAATATCATCCCATATTTATAAAAACAAAGTGCCTTGCTTTTTCTTCTTCATCCAGCCATGGCTATTTTGATGCTGCAACAAAATAGATAGGGTGTGAAAGTAGGGCGAGTAGTTGACCTCTTGGGGGCCTTGGATTCCAAAGGCCCTCAACAAAATTTGTAGTTGCTTTTAAATTTTTAACAGAAAAGAGAGAAAGTAAAAGAAAAAGAGAGTGAAAGAGAGCATCTGAGCATGGTTGTTTTGCAAAGAGAGACAAAATGGGACTGTTTTCGGATTAGAAAAATACAAAAATAATATCATGACATTGTCAAAGGGTTAAAGGGTTTGGTTGGTGCTTGACTTTTGCAGTTGTGCAGAGGGAAAAAGCAGGAAACTTGGGTTGCTGCTTTGCTTTGCTTTCATTTGCCTCGTTGAAGGAATCTGTGTGCGACTAGCAAATAGCAATGGCATCTCTCATTCTCTCTCACCAACCCGTGACCTGGACAGAAAAAATATAAATATACTAACTTGTTTGCAAAGTCAATGCCCAGACCAGATTATTCGAGTCCCAGAACCAAACAATTCTCAAACAACAATACAAGGAATACAAGACAAGCCGAGAAAGCCGCAGATTAAGTTTTATTTTAACCTTTTTTTTTTTTCTTCTTTTTCTTTTTTTTTTACTTTTTCTGCATTTCAAATTCCTCCGAGGCTTTGGAGACTGCCCCTGCCGTAGCAGAGATCTCGATGTAATTCATTTCAATTCTCACCAAGCTCGGGTCTCCTAGTTTGCTTCTTTATCAGATCAGTATCTTGATTAATTCATCGAATTAAGACGAATTTATATGTGTATTGTTTTGTTGGTTGAGTATTCATTTAAAATGATTTTACATTTGTGTATTATATTATAAGTCGTATGTTCCATTGGGACCAAAAAAAAAAATGTTCCATCGGGACCAAACTAACACGAACACAAAGGACACATGCTGAATTCCCTTTGGCATCAAACCAACACAAACAGAATGCTATATTCTCATTGAGATCAAACCAAATTTAAGGTGGGAGATCATCCCATTGAACAGAAGCTCATGAAATTTTACCTAATAGGTTTAAGTTCAAGGTGATTCGAAGTTGAAGAAATTGCCTAGTTAACAAAAAGAAACTACCTACTTATTTCCAATTTCCCAAACTGGATTATAAAATTAGAAACGGTTCATAATCAAAGAGTCTATTTTTCAGGGTAATCTTTAAAGCATAAATGTGGAAAAACATTAACCAAGTCCAAAATTTTTACAAATTCAAAAGTTAAAGGTTGATGTTCCATTGGCCAAGAAGAAACGAAAGAAACCCTAACATCCAAACCCATGATAATTTAATAATACTAAAATTCAAAGTTTATTCCTCTTACAACTCATTATGAACTGATTACATTTTCTGTCAACTTGCTAACGAATCTCTCCCTCCAACTAAAGTGTTAAAGACAGAATCTGGGATTTCGGCAAAATATGAAACCGCAGATAAAAATTTCCAGCCTCGATCTTCTCCTTTTGGCGATGAGGGGATCATTAAAGAATTATGAACAAAATACAAACTGTGAAGAAATCCTCCATTATTTAGCCATCGTCTACTTTTTCAACTCTACAGACACCATTCCCATTTGGAAGACCCGCAAATGGAGAAGCGATTCCAACAGCATAAGATGGCCCGATGTCTTCTGCAGGGATTGAATTTGACTCACTAATATCGATATCCATATCTTCTGAATTGTCATTTACAACTTCACGACCTGAAGAAGAGAGATCCTTCTCGCACGTCATTGATGATGCTTCACCCAAAACATCCTGACATGACTCACCATTAGCTATGCCTATACCAACTGGATCTCCTCTGACTGCATCCAAATCCGAGTCACCAGAAGGGACCATTTTTCTGCTACAAATCTCCTCCTCTCTTGAAACAGATGGACTTGGCAGAGAACTAAACGTGCCATTTTCAGCTATGAAAACTTCTTTTGAAACAGTTGGCAGTGATTCAAGACTAAGATCTAGGTTATCAGAATGGTTGCTTACAGCTTCACAGCCGATTAAAGCAGCAGAGTCGTTTGCACAGCCAGAAATCTGGGAAGGCAGCCTAGTTTTAGAGGGCGTAGGGTCTGCAGACTCAACAGTGGAACATTCGACTTGTTCTTTTTGGGAAGGATCTACTTCAACATTGATCATTTCTTCGTTTTTCTTTGGAGGTTCAAGGGTCCTTAGACAAAATTCTCGGGGCTGCACCCTGTTCAACAACAGAATCAATATCATTTTAGGGCATCCCATATAACCTTTTTTATCACCCCAAGAACAACGTGTAAAGCATCGTCCACAATCACACAGACATTGCATTTTTTTAAGCTACCATGTAGAATTCAGTCTAGAAACTTGAGAATATTATGTAAAGTACCTGTTGTATAATAGCATATACGCTCCCTGGGAAAGTACCTCTTCCAAATTTACAGTCGAAACCTATGAAATCCAGATGCAAAATTAACAAAGAAAGAGAGCGATTTGCAAAATATCTTTCTTTTTTTTTTTGGGGGGGGGGGGGGGGGGGGGGGGGGAGGGGGAGAGGAGAGACAGAGCCAGCGAAAAGAAAGCTTACCTTACAGTCGTCGATTCTGTACCAGTTTCCGTTGAAATCCTTGGTATAACAAATGTAGTGTCCGAAAAATGAAGCATTTAGCATATCGACATGGACAACTACGGCATAAAGCTTATAGATATTTGTACCATCTCCCGCTTCACTCATGTAGGGGTTAAGATCTAATGTTTCAGGAAATGTTACTCTCTTGTTGATTTTTCCAAACCGTCCACTCTGAAATGTGCCAACATAATAATTTCAAAAATTTCAATAATCACTTCTGACAGCAGAACTTCATTATCAATCACTCAAGAATTTGATCAACATATTATATATTCAATGCCTAAACATATCAGCCAAGGTCATGGAAATACTTAGTGCACCAACCCAAAATGGCGTGTTTATAGTTATGGAAGATACAGTCTCCATCTGAGATAAGGATATGTTTAAGCGATTTCATGACATGCTTCACAGGTTTGTGCAACAAGCCAACAACCATTCCTAACTGATAGAGAAGGCTATTACAAACCCAAATTGACCATCTAACCCACGACCACAAGCCCCAAGTTCATCAATTAAACATAAACCTAACTAAAATAATGCAGATTTAAGTTTCTTCCCTGAGGTATGACTGAATAAGACTACAAGAGGACTCATGCGTCAAGTATAGACCAAAATCCAATGGTATGAACACATTAAATATCCAACTGAAAACACCTAGCAGCTAAATGAGTGATAAAAATATGCTTTCATTATTGCGTAAGAAAAACTCTTGATGCCAGTTTGAAATTATTTGAAGTTATTTGAGAAAAATTAACTACGCAACATGTATAAGAGTGCAGTTGAAACCTGAAATCTTTTCAAGGCAATTGTGAGTATATTTGGAGCCAGTTTTACAGTAAGGCGCTTCCAAGCCATGACATAGTCATTGCACCTGTTAACAGTATCAATAAATCACATCCCAAAGGACCAACACAGTAGACAAAAAAGTAAACAACCTAGAACTGAAAAGGAAAATAATAAATAACAAACTGAAGCAGGTAATACTACAATAACGAACTGAGATCATACCCATCACATTTATACATATTTTCTCCATGAAGCCATTCTTTAATAGTGAATTGATCCAGACATTCCTCCAATGAGGATGCATCCCCGTGAATTTCAACTGTTAAATCCATCATATTTTCATATTGATTCGATACATTCTTGCATTTTGTACAGATAACCTGGAATTGTTCAAACGGAGGAAATACATTAGAAAGGAACTTGCATGGGAAGGATAAATATTGCATTGAACTTCCTTTAAACAAACATACATCCCAATTAATATACTAAATTGTTCAATAAAAATAGAATAACTTAAACAATAGGCACTATTTAAAAGCCCCACAAGGTATACCAAAATCTCCAAAGCACAAGGAAAATTTCATTCGTGTAGTGCAAGTAGCATGCTGAAAAAATTCAAACCATATTACCAAAACCAAAAATGGAAAGCCCTATAATCTATATAGGTGATGAAGCAGAAGAAAACATCAGTTAGGCAACGCTCAAAACTAAGAAATCCCAATTTTCTTAAAAAACAAAAAAATAATTACTGAGTTTAGTACTGAATCACTTGTTTACATTCAGACTATGAGATGCATAACCTGAGACTGTAGTTGGCCACCAAATATATGTTGAATGATGGTTGTTTCTTGAGAGCTAGGGAGTACAAATTTCTCACCACCAAACTTATCTAGACATGCTGACTGCATTGTGTCAATGGCAAACCTACAAAACAATACAACGAACTTCAATACAACTGAACAAAAATAAATTCAATGTAAGAGCAAATAGATACAGAAACTAGATCAAGTGTTTGCAAAGTAACCTCATAAGTTCATGAGCATCCTCCTGCCTCCCGTAGCCAAGGTTACCACCAATATTTGGCAATCTAGAAATAATGTTGGTTGGCGAGAAGGACTGCAAACTTTGGCTTGATCTCTCAAGGTGGGTTTGGAATTCACAAAGAAAGCACCAATCTTCACGGACGCCTGAAAAACATAAAAGAATGATGGTTGGATGAGATCATGAGAAGGACTTGCTTAAGCAACTATAACCTAAGAAATTGTATTGAATAGTTTTAAGAGCACACATTCTCTCCGATGGCCCTTCTCTAACAAGTACGCAACAAGCGGTCGAGTGGATGAAAGACACTGTAGAACCACGTTGGCAAAGCAACTGCAAGGAAAAGGAAAATTAGAAGTATAAACAAATACTTGGAAAGAACAAACATGATAGGAGTGTCAATATCAGAGTGGGTACACACATCCGTGATCAAGTTTGCCATTGCTCAACTGGAAGCACCCAATTAGTGTATTATAGTGAAACATACATATGGGAGAAAACAAAGACCTGTTTCCGCAATTTAAGAGTCCACAAGGGCGAAATCCTGGCTTGTCCCAATTGAAAAGTTCAACAAACTCATCATAGGGAAAAAGAATCTGGAAATTAGTAAGCATTTATTAGTGCATCTAAATGTTAGATACAAATTATTAAAAATCTGTAAGCAGCATTTTTCTTATGAGAAGTACATAGAAACTCACCTTTTTTGGTTGCTTGATCTGCTTTGAGATGCCACGAGCAGGAACAAGGGCAATTCCAGAGAAAGTTTTACCCCCAACAGCAGGGGTTTTAAATCTACATTCTCTCTGGTGCCCAGATTTCCAATGTTTTTCTTGGCACTTTGCTGAGCTGCAAAATTAAAAAAGGGATAGGTTATACCATTGTCATTTGAGCGCCACTTAGCACACATAGAAATATGTGAAGGGGAGGTAAGCCTTTTTCCTATAAAAGGGCACCCCTATTCTCCATTTTAGGGGAAACCCTCCCTCACATTTTAATTTTACATTCCCTTTAAGCTCTCAAGTCTCTCTTTGCAAACTGTAAACAACCCAATTATTACAATTATAATTATCTATGTTATGCATCAATTTCGAGGCTAATACAGGAGGCTTACAGCATACTGCCTGGCTGCCTGCCTACAGAACTGTAATTTATGAATGAAATAGCCTAATGAAGCATATTGACTGCATTTGGAAGGCGAAAATTACATGAGCATACAATTGAAACAACAAACCATCAACATGGAACCTACGAAAGTCGAAAGTTTCTGACAACTAAATTACCATTCAATAAAACAAAACAGAGAGACACAAGCGGTTAACAGAAATAATTAAAAGTACTCAAAATACCTTCACCAACGTAAAATTTCATTAGAAAATTTAAGGTTTGCCATATTTCATTGAACAACAATAATTACGCAACTAAAAAATACTATAATCAACTACCAAGATACATTATTTACCAAAATGGCTACAAATAAAGAAAGGAAAATTCTTGATTAGCTCAATAGAAAAATACCAATATTTGACTGCTTTGCAGCCCGTGCACTTCTTGGTTGCCGGGTTACCACATACAGGGCAACCCGAATCGTTGATGAGGGCCCCCGGCATTGGGCTCCGATCACTGTGGTCTCCTCCCTCGAAGTTGGCGTCGACCTCAAAGTACTTCGACGCCGTGTTTTTTACAAAGTGTAACAATCCAAAAGCGATTATAAAGAAGGTAAAGATGAATTTGAGGAACAAATTCAGATCCAAGCTCACTCCCACGACATGCATCTACGCCTCCCCAGCTTCGATCTTTAATTCCTCCCCAACTGCAACCCTTCTCATCGATAATTTATATAGCAATCACCACAATCCGCAGCTCAATTTAGGGTCTTCCCCGCTCTTCCTCACTCGCCCACTCGGAAATTTAGGGTTTTTGCGCTCTCCTTAAGCAGGCACGAGGGAGAGGAAGAAAGAGCGAAAATAGGTTAACGATTACAGCTTTAATCAATAATTTGGGCAAAGGAAGCTTCTTTATTTTATATTTCGGGAAACCTCTCTGCTTTTCTTCCACTTTCTTTATGGTCCTAGCTTTTAGATTAAGTTACAATAATTTCAAGAAAAATTAAAAAATTCATTTAATAAAATTAAAAAATAAAATAAATAAAAATAAGGAAGATGACACGGTGAATTTCAGCACATTTTTTTCTTTTTTAATTATATAATTAATTAATAAACTTAATACTCAAAAAAGGAATCCTAACAAAAAAAGGGAATAATCAAAAAAATATTAAGGATTTGTTTTATAATATCTTCACACGTGCTGTGACGCACAATGAATTCACAGCCAATGAAATGGAGTAAGGCAGAGGGAGGGACCGGGACAGCTTCACAGCTTTCATCAGTTGTCGTGGGCTTCAGCTTTGCACACTTGGCGTGGTGGGGGTCCACGTGAACCGTGGCATCTTTTTAATTGATTCTGTCACCCTTTTGATATGGAGGAACTTGCCTTTTCGAGGCATATATTTAATGCTTATTTCTTTTATCTGAATATTTAATGCTTATTTCTTTTATCTGAATATTTAATGCTTATTTCTTGCTCTTTTCAGCTTCCTTTAATTTTTATTTTTTCTCTAATTTAAGCAAAAGCAAAAGTGAGGATTGATGCAATTATAACTTCTAAGGCTACCTATCATGATGATTTATATTTAGCGTTAGCTCTATGTAGTTCCAAATATAATTTTAAAAATTTTTTTTGGAGTTAGATAGTATTCTTCACAATAATGAGCTTATGTTCGGAGTTCGGTATATATTAGTTTTAAGATAAAATTAATTATATAATATTTTCTTTATTTTTTTTGTTAATTTTTATTTGTATTATTGTATAACTATTTTGATTTAGTTTTCACTATTTGACCCAAAAACCCATAGATTTATGGAGGCCCGATAGATCCGGTAGATAAAAGCACGGCCCGGCTCGCTATAGGTCGTGGGTCGGCTCGACCCAAGAGTTAGTGGGCTGGGCTTGGGCTTATAGTGTTCAAACCCGATGGGCCCGATAGGCCCAAACCCGGTAAGCCCAGCCCGACCCGCCCATATAAACCCGGCCCATAAATCCGAATATATAAAATTCTTATTATTTACGAATTAATACCTAATCCATTTTTAATATTAATATTTCAGTCCAAACTCAAATCTCAACTCCAAGTCCACCTAATTTATTTTAGAAAACTCAATGACCAATACCCAATACAAACCCTAATCGGCTAACCCTATGTCCACCTACTTAAATAAATTTCACTCAACCCTAACCCTTTCCACGTTCTAATTCTCTTCACTAACTGCATTATCTCTCTCCCAACTCTCAAAGTTCAAAACGCATATCTCATTATCTTACAAATCTACACTCACTCAACACAATCTCTTTTATCTCTCAACCTCATTCTTCCCTTACTTTCACTTCCCTCTAGTTGGGTACTCTTGAGCAGTTTTATTAGGGTTTTTAAGGTAAGGTTTTAACGAGGCCACGTTTTTGCACCCTTGTGTATTTTTTTTTTCATTATTAATATTTTTTTTTTCATATTCATATATTTTTTTGTAATTTTAAAATTTGATAAATAGTTTATTACAAAAACCCACGTAAGCTCGGCCCAAGTGAGCTTAGTAGGCCAAACCCAAAAAGCCCAATAAAAACCCGGCCCGTAAATTAAAAAATTATTTAATAAACCCGACCTGGCCCGGCCCAAGCCCAAAAAATTTGGGCCGGGCTTGCCCGACCCGGCCCAATGACGAGGGCTATTTTGATTGCACTAAAATAATATTTTTATTATAAAATAAAAAGAATAAGAAAGTTACTACATATAATAAAAAAATAATAAGAATGAATGTATTAATATTCTATTCTTCATTTTTCCTTTGATTAGGTCACATGTTTTTTATTAATGATTTATTTACAAGTAAAAATCAATTCGGAAGTTTTTATTCTTCATCTTTCCTACAACTTGCAGTAAAATGGCCCATCATTAGGGCTAGATGGGCTGCATTTGGTGGGCTGGATGGGCTGCATTTGGGGCTTGATCAAGCCTCACTGGAGGCTTGAGCTTAAGGCTACCAAAGTCAAACCTCAAACACAACCTATCCAGCCACAGTGATGAATGCAGTCCAAATATATTACCATTGATTATATTTTTTTTCCCCAATAAGACTGAATTTTGCTAGTCTATGATAGATATAGTCCCTCATTGTGGGTGGCTTGAACATATAACGAAAAGGATAATCCATTTTGCATTTGGATGTTAGTATTAATTATGATGATTCAAAATAATTTAATATATGAAAATTTTAATTATTGTCTCGTCTTTTGTTACATTTCATTTTGAAAAATTGTATCTCATATCAAATTACCCTTATTGACATCAAATTCGTAATTCTTACGTAAGTTTCTCATTTTTTTCAAATTTTCTACGCATCATTTCTAACACATCGGGGCAAGCAGATCGAATTTAATTATAATTATTAGCGTTATATATTCTGTGTATTTTGAATCTCGTGATCAAAATCAATATTCTAAGAAAGCTGTTGGGCCTGGCTACCCTATTTTGGACCAGAATATATCACAAAAGGAGCCAGGATTTTGGGCCTGTTGGGCTTGTGTAAGATCAGCTGAAGGATGTGTAGGTCAACCTTGAACACCAAATAAGAGGCTCAATAATAAGCAACCATCCATGAGATGGGAGATCAGCCCAAGCCTAAAACGATTCTTACCCAACTAACAAAATTAACATCTCAAACCAGTAATTAGTATCACCGGGGGATAACCCACATTGGACATAATGTACAATCATCTTTTTAATATTATTCAATTAAAAAAAATATCGTATGAAACCAAAAATAGAAAGGAAAAAGTTGATTAGTTCTGTTTTTTTTTTTTTTTTTATCAAATCAGAATAAAGACAAAAATTCTTGAACGACGGATCCAACATGATAAAATACAAACAAAAACAAAATTTCTTATGCGAATGCTTGAGAGCATGTACTTTATACGTGTCACATTATTAGGAGATGCATAAATCTGGATTCCAATATGTGAACATATATATATATATAAAGATGTGACAATGACATGCAATTTAATTATTGATTTGTTTTCTTCTTTAACAATAGATTTACCCTTTCCCAAGGGTAACAAAACCCGGAGTGGTGTTGCCCACCCGCTACCACAGTTGAACATCTCCATCTTGTGTTAGGCTGACCAACCATTTTTATCCACAATTTTTATTGTGATTTTGATGTTTCTGTAATCCATTGAATTTGAATAAATGAGTTAGTTTCGATTGTAATTGAAAAATTCGGTACGAACTACAAAAATTTTGAAAGAGAAACTCCATTTTTTGTCATGGAGTTGTCTATGAATGTGTGATGATGTGATGATGAGTGATGACAAATAACGTCCAAGGTTTCTTTTCCGGAGTTTGTGGATTTGTGTTTGGTCTTATATCGCTGTGTTTTTTTTTTCTTCTTCTAGACTTTGCTCTCCTATCTAGCTTGCTAATTGCTATATTAATGAAGGGATCGAGATGGCAGTAATCCATTGATTTATTTCAAATGAATCGCTGCTGCTCATGAATAGGAACTGTACCGTTCATAATTTATGCAATCCCGGAATCGGGTTTGGCAAAAAGAGAAATGAATCATACCCATTTTTTCATTTTCATAATGAATCTTTCTATCATTGAGTAAATACAATGACTATATGCACTCTTCCTTATTTTTGTAAGAAGTTGATGTTCTATCCAGAAATCAATTGGTAATGGAGGAGTAGCTCGAGATCATATAAAGCACAAATTATAACTATACTTTTCCGATGTGGGATATTTTCCTCACATCTCAACAATTTTTTCATCATTATTATTCATTTATCATTTCTCTTATTTTTAACAAGACAAAATAAAAACTAAAAAACTAAATATCGTTCTTCTCTTGCTTCTTCATGTTGAGGTTGGAGAGAGCTTGGAGCTGGCATTTGTTTCCCTTGTTCCTTCGGCACATGGTTTTTGATGGACACATCCAACTCCACAAACCGTTGACCCTCCCTTGAATTCGGACCCCTAACTACTCTCTATCTCTAAGGCCTCGTTTGGTATGCCGTACTGTACTGACTATTTCAATCGGATAGACTAATCTGTCCACCGGATAGACTGATTATTTAGTCGGGCGTTTGGTACTTTTCCGGATTAGAATGCCGACTATATTATACTGACCGGATTATATTATAGTAATTGATGAAATACTTATATCTTAAATATTAATTATGTATGTCATTATTTTTATTATTATTTATTTTAATAATAATAATTATTATTACTATTTATTACATTTTTATTAATTAATTATTTTTAATTTTATCATTATTATTTATTTAAATATCATTAATTATTAATTTATTATTATTAGTATTTATTACTTTATTACTTTTTATTATTAATATTTACTAAATTAATATTTTATTTTTATTATATTTTTATTATATTACTATTTATTATTATTATTATTATTATTAATTTTTTTATTTTTTTATTATTTTTTTACAAGATTACTAGTTATCCGACTATTTAATACGGACAATTTCGAGCGTATTATTTTAGCGTGTCTAGACCGTATAAAAATATTCAACCGTATTAACTTATACGGTGGCTAATTAATACGACTGGTACCAAATATGGGTTTCAGATTATTTAGCCTATACGGAGCGTAATACGGCGAAACAAACACACCCTAACTCTCTAACCATAATATCTAATTATTGCGCTCCTTTCTTTATTTGAATATATTAATATTTTAAAAACTCATAAAATATGTAAAAGAAATATTAAAAGAAGAATATTTCCCCATCTTGATACTACTTAATAATATGATTATTTCGATTTATCGAATTATCATTGTATATATACTATAATCAGAAATATTTGTTTTTTAAATCATCATGTTAAAATCATTTATATAAAAAATCAATACAATTAGAGATTGTTTAGTTATTCGTATATAACAACTAAATAAATAGTTAACAATGAGAATTTTAATTTTTATTAAAGCTATCAATTTATTGGTATGTATGAATATTTAAACGAGCTTTAATTTTATTTTTTATATAAATAATTTTGACATTATAATTTAAAAAATGAATAATTTTAATTGTTATATAAATACAACGACAATTTAATAAATTAAATTTTTTTATGGTAATGTTTTTTTTTAATATGATTGAGACTTAAAAAGATAGTGGATTAGCTAGCTGTCTCAGAAAAGTGCGCACTAAATGGGAAAGCCTGGGGGCTCCACACTCAGCGTGGCCAATTGGCTGGCTGGAATTACAATACTGTGGATCCCAACCATCGCCCACCACCGTTCACCTGATTGCTCATGATCAACCTCTTAGACCCCCCCCAAAAAAAAAGTACGAACGTATATGGTTTGTTTATTTGCATGGATCTGAGATTAAACGTGCGTATATCTATATGGTTTGTTTATGTATCGTTTGATGGAAAATGGAACTTTATTACCCGTACGGTAAGAGAAGAGTGAAAGACATTCATGCTCGATCAAAAAGACTTGATATTGTTAATTTCCTTCATCGCCAAAATGAAAAAAGATTTCAATAAATAATATTAAAGTGTTCATATAATCTCAATATAGCTGACGTAATTATAGTAAAAATCGAAAACAATACATTCTTTTATAAATTCATGTATTTTTAATGTGATTGTTAGTACGTAACACCATCAATCGATGCATGAGCAGTTGATATATGAGTACGAATGTATGATGCAATGAGTTTCTCAGTAACCAAACAAAATGCATGTGAGGATTTTTTGACACAAACATGTTAATTAATCTTTAACCGACCAAAGGAGGGGCATATGGCACCAAAATTTAGGGTGGATTCCATGTTGGGGTCTGAGCTAATGTCACCAGTTTTAGACTTAAATATTGTGTATTTTAATTGTGTCACATGTTGTGGTCTCACCATCTGTCTTTCTATACAACTTACATGAATGTAAGATCGGCCACCATTACTACTACCAATCCTCTCCCCTCAATTCAATAAACTCATGGCAAATGTCAGCACAAATTAATTACTATATAGTTTGTTTCATGTAGGATAGGCAATTGAATATGAAAAATGAAAAAAAAAATGGATTTGATTGGATTACAAAATAAATGAGTTGAATTGATTTGATTGTAGCTTCGTCTAAGTGTGAACAAAGTTTTAGATCCTGGCCTAATCTTATTTGAAGTTGCTTGACACGTTTGTTTATATTATATTGCAATAACGCATATTGTGTATTAAAATAGTTCAAACGGCTTAATTTTTCGGTCATTTTTTATCTAACTGATTGCGTGAGTATGATGATTTTTTGTGACTTTTTGTTTCCAATTCATGCTCTACTGATCGATCTATTTGGTTTCAAATTGTGTTGCACTTTGGTGTGGTGGCTTGTTGCTAGAAGATGGCGGCTAATGGAGGCTCCTGTGGTTTCTTGAGTTATGTTGGTTTATCATGTTGTGGGTTTTTATTTTATTTTTGAATGCTGTGTTTTGAGCCATTTCAAATTATCTTTCAATTTTATGTATTTCTGTAATTTATGTGTAATCCCTTGAGTTGGGTTTTCACGTTTTGGGTGTCCATACGTTTCACTTCTTTAATGAATTCCACTCTTTGAAAAAAAAAATAAAAAAATTCAAAGAGTTAGAATCCAATAATTTGGCTTGAAAAAGGGAATCAATTCATTCATATAAGTTGGCCCATAGATAATGTAATGGTCCAAAAATGGAAATCCAACGAGCTTAGACGGATTTAATTGGTCTAGCAAATCGGAATACTCAAATTGAGTTGTAATTAGAAGGAAACCGATCCGACTTGATTCTGACCTGCCCCAAGTTTAATATATAAATAGTGCTATATTTTCTTTGTAATAAAAATGCTAATGAGACGTAACAATATTTTCTGAACAAATCATGCAAATTCATTGGCGGAGCCAATGTGATTGGGGGGATCTGGACTACACTAAATTTTATATATTTTAATATAATATATGTATATGTATTATAATTTCGATTTAAATAAAGATTATTATATAATTGTAGTTAATTATATATTTTAGGATTCCTATTTAATTTAGAAATATAATTGTAGGCTTCCTAATGGACACATATATCATTATATATTATATCTGATTTGTAAAAATCATAGAGATAGTTTGATATAAAAATATATAGTTCGTATTATAATCTTTTTTCTTTTCAATTTTCAAAATTTTATCTATGTCTATTTTGTTTTAAGATTTTAATCATAATCTATTTTGAGTATGCAATGATTTCAAACTGATAATCTATATATAAAAAAAAAACTATATATGATTGTAGTGAATTAGTGCATGATATGATACGTTTTTTATAATTTAATTAATTTGACATATATTATGATGAATTAAATTATATTAAAAAAAAACTCCACACAAATAAATTTCTGGTTACGTATTTTTTCTTCGGAAAATCCTAAAATATCGCTCTCTTGATCGTTACCCTGATGAAAATAAGTTGTATTATGATCACATTGATTGACCTTTTACTTAATTTATTCACTTAATTCATCCTTATGTTAGGGAAGCTTGTCTCCCGAACAACCACGTTTGAAAATGCCACGAAATATATATCTGCATACACTTAATTTGGTGCCACTAATCTTACTTAAGACGAACGGTAAACCAAAATTTACATTTTCTAGGTGTTCTTTTATACGTAAGGTGGATTTCTTGAGGCCACCTGGTCCCTTAATCATATTTTTAATTATTATAATTAATTAAAACTATTGAAGTCTTAAGCAAAGACAAAAGAAAACAAAACGTTCCTTCAACATGTCAGCTAATAGCCATAAACAATTAAAATTTGATTATAAAATTATCGTCAACTAATCTATTATATAATTTGCTCATCCAAGCAATTAAAATTTCATCGACCCGCCTAGTATTATAGCTTAGTAGTATTTCTTGTTATATATATATTATGTGACGAGTCTCGAATTTGACTAGTTATATTTTGTTTTGTTTTTGCTTGTTTAATTTACTAAAACTTCTTAACTGGTTATACTTGTATTCACTAACTATTACAATTATGGTTAACCAAAAACCCATTATTTGAAAATTTTCCAATGCATTTCTTAGAGTCTATTATTTTTAGTTTTGAAAAAAAATTGTTTCACCGTTTTTTAATTGTTCTCATTATTTTATTTTTGCTGCCCACAATCAAGGTACACATTTCATATTTTTTCCTTACCTTTCATAGATACACAATTGAATTCATAAATGATTAAAAAAAATAGTGGGAAACGAAAACTTGAATAGCTTGACCTTGCACCATATATCAAATAGAGTAAATACATTTACTAATATTTGCACGAGAAAAAAACGTATTCACAATTTTAGAAAATTTTAGTACAATTATTATAAATAATTTTTTTAACTTGGTTTATCATCTAACGTAGTTTCAAAATACATGGTTAAAGAAGGGCTATTAATTAATTAGTCATTGACAACATTAGTATTTATTTAAAATTTACTTATCCATATTTTTAAAAATTTCCAATACCTAACCGTCATAATAATTACTTAAAGACCCTTTAAAAATTTTAATCCATATTTAGTCGTGTATTTTCCCCTTCTATTTTATGAAAAAAATTACTCCCATTTATTAAACAATTTTCTTTTCTTTTCACATGTTCATTTTAAATAATATAAAGACAATCCAACTTAAAATAAAATAACTAAGAGCAAGAATGGTTCAAAAATACTTTTAAACATCAAATTTAAAAAATCTTTACTATTGGATATTAAAAGATTAAGTTAATCACTTATGATTTAGTTATTAAATATTGTGCCAAAATCCAGAATTTAAATCCTAAACTTTAAGTTATAAACACCACCACTCCTATCCCCTTCCCCTCTTTCCATACCGTACCGTTAAAACCTAAACAACACAGCTTTCATTATTTATTTTAAAAAATCAATTAGAATATATAAGTGTAATTATAATTTTTTTTTTAAGTTTAATTAAAAAGAGAGAGTACAATCCTAATCATACACTATATAAGAAGATGATAATAAACATGCATATCTAAAAAATAGTGAAAGGATCTTAGGCTACGTTTGGTACGTCGTATAAGAGACTGGATATAATAATTTAATAAGAAGCCCATGTTTGGTACCACTAGTATTGACAGGACCGCCCCCGGAAGGGGCATCGATAACCGTGCACGGTCCTGCTCCCGTCTGGAAAATCGACTGAAATGCCCAAGTTACCCTCAGTACGTGCCAGACTAGGGATAGCCACACATACAAACTCATGCCTCCGCCCCTCGTACAGCCTCGAACAACGCGCCACGACCTGGAGGGTCAATAAAACCAAAAGGTGTGAGTGGACAAAAATAAATCAGTTTAGCAAACGGTTACAACAAACGTTTTACCCTCCGCGTAAAAACCAATGCATGCATACAAAAACATTTCGCCATCGGTTAAGATTTTCCACATAATAAAAACTGTGTATCAAATTTCAACACAAGGAAGAACTCGTATGAACCTCAAAATCGTTTTCCTTTCTCAACCATCGGGTCTTAGCCCGCAATCATAAACACCGGGCCTCAGCCCAAAACCACGAATCAAAACCAAATACACAACATAATCCAAAACTAACATCCATATACCGGGCCACTGCCCAACTCAACCGAAACATCAGAAATCATTAATAAATCACAAGTCAATCATTTTGCTGGATAACAAGTGCGCCCGAGTCTTTAAACTCAAAACCATGCGCGTAAACAGGCCTTCCCGGGATATCAACGAGTCTTTAAACTCAGAACATAATCAATAGGCCTCGGGGGTATCACAGTAACCGAGTCTTTAAACTCACGAGTCTTTAAACTCATTAAGGGCCCTCCCCCGTCATCAATTAACCGAGTCTTTAAACTCAAAACGTGCTCCAGCAATAGCACCGGGTTTTTAAACCCAAAACAGTTTTCAAACACAACAACGGGTCTTCAAACCCAAAGCAGTTCTCAACGGGTCTTTAAACCCCAAAACAGTTTATCAATCACGACAACGTGGGATCCATCCCCAAAATCATATTGTTCACAACAGGACCCATGGTCCGAATTTCCACATTCATTTTCCCCAAACCATACTTTACAAACATAATCAAATCATCATGAAACACGGGGCATGCAAAATCAGTCCAAATCACTTTATTAAATCCTTTTTCATCCCCGAATTCGAATTCGCAATAATGATTCCGTAAGCCGGCATCCGGAAGCATCGTTCCGAACCCAAACCAAGAATCCACTTTAAATTTCCGAAAACCGAAACCTCGTTCGTTAAAATTTCTTTTATGCCCCGAGCATCAAGCCCGAAATCACCTTTTTCAAATCCATTTTAATTCCTTGAAATTACTTCATTTCTCCATTCTCATTATCAAAACATCAAGACCACAATCATAATTACCAAAATCACAATCCAAGAAAAACATACTCAAAACCCACATTTAAAATCCTCAATATCACAAGTCTCATTTTAATTCCCCAATTCAAACATCAACAGTGATCAATTCACAATAACTCAAAATCTCGTAAAACGTGCTAATTTGGAACTTTCTCGAAAAAACGTGTCAAAATCGTAAGTCACACTCACAAGTCATAAACAACCTTCTTAAATCATTTTACCCCCATTTCATATAACTTCTTCCATTAAACCATCATTAAGCATACGAGGGACCGTAGTCTCGAAATACGTGGAATTTCACATGTATAGTAAAAATGCATATAAATACTGGAACCGAACACGTATAAATACGGAAATCAAATCAATCACAACTTATAATCATAATCATAAAATCATAGAAATAATTTATGCATGCATTAAATTTTGAAAGCAAGTCCACTCACACACCGTCCAAAAGGGATCGGTTTCGCGCCGCACGCGGTTCCGTGTTTTCCGACATTTCCAGAAAATTCGAATCCTGTCCGAGAACACATCCCCGGGTCATTAAGGCGTCAAATAACAACATACTAATTTTCCATAATTTTCCGGGAATTAATCATTAATTACAAACGTAACATAAATCTTCGGACCCTCGAAACAACATCGAAACGGTGTCCGAAAAATCCGAAACCAACGTTAAAATGTTCATTACAACGTATAGGACAAAAGTCATGTTGGGCCTACCTCGAAAATCGGCCCCACGCGCCGTCACGCGCCGCCGCAAGCGGCT